>OX453058.1:18839204-20039204 GCA_949699795.1 Spicauda simplicius
AACCTCATTTTACATATGTAAGCGTGCGACGGACGCGAAAATCTAAATTGAAAAGTAAAAAGAAAACATTCGGTTTGACATCTGTTTAAAAATCGCTAGTCTCGCGCCCGCCGCTCGCCTTGTTGTATATAACGAAGTGAAAACGACGACGTGTGACATCAGGATGGTCGAGGAGTCTTCATTATTTTCCTTTCTTGAATATTTGAAGTAAAACACAGGTGTAAACTTCTTCGATTTATTCACAACTGACGAGGTCCGATCGCTTCGATCGTTAAAACAAGAATCTTTTCTACCGGCGTTCGCTCGCCTTTTTATAACAATGTTTGGTGGTATGACAATAACAAATTTATGGAGGGTAAACTAAATTAAAACTCTAAAAATCATTAAATGTTGCTAATTCAATAAACAAACAATTTTAGATCTTTAGTGTTTTTCATAAATACGCGGTGTTGCGCCGACATATATGTTTTTATATTAATTTCGGATTATATCTTCATAATTGTGCACCATAGTTTTTTTTACTGCCGTCTTGTTCAGTTTACAACGACCATGATAATATTGATGCAAAAGTGTGGTGTCTCAGCTTCAACTGTTTAAGGTTTCCCAGCTGCAGGAACTATTCGCTACCAGTCCTCTTGACACGGCTATTTCGGTTAGTGGTGGCAATGGCCGGAAACAGTGCGAATATATAGAAAACCACTGGTAATCTATTTATTAAGGATATAATAGGTCAAGGATTTAGTAATCAAGCTAATGGATACGAGCAATCATGCTATTAACTGGCGATTAGAACATATGGCAACAGTTTTTGCCCATATTTCATTATCCGAACGAATTAAACAATAATTAAAATTGAAAACTAGATCTATTATGAATATTTAATGAGCGATGATTGAGATGTAGTACTAAGGTGGCACTACCAGCACGCCTACTTGAAGGTATGCCGAGAATATATATATGAGCTGTTCCAGCTTAGTTCTTAGGAGGTATTTACTCACGTTCCTGTACAACTCCCGCATTATATGGAGTTATAGATTTAATAGGCTTCAGTGATCATTTAAAATGTGATTACATGCTTTCAATACACGTAAAAGGAAGAGACGCATGGCGTGGATATTTCGCGGATCAATACCAGTTTCATATACGTAGTTTACAAATTATACAGGAGCGTTGTTTCAATAAATGCCCGCCAAATAAAATGTATGAATGTGTGTTCTTGTGTGTCCTCATCCGATATCGCTTCTGCGTGCTTTACGCTTAAGGCATTTCTGACACTTGACTTTTGCCTATACCGGTCCTAATAAAAAACCTAATCACTCGTGATTTTTGTGTATAATTGCTTCAATGTGACTTATTTCCGTTGTTACAAATTACTTTATTTTATTACCTACGACGTGGGTATATCGCGTTTTTGCAACGATAAATAATGTTTTTTCTAAAACTGCTCTAACCAATGGAGATTGCCATGAGAGACAAGGATACACGTAGGAAGCATTTTTATGGCAGCGTCAGATAATTTCATTTTAATTTTATAGACTTTAAATGTCATATGGGTACTTGTTTTAAAGAGCATATTTGGAATATTAATTCTGGGAAAATTGCCTTACTTCCTTGCCTTGTGTACCTGCTCAGGAAATGTAAAATATCAGTTACTTACCTTTATTAATGTCTGAAACATTTAGATAGAGACTTATTATTAAATGTTCTATAGTAAAATAACTTTGACTACAATGTTTTAATTAGAAATATGTTTTTTTTTGTTTCATATAAAAATGGTTTCCGTCCGTTATTAGATAGCTAAAATTGAAAAGCTTTGGTTTGATTGTCTTGATTTTTACATAACGACGCGTTTAAAAAAATGCGTAATAGTTATAATACTCGTAATACTTTTATTTTTATATTTACTTTTTTTTTAAAACCCACTTGAATAAAATATTCATTTATTGACTTCTCTATTATTTGTACTAGACTGACCCACAGAAGGTGGTCATAGTAGTGATATAATATTAGACAAACCATAATCAAGTTACAAAGCTGTGAGGTTCTATCAATCATATCTTTTGATTAACACTGCTTGTAGTCTAACATAAAACAATTATCGGCAAGTTATTATTCTGTATAGATAATCTGACTTTTACATTTAACACCGTTGCAAACCTGATTGACAAGTATAAAGTGCGTTATATTCTAGATACGAATATTAACATTTGAAGGTATAATGGCTTCGATTATGGGCTTACATATTGGATATTTTTTTATTTGACTAAAGTAGCAAACGAGCATGCAGTCCACCTGATGATCACTGCAAGTGGTCACTGCCGCTCATGGACATCTGTAATCAACTACATACAGAACATGGGTTCTATCTGAAGTCAAACACAGATGCGTTGCTACTCCCGAGGACTTTGATGGTCGCCTCATGTGAAAGTGTGCCGGCAACCACACCCTTCTATCGAAACGCTAGAAATAGGTGTGGCGGTGGTACTTCACCGGCCGAACTACACTGGTTCTACCACCTTCAAAATTCCGGTTGTGTTCCTTTGGAGATGTCAGTGTCCTCTTTGTAGCGCCGAGGACGGCCACCGGGGGGTTTTAGTGCGGTAAAAAACCAACATAATCCTGCGTCGCTCCCACGGCGTTGGGTACTTTTTGAAGGTTTCCCCCTCGAGACCAAAAAAATAAATGGGCTTACATATTGTAACTGTAAATTCAAGGTTAACTTACATCATATCCAGTGTTGTGCTAAAATGTAGTTTTGTTGGATAACAACTGAACTTGATTGACGCCCGGAAAAGGGGATTTGCACACGGAACTACATGTCCACTGAACTGTGGTTTACAATTCAACGAAAATTTATAAACTTAAGGTTAAACGAGCAAAAAATTATTATTTTAATTAGACATGAAATTATAAAATATAAATTATAAAGTATATCAAGTTTATATATGGTACAACTACTATTTTTTTAATGTTGTCAAGTTGATTACAACTGAGACGGATATTTATAAAGTATGTGATATTTTTTTCTGAACTTAGTAATATGTGATAAATTAAAACTTTTGCGTTAGTTACCTATTTTATTAGTTCTCGCCATACATTTAAGACACACTTTATTATTCGTCGAAAAGTATAACTCTTAAAATTTTAATGACTGGCTGAATACTTATTACTGAAGTAACTATTACTAGCTACCTTCAATTGAAATAAAGTTCATCATATATTCTGGGCACAGATTTTGTTCAGTTTGAATAAATACACAATAAAACTAATACACCTTTAATGTCATCATTGTATAATTAATAATTAATAATATGACAACAGAAGTATAATTACAATAAATAAACATGTTTTATGTTCCCATTGGCAAAATTTCGACAGCGTTTGGTTGCAACGTATGTAATTTGCCTAACAATGAAACCATACGGTACAGGCTTACCGTGCACGAGTAACTAAGAATTAGTGATGTAATTTGAATTTTCGTATACGCATTCGCATTACCAAATATTCGCATGATTTTAGATATTCGTATTCGCATTCACAGCAATTGTGTGAATGTTTTGCGAATCTGTGATTGACTTCAGATGGAACCCATGTTCTATATGAAGTTGATTACAGATGTCCATGGGCGGCAGTGACCACTTACCATCAGGTGGACTGCGTGCTTGATTGCTACTTTAGTCAGATAAAAAAAGAATATTTAATTGCAGTGCTTTGCAAAAAAAGGTCGTCAAATCTTTCTAAAGTGAAATCGAACTGCACTTTTTGATGAACTTATAATCGACAAAAAAGGGCGCTAAGTCTGGATCCCCCGGCCCCCAAAAACTGTAAAAAAAGCAATATTCGCATTAGCGGACGTCGCTAAGGGATATTCGCATTCGCATTCGCGAGTGTTCAAACAATAACATACCTTACCTCACTACAAAGAATGTGCAATAAATGAAACGCCTAAACCCGATCTCGCAAGTTTTGAAATTCTCGTGACTTTACCAGGTATTGTCCAGTGGAAATATCTAATAGTTTCACATTGTTCATATTCGACAGCTTTCAACTTGGACAAGGCTTTAATAGATCTCGTAATACATAACAATGAAATGTTACGTGACAATTTAATTCCCTTTGGTATTTTGGATTAACAAGTTGCAAATCCAATTTACGCCATTTCTTTTTAGTATTGCTTTATAAAATAGAAATATTAAACAACTATAAAATTAAAGACTCTTTGAGAATTATACTTTTTAGCAAGATTTAACGCAATGCGCCAGTTTTAAATTATTTTACGTAGAATTTGGAAATAGGAATTTTTGTACTTTGTACCAAAAGTGTTAAGTGTTGTGTTTTTTTGTAAGGAACGACACTTACGTAAAGTAACCTGGGGCGAACCTTAGGTAGTGCTCTAATTCTATTTGGACCCGATTGTAGTCCAAAGCTGAAGTGGCCACAATACACCAGAAAAACTGCATATTACTTTGATACCTCAATTTTTTTTAATATACTTATATTGGTAACTGTTACTTTTAGATATTAGCGTAACCTCTATTTTTGTAAAAAATATTGTGTGACGAAATTTGGCCTAGTAAGAGTGGGTTTGTCATGCCATTAGTAATAAGTAGTATTAGAGAAAAGACATTTCCAGTTACAACTACTTTATCGATGGCAACATTCATGGAAATTGGACAATTCTCAATGCTTCTATAAAAAGGTAGAAATAAATACGGCAAGGATGCAGCTACATGTTGCAGTCGAACTACAACGCTTTTAACTATGCAGTTTTTCATTTTAAATATACAATTTACTTTAGCTTGATCTCGTTTAACCTTTGCTGTCAAGAATAGTTTACTGGCCATTGTATTTAACAATGAAAACAGGAGTCCATTCAATACAATTATTTACAAAATATGAAATTGCTGTTCTGTATTTAAAAATAGTTATTTTTTGCGCTTTTAAATGTTGAAAGCTGATTGTTTATTATTTCAATAACAATTTTTATATGCAAAACAACGTAACTATCTAATGCGTCATTTCATAAAAACATTACGCAATAAATTTGAAAGATTTTTTTTAGAATAAAAAGTTATAATAATGATATTAAAGTCATGTGTCCGTGTGGGGAGATACTTAAATATTAATAAATCAAAAAGCTTCTAGTATGCGCATTAAGACTTATTGACTGTTTGATGTAAATTCTTATTTTGATAGTTCCTGCTGCTTGAAGTTGGATATTAAGATATAACAAGTGCCGTGCTGGATGTGATGATACTGTTGATGATGATAGTGTACATTAACTTGGCAAATGTATTACTTATTATACACCAGGTAGAAAGACCGTGAATAATGTACAATTTCCAAAAATATGTACCTACTTTCCTATTTGTACGGATTGTTGCGATTTCAATTGACTACATGAAAGCTAATTGCTACCTGATATAAAAATAACTCATTAAAGACCCATTAATATCGGTGTAGCCGGGCCTTGCAAATCTCACTAATGACCATTATTGTTAAAAATATTCCTTAATTAAGCTGCAAAAACGACTAATATAAGTAACACGCACGAAACAGCTGCGCAAGAGTCGCACTTGGTTGAATTTTTCAATTTTAAATCACAAAAATAGCAATTACCCAACAATACAAACCAAAGCAAGGTTGCAAATTATTTTTTACAATCGTGATATTGATTACATGTCGCAACACTTTTGCGTTTTCAGTGCATTTTTTATTATTTTGCAAATATTAGCAACGGTTTATAATTGGAACAAAAACTTACTCGACTATTTCGTTGCAGTATAAATTAAAGTATTTGTGTCAGTCATTAATTTGCACTTATAGAAATAATGCGGCTATTGTGGTATATTTTCGTTAAATAAATTGTCTATAAAAGTAATATCAATAATAAAAGATTGGCCTGTGCTGTACTGTTAGATGGGTTGCAATATCATAATAAAACTGGTTTTTATATCTTTTAGTAATCCTCTTTTTATTTCCCTCCAAAATTACAATGCTGTCAAACACCAAACTTCTCCCTTTCTGACAGCTGTCAGCTTTTTAAAACATACAATCTATTCCCTGCAATCTTAATATAATGCCATTATAAGTTACATTTTAATATCTTATTATATACTTTATTTATAATTAGTATCAATTTAACCAAAGAAATATTATAAAGTTAACAAAAGTAAGTATTTTTTATTGATATTATTATTTTGCGCGGTAGTACAACAAGATGCGTGATTTTATGCGTGAATCAGTTCTTGCGTTTTACTGGAACAGTGTGGTTGCCGGCTCTCTTTTTTATTAGGCAACCTTTGCATCTTGAGGTTACAATGCATCTGTAATGATATAAAGTAGTATGTGTATTTAATTTTACTGTTAAAGTATACTTTACATTACAAATAGCTAACGAAATAAGTGGACTAATGGTGTTTTTGTTGTTACATTAAAAATGATATATTGAACCATTAAAACGTCAAACTTGCCGAAAGAGGTCAATCAAGATTTGGCCGATACAATAAATATAAACAAATTATTATTGCTTTAGCCGTAGAAGTTATCAAAGAGGAAGGATGCTTAAAATTTGTAAAAAAGTACGACTACTTAATTATTATAGTATTATATTATAGGTACCTAGCCTTCATTCAGTCTTTTGAGGTCTATTAATGAACATAGACTGAATTGATGTGGGCTTTTGCTAATAGTCACCGTGCCTGCGTGTTGGAGACTATGGGTGTGGGTATTATACAGGAAAATCCTGCTACCCATCAATTGGGTTCATCCATATCCACTTGATGTCTCTTACGACATCCTCTAAAAGAAAAGTAGAAGGAAGTGGTACCAAGAGACATACACAAGAGGGATAGCAAACGGCACAATTATGGGCATTAACATGCTAAATAGTCGAATATTCGGCTGATCAAAGTATAATAAACCACAGAATAGAGATGTGTCAGTGAATTCACTACGTTACCCAATAGTGTTGTTATTTTCAAACGACGTTTTGCAACGCGACCGCAGCGCTTATGATACCTGTCAAAAGCATTGTGCTCGGTGAACGTGGTTAATACCACGTTTTGCTGACAATGCCGTCTCTATTACTAGTATCGCATTTTGTCAACTAAAGCCCTACACGATTTTCGATTACACTTAAAAAACTTAAACTTAAAACGCGTTCTACACTCATAGTCCCACAGTAGGATTTTCTCGTGGGTGCCATGGACACACAAAAAGACGAACACACAAACACCCAGAACAAGAATCTAAACTCATCATTCTGGCCGGGAATCGAACCCGGGACCCACTGCGTGTCAGACACGTATGGTTACCGCTGCGCCATGCGGGTCGTCAAACTCACACTGGATGTCAATAATATTGTAACCAATTTAAAAACAATATGTCAATAAAAAAGATATACAAAGAAAAAAGACCAACCCACTGAGTTTCTTGCCGGTTCTTCTCAGTTGACGTCGTGTTCCGATCCGGTGGTAGTGTAAAAAAATATATATGTGACTGACAATTTGTAAGTGCGTAGGCCTATGCAAAACAAAGACATTTCATTTCATTTATTGGTTGTGGGCTATCATCTACGTAGTCCTGTAAATACCTTTAAATAAAATAAGATTTTTATATAGAAGTTGCAAAATATGTAGACCGTCTGATGGCAAATGGCCACCACCTTTGATGCCACCTGTCTATATGGAATGCCAAATAAGATTAGATTTATCTAAGATTTTTCACAGATACGTTGCTACGTTTATGGGGTAAATTGATGCGCCCCATAAGGAATTTTCCTTTTTCGTTTTCTTTAAATCAAAATATAGCAGCACTGCTGTTATAAGGCAGAAATAGGTTGAAGTTAGTGCCTCCAAAGTTAAATTACAAAGGGTCACGTATAAATTAAGGATTATATCTGAATTTATTCGCCGATAAGAACTTTCTGTGTCGTTTGTTTGGACAGTGGGCATATTGGGTATACATTAAGTTGAGTATAGACACACCTACATTGCGACTAAAAGGGGCTTCCGGGGTTGCAGACGGCTAGAGTGGGAGCTCGAACCGTTCGGTCAGGCAATCCTGGGAAGGACGGCGGTATGTGTGGTCGCATACCGTCGTAAAGACTAGACGGAGCGGTGGGCCCAGCCGCCCATCTGGGAGGAGCCCGATGGGGCAGCGCGCTCGGAGGATTCCGGTTGAAGTCGTTTCGAGATCCCGGAGTCCTCCTTTTCAGCGCCGAGGACGGCCACCGGGGGGGTTTTAGTGCGGTAAAAATCCCACATAACCCTGCGTCGCTCCCACGGCGTCGGGTACCTTTGGAAGGTTTCCCCCTCGAAAACAAAAAAAAAAAAAAAAGACACACCTACATTAAGCCATCAAAATAATTTAGATGTCTGCTTGGCCACGGATCGAGCACGAAATCTTTGCTTGCTAGTCCAGTATGGAGACCACTGCGTCACGCAAAAAAATCATTTCATAAAAACATATAAATGTAATTAAATATTGAATTCAGGCTTACAAATAATTTAATTACTTATTCAATTACAGTTTGAATAATTACTTTTCTAATAGCCATATTTTGTAGTCAGTGGATACCGGATTTTGAAATAAGTAATCAAGTTTCATCTACGTCTTGAAATTAATTATCACTACTTTTCGGTAAAGGAAAACATCGCGAGAAAACCTACACTGAGAGTTCTTTAAAAAAATGTTCTCGGAGGTGTGTGAAGTTCACCAATCTGCACTTCGCCAGTGCGGTGGACTATGGCCTAAAAACTCTCTCATTCTGAGAGAAGTCCCGTGCCCAGTGCCCAGGACTATAATGGGTTGACACCACGTGTAGCTTTGTAGGTATAATAGAAACTCGTACAGTTTCACTCCTCCCAATAATGGCAGATAGACTCGTTCGAAACAAAGACACCGTAATAATTTACGATAATGGCGGGTAATAATATTTTTTGGTGATTATGGCGTTCACAGTATGTAGGTATCTCATATTATGTGTAAACACAATGCCATTCGTGCCTAGTTGTGTTATTGCGATATTTTACGAGCTATAACTAGGTTGCTATTGATAAATTGTGTACTTTATCACGCGAGTCTAATTCGAGGTTTGTTGCTGTCCTTGTCATATTTCTGAAGCTTTTTTCTTAAATTACGTCTTTGTCGTCTAGTTCTTTATATGTTAGTCAGTCTATATAATAGTTTTGTAAATATGTAGTGTTACCTGAATGTAGTCCACCAATTCGCACTTGGCCAGCGCGGTGGACTATGGCCTAAACTCTCTCATTCTGGGAGAAGACCCGTGCCCAGCAGTGGGCCAATAATGGGGTGATGTGGACCTGAATGTAACGTAAGAAGTGTTGGATAAGATAAATTAGAAAAGACTATTTAAGTTTAAGATGCGTGATTCGAAAGTACCAAATGGGTATAATCCTTGTATTAATATGTTATTATCCCCTTAAAAGTCGCGGTAGAATGTGAATAATGCAGTACTCTAATTATAAATATGTAATTAAAGTATATTTCTATCTATACCTGTCTAATTATTACGCTTTAATATACGCTATGGAAAGTGACATAATATATTAGTACGAATTTGATTTCGTTACTAACACTATAGAAATGAACGTGACTGGTATTTTCAGGTACGAGGACGTAAATATTTCAGCGTAAATAGCTGTAATTATAACTTTTGTAATGTGAAATCTTAAAACTGATTATAATTATATTTAAAAAATTAAATGTTCAAAAAGATTTCTTTGTTTCAATTATAAACGTTCGTTATATAATTTTAAATCAACTTGTGATATATCTACAGTAAATTAGAAAGTATTCATATTAAATTCTAAAATTTCTTGCGTCACTAAAAATATAAACATAGTCAATAAATACTATACATATATACCTACCGCAGGCCAAAAGTTTAAGACTCCCCGAAACAAAGAAAATTCGATAAAAAAAGAAAATCAAAGTATTTACAATCATTAGACAAAAAGTGATTATCCTCATGGTAAAACTATTGTTTAAATACTTTAACATAAAATTTGTAACAGACACTTTGAAGGGACCACATAATTACTCGTATATTAGATGTTTAAAACACGACTCCACCATTGCGGTCAATTAACTAAGTTATCACAACGAAAATTAACATAATTCTGAATTACCTTATAGACTGGAGCAACGGTCAATTACGGTGGTCGTTTCTAATGCTCAAGGTTCCCTACAAGGAGTTGCGGTTATGTCTCTCATTTGCTTTGTTAGCGGGTAATTTGCGCTCAAATTGGTAAGGTAACACTGGTAATTGTACCGTTACAATGCGAATTTACATTTAGGTACGTTAAAAAGACTGTTTGAACAATACTGCGAATAAAAGATCGATATATTTTGTTCGTAGAGAATATTAAATTCAAATTTATAAAAAACACATTGTAAGGTGCACATAATTTATCCCTGTAGTTCCAGGATCAGAATAGGGCTACGGTATCCCTTGCCTGTCGTAAGAGTTGCTGGTGGTAAGAGTGGGAGCTCGAACCGTCCAGCCAAGCGACTCCTTGTAAGACGTTATATGATGCACAATGATTTTGGGACTTGTTTATATTAATTTCTGTTATTATTTCCCACAATTTTCATTTACAAAATCCCCGTATTTAAGAAGTACCCTTTTTTTCCAGGAAACTCCGTTTGTTATGTGATTGTATATGATTAGACGTTTTTTACAGTAATTTATAAATTCGATACGATCCTGGGATCAACTTCATTTAAAAATTCGCGACGTAAATTTTAGTCAGATTTGGGTTCAATGCTCAAGGCCTTACTATACCCTGTGATTTGATACCTGCACCACTCTCATTTGCTCATTCGCTTTGTTGCGTACAAATTGCACTGAAATTGGCAACTCACAACGTAACTCGCAATTTAAATTAAGTAATTACCGTGTAAAGCTAGTTTTTCGACGAAAATGGTGCGTTTCTTTTGGTCTGAAAATGGATTTTAGTAACGTTAAGATGATTTAGACGGATGACCAAAATAGGATGTTGAAATTATTTGGTACATTTTGTGTAGCCTAGTTGTGAGATTGGATGCTGCTAAAACTTGTAGAGAAATAAGAAATGATATTTCAGTAAGTCTGAGTTCGTTTGAGTTGTTATATTTATAAATCTATCTGTAACATGCGTTATAAGCTTTGTTTGTAACCAACCTTACAAATGGTATGTAGACGGCCAGGAAAGCTTTTTTTTTGTTTTCGTATAAGTGTAGTCAAAATTAGCTCAATCGTTTACTAGACTAGGTCGTATGAATTGATAAAATAAAAATATGCATAGGTATATAATATGCCTTTTTGTCGTTCTCTCAGTTTAAGTTGAAAATATTTAATAATTGCAGACGTACCCTTTCACTTTATTTGCTAATAGTACCTGGCGCCGCGTTTAAAAAAGTAATATAGATATTATTTTAAACTAGCTGGACCCCGCAGCTTTTCCCGCGTTAAAAAATCGATTTATCGATTGTCCCGTGGGAATAAGATATTTCCCCACAGTAATGGCCTTATGGTTAGTCAAAAAACTATAAAAACATATCTATTCAGATGTTGCTATAGTTTTTGACTGATAATTATCTATATTAACTGTCTTTATAACTAACTTTTAAGAAGTACACACACAACTTTATTTCGTATTATTGGAAGTTTAAATAGAATATGCAAAGAAATGTATACGGATATAAAAACGTGACGGAAGTGACCCTAACACACATGTAACACTTCATTACAGGCGTACTTCAATAAATAATGATATTAGAACATTCCACACCGGGTGAGAGTTGAAAGGGTTTAGTGGCTGACGCAAAGGCCGTTCGCAAGGCCGACTTGACCGAGACAAGAATGATAATTCTACTAGAATTATTCGACAATACACGGTTCAAAAATGTAGCTTATGTTTGGTATACGATTATATATCCGTGTCTTTATTAAGGTTGCAAGGTAAGCATTAACAAGATATGAGAGGTAATGTTCTCAGGGTTGCCAAGTTAGGGGATTTTTTCCTAAATTTAGGGGATAAAAAGCAAGATGGGGTTTTTTAGGGAGGGAAATCTCTCGCCAGGCTACATTAGGCTAGTAGGTTGCCAGGAAGAATTCCAATGAATAATTCATTGTGGGGATTTTAGGGTTTTTTTTTATGGAGGCTTTAGGGGGATACATTTCTGAGAGTTGCTAACCCTGAATTCTATAGATCGTTTTTATAAGGAAATTCATTTAACTGAAGCAAGTTTCGTATTTGTTTCTTAATTATTTCCGGTAGCTACATGTGAAGATTGTCTGAATTGTATTGTTCTCCTGCATCCTGCGTTCTGTTTTCGACATTGCTCACTCGTGGTTAATCGATAAATAACAATGCGTATAACTTGTTCCACAAAATAGTGAAACTCAAAACGTAGCAGCAAACGAGCATGCATGAACCTGATGGTAAGTGGTTACTGCCATCCACGGGCATTTGTATGCTGAATTAGGTTATAGCTAGTAGCTGTAGAACAGGTAATCTCACAATTGATATGATTGCAAACCATTGTCATGGTATAATGTACGATCTTTCTTACTGTAACCATCTTTCTACTACATTGTTGCAATAAATTAATTTCATTTCAATTTCATTTCAATTCAGGGGTTCTATCTGAAGTCAATCATAAGAAAGGATTTGTTTGCATGCATATATTTATTTATTTATTTTATGTAGGTATAATATAATTGATGTATGTACCTATGTCGATTTTTTGGTATGCGCTACAGTTCAAATAGCTTTATGGATTGGAATATATTGTGGTAATTTAATCAATAGAACATTATTTTTTATATGATAGTGACACAAGCTACATAATGTTTAAAAATATGCCACAATATATGTAATAAGAGATAGGGGATGGGCTTTAAATCAAAGTCTGCTTAAAAACATTCAAATTGAAATGAAAGGCGATGCATCATTATTACTAAGCTGTCGGGTTTTTTATTGTAATAATTTAACATTACTACTTGCTTACATTTTTTTATCTGACTGAAGTAGCAAACGAGCATGCAGTCCACCTGATGGTTAGTCGTCACTGCCGCCCATGGACATCTGTAATCAACTACATACGGAATATGGGTTCCATCTGAAGTCAATCACAGATGCGTTGCTCCTCCCGAGGACTATGACGGTCGCCTCATGTGAAAGTGTGCCGGCAACCACACTCTTCTATCGTAACGCAAGAAATGCTTCACGCTAGAAATAGGTGAGGCGGTGGTACTTCCCCGGTCGAGCTACACTGGTTCTACCACATACAGCCTAGATATAGCACCATGAACATTATATCTCAAGATATACGATATCAATCTACATGTTACTTCAAATGTATTAAAGTCCCAATCTATACAGGTGTCAAGTGCAGACTTAAGTTGCTTACCTATACAAAAACTTGACAAGCTCACAATATAAATGTATAAAAAGCGATTAAGAATAACCTTGTCCGCATTACATAGATAATAAAAGTAAAATCATTAAACTTTAGCTTTATTATTGCATACAACTTGTCTTAAGACCCTACCTGCATAAGGTGTATAAACTAATATTATTATAAGCTTATACACCTTAGTCAAGTACAGGAAACAAAGTAAAATACAAAGTAAACTTTATGTCCTATAAGTATATGTTTTTCTATACGATTGAAATTACAAACGAGCACGCAGTCCACCTGATGTTTGGTGGTGTTTCCGCCCATGGACATCTGTAAGCAACTTCATAATGAACATGGGTTTCTATCTGAAGTCAATCACAGATGCGTTACTCCCGAGGACTAAGATGGTCGCCTCATATAAACGTGTGTCGGCAACCACACCCTTCCATCGAAACGCAAAAACTGCTTCACGCTAGAAATAGGTCTTGCGGTGATACTTCCTCAGTCGAACTACACTGATACTACCACCAGTATAATTGCAATCCAGCAATCTTTGCAGTGGACTAAACATGTCCTCACTGACCAACTCCGGTCTGTCGGACCGTGGAAAAACCGGAACATAGCAGAAATAGTATGGTTCGACCACAAAGGCAGCACCACCATATCTATTGACTAACATGATATGGGGTGATCATCTTAAACATCAGGGGTGGTAACGTATCTGTGGCCAAATATCAATAGGAGACCTGATCTATATGGAGTAGGTTACAAGGACTGGCATCTTAACATCAGGTGGACTAGATACTTGTTTGGTACTTCAATTCATATAAAAGTTGCATACGCAAAGTGACATATGAGTCATAACCTGTGTCTGTGATTTGTTTTGTCACGAGAGCATGAAACATTAAAAAGAGAGGCTTAAATATATGTCACCGATATCAAAATTGTAATTGTAGTTGTATATACGTAACAACATACGTAACAACGATAGCCTAATGGTTGAAACTTGCCCTCTGAATCGGGAGGTCCGAGGTTCTAACCCAGGCACGTACCACTGATTCATGTGCTCATTATGTATTAATTATCACTGCTTTTCGGTGAAGGAGAACATCGTGAGGAAACCTACACACCTGAGAGTTATTAAAAAAAAAAAAGTTCTCGGAGGTGTGTGAAGTCGACCAATTCGCACTTGGCCAGCGCGGTGGACTATGGCCTAAACTCTCTCATTCTGAGAGAAGACCCGTGCCCAACAGTGGGACGATAATGGGTTGACGACATACGTAACAATAAAATACATTCTTTGTCTAGAGCGCTTTATAAAGTGATATTTGAATTTAATATTAAGCAGGTATACACATACCGCATACCTACTTATATTAAATTCTTCAAAGGAAATAAATATATTAAAATCATATAATAAATGCCATAGAGAATACACACATAATGGGTTAAGAATCTAATCCTTGTCATCCCGTAGCTCTATCAGTAACATGAATTAATCTTAAGGATGTCTACTACAAGTCCTACTAATTACTGAAAGTAATTACCCTGACAGGGTTCATACTATGTGTGACTCTAAATAATATTTACCACCTAATTATAACATTCACTGTGTATGTATGCAATAAAGTATTGAGTATTGAGTATTGAAAGTATACTACAAGTTTTCATAATTATTTGTAATTATTAAGTACCACCACGGAAATTACAGCATTCGAATGATATAACTCATTTAACGTAACGTGTAAGTTCATTTTTGACAATGAAGGTAAAATACTCGTATAACGTGGCATGAAATAAAAGTGAGAATATGACCTTGTGTACTATAAAGGTATGATAAGAATTTAGTGTCAGCGCTCGTGTATGCAAGTGTATCGTCTAATTCGATAAAATCTATCGTCACGAACGCGTGGCGCGCTTCGCGTTCCGGCGTAGATTTTCGTAAACGGTCGTGTTTCCGCGTGCCACGCGGCAGGGGGTTCGGCTGTGGTCTAAGTCATAAGAAACATGTAAATCATCGTCATCGATACTTGACTTTTCTCGGAACAAGGAGGGTTTAGTTTTACTAGTTTTCGTTCGTTCATTTGGTTGCTTATATCGGCTTTTACACCATAATTTATCATTTTATAAATGTAAAATTTTACAGGTATTAAGATTTTACAAAGAAAAAACTTTTTAAGACTTTTTATTAAAAATATACATTCATTTCTTTGGTTTTACATACAAATATAATTAAAAAAAGTGACTTCGGATTCCATACGCTAAAATAGAGATTAAATAAAAAATATAATGTGCAATCTGAAAACTTATTTAATAAATTTAAAGTCAGTGAAGAGCAAGTTTACTTCAAGTGTGTGCCTTCTTCGTTACTTTCTGTTTTTCCGGTTTTTACATAATTAAATCAGTAAACCGATAAGTACTCGTCGATGTTAAGTGTTAACAGACGTAAGGCAAATACTTGATAGCATTGATTCCGCCGTAGTTGACCCGATAACCTTTTGCTTATTCGGTGAGCTTCACAGTGAAAAGTAGAAGTTGACATAGATTTGTGTGCTACTTAGACACATTTCTTATCCTATCCTACTAATATTATAAATGCGAAAGTTTGTGAGGATGTATGTGTGTTTGTTATTCTGTCACGCACTGACTACTAAACGGATTTGGTTGAAACTTTACAGTAGTATAGGTTATACATCAGAATAACACATGGACTATAATTTATACCGATTTTTTAGTAATAAGGTTATACTATAACGAGAAATATCAGATTAGTCGCAAAAAAAGTTAGTCGCCTAAACCGTTGGAGATATCCAAATATAATGTATGGTGGGATTGTTTGGCTTACATAGATCTAAATAAAAGTCCGCGACAGCATATATCTATATTTTATGTATAACCCACAATAACTCTTTTTATACTTTGAAAATTTAAAAAATATGAAGTTGATGTTTCCATGGGTTTTATACAAACTAAATATTAATCCTTATCAAAATAAATGATTTCAAAAAATCAAACATCTAATACAGATTAAATCTACTTTTTACACCATGTAAATTGGATAAGTAGTTGTGAAGATATTACGAGTATAACATATTGCGTACTCAATTGATTGACCGGCAGTACGCGCCGTGCGCCGCCGCCGTATACAACGAAGTTCTATGAAATTAATATTTAAATGGTTATAAATCACGGAGCAAAATGGGAAAGGTCGATGTGAATGACGTCCCTGTAGTTCCGGGATCAGAATAAGGCTACGGTATCACCTGTCTGTAGTAAGAGGAAACTAAAAGGGGGCTTTCGGGGTTGCGGGCGGCTAGACTGGGAGCTCGAAACACCCAGTCAGCAACTTCGGGAAAGATGTCAGCATGTGTGGTCGCATGCTGTCGTGAGAGCCAGAATGCAAGGAGCTTGAACAGTTCAGCCAGGCGATCCCGGGAAGGATGGTGGTATACGTGTGGTCGCATATCGTGGTAAAGACTAGATGGAGTGGTGGGCCCAGCCGCTCACTTGGGAGGAGCCCGATGGGGCAATGCACTCAGAGGACTCCAGTTGCGTTCCTTTGAAGATCCCGGAGTCCTGGTGCGATAAGAATCCCACATAACCCTGCGTCGCTCCCACGGCGTATGGTACCTTTTGAAGGTTTCCCCCTTGACAAAAAAAAGGTCAATAAGAATGAAACAGTGGAAAAGGTTAGATATGTCATTCAATCGTCATCGACCTTTTAATGTTACACAACTCGGCACATAAGTCAGATTAGCAGTAGTTTAGGTCGTAGTTGACCACGCTAGCCAACTGCGCGTTGGTAACCGTCACGCGTTTTGAGACCCTTTCTTAAAACTTTTAATTTCAGAATAAGTATTAATATCCGTTGTCGACAAAACTAATTCAAATTAATATACGCACCTGTGATTTGAAATTTGAACACACAGATTTAGGAAGTAGGGCAAGGGTTTAATCTGAAGTCAATCACAGATGCGTTGCTACTCTCGAGGACTTTGATGATCGCCTCATATAAAAGCGACCCGGCAGCCACACCCTTCTAATGAAACACAAGAACTGCTTCACGGTAGAAATAGGTGCGGCGGTAATAACTCCCTGGTTGAACCATTGCTCTACCATCTTGCAAACTTTATGTGGCAGACTAAATTCCACGCGAGCGAAGCCGCGAGCAAAAGCTCGTACTTTTATAATACATACATTGAATTTTAAATTTGTAGACTACGCGGCTTACGTAAAATTATTGTAGCAAAACTGGATCTCAGTTTTGATGGTAAGTGACCACTGCTGCTTTGTAGTGGATAAGATAATCTACATTCTTACTTAATGTTGGCCAGAGATACCTTGCTACTTTTAAGAACTAAATCGAAACGTCTCAGTTACTCATGACACTCTTAATAAATCCGTAAAACCAGACGCAGCAGCGCTTAAGACTGTTGTTATTTAACAGATATTTGTAGTGCTTACGGAGCCGAATCACAATAGATTGTATCTACTTTAAGAGTAATTGTATTGAAAGGATTTCTAAAACGTGTTTCTCGATTTTTTGAGAAACCAAAAATCTAATGCCATTACGCCCTTTACCTTAACCGCCTTTAAATTGGACCATCGTTTGATCCTTGTAACTAGATCAAAATGTAGACTACAAATAAAATAAAACAGTATCTTATTATTAAGTACCCTTTAATTACTGATTTCCTCAGTAATATTAAAGCAAAAAATATGAACTCACGTATAGTTGTTCCTATGGAGATGACTAAACAAATTCCTTGTTTAATTTTGATTACGTTTAACATTTCTGAGTATTTAATTTTGTTTGTTGGTGGTGAAATGAGGATACATTTTCCAAAGTCTGTCCTAAGAACTAAATTTAAATTTATTTATATCGACCAACGATAACCAAATTACAATGCAGAAGATTGTTATTATAGATAAGATTTTAATAAGGTGTCTGTCTGGTATGGTTCGATGTTAACATCATGTTATGGAATCTGAAAATTAGTCCATTTTTTTCGAAATCGTACCATTGCGATAACTAACAAAGCATTTCAGTTACAAAAGCCCAGTATGTGTAACGCGAATAGTATTGTAAATGATTTATGCCTGTAATACGGCTGCGTATCTCTAAATATTATCACATACATATCTTTCAGTTTCTGCTCAATACTGTCATAGAGAAATCAGTCGTTTTCAAACAACTTAAAGTCCAAAATCCAACAAACATTTAACCAGTGCAATGTTAAGCTTTTTTGCTCGTTGTACATACTTTTGGTATCATATTTAAAACACCATTCTAAGATGATCTCAGTTTACTGCTAAAGTCCTCAGTAATATTAAGAAGGCCAGAGAAAGGGTAGATCTTACATGCTGGTACATTAGGAATTCTAAGTCGAGATGAGGCCGTCTGATAACAAATTGCTTAATTGTTATTTCAACAATAGCTCGCTAATGTGTAGCGGACGTATGTTTCGTACTTGGGCATCCGACTGAAATAATGTGTTATAAGGATTCACTGAAAAAATAATGATAAATATATACAAAAACATATTTTATCGGGGGATTCTAGAGGTCCTAATTTAGTTTTTTTGCAATTAATATAACAGAAGCAGTTAATATTTTTATTGAACAATGATTTTATTATTTGTTTAATAATACTTCAAAGAATATAAAATATAACATTTTAAGTGAATGTTTATTAATACTTCAAAGAATTTAAAACAATACGTTTCAATAAAATAAAAGTTTTTTTAAAAAAGATATAAGTCCATGAAGTAGAGAAAAAAAGAAAAGGCCCTGTCCTCGTGAGAAGGATTCCTACCTTTGTATCCATTTGAAAAAGAAAACATTGACAAATTATTGATCAGTATAAATGTCATTATCGCACAAACCAACAAAACTGAAAAAAAATTTTTATTTACAAAATAAGTAAAAAAAAGATTTCTATTTTTAACCTGCCGTTAAAAATAGTAATAGATTTTTTACTCATTTTTCAATTTCTCCATTTTTTTTAATATTACAAAATTTGAAATTATTAATTTTTGTTGTAGTTAGTGCAAAAGCTATATAATTGAAGAATATCAATGCCAAATTTTTGAGTAAATCGGCTGATTAGAACCTGAGATATCTGCATCACCGTATCGAAAAAAGTAGTTTCGAGAAAAACGCATTTAAAGTTGAACGTTCTATTTCAGGCAGCGTAACTGATAAAATAGTAACCTTCAAACCTTTGAACTATTGATGTAGTAACTAAAAGTATAAGAAAACAAGGAGAGAAAGCTATACCCAGATAGCCCAGACTGCCAGTAGCCTATTATTATATTTTATACTCATTCATTAAAGCCTATTAATGCAGTCGTTCGTTCAAACCGGTCTAGTTGCCACGACACTAAAACGGCTGTAACTTTAGAAATAATTTGAATTTTGAAAAATCTTTTTAGGGAGACAGTTTTGAATATGTAAACTATCGTTTTACGAATAATAAAATAGTGATTTTTTTCAAATTTCTAGACTAGAATACCCCCTTAAAATCGGTAGAGATAAAATATTATAATAGTGAAAGACTTTCCACACAGGTAACTATGAAATATTTAAAGCATCGTTTTTTTTGTTTTCAAAAATAATAAATCCATTTATCTTGTATGTAATAATTAAGTATGATCGCTATACAAGATTAAAAAATAATATGATAAGTGGGTAACTGAAATGAATCTAATATTAGTTTTATCGCTGTTATTTATAAGCCATTGTATTTACGATTTTCATGACTTTAGTGCAATCTTTTATCGAAAAGTTCCATATCAATTAATTACTCATATTCTGTACTACTTCTACCTTAATGAATTTTATTTACCCTGTAGTACTTTTGATGAAAAGTCAAAACGGACATATGGGTCTCTTACATAACACGTACTTACTATACTATCCAATCAACACACCAAGTAAACATAATAGGCTAGTTTCAACATACTATCACGTTCCAATATGTTACATAAAGTTCCTCTGTACCACATATATAATTATATATTGTCCGATAGCACCGCTACCTCGCCTAATAAATGCGCAAGTTTTATAATTATGCTTCTATTATTATATTTTTAATTATTAGTTTTTATGAGCAGTGTAATTTTTTTAGGTCTTATTCAATATGAACAAGTTTTTGTTGCTAGACGCAAAGATCTCTGCACTAGTTTTAAATTAGTTAATAAAAACGCAATTATTATTATTCGTACTATATGTATATGTATGTTAAAGGCTGACATTTTAATGTGAAACTAGGCTTGAAGCATACTCCATTACAGTGCTCGATCGTTAGCTTAATACAAAGTTTAATTTAGTCATTTAAAACAATCAGTCCAAGTCCCGAGTCCACGATCCATTATATCGTATAGTACCTACAAGTTAGTAGTTTAGAAATACAACGAAGCAGTAACGACAAAAAAGGATTTTTTGTATGTTGTATGTTGAAGTTTCAGCATTACTTCGGTGTGTCGCAAAAGTAAGTAGAACCCAGTGAAGATATTACACATTTCTAATAAGACCTACTTATTTATTACGTGCGTGTTGTTCACGCATAGAGCACACATTAAATTATCTCAATTATGAGGCCAGCCTTATAATAAAATCTGTAAATGTATTGTAATACTTATGTAATCTTACCATATGGGGTGAGGAATGCGGCATGATGTAGGTGCATCCTTTGGTCAGTTGTCAAGGTAAAATCCATTGTGTACGATACATGGTTTTTGGTTGCATTTATACGGAAAATATTTATAGGAAACATAAATCTTACGATGATACAGTCCTATGCGATTTGTAATTGTTTTTTTAGTAAGAATTTACACGGAATATCAATCGATCTCATGTCTTTCCGATCATGTTATTAAATCTGGATATTTATTTGTTCTGGATATGATTTTAAACTAAAATTATGTGAAATAATATATATTAAATCGAATATGCAAAATGCATTGATTGAAAATAATATTTACAACTGTTTAATATTATAATTATAATTACATTTCTCTTACGCGAATAGAGTTCATGAAATATATTTTTTGGAAAATTACATTTAGTAATACTTAAACGTAATAGTTAATAATAAACTAACAAAAGGCAAAATAATCTAACACTTAGTACTTTCGTAAAGACCACAATCATGAATGTTTTGTGGTCTTTGCGTAGACTAAAATATTGATACTTGAAAACTGATACACAAGTACTCATTCTATTACGGAAACACATGGTTATTGTATATGTCTACACAAACTGCGACACATACACATGTTGCGAATGTATACATCCACACTATAGCTATGAATGAAAAAAATACTAACGGCAGTTCAAAAGTTATATTTGTTAAACCTGAATAAATCTTGGACGCACAGCCTAGTGCTCATTTAGTCAAGTTAAAATAAAAACAATATTCAAAGACACGACGAACTGTATATTTCCTTTAACTGACATACTTTATAAAACCAACCACCGTATCCAAGGCATTGACTTAGATATAGATTTTTTTCGAAATTGCAAACTCAATGTTAAAAGAGCTATAACCACAATCGCTACTTATATCTTAGGAATTTAATCAGAAATACTTTGGAAAACTGCGCTAAGTATCTCATTTATCATAGCGTAATTGCTTTCAAGTTTCGAAAGAGTCTATTTAATTGTTTAATTTTAAACTATAATTTAAACGCCGTTACATAACCGGCGCAAAACAATGTAAGCAAAAACTTAGCTAAAATATAAAATTTAAGTAAGCAAATCTTATTGCGTATATTTTAAAATCTCGTCAAAATTATATTAATTTATTTATGATTTCTTTATTCAACGTGACTTCTCGTCAACCCATTAATGTCCCACTGCTGGGCACGGGTCTTCTCTCAGAATGAGAGAGTTTTAGGCCATAGACCACCGCGCTGGCCAAGTGCAAATTGGTGGATAACGCGACGTAGACTTTATTCAACGTGACTACTTATTACAATTATCTATGGTATCATACGGTAAATCATGGAATTATAATTTAGTATCGTACAAAATTTCAATTTTCGATCAAAAACTGTTATAACTATGCATATACATCTTCACTAAGCACATTATTACGCAGAATTGATTATTTAAACTAAGATTATGCAAATACTAAGTTGATATAGGTATTAAGCAACTAAGCGTAAGTCCAGTTACACCAACATTAGTTGCTAGTTATTATAACTATAAACCTCTTTGCCATGCACTTAATCTTTCTTATTTCTTACATTTACTTATATATATTCGCTATCTTGTATTATCTATGTAGCTTTATTAATTTATCAAACATTACCGTCACTAGGCTTAACGTTTTAATTGCAACAAAACAGGTTGTATTAATTATAACGACCTAGAACCGAGACTAATTATAACCACAAGCATTTGACTTATAATAATCGGACAAACTGTGTCAATAATGCGGGCTCCGTGAATGGGAAAGTGTTTGCGGCCCAGTTTACGTTTTTCGACTTATATAACTTAATGCATCGGTGCATTGCGGCTATCGTGTACTAGTGATGTAACGAGTTTAAAACTATTCGCATTCGCAACGATTCGCATGTTTTTAGATATTCGCATTTTTTTATCTGACTGAAGTAGCAAACGAGCATGCAGTCCATTTGATGGTAAGTGGCCAGCGCCGCCCATGGACATCGGTAATCAACTACATACAGAACATGGGTTCCACTATGGGACTATGATGCTCGCCTCACATGAGGCCGTGTGCCGGCAACCATACCCTTCCATCGAAACGCAAGAAATGCTTCACGCTAGAAATAAGTATGGCGGTGGTACTTCCCCGGTCGAACTACACCGGTTCTACCACCTTCTTAATTAGCATACGTAAAAATTGTGCGAATGAATATTGAATTGCAGTGCTTTATAAAAAAGGTCGAATTTTATTCGAATATTTTATTCGAAGTGCAGTTTGTCGACCAAAAAAAAGGTCGCAAAATTCATATCCTCTTGCACCCTATATAGAACTGAAAAAACCAATTCGCGTTCGCATTCGCGAATGTCAAACAATAACACTCGTTACATCACTATCGTGTACAATAAGGCTGGTGGCGCAAAATCTTCGGCATCATGCTTCGGAGAGCACGGTAACAATGTCGGCGACAGTACGACGTAATTCGCCCATTAACGTTATCGTCGAATGTATTTTTAAGGCCAGTGCGGTGACTTCATTGATTTTTTTTTAAAGAACTCTCAGGTAGGTTTCTTGACGATGTTTCCATCGTAAAGCAGTGATAAACAATTTCTAATGAATGATTGTTAAGTTAAGATGCCTGTTGTATGTACATACATTGTATGTGCTTCTTGTATGTACATATTTGAAAATCTGATCTCACCTGGGTGGAGCCCGATGGGCAACGCGCTCAGAGGATTCCGGTTGCGTTCGTTTGGAGATCCCGGAGTCCTCTTAGCGCCGAGGACGGCCATCGGGGCGTTTTAGTGCGGTAAAAATCCCACATAGCCAGTAGCCACTAACTGTCAAATGGACTGCATACTCGTTTTGCTATTTTAATATGACACCAGTATCATTGTGAAATTATTAAAACAAAAAACTCGACTTCATAAAAAACGCTTGATTGCCTCAGTTTCACTTTATTGTCTTAAAGCAGTCGTTTTTTAATATTCTTTTTTTATAATTTTTACGGCACTTTGACAACTGACTCGATTTCAGATATGCCATATGACTCAATCCGACAAGCCATGTGGGCTGTAATGCATGCCAGAAATGAATATACGTACATACATATAGTCGTAATAGTAGTGATAGCTTAATGGTTGAAACTTGCCCTCTCAATCGGGAGGTCCGAGGTTCAAACCCAGGCACTAACAACTCATTTAAATGTGAATTAGAAATTAATTATCACTACATTTTGAACGCGCGGTGGACTATGGCCTAAAACTCTCTCATTCTGAGAGAAGACCCGTGCCCAGCAGTGGGACAATAATGGGTTGTACCCACATATGGACGTACACTCAAAACCCTCTTTGTGACGCAGTCAAGTATTTATACATCAAATCTATTCTTAACTGTTAAATTAATATAGTGTAAGTTAAAATCAGTATATTAAAATTTAGTGTTGTATTGAGTTACTTTCGTCGTCCTTTCTACATTGCAAAAGAACCTTGAGAACTACAACCGTTGTAGAATTATAGGTACTTTAAATTACTATTTTAACTAAGACGAGAAAGCTAACCGTGTTAAGATATATTTTTATGCGGGCGAGAACTTCAATAATGTTGCAAGTGTAATTAAAATAATTGCGTAATAAATCATTCTTTCATTTTATTGAAAGGCAATGACATTTTAATAAAACGAAATAAATTTAAATATGAACATTTCTTTTTTAATTTATTTTAATATCACGAGAACACTCATGTGGTTGAACGGTAGTATGTTCTAAAATTATGCAAAAATAATTAATTTTTAAATGTATTATGAATCGGATATCATATTCCAAATTAATAGATTCAATAACGTGTTAGAACAATAAAATGGAAATTTATTGCTTAGAATTATCGAATGCTAATGTTTCTTTCAAATCTTTTAAAAACCAACTCTATATTCAAGTTCAATAACCTATTTAACTTGTGAAATGGGTTAACGAACTCCTATATTTAACGTGCAATAAATACAGACGACTTCTAAGAATTCGGCATTATAAATGGAAGTTATGGTTATGGTTACATTTGGGACCTCTGCAGCCCTTTTTAATGGTTGTGGGAGTAAATATTAAAGGCAAAAGAAGATTTATTGGGTTTTGGGGGAAAAATAACGTATAAATACTCGTATGTTGCGACATTGTTAACGCTAATTCTAAGGTTTCGGTGTTAAATTTAATAAATAAAAGAATTTGTAAACCCAAAAATGTAAAATTAAAGAGTCAATTGTATGGTGATGTTTGTATATAGCATCGAATAGCGCTATTTCTCAGTATGTGATGCAGGTGTTTCCTGCTGGGAGAATAAACTAAGATTTGATAGCTACGTCTCCTTATGAAGTCATTTATGTAGTGCGTTCATCAAATGTAACGGTCAAGTTTTCGAGGAAAATTATTTTTATAATAAAGCAGGCAACTTGTACACCTGTTTTGTAACTTAAGTACCTATCACACTAGAAATTCTATATTTTATACATACCAAAGATGATAGATAATAGACATAAAACAGATATGTAAATAAATAACGGTTTCTGCACTCATAGTTCTACACTAGAATACACAGGAATTGGATGCCATGAACACACAAAGACAAACATACACAAAAACCCAGACTCAGAAAAGTCTAAATTCATTATTCAGATAACAGGCTCTGGACAATCATTGGACTTTGCGTGTCAGACAGGTAAGGTGACAACTCCGCCACGCGGTTTGTCAAATATATAAATACACAAATATGCTAGGAACGAACCTAGAATCGTATGCACAGAATATCGGTATGTTAACTACGACACAACGGGACATGAAAATAGCGCACTTTACAGTAAACAATGTTACAACCAAAAAATGTAACACAAGTAATGCTTTTAAATGTTACAATATGTTACATAAGCTACTTTATTGCACGGACCAGCGTATATAACTCGGATTTCGCATCACATAATTTACTGCAACAAAGATAATATTGTTATTTATTACGTTACTTCTTATGAAGCTAATATATAACTATTTTTCAACCTGTTATAATAAGCTGAGTAATATTAAATTATGAAGATGTTTACACTTGCACAATTAAAAAATTATATATTTTTGTTTGTAACATAATGTGCTGCTTCCATCCATCGTCCATGCAGTTTCCATCATGATCATGGCATCAGAAATGAGAAACTGATCTAATATCGCGCTACTTCAATAAGACGAAAAGACACGGTACGGCGTGGTCAATTGACATTATCATCACCGGGGGGACTTCTTACCCTTCCTGGCTTCATAAACGACGGCTTTGTCAGCGATATAGGGTGGGGGGTTAAGGATTCTTCGGGTCTCGAGGGTCTCCTCTTTACCCGGGCAGTCTCAAGGGGGGGTTGCACCCCTCGTCAATTGAGGCGTAATACTGTAAACTAAAACTCGTAACCTTCCATAAGTAAGAATTGACATATCATTCATGCTTCACATAAAACAAAAAAAGAATAGTAAAATGAATTAAATATTTTACATAAATTTAAATGCTTCGGTTAAAATCTTATCGTGTTGTCTCATGAAGCTGTCGATCAAAAATGAAATAATAACTAAGTACCCGTATGTACTGACGGTGCAAGTGCCAGTAAATTATACATCCTCCAGACAATGAAGTTTCTTGTTACCAATCATCGAAAGTTCAGGCTTCTCTTTTTAGTCACATTTAGCTATTCCCCATCCTAATAATGGTCTAAATTCGAATATACGTAACTTTCAATTAAAATCATAAGTTCGAAGACTATATTCCATTACAATGTATTTAATAAGTGTATCTTAATAAAATTTAAGGTAAATCTACTCATAAATTGCAAGCTCAGTTTAAGCCTACATCAGAAGCCTACCGCTACTAAGATAAAAGAAAAAGTAGCCGATGATAGATGTAAGAGAGGAGGGCTGGCACGCAACGGGTTAGATTACAGGCTCAATGTACACATTTTATTAATTGCTTATTCTCTGAATAATGCTGAGGAAGGTGAGAAGCTATAATTTCATATCAAGTGTGATATGACAAAGTACCTGCTCATATGCGTGGGCCTCGTCATAAAAATAAGTTTATTTTATTTCTTTGTACACTGCTGACTCTGTATAAAGTAATGCCTACATTATGACTACATTTGATCCTATGTCGACGTGGATGATAAAGTGATATCAATACATAGTATAAAACGAAGTCGCTTCACGCTGTCTGTCCCTATGTACGCTTAGATCTTTAAAACTATGCAACGAATTTTAATGCAGGTTTTTTAAATAGATAGAGTAATTCTAGAGGAAGGTTTCAATGTATAATACATGAATTATATAGTAGAGAAACACTAATAATTTTACATTTTTGACTTTTAGGCGCAACGAAGTTCGTCAGGTCAACTAGTTTATAATATTAGTCCGTACATTTAAAGTCCGTTTTAAGGAATTTAAACTTTATGTCATGCCGATGTTGGTCCATTTACGTTAACAATCTGTTAAAGTAAAAAAAAACGTAACCTATCATTTATTGTTTTACTCTAGTGTGGATTGAAGCTTACCTAATATTGATAAGGTTTCCAGTTTTTAAATGATGTTCCTACAAAGTTAATATGACTAATAGTTAAATTATAATACGAACATACCCTATACTATAAAGAAATAATTATAATTTACGTTATAAAATAAGTAATTATGATACATTGATATAATTTAAAATAAATTTATCAATTAAAAATGCATTGATTATATAAGCGTTATATACTTTATAATAAAGAAAAGTGAAGAGTAAATACAAATCTTAATAATAAATTGCGACATTCGTAACGTAATATTGGTAATGACTTACTAATTAAGTATTCTTGATTTATCAAAGAAAAGATCTAATTGTTTTCTTTTCGCAAGCGAGAGTTTTCGTTTCAACCTAAGACAGATTTACATGTTTACATTTCATTACATATTGTTACATTACATAATTATTAACTACATTATAATGAGTCGACGACCTAGAATTTATTTATATGATGTTGCGAAAATTACCGCACCGATTCTTATCATTATTTTACTTTTAGAAAGCTACTTTATTCCGGACGGACATAGAGTTTTTGCAATATATTTCAACGCAGGAAAGACTTGAGGCCTCATTTAGTGTGTTATTAAAATGTAGAGCAACTGAGTGATAATGCGCTATAGAAAAGACATCAACGAGTTCGCTATAGTAGAGCTAATAATAAATTTATCTACTGCAGCTTGTGTCAAATAATGTTTGCCCTTAATTATGGTAATGATGTGGTTAATCTAATTAGAAATTATAAACGTTATCAAAGTTATAAAATATTTTATTTTTAATTATACAATAATATTTAACAATGGAAATGAATAATAATAATAAATAACATTTTCTATAACTTTAGCTTTATATAATTTTCCTGTGTTATGATACATACATGAACAAGCATACGCAAAGTTAAGAAAAGTATCGCTCAGGCTCAATTTAAATTTATAATTAGGATGTCTGCCTGACCTGGGATTGAACCCGGAAGCCATTGCGTCTTTGATGTATCATCCTTTTGATTTGGAACAATGTTATTTATTGAATTACATAATGATACAACATATGATATGAAAGAAAAATATCGGGGAAAAAACAAAGAAAAGAAAAATTAACTTTCTATTGAAACTCAACAATCACCAGCACTAATTCAAGCTAAAACAAAAACCCCATAGCCCGTATCCGGCTATATCCCTGACATTTAGTCCGCTTCCGTAACCCTTGGGCCTTCACACGCCCCACCACCTCGTGGCTGGTGAGCTTGCCGCGATCACTGTAGCGCGCTGAGCTCTCGCGCGTTGTCGCGTCATGCGGTGGTGACCAGTGCCTGTGAAGTGTAGACCGTGTTCTGTGCAAACTTTAAGATGAGGTCCTTCGGCGCCACGGCGCTGTTCACGCTTGCGATAGTAACAGGTGAGGACGGGATGCTTTTAATTTCAGGTGTAAGAAATAGACAGTGTTACTTTTACCTTACAATGCTTCTTCGCGTAAGTAAAGAAATGAAAAATACATTTTACGCTCGTTGCATTTTCCGCAAGCATCATAAATTTTCTATTTGAACACGTGCATAATTTTCCTCGTTTTATTATAGGCGTGTTGGTTTGTTATTTTTAATAAATCATTAGCATTCTTACTTCATTTTGTCGATTAATTAAAAAATGACCGATGCAACATGCAAATTAATTATAGGCTAACTTCTACCTGCTAAGGATTTCCACACGTTGCGGTTATTAATTATTTAAGTTTTTGCATTTATTTTGTCATTTAATTTATTTTTATCCGTTTCTTTGTAAAGGAAAATTTTCGCTATTTTGCAACGTGTATCATAATAATTTAAATTTACGAAATGCGTTGAATTTTAATTTCGGCTATTTTCTATAAAATACTGAATTATTAATTTATTATTCGCAGATTAAAATTATTACGTCAAGGAAGTAGGTGATAGTCGTAAGGTCAATAAAGTTGGTCAATAGCGGCTATTTAGGTTTAAAAATACATACTTAACTTCAATATTCATTGCCTAAATTTAGTGATTTAAAAATCTATGCGAGTTATAATTTGACAATATTTTAGATGCATGTCTAACTTTTTATTTAGATATGATAAAATTGAAATATAAAATAAATTAATTAACTGCCTAAAGAATATATTAGGTGTAACCTAAACACATGACAAATATAAGCTTTCTATTCGTTTTTATAATAAGAAACATACGGAACATAAATCAGTCTTGTTTTATTAATTATGTAAGGCGAAACGTGTTATTCGTTTAGTGTTTAGTATAAAATATAATCACTAGGACACGCGCTAAAATTATGTAATTTTAATTAACGTCGAACAATTGCCTTATCTGTATTATTCAATGATAACGTACAAACTTAGCTCACTTTCATTCTCATTACGCTGAATGCGGCGTGTGACAGACGGTACAAAGTTAGGACCACATTGTCACTCATGGGAAAAATTGTGGAGAAAAACCTGTGCATTTTCTTGGGCAATTCATTAGCCAAACTATTTAGAAATACACGTTAATTGTGCGATTGCAACCGGCCAGTAATTGTACTTGTTGCATAAGCTCTTTCGACGAGTGCCGCGGCCGCTAGCATAAATCGTGCGTAACAGCCTCCGTAGATATGGAATAAACACTTGGATACTTTTAATCAGGTGTTGGGTTATTATGTTAAAGTAGACCAAAGATTTTCAACAATGTAAACGAAGATAAGCTTCAGAGTAAACGCCAAAAGGTGGAGAATAAGTCGTGTATTTTTAACTCAGTTTTAGATTATTTATTGATCCGTAAAATAGAACAAATATCTTTAAAAGATCTGTCGATAAAATATTTAGAACTTTAGCTTCCGGTGAAACAATGCACTGTATACAAAGAAAAATGTAACTAAACAAGATAATTTAAAAAGTATTTTATAAATGTTAAGTACATTCTCATTGGTTTTAACAAAAACAGAAGCGAACAATACCCAATAAGTAAATAAAGAAGTTTCATTTTATAAGTAACTTATTAGAGTGAAATAGATGTTGTTTCAAAAACTAGTTTTAATTTATGGCATCTTGATCAAATACACTGAAAGTTTATAACATTATAACGACATATGACCGCTACCGGCTATTTAATAAAACAAAGCAAAGATACCAGACGACTACGGACTACTGAATTAAGATAACAATGCTTTACATACGATTTAAGAATTTATAAAATTTGTTAATCGAATAAAATGCAATAAATTCTACTTGCATCCGTATTGAATTTGTGACTCATGACTAATAAAGTCGGTAGGTCGTTAGTTTAATCGTTTTTGGCAGTTTTCACAAGAGCGGTTTATACTTTTTGTGGCGGGATATGGAAAGAGACATTGAACTTGTTTTTGTGAGCATTTTTGGTCTTCTCTTATGCTGTCGAAGTGAATACTTTCGATTTCAAATCCGTTTACTTCAAGGTCAAGATTTATAAGACGATAATATTTGTTCATTTACATTCTATGCTCAGGCATATTTGTGCTCGTTGTCAATATTAACGTTGGTGCATACAATGTATGGATTTGATTTTCATAATCTGATTTAGTTTAATGTAACAGACATACTAATATTACCTACCATACTGATCAGGTAGTTACTATTAAGACTTATTTAGTTATAAAGTCCATATATGTATGTATGATATAAAATATAAGTAATTTTTTGCAATGCGTTAAAAGGCCCGAGATGTCATAATCGGGTAAGTCGAATTTCCGAAGTTGCAACACGTCATGGGTTCGCATTTCAAGCACAATTGATATGGACACGCGTGTTTTTCGACAAAAAAGACAACAAAACGGCCAACAGTTACTTCAGAGCCATTATAGTGGATTATACATGGTATTGTTATGCAAACAATTTACCAATCGGTCTGAATGAGGATCGAGGTGGTCGTGAATCTGTGATGGTGGACACGTTTAAAGGCGTTTCCAGACGTGTGTTTATTGTAATGTAACGTAAATTGTTAGCGGACTATGTAATGTAATATGAATTGTTACTGAATTATTAATATATCGACGCCGGAAAGTAATCTTGTTTCAATTGTAACTTAACGCCAGGACTAAAACATATTTTTTTGATTGGATTAAGTAAGTCTTTAAGTATGTTATTTTGTAAATGAACGATCCTTAGGTATAACCTAATGATAAACATAAATTCAAAACTCAACTTTTGACATGTCGATTTATACCTACGGATCATCGAAATATTGACTTTTAAATCATGTAGTAAACCTCTAATAATGTAGTAAACCTCTGATTATTGATTTATGCAAACATATAACTTAAATGTGTACCTCTTTTTATATACTACAAGTAGCTTACATAGCGTTCCCGCGTCGATATGTAATGCTCGCATTGATTGATTGGGTGTCGGTTTATTACGTGAACATTAAAGGATTATACCTACCAGTTTGTTGATGGATTCAAGATGAGATCTCGTATACATTATTCATTTTGCTCAAATAATTCATGAATGTTGAACTACTACAACCGCATCTACTTCTGTTTTATAACTACGTGTACCATGTGCATGTTTTGAAAGGTGTGGTAGGGAATTCATAACAATAAATACTTGTGATTTTATTTGGGCTTCATCCTATAGCTTGGCGGTTAGGTCGTCGCGATACAGGCTTCGAGGTTATATATACTCCAATTTATTCCTTAACAACAGAAGTACTAATAAGGCATTTCAGTCCGCAGTGTAGAGTAGTAGTCCCATATGTGATTGGTTAAAGACGATGATAGTTAAAGACCCCGTAAGATATACGTATCAACTGCCACCCAAAGAAATCCTAAATAAACCCCTGATAGGATGAGAGTCGTCTTTCGGTAAACCCCAGACAGGATGAGAGTTGTATTTGAGAATGACCATAGATGTTTTGCTGTTTTGAGGACTACGTTGATATACGAGGCATTTTTACTAGTGGCTCTTCAGAGCACTGCAGTGCTTAGCACCACTTTAGTTTATTATGCAGAAATTGGTACAGCAGTGGAGCCTTTGGAGTGAACCACAGAGGAGTAAACACGGGTACAACCCATTATTGTCCCACTGCTGGGCACGGGTCTTCTCTCAGAATGGGATAGTTTTAGGCCATAGTCCCCGCGCTGGCCAAGTGCGAATTGGTGGACACACGATCTTTAAGATAGGAACTTCTGATCATACTATAGGTATCATTTTTATTTTAATAAAAATGCATAACATTACAAACATTACATTACACGTGTCTGAACTTGCCTTAACTCACTTTCAAGCTGGTCAAGCGTGTGCCACACTTTCTTCACGTGCACTTTCAAATTAAATGTTCTGCTTACATTTTTGATGATTTCACATACGATTAGTTATGTGCAGTTATGGTACTGACGTAACATGCTGTAGTGATTATTCATTGTACTTTCAAAACATTGAAACTAACTTTCAAGACTCAAACAAGTACGTTGAACGATTGGATTCTGAATAAGTAATTTACCTTCTACTGCACTACGAAATAAATACAAAACAAAATTATCACTAAAAAATACAGATGAATTGATAACCTTCTCCTTTTTGGAAGTCGGTTAAAAATATCAAATGTATTCTATGACGTTAAAACGTCTCAAGTTTATATATACGCTAAAAATATTATTTTGGCGCTAGTTTGTTGTTTTTTTATTGTATCATCATTTGTCGTACCAATGTTGTTGATTAGTTTTAATGGATAATTATTTTTATTTTTTCTTTATCTTTATAATAATAAATTTCATCAACACCCAAAAATAGAAGAAATAACATCAAAACATGAGCTTTAGGCCAAAAAAATACATGTATCTCTATTTATTGCTTTAACAAATGTTTTATTATTTCAATATAGGGGAATTTTATAGTACTTTTTCGTTTTTATACGACAGTTAATAAATAAATCAGTCTAAAAGGTTTCGCTTTTTACATTATTAGTTTTCTATTTTATCGTTTTATTACATTACTTGTGTTGGAATTTGATTATATGTATAACCTACTTTAAACTTTACTTTTTACTTACTTACTTATTAAAATAAAACATACAACTATACTAATATGGTTGTATGATTTATTTTTATTATAAATTAAAATAAAATAAATTCTACAGTTTATTTTATTTTAATTTCAGTTAATACCAAAAACGATTTTATGGTGATGTTTTTTGTGTATACTTTTGTTTTTCATTTTTGTATGTAGGTATATTTTACGATAATTAATTTCAAAATAATATTGTATTGTTATAAAAGTAAAACGTATTTCCTTTGTTATTCTAAATACATCGAAAGCTGCTTAGACAAATAAATAGCCGAAAAGTGTATTTTGTAATGTTCTCACGTAATAATGGTTCCATTTTGTATTGCAAACGATTGTGGCATATAAATGGAATTTCGTCACTGTAACTACTATTTTCTTAGGCTCTATAAGAAAAAATAGTGAATTGTATAGGTTAATTTATTAAGTGTCAGAGGTAAACTCGGATAAACACACTACTCTATGTTCGAAGTTTTACAGTAGGAATATTTATATTGTAGGTGCACTATTGAGTTAGACTCACAACAAATAATTTAGTAATTCGCTTCTATTCTTAATATTATTCTATAATTATTTGTTATACCAGTGACTTGTTGAGGTTGGTCAAGGTAAAAATGTGAAAGTAAAGAAAATGGTTGCAAGGAGATACAAAATATTGAAAAGAAAAAGTAATCCGAAGGCCACGAAATAATAATGGAATTATTGAGCGTATTTTTGTAAGTTTCGCTTAAATTTACAGCGAAATTTAGTGGCCTTATACCGTCAGACACATACATTTATTTTAACGCTTAACGCTGACGTATATACTATGAAAGGGTTGAAGCTAAAGCAAATGGTTGGTACCCTTCAATTAAAGTATATATGTATTTAAAATACTATTACAACTTAGGAATCAAAATTTGAATCAAAACACAAACACTGCTGAAGGTTCAGGGATCCTAGAAGTTAGAAGTTAGATAACTGACCCAATCACTACGTAGTATAAAACAAAGTCGCTTCTCGCTGTCTGTCCCTATGTATGCTAAGATCTTTAAAACTACGCTACGGATTTTAATGCAGTTTTTTAATAGATAGTGTTTCAAAGGCAAGGTTTTTATGTATATTATATTCGCCGGGTCAACTAGTATCTAATAATAACATGACGATAAGCAAATCTCGTTACAATCAAAAATATACAAAAAGCTACGTACTTGTGAGAATTATCAGTTGAACGTACCAACGTTACAGATAATAGTAGGATGATAATCTATGCCAAGGCCCGCCGTTTCACAAATTTGCATTAACTTTTCAGCTCACGTCCGAACTCTAGGAACAAAGGTGTAGGCTTTACGAAACGAAATTTTGGAAAACGACAGAAGTAAAGTGTGATTACTATTCTAGAAGTAGCGAAGCATTCAGGTTTTCCTTATACGTCCTAGCGACCTTGCATTTCATAGCATAGCTTTGCGTAATAGTTTGTAACAGATGGAATGGTATGTAAGCATCCATGAATTCAACATGTCTTACAATTATTATTATCATTGCTCTCCTAGTCTCACTGCTAGTCCACCGATACTCTTCCCGAATAAAAAAGGTTAAGATAATTTACATTGGTAATAAAATACATCATTAGCATTATGATTCTCACTTAATTTGTCGTTAAAATATAGTGATTAGTTTATACACACCTGACAAATGATAAACTAAGTTGAGCAAGTTATGATCGTAACCTTAATTAGAAATCTTGACGGGAACTAACACTTACACTCCCAGTGTATAAGAAACATAATTATTATGACTGTCAAAGTGTAAATACCTCCGTCAAAATACATAATATATATATTTTATTTCTGCTATGTTTTTGGCGACGAGAATAGAAATCATTTAACATGAAAGTAACAGCTAGTGTTGCCCAAATTCAGTCTTGGTCTTGCAGTCTTGGTCTTGTTCTTGCGTTTTTGCAAGACCAAGACCAAGAACAAGACCGCGTATTTTTAGCAAGACCAAGACCAAGACTGACCGTGCAAGACTTGAGCAAGAACAAGACATAGCCTGCAAGACTCTTGCGTCTTGCAGCTAGGACTTAGCGCTATTTCACTGAGTAGTTAGGTGTAACAGTTCGGTGTATAGGTAGGTACGCTTAGGAATTCTATGAGACGCAAAAAACTGTATCAAAGAATATGAAAAACTGGATCTATGCGCATTACGACTAATACCATAAACATAGCGAATAAAAAAATATATTTATAATATAAATCATAAATGTTTATTAAGAAACAGTTACTTCCATGGAAAACGACATATAGGTCAGTTGATTTTTCGAATTTCGTATCAAATCTTCAGTTATTTATTAATCTGCTTGATCTTTACTATGGCTATGTTAATTCAAGCTCACAATGTTCCAATTCTAATTCTAAGATTTAAAGTAAACTTTAATAAATAGTAATAGACTAATAGGTAATTGCAAGACTTGCAAGACTCTTGCTGCAAGACCAAGACCAAGACCAAGACTGGGAGCGCAAGACCAAGACCAAGACCAAGATCAGGTGTATTGGCGCAAGACCAAGACCAAGACTCGCTAAGTCTCGTCTTGTTCTTGCATTTGGGCAACACTAGTAACAGCCAATACACACTCAACTTTTGACAAAATTTTAGTTGAACAATGATACTTTTTATTGTTTACTAATCGCTAAATACAATTGAATCAGATTTGTCACATACGATCATTATAGAATCCACAAGTTTTTCTTCTTGGTCATAAAAAGCGGCGGAGGCGCGACGCCTGGGAAAGCGTTGTTTCCGTTGTGACAAAGTTTTCCAATTTTGTTGTTGCTTATTGCACAGAAGTTTACACATAACAACTTGTCAACGTTTTACTTCATGTATGTTTTATATTCTTTACATTTAGACATACACCTATTCATTGAACCTTAACTGATATTCATTGGTCAGCGTCGACGATCGACTTTCTTAAGTTTACAAATAAATCCAAATGTTTCTCTATTTTACACTAAAAATGTATTTGGACGTCTAATTACGTATGTGTAATAAGAAAATAAGCACATTTATGTATTATCTATAATATTCAAGCGAAAACTTTGTAGCATAAGTGGTTTATTTTGACTTGACGTGTGTGGAAAGACTGTTTTCCTCACGACAGACATTTATTGCAACTTAGTTCCCGAAGGGAGTAAGGCATTCATTATTGACTTGAGTTTCCACAATCCCCGTTAGGAGACACATGTTGGGCAGGTATTTTTAGCCGTACAGGTGATAATGATCAGATGATTGATTTAAGGATATATACATTAGCGTGAATTACATATACATACAGATATACAAGGGACATGAATAACAATTTTCGTCGAAACATGTTAAAAATACTGCCGATTAATTATAAAATATTTAAATATATGCGATTCAATTTAGTTATTGAGTGTAAATTGACTTAATGTGAACAAAAAAAATGGTATCGAGATTTATGAATTCGTTTTATTATACTACTTTTTATTAATATGTCGTTTAGAGGGTTGAATTAATGACTTCCCGGATCTATCGTAAAAGATTACAATAGGGATATAGCATAAGTTGTCTTAATTAATTGTATTGCAACAAGGAAGTCCTCCTTTACCTACCAGTATAATAGAAAAACGACAACCAACGAGTAGCAATCAATTCTGCACAAAATTAATTTGCAATAAAAATGATTTAAAACAGACTTAATGGGTAATTAATAAATGTCAATATCAGTCATGTAGGTACCTAATATTTAGTATCTTGGAACTTGCTTATAAATTTGAAATTTCTGTCAAATTAAAAGCAACAACATGAAGTAATCTAGGCATTAATCGTGACTCAGACCTACCGAAATATGTAAACAATGTGCAAAAATGCGGATTTGTTACTACCAAATTCGTGCTTAAATTTGAATAAAAAAAGGAATGCTGCTCTAATCAATGATTTATTTAAAGTTTCGTTTCACTAGCACATAAAACAGATAAAATTCAACGCTTCTACGTAAAACCGCTAGGTCAAGGTTCATTCTAATTAAAACATATTCGTGATGTTATCCTCCCATCGATATTGATAGTACAAAATATATCATATACATTCAATATTCATGTTAATGCTGACTAAATTATTATAATAATTTGATTGGTTTTCCTAATAATAGTTTTTGTGGTTTGGTTTTACGCACACATACGCTTAGCCTCACGTACGCTTAGCCTTAGGACTACAAAGCCACGGCACTAAATACAATGGTAAATAATAGCCTCAAAATACATTTTTAGTTTTATTATATCCTTTTTTAAGTAATTACATTACGTTTTTCATTACCTTGTATTTGGTTGACAGACTAAATAGTTTCGAAGGTCAAAAAAAGTTTAATTACTATTAAAGTTGTACTAATAAATTGTTTAACAATCTCTTAGCGGAGCATGTATTGAGCATTGATTACTTCCTCTCTCTAAGAAAATACCAAATTAATAATTTGATGCACGAATGTTGTCCAAAACAATAATATATACTGAACGATAAATGTTCAAGCATTAATATTTACTATGCCTACATTTAATAGGGGAAAACCTCTCTAACGACTCTCACCTGCGTTCCACTGCTTGCTTCGCGATGACACATACATTCAAAATTATGCATTGAAATACGAAAACAACAAAATAATATGTGTAACATTGTGATGTGCGGAGGGAAAAAATACGATACGGCGACCCACTGCGTATTAACATAATGCACACTGACAAATTAAAATATGGTATAAGATAAATACAAAGGCTTTTTAAACCTTTTTTGAGTAGAAACAATATTAACATAATTATACACTACAACATAACATAATATTAACAGTTAACCATAAAATCTGTTCTTAAAAAATATTTACAAAATGTACATAATTATATACAACGAAGACGTCTGTCTGTCTCGTATAAAAATATCGGTATTGCTCTCTTTGGGCAAGGTTTCGAAGATATTGGATGCATTTGAAATTAATATTTATATTTCATAATATATCATTTGATTCAAAGATCTTGTTTTTATATACCATTCATTTCTATCGAAGGGGTCAATGCGCGACACGGAATCATATTACATTTACTTAAGTAACGCTTGACTTCTATCGGCTTGCAAAATCATAACACGCACAAATGAACGCACAAATACGATTACTTGTATGTATATAAATATAGCTTGTAATGTAATTCACTAATGTAATGCTCGTATTATATCTTGTTAGGTAACTTGCGAGTTATTCAGTGTTTTTTAGGTTACAAAATTATGAGTTATATATTTCTTACATTTTATTCAATTTGATCTTATCTAATCACTAAAGTGATAAAGACGAAAGTATGTGAACATAGGTTGTTACTAAATATGGTATGGAATATATACCCTACTTTTATCTGAAAAACGAAATTCCCTTGGGGATTCGTCTTTGCACCTTACAGAGCATTTTCTTTTTTTTTATTTGACTGTAGTAGCAAACGAGCATGCAGTCCACCTGATGGTGTGGTTACTGCCGCCCATGGACATCTGTAATCAACTACATACAGAACATGGGTTCCATCTGAAGTAAATCACAGATGCGTTGCTACTCCCGAGGACTATGATGGTCGCCTCATGTGAAAGTGTACCGGAAATCACAAAAAATGCTTATTTGTGATGAACATTTGCATGTTAGACATTTAAATGTGTGATACATAGGCTACCTAATTCTATACATATTTGTAAAACGTAGTTTAGTGCTTTACTAGGTGCTAAAAATATAAATAAGCACTCGTTGTAGTAAAAAATCGCTAGATTTTTTGCATTTGCTCCTAAATAGCGGTTTTCCCATTCCGTCATGAATGTAAACCGTTACTTAGACAAAGATCGAATACTGATATATTTTATCGAGAGTATTCATGGGTAGGGTTGATGACACACGTTTATGGTTTTCAAATTTGGTTATTGTGGGCGGTGAATATCTTTAAAAGTATGGCGCAGGATCACAAATGATCAATCACGCTAAAAAGATTAATCTTACTTTATGACTTTCAAATACATACTAAATTATAGTAAAGTGGTCGCCGTTGTGTGGGAAGAAGCAAATTAGAATCACTTATATCATTAATATGAAGCTTTTATGCCCTGAAATATAATTTTATTTATTACTCTTAAACGGGATGTAGTAAAGTACCTACAGTTGAAAATCATTACAATTGACATGATTTTATCTGGCATAATAATAGACTGACTATAGGTAATAAACCTATAGTCAGTCTATAAGTAACCATATGGGCAGTAAAAATATTAATTGAATTGATTTTTTTGTATGATAAAGAAGGAATATTTCGGCAGCATTATAGTATACAATCCTTTTTGTTTATACTTTAACCTAATGATAAGGCAGACGGGCTACCTGATAGAAAGTAGCCGAGGAATCGCCTTCAATGCGGTGGTCCTCAAGGCTCTGTTTTTCCCCCTACGCTGTTCATTTCGCATATCAATGATATGTTGCAGCAAGTCGGGAACATGCATTGCTATGCAGATGACAGCACGGAAGATACGGGCCGTATACAAGGCATCGTAACACCTCTCGGATACTCGTGCAGGAAAGCAGAAATTGACTTGTGTCAGATATCGAACACTGTCTGGAGCGGTTCTCGGAATGGCGTACACTTAACCTTGTTGAGTTCAATTATGTTAAAAATTATGATATTTTCAATTATATTTATTAGTTCATGCCTTTATTGTCCTTATCTCCTACATTGTAGTAAAAATGTTATATAAAGGTGCAGGATTGAGTAGCACTTTCTATACCCTGTGGCAATTACTATATCCATGATGTACATCTTGTACTGGATTAAATTATTGTGTAGGCAAATCACAACCCACAATTATAATGAACCGCATAAGTCCGGACGTTAATCAAAGAGTAGGGTTTGACCGATGTAGCAACTTGATGGGTGTTGTGTAACAATAAATTACAGAGCGAACTAGCTGGTTACTTGATGATCTCAATATCTCTTATGTAAATAGCGTTTTAAGGGAAAATATTCAGTATATGTTTATAGTATTTAAGTAAACGTAATTTATTTACGTTATGGACTTCTATGTTATTCTGGACTAAATTGGAACGACGTATTGCTTCATTTGAAAAAATGTTGTTAAGTGGCGAAATGGGTATAGCAATGAAGCTACCGCAATTTACTGGAGAGTATAAGTCTAGAATTATACAAAGTTGAAAAGTTCTAAAGACGTAGAAATGTTACCAATATAAGCTAAAGTTTAATAATATTTGACAACATGTATTTGCATGTTTGTAGTTACCTATATATACCCATGACAATCATGATACAAGAAATAGTCAAAGTGTGCCAGGGTTACGAGAATAGAAAATATTATTACTAATATAATAAATAATATAATATTAAAATTATAATTACATTGCCAATGTTTAGTAAATACTTGGTGTCAGTCAAGTCTTTAGGTAATTGGTCAGTTTCAACGTTTGCATTATGAAATTCCATATTTATTACAAGGAACGCTCGTTATAATCATTTAATCTATTCTGAATCATACGTGGAGAACATACGAACCTCTTAGTGCGTAAACCACAGTTGACATGACGTTAATTCATCCTGTATAATTGCAAGTGTCACATTTCAAAATTTTCAAATAACTAATAATGTTTAAATATGAAATGGTGTATATCGAAACTCTATTAAATGCTTGATATAATATTTTAGGTACAATTTGAAGTCAATCTAAGGCAAGAATTTCATTATTCCTTTATAGGTTACATTATTTATTATTATTTATTTATTTAAAGTTCACCAACACAAGATACACCATCATTGCTTAATTTACAGTACACTAAATATTGTTCAGTCGTGTTCTTGCAATTACAGGAGAACACAGGTTTCAAACTTTACCTATCATATATATCTTTGATATAAAAAATAGTAACAGTTATCAATTGCAATTAGCAAGCTGAACTGGCCACATCGCTAGGCGGATCGATAATCAATGGGGAAAAAAGGTCCTTGAGTGGCGACCACGTTTAAGCAACAGCGAGAAACCGTTGGGTTCAGAGGGCATAGGAGGCAGGAGGCCTATGTCCAGCCGTGGATTTTTTTATCTGACAGAAGTAGCAAACGAGCACGCAGTCCACCTGATGGTAAGTAGTCACTGCCGCTCATGGACACCTGTAATCAACTTCATATAGAACATAGGTTCTATCTGAAGTCAACGACAGATGCGTTGCTACTCCCGAGGACTATGATGGTCGCCTCATATAAAAGTGTGCCGCATTGGCGCAACCAGATTTTGCGCTTTTCCTTTTTTTAAGCAAAAAAAATAATCCAATGAGCAGATTTCAAATGTTTGTAAACATTTTCCACTAACTAACTAACCTAACAGAATGTAACAATTCCTAACATTTGTTAATAAATGTATTAGTGTTAAGAAATGTTTGTAAACATTTTTAAACAGCAGTGTGGCAGCACCTTAATAAATGGAATTCTTTATCAAAGAGCTTGCATTTGCATTTTGCTTCGTACGATAAGAATTCTAAAACATGCATAATTACATTTGTAGGTTATAGGACATTTAAATCGATTACACTAGTAATAAATTACACCTTGTAATAAATTATTTCTCTTATCTAGAAATACAGCAATAAAATTAATTTATAAGGTAACATGAGGTTTAGATTTTACATTTATTTAATATTTATTGGTAGATTTATATAGGTAGATTTATATTAAAAACCTTCATTATGCATTTTAATACAAATACTGAAAATATTTCATCAAAATTCCGGTCATTCATACCATGAACAATATGTTATGACACCAATCCTTACACAAATCTTACACAAAGCTTTATAATCAAGTAGCAATCGAGCATACATTTAACAGGTGGTAAGTAGCCACTGCCGCCTTTGGTTATCTTTAATCAACCCCAGATAAATTACAATTCTACTTAAAGTCTTCCATTATTGTGCTGATAATCAAAGTTGGTACCTATCTCTCGTGTAAGTATGACTCTCTGAACCCAGGACTGTTTAAAACTGTCGCTAATAGGCTAAAATATGTGTTAAATTTATGTTTTTTTTGTTTTTTACTGATTTATGAAGTCATTTAATGGGATTAAGAAAGGATCAAATTAATTTCGTAAGTGATTAACGACTGAGCGATAAATAACTTTGTATGAATAAGTATTTGTTCGTTGAAATCCACCGAAGGTTAAATAGTCGTGATTTACCCTTGAATTTTTCAATGAAAGTTTTGCAACTATTATAATTCATTGTCGATTGCCACATTTTGATGACTTTATTTTTAAAAATCGCCCACTAATATTCTGTCTATCAAGTCAAATGTTGAATATCGAACTTTGTGTATCGAAAAATCGCTCAATTTAAAAGTGTTAAAATAGATTCATAGATTATAGATCATAGTTCGTATTAAACGTTTCAACCATAATTTAAAAAGGATGAGGTTATTAATATGTATATACATTCTATGTTATCTGATTAAGTTGAAAACAAGCATGCAGTCCACCTGATGGTCACTGCCGCGCATAGACATCTGTAATCAACTACTTGAAGAACATAGGTTTAGGTGGTACCTCCACGTTTTGCCACTTCAAATTAAAAAAATAAACCTCAATACCAAAACATAGAAACTTAACTCTGTCTATAAAACGAAAACAGTTCAGTTTTGCTGCAATTGAACTATACAGAGTTCTTACAACTCACCTACCATTTACCACTTACATATGTCTCTAACCGCGAATGAATATTAAAATTGCTTTTACTGGTTTCATTATGAGTAACTCACTTAATAGGTACTAATTATAACAGCCTGTGTTAATTACCTAATTATTGATAGTTTGGCGACATACTTGCATATAAAATACCTCCGTAAAATTACAATGCTCATTGGATCGGAATATTTGACAAAACGTATTATGTTAAATTAACGTTTGTTTCCGACGTTATGATTGATTTCTGAATATAAACAGTAAAATTACTCGGAAGACGTGGATGATTTTCCTATCAGTTATTTCCGAAACGCTAACATGGGGTGCCTTAAGAAAGAGGAAAAAGAGCTCTCTTTTAAAGCCAGCGATGCATTGGCGACTTCTATAGTGTTGCAAATGTTCATAGGCGACGCTAACTTTCCATCACGTAGCCCGTTTGGCTTATCATTAAGTATAGCTATAAAAAACGTCTCGTCATAACCAAGTTATTGGCGCCGTTACACAAAATTCCCCACTAAACAACACATGAACAATAACTTGTAAGTTTAATTACATTACATAAGTTACGCATTGTGAAGTGACGGAAAGAATATATTTTTATTGTTCTGCAGACTTTCACGGTCATGACTGTGCGTGGGCGACTTTCTTTAGCATTGTTTGCGACAGGTGTTCCGCTCATTAGCTTGATGACGTAACGTAATTAATTTGGCAAATTCCGACACTGATTACATATTTTGACACGTGAGGGATGCTCGTATCTGGTTTGGTGTAATTAGGTGATACTATTGTTAATAGTGATGAAATCTACTGCATTTCCTGTTATTATCCGGTTTGAAAACTAGTTGCGGTTATTACATGATTTTACATGCCGCGTGGAGCTGTTAATGGTTAATGAAGAATCAGCTTCTATTAGTTATCGAGGTCGAAGAGCACTAAATCACTACATAGTATAAAATAAAGTCGCTACCCGCTGTCTTTCCCTATGTATGCTTAGGTCTTTAAAACTACGCTACGGATTTTAATACAGTTTTTTTAATAGATAAAGTGATTTAAGAGAAAGGTTTAATACATGTATAATATAGTGGAGAAACACTGATAATTTTAGATTTTTGACTTTTAGGCGGAATGAAGTTCGCCAAATTAACTAGTTATATATCTATACTAATATTATAAAGCTGAAGAGTTTGTTTGTTTGTTTGAACGCGCTAATCTCAGGAACTACTGGTTCGAATTGAAAAGTTATTTTTATGTTGAATAGACCATTTATTGAGAAAGGCTTTAGGCTATATATATATTATAAACGCGAGTGAAACCGCGGGAACTGCTAGTAGTATATATGTGGTGAAGTATACAGGTGACCTATAATAGTAGAAAGAGTCAAATGATCAGAAGTACGACATAAGACGGCTTAAAGCTAGATGCAGAGGATAACTTATACCTAAAATTATTTTAATAATAAATATAAAGGTGAAACACAATTATCAGAAGTAGAAGCCATGGATAATGCGTGGGTTGGCGGGCGAGGAAACCAGGACACACAAATGAACAAATCGCTTTACAAATTACAACACACAGCTGTTCTTTTTATTCAGTCACTAATCACATTAATTTAACTAAAAGGACAAGTTATTTAATTGCACGTTCCACCGGAACACGTGAGGCGCGAGCGCTACCTCCTCAATAAAATAAAATTACTCGTAGTTCAAACAATACCTTATGGCCGCCTCCTCAGCGTTCAGTGTTACGTCACTTGTCAATGATAATCAATATAGTTCATATAACTGCCAGCTATTAATCTTTGGGAAAATCACAATGCGCCGTCAAATAAATATTTAGTACAATACATATCAAAATTACTTGATCACGTTTATGTTTGTTTTTATTATAGCAATATAAAAGTTATAATATTCTACTGTCCGGGGGTTTATATTAAACTATTTTAGATGGGAATATTGAACTTGTGCTTGCCGAGTTAGTGTTTATGTCACGTCATTTCTAGGATCACAAGAAAGTGACTTCCTGTCATTTCTGCGGGACCCAAGGTGTTCGAACTGAACCGGTTCGGTGTATGAACTAGGCTTATAAGAGACAAACTAACCTATCATTATTTAAGCTGTTTACATTTGTAACTTATATTAGAAACAGAGAAAGTTTGACAGACATAATCGCTGTCGATTTGAATAATTCCTTGGACGATAGAAAGTAACGTTTTCTGGTACATTTTGTGTACCGCACAATCTTTTATTGCATCATGTATAGCATGTGTAATTTATTCGCTTATAAAGTATGAATCTTGCAGAATCCTTCGTAATTTGCTTACGGCTGAAATATGAAATGCGTCTGTTTTTAAGATTGTTGTGGAATAATGTGTTAATTGTATATTTAGTAGTAGCAACACATTTATGGTTGAATTTACAAATTTCCCTAGGCGGCAAACAATAAAACATAAGTGTTCTCTACAAAATGGATCTCTAAAAGAAACTACCAACTCTAAGCTGATTGAATACTAAACGAAAACTTTATTTCATTTACATTTTTAAAAGACTTTCAATGTTAGAAAAGAAACATCTAATTAATTGCTTAAAATTTTTCTTCGTATTTAGGGATAGGCTACGGTTATATTGACGATCCGCGTGGCGGAGCGGTTATTATACCGGTCTGACGCGCAATGGATCCCGTGTTCGATTCCCGGCCAGACAGGTATCTGAATGATGAGTTTAGATTCATCGGTTTGGGTATGTGTTAGTCTCGTGTGTGTCCATGGTACCCACGAAACAGGAGAAAATCCTAGTGTGGGGCTATGAGTGTAGAAAGCATATGTTTTTTTAATGGAAAAGAAAGAGTTGCCAATTGCACTGAAAGTAAAGGAATAGAGAAATCAAATATAAATGTTATGTTTTGAGAATAAAATCTAAAACGTTGCTACCTCGCAACCATTACAGCGTGTTTGTAAAGCAATATTGTACAATCCAGATGGCGGTCATTAAAATCCAATCGCGAGTCTCCGCGGTTGATTTATGGTCTGTAAATAACTACGTTCGGGGAATAGATTTCTTGTATTTGCAAACACTTCAAGCCAATATTTAGACGTCTTAAACTTAAAACATGTGAAAACGTACGTATTTTTATTTGTAATACAGAAAGGGAGATGTATTAAAGTTAGTGTTTATCTTCATCGTCAACCCATTATTGTCCCACTGCTGGGCACGGGTCTTCTCTCGGAATGAGAGAGTTTTAGGCCATAGTCCATCGCGCTGGCGAAGTGCGAATTAGTGGATATGATTTATCTTAATTCTAATGAAATTATAAATAGTAACTATTTTATGCAAACAGTTCATTGAACCTATTTCAGATTTTGCATCTGTGACTTGTCAGTTTAGTTCACTACGATTACGCTCGTTTTTATACTTTTTAAAATGAATTGAAGTTTTCCCCGTATGCTATTTTTATATTTTAAAATAAAGCTAACAATATATACTTACATATTATGGTTTACGGCTTAGATATAGATGTTCACTTGTTATTTATATATATATATATATATATATATATATATATATATATATATATATATATATATTTAAATTAACAGTGTATTCAAATATAATTTACAAAGATAATACAAATGAGAACAAAAAAATATAAAATATTTTGGAAATGAGCCGCTGTTTAAAAAAATAATTAAATACAGAATAATTATGTATACCTACACGAGTAGCGCTGTTTATATAAAAACTTTGTGCTTGTGTTATTAAAAGCGAGTAAAGTTTTTTACCGTCAAAAATTATTTAAACAAATAAATTTACGGATACATGAGATAAGTGTGTGCTTTATAAAATTCCGCTTAAATATTCTTATTTTTCTTAATTATTAAAGCCGCTAAATTTAACGCCTAGTATAGCTAGGCAAATATCCGTGTATTAAATCTTTATTGAGTTTGTGTTATTTTCTTATTATCTTAAATTGACACTATGAACTAAAATCTACGCACTATACAAATAAAATTTGCGGCTACAATGCTAAGACATTCCTAGCTTTTTATTTTGTAAAATAAAAGACAGCTTAGTATTTTTCTTATATACTGTTACTAAGTTCCATAAGTTTTTCATAGGGTACGGGGTGCGGTATAGTAATACCGCACCCCGTACCCTATGAAAGTCTAGTACTCTAGACTACAATGATTTCACTTCGATATAAGTTAAAAAAAAACGGTTTCTACACTCTTAGTCCCACAGTAGGATTTTCACAAGACGAATATATAAACACCTAGACCCAGAACATGAATCTAAACGCATCATTTAGATAACTGTCTGGCCGGGAACCGAACCCGGTCCTCAGTGCGCGTCAGACCTTTATGGTAACCGTTCGTCGAGATATGGTTAATGACCCGGCTTTGAACCCTAGATGTACACGTAAATTCTTTCAGCGTCGTACAGATTGATGTGTAGGCATGTAACTTTAAATTAGTTATTATTTAAACTTTACGTATTACATAATTATAGAAATACAATTTGAAAATAACTAATAATCATGATGAACATTGGAGACTATCTTATGGTAATATTTGTGAAGTGCAAGGATTGACATGACTTTCTTAATTTGAGAGAAAATTCGGTCCCAAAATGGGGGAGTAATGAATTGGTGAGTACCGTGTATAAATCACCTTAGTATGTGATCAGCTTAAGCAAATACTGTTCGCGCGTTAAGTGAAAACGTCGATGCACACTCACATACTCGTAAGTACAGTAAATATCTGAAATAGTGAGTGTGTGCGTCAGCTCTCGTTTCTGTACAACGATACTTGATAGTCGTTTGTATGATATTAAGTTTTTCATTATTTTTCCATACATCGTCTAGACAAATAATAAATAATCTGCTTATTTACTGTTCTTTATTAATCGTTGCTACATAATACGTTGTATTTGTATTAACTGTATTATACGTTGCTATCACAAAAAACTTAATTTGGAATATATCGTGCAAGTACGTCCTTTAAAATTTAAATATGTTGGCTGTTGATACTGCCATTTAGACACGATAACGTCGCGACTAATGTATTATATTTCGTATATGAAAAATAAAACATTTAATAAGTCTTTTAATCACAGAAAATGTACTGTTTATGATATAAACACGCCATATAAATTCGACAGGACTAATAAATAGCGCATTTAGATATGAAATTGCTATAAAATTTTATTTTAATCTCATTCAAACCAGAGGTAAATGAATAAACACGTTTCTTACGACGACTAGGAACATGTTAAATGTATGTATAATTATAGTATAGAGATAATTACTGACTAATTAGCATACGTGCAATTTTATTAACATGAATTCAAATGTTTTATTCTCAGATGTTATTTATTATTACAGTTTCTAGTATACTTAATTAAGTATAGGTACTAAAGTTTTGAAGTATCTTAAATTACATTTCGTGTTCATATTTTTTTCGTATATTTATTTTGAAAGTATGCTCCTACATGTATTGATAAGCGTAAAGAAAGTTCAAATCATTTAGTGACTCGTTCGCTTTTATCCAATTAAGACGAAGACTTGATAGCCATATCGTCTTTTCACTCTAGATCTCGATTGTCATTCGGTTACTTATACCTTAAAGGTCATGTTACACTGGTTTTTTGATATGAAGTAATCAGACCGATTATGCAATATTACGAGTGTTCGAGAGATGGGAAAGTTCATTTCTCCGATGTACGAAATGTTGAGATTTCTCGCTGACTTTGCATATAAGTGGTAATGTTACGTTTGGACAGAGTCGTATGGTCATAATGGAATGTTTAAATTTATGTAATTCATAAGCTTCCTGTTTAACTCTTGGGGAAATCTTTGAGCCTTTAGTATAAAATAAGAATAAACTTTATAAAATGACACATCTGCGTCAGTCTCATCGATAACTGAGAGAAGCTATTATGTGGATATTGAGAATTGATAGAAATAAGAAAGAAAATGTCCGGTTTATGATTTACTATTAAGTTAGTTAGATCACTTGAAACAAGGTTAGTAGTTGACAATATTCATGTGATTAAATCTAAAATTGGATGTACTGATGTGCTTCGGTAGAAATTGACACCACAGTTTTAGATGTATGAAACGATGACATTAAATTTTATGGAAAAAAAACATAGAAATGTGTATGTATAAATCAGGCTAAGTGTTAGCAATTCAGCCTTATTAAATAAGTGCAGCTATCCATACTATGCGAGGACAGAAACTGTATCATAGAAGATCACCTCTAAACCTGTTGAAGGCTTTCCTCCGAATTCTATGAAACTCGTTCTCCCACTATTTACCATATACAGATTTATTAGTATCATCTCCGTTTCGGACAAATCATTAGTTTGCAGGTCAATGATTTTACGGTTAGAGATCCGGTTATAAGTATTTTATACTTATATTCTGGGCTCGTGAATATAATTTAGTTTGCGTTGTCATTTTGAATGATTTTGAGTAATTTTTACACCAAAATGAATTAAAAAGCAAGACATAATTTACTAAATGTTATTACCATAACAAAAGTCGTAAAATGCCACGATGAAAGAAATATTTTTTTATGTTTTAACTGCAATAAAAATGTTACATTTATATTATACCTACACAGATAATGCAGCTTCTGACATTTGTGAAAATAAATATAGTTGTCTATCACCTCTGGAAAAAAACAAATTTATATTTTTTAGACGGGGAAGTATTGCTTAAGATTCCTACGAGTTCACAAACGTGTATTTTCAACATATATTTTGTATTTTTTCTGGCAGTTTATTTATACTCGCTTGGTATGGGCACAACTTTTTTTTGTTTTTTTTTTTCGGTTTTTTATTTTTTTTATTTTATTGGGTCATCCACAAAATGACAACATAGACTAGTTCATACACATTTCGATCATAATATAAGTCTATTGCAATTTAATTACGGATGAGCACAGCATGTGTAGCTAAATAGGTGCATTAACATATAAGTTAAATTTATGTTTAGGTATACTCAATGTTAAATTTACAGTGAAAAGGTCTTAATATACATATATGGTATGAATATATGATATATGTATGTATATATGTATCTACTTACACAATGATTGTTTCAATTTCGTTTACGTTACGTTGACTGCAATTGCTATTTGTTATAAGGAAGCTATTGCATTTACCGAAATTCAAGCAGCATCGCGGGCTCATACGTGAACTACTATTGCATAAAAAGTGGGTTACAGAAAGTGAGTAATCAATTATACGTGTTACGCCGCTCGAGCCTTTGTTCTGCGATTCCACTGTTGCGTCTGCCGATTTCTTAAGGACTCGTTTTCCAAGATGATTTCAGTAAAACTTTTCGAAACTTCGGTTTTGGATAAACTGTTTACTTGAAACTTTCTGGAGCGTATGAAATGTCCTTCGTAGAGAATTCAAGCGGTGGTTTGCTAGTTGATACAATCAGTGTAGTTCGACCCGAGAGATACGACCGCCTTGCCTATTTCTAGTGAATGTAGAGTGTAATGTAGTTCGCCCAGGGAAGTATCACCGCCGCACCTATTTCTGGCGTGAAGGAGTTTTTGCGTTTCAATGGAAGGGTGTGGTTGCCAGCCAACTTTTACATGAAGTGACCATCTTAGTCCCTGGGAGTAGCAACGCATCTGTGATTGACTTCAGATAGGACCCCATGTTCAGTATGACGTTGCTTACAGATGTCCATGGGCGGCAGTGACCACTTAGGTACCATTAGGGGAGCTGCATGCTCGTTTGCTACTTCAATCTTATAAAAAAAAAGACGCAACCATCTTAGTCCTAGGGAGTAGCAATGCATCAAATACTGATTTCAAATATAACCCCTGGTTCCATCAAGTGGAATGCACGCTCATTTGCTACTGTGTGATACTTTGTACAATGTGATAAAAAAGCGTTTTTTGAGTTCATAATGCATTGGTTCTGACGTAACAGATGGTAATGGTCTTTTCAATTTACTTACCTAATAGTTTATACTTTTTTATTCTGTAAGCAAAATATAATTAGATAGAAAGCGCTTAAGACGATTACAAATAATGTACATTACGAAAAAATACGGTCAAACTCAATATAGGTAAAATATAATCACGTGAAGAATTACCGCGGCGAAATTAAACATAATTTATTTTGGAAAATAGAGAAACTTATATGCAACGGCTAAAATGCAGGTTATTTTAACAATATGAGCTATGAAAGTATGCAATTCGCATTGCTTATTTAAATAAATTCATAATTAGCACGAGATTTAGCAATTATGATAAATAAACATTGTGTCGCTATTTTGAGATAACTAGTTTTGGTTTATTTTAATTTGTCCGTAACCAGATGTTAATTGTTCATAGCCAACAATAGTATGTAAAGTCATCTCCCAAAGGTCATGATTTCTAAAACCTGTCACGGTTGAATCTTTAACCCCAAAGAATAATAATTTGTATTATCATATGCTATCAGATGCATATCAGATTTTTTTATACTTTATCCTAACGATAAGGCAGACTGGCTACCTGATGGAAAGTAGTCACCGTCGCCTATGGACATTTGCAACAGAGGAGTCGCCGCCTTCTTAACAATATGTTGAGAAGTTATATTTGTTATAAAATAAAACTAGATTAGTTTCCATGCTTAAATTAGTTTATCCTAATTAAACCGTTAATTGAAATTAAGTAGCAATTACACAACTAATTTATTTTCGAAAAAAATCCTAAAGCTTAACATTTATGTAAGTTTACACACAAGTTTACAGACTGTATAATTTCTCTTCCAGGTAATTCAATTCAGCGTTTAGAACGATTCACACAAGACAAGACACATTATGAGGAACCAAAACTAATAGAGTTATTTCTCAGGTGAGTAATAAAATAATATTGCGTATTGTGCTTGTAATTTTCAAGCAAAAGGGGTTTCGAAACTTCCATGTGTTGGCACATTTCCCAGGCAAAGGTTAATAGTTTAATTCACGTTCAGATTAACAATAAAGTGGCTTTATTAACCTGTCATCGTCATGCCATGTTGCAACGTGGAACATCTGGTAAAATTAAAGATTCACTTAATTGATTCAAATTAATTCCGTTGCAAAAATACGCGTGAAATTGACTTATAAGTGGCGTGGGACAATTTAAGGCAATCAGTCATAATTTGAACATGTCATAGTTTATTTATAAATCAACATTTAAAATAAATAAGGTAATCAAAGGGACTTGGGAGACAATCACGTAAAAGGAGCATAATTTACGCTATTGAATAGAATTGAAGTTGGTATAGGAATTAAAGAGGATAATATCAGTTGGGGCGGCGCCTATATGAGGAAGATTATGTGTAACTAAATGAGAATGCCTCGATTTTTGATGCTAAACATCTTAAATTAATTACCCAAATAACATTTTAAAACACAAACATAGAACTTCAAGCCACGAATTTCTATAGCAATATATATTTGCATTAGGATAAGATATAAACATCTGTTTAAAACGGAAATACACACCATTTGCTTGATTTAATATATTCTATTGCAAAAATAATGAAATGCATGTATTCGTTAATAGTATGTAAAAATACAAGTTATTATTTATGGCCCCTTTAGTTTCTAAATTAATTTTATTATAACTTTATATTTTATTCAGCAAATTAATATTATTTTAATGTCATTATTTATCGCAACTATAAATATTAGTCGTCTTACAAAAAAGTGTGGTGAATTGGCAACTTTTTAAAATAGTTAAATAAGGAATGTGTCCGCCATAGTCCTTCCATCTATCATTTTTTTGAGGTTCACTGCTAGACACAGGCGTCTTCTAATGCGGGGTTTTGCCAATAGCCACCTACAGACATTTGCAACACGAAAGAGAGCTCTCCTTTAAAGCCGTAGATGAAGTCTACTCTTAATCGACGGCTTTGAAGGTGAGCTCTTTGTACACTTTTCTTGAAGAGCCCCAAGTCATAGCGCTCCGAGAATACGTGAGGTAGCTCATCCCATATCTCACGCGTGTTGTCAGGATGGAACGCGCTAGCCACGTTGAATACAAGAAGACGCCATCCCTCTCCTGGATTGCCTTTTATGACATTAACGGGAAGACAGAGAGTGGTGTTATCCATGACCGACATTACGTGATCTACCCTGGTTCATGCTATACATATACATAACTAGTATCATAGGTGTCATCAGTCGATTACCTAGAAGAGAGCATAGTGTTATGGGGTTTGTCCTTAATTAATAAATGCCATTTTAAGAAAGGGTTTCCTTACAGCCCATAAGTGCTCACTCAACACTTGCTACATTCCGCAGGCTCGTCGGTTTTGACATCAGATGCCTGATCACACATTCATTAGCATACCCGCTCTGTGTAATCCATTAGTAAACGATTGCGCTTAGTACGCCCCTAATCTATTTAATAAGTAGGCAATGATATGACAGTTTTGTGGCTTTGTCTATTTCGTTTTAAAGAGTTTTTATGATATCAGTAAACATCGACTGTCACTGGGCGACCGATAGTTTGGTCTTAAAACGTATCAAAATTAAGCAAACATGAGATAAATTGCCTTTTTTTAAAATAAGGTTCACCATATTTTTAATTTTGGTTATCCATAAATTACTGTAATATTTTTTTGTAGTATGTTCAGAACATTTGGAAATATATATCAAAGATATTACGTACGCGAAATAAAACATATTTTTATATGATTTTAGAAAGTTTATACTGGTATTAACTTTCGTGTTTCGATTCTAGAGGCATCAACAAATAAAGCGACGATAAAGGAATACTCGTAGTAGTTATCTGAATACTAACCCTAAAGAGGAGAAATACATTTTTAGCCGTTTTAAGGTTGAAAATTAGACGTCTAATTATATTTTGAATCATCAGTAGGATTGATCTTCTTTATTTATCTTTAAATTAATTTTAAATAATATGTATATAAAATATGTAAATATCTTTATATTGTTTTTTAAATATGAGCAGTGATAGCCTAATGGTTGAAACTTGCCCTATCAATCGGGAGGTTCAAACCCAGGCACGCACCACTGATATATGTGCGTATTATACATTAATTATCACTGCTTTTCGGTGAAGGAAAACATCGGGAGGAAACCTACACATCCGAGAGTTCTTTAAAAAAAGTTCTCGAAGGTGTGTGAAGTCCACCAATTTGCACTTGACCAGCGCGGTGGACTATGGTCTAAAACTCCCTCATTCTGAGAGAAGACTCGTATCCAGCAGTGGGACAATAATCCAAACATATCGTCCTCATACAAACATTAAACTTATGATATTTCAATTTACCTATGTTTGAAATATATCTATGTGCAAAAACTAGTAGTAGGTACCTTGCTTACTAATAAAGGTGACCTAATGGTGGCCACAGAATGCTAAACGCTTAGCAAATAAGTGGAACGCCTGAACGAAGATGCCTTAGTGATTTTACATAAATGTGCACACAAGAATGAAGTCAATATAGCCTTGACTCACTCACTAGGGTTGTAGATTGTTTACTCTAAATGACGAAAATGTAAGCCTACTTTCATTTAAATACTAAATATATGCCTAATGTACAGAAGAAGTTGAAGTATTATTGTATTACATAATGTAAGTTGCAGTGCCTATATTAATGGGATAGGTAAAATAACATGCGAGAGTTATTAAGAAAAACAAGTATTTAAAAAAGGCCAATAAGTATAAAATAATGGTCTGTAATAAAACTGTGTATGTAATATTCATTCTCTCGTCAACCCATTATTGTCCCACTGCTGGGCACGGGTCGTCTCTCAGAATGAGAGAGTTTAGGCCATAGTCCACCGCGCTGGCCAAGTGCGTATTGGTGGACAATATACCTAATAATAGATGAAATATCATACAAGTAATATGTTCATGTGTTCAGAAGTTAATACTTTTTTGCTATATATAAAGTGTTGAATTGTCATTCAGCGGGTGCGATCTCGATTCGATGCGGCTTTTCAAAATACCTAATAATGAATGAAATATCATACAAATAATATGTTCATGTGTTCAGAAGTTAATACTTTTTGATCCTCTTGGCTAATGATGGGTAAAAATCGTTATCATCGAAGCGGTAACCCTATTTGTCACTGCGGCTTTTCAATATACTTTATAATGAATGAAATATCATACAAGTAATATGTTCATGTGTTCAAAAGTTAATACTTTTTGATCCTCTTGGCTAAAGATGGGTAAAAATCGTTATCATCGAAGCGGTAACCCTACTTGCTGCTACTTGTTTTGCCACTGACAGTTACTTAAACGGCAAGTTAGGTTTTTCGGTCCTTTCTTGAGTAAGACGTCTCATTGAGGCGAACCAGTCGCTTCTTTACTTGAAATATATTTTTTGTTCAATTTCGTCATTCAGTTTTCATTTTATCATCGTTGATTTTTGATTTGTTATGAATTGTTGTTTTTCCTCGTATTCTTTCGTAAATGTTGTATTTTTTGACTGAATTTCATTTTAGTTAGGTGTTTTTTTATTGAATAAAAATGTATTTAAAGATAGTTTTTCATCGACCAGGTTATTTCCCTTAAATCTTTCGTATGGTAGATGTAAGTGGTAGGCAGCAAGTCTACGAGGAGAAATATGTAAATTTTATAGGAATAGGCAAATGTTAAAGTGCATGCAATTTACTTACCAAATAGTTTTACGTATGTACAATATGTATGTACATATTGTTGTTATGTAAAGAAAGACTGAGTAGTTGACATGGCACTTTCTATAAATTTACTTAAATTAAATTTGATCATGGTCTGTCTACATAGCGGTATGTTTCATAGGAAAAATATTTAATGTTACCAAAATTAGTACATAATACGATAGGTTATGGTAAAAAAACAAGTAAATTTTGAGTTATCTGCTTTATTTCCCAAATATTATTAGATTAGATATTAGAAGTTTGATGTTATTTATAGAAAAAATAGACCTCTATGAAAAAAATACACTATGGTTAATATATTCGTTTGATCAAAAGTCAAATTATAAATTAGTAATAATTGTAAAAATGTGCAAAAAGGCAAGAAAGAGTATAAGTATTCATATTAAACTAGCTGTTGCCCGTAACTTCGTGCGCAGATATAGTTTCATATTTACAAGGTAACGGGTTAATTAAAATAGAAAAGAAAAACCATATTTAATGGGTGTTATAATCACAAAATAAAATTCTTGTCCAAATTATAGCTTTAAGAGTAAGCTCTAGGATAATGAGTCAGAAGTGAGTAGTCCCGCGATTTTATACGACTGCATATAGGTTCAATAATCATAAATCCTGAGAGTAGACTCGTGCCCAGTAGTGGGACAGTGGTGTTCACAACTAAATGTAAAAAAACTTGCGGCTTTCGGGGACTGCCGCGGTAAAGCTATTGCATAGCATTTTCATTTTCATACCGATTTCCGAGCAGATCGTTTCGATTGTGGGTCCTTCATACCATATACATACACGTTTAGCGAACGCTCGGCCGCGCTAAATGGTAGGCGGAGTGGGGGGGGGGGGGGGGGTGTTAGGTTTTTTCGTTACGGAATTTCTTGATTCGGTCGCCGCGCTCAAAGCCCGCGATAAAAGCTATGCAATAGCTTAAAGAATTAGAATGACACGTTAGTATGTTGTTTGTTCTCACATAACCATAACCACAAAAGTGTTGATTCTACCACTTGAACGGCCACTTGCCACTCTAAGGTACTAATTGAGTGGTACTCTTTGACCGGCAGAGGCCAAGGGCACATATGATAAAGGTAAACAGATATTATCTGATGTCATCGATTGTGCGAAAAAAACATTGAATGGTTTGGCTTTTAAGCAGTAACCCAACACTGCTTGTATAAGGTTTAGGTTTAAAAATTCTTAAATAAGACATTACAAGTCCTTTCTATGAGAACATTTCTTGACTAAATTTTATATTCATGCGCCTTACTTTATAAGTGGATATAAAATGATTTATATAAATGTATAAAGTAATTTTATTGTAATATTTGTTACTGTATGCATTATTTCATGTAAAAGAAACCCTAGTTACCCGATTTATAGATAAAATGTCAAGTTAATAGTTTAGGCGACATAAATTCAAATGGTTGGTTATATTTCGTCAGAATACGAATAAATTATTTGTTTAATTTATCGGTGATCCTACCAGCGATAATTTTACAATATTCGTTTTTAAACTATCAATTAATTAGGCGTTGTAAGAACTACATGCAATATGCATAATGTGCCATTAAATAAATATTTTAGGAATTTATGCTTGGTTAATGTGTATACTTTATTGAGTAATTTGAGTATAATTCGCAAAGAATCCAAATATGATACGAATTTACGTATGATTACGAAAAATATACGTTATTTTTTCCAAAGCAATGGTAATAAAAGTATGAACATAATTAATTCGTTTTTATTTCTTGTAACACTTGAAGCAGGCAGTCTATCCATGAGGATTTCGCTGCGTTAAAAAAAAGGCAGTCTTTATCAAAATATGTTTTTCTGAGAAGAAAAAGAACATTATTATCTCCGCAAAATTATTTTTACTCAACCATGGATTTAACAATTAGGGTATTAGTTAAACTAGTGTTATGTCGAATTGATCACAATTTAATTGTAATTAAACCTAAATATAAACTAAACTAGTCTACCGGAGTGTAGCATAAATAGTTTCAATTTTATATTTTATTTTTATAACATATAATTATAAAACAGTTTTAATCTATTGTTGTAGTAGATAAAAACTTTTATATGTATTTTTTGGTCTGTGTAGTCACTTTTGAGTTATTTGAAAGACACCCATTATAGGGACAATTAAGTTTAATTGACTAAATTGTATTTAAAAGCAACGTGTATTTCCATATTCATACCTGATACTGTGGACATTGTGTTTTACTTTGTCAGTAAGCAATAAATACATGATTTCATTTCAGTTAATTTATTTAAGACACGAATTAGTGATATTTTTTAGCACTCTTTTTTTCTTATGCTAAATCTAACAGTAGGTGTACTTCTTATGCGAAGTACCTATTATTCAAAAGGGATCACAATTTTAGGCTTCATATACATACGTTTAAGTTAACGGCATTTCTAATGCAATACAATGCATCTCCATACATCATCGTAAATAATAACTAGACAGTTGAATCGGGCATAAATTATGTATAAGCTGGCGGAAACGTAACTGAATGTAACGAGAGTCGTACGTTTGTACGGACATTCGAAAGCATGTGCATAGATTATGTAGGAGATAACGTTTATTATTCGCAACGTAAACTGTTGCGTTTGCGAGTGAAACACGTTTGTTTGTCTTCTGGGTGGCGTTGGGGTAAATGTTGAAGTACTCGTATATCGTAGTTGTTTCAATGTTCAATGACGTAATGTTTAAATGTTGTTAGCCATGCTATTTATTGTGCCATAGAAGTAGTAAAGGAGCATGCTTTCTGATGGTAAGGTCACTGCCGCCCAGTGACATTTGTAGTCTACCTCATATAGAACAAGGATTCAATTTGAAGTCAATCACAGATGCGTTGCTACTCCCGAGGACTAAGACAGACGCCTCATATAAAAGTGTGCCGTGCGCAAACAACCACCCTCCCGGATGGAGCGTAGCCCCTTTTCAACTGTGTCTGGGCGCAAAAAAAAGTATCCGTAGGTAAAGGTGACTGCTTTCCATTGGCTGGTAACCTTACCGTTGGATTATATTTTTTTTAAATCTCTTAAATATTTATAAAAAATACAGGGTCAATTCAAAATGTGCAATATTTCACACTGTACAAATTAAATTCTCGAGGAGATGACATATTTTATTTCCGAATATATAATTCCATGTTGTATCAAAACAATAAATATGAATAAAACACATAAGTAAGTGCTATGGCTTTTATTCATTCATATACATAGAAAGATCTTAGTTGTAATTACCTCTTCAATATCGAATAAAGCACAAACTCTTTCAATGGGCATCAAATTAATTTTAACTTGAGAAAACAAGGTTGATAATTACGAAGCAACCTTATCTGACAGTATATGAAAAATTAGACACCGCTTAGCACTTGCGAAACGCAATACTGAGAACAAGTACACTTCACCACCTTGAGCAGGGTTGTCACATGTGAAAATTTAAAAGAATAATGAATATAGTCGCAAATGTAGTCGTAATGTACCTTGCTTCTATCGATTGCTGTATTACTTAGAAAAAATCAACAAGCGAAGAAATAGTAACACATTCGATAGAATAATACATTACTTTCCATTTATTAGTTAGGCATTTTTAAAAGATTGAAGTGGCAAGCGAGCATGCTGTCCACCTGATAGTGATCACTGCCTAGCTATGACATCTGTAAGCAACTTCATATACACCAAAGGTTCTATCTGAAGTCAATCGTAGATTCGTCGTTACTTCTGAAAACTAGGATTGTCGCCTCATACAAAAATGAGTCGACTCTTGCATTTTGGTTGAAATCTGTGATTACATTTCAACCAACATACCCGAACTGCTTCACGCTATATTTTATAATGTTTTAAATGGTGTATTTTGTGAGACTGAAGTGACTTTATTTGCTTATCACGTGTCACATATAAAAATGAAAAATATAGCATAGACGAAATTTTTCTTTTGGGTAAAATAATTTATAATTGTTACATTACTCTATTTCGGTACAATCTAGCAACCCTAGCCTTCAGTCAACGCGATAATATGTTTTGTTAGAGCTTGTTCATACGTATTTATAACTGTTTCAATTCGCGACGACGTCTTATATTATCCCTATTTCTCTACACATAAAATCCAAAATTGTTTCCACGAGTTAATGCAATAAATATACACATTGGTTAGAACTTTAAGTGCTTTTAGAATGAGAAAATAAAATAGTAGTCAGCATTATTTGTTATGAATGGCTTGTATGTAGGTACAATAAATTTACTTTATCGGGACGAGTTTGAATTACATTAGGCTAGCTGTACAGAGCTGATGGGTTATCTAGAGGTAAAATATTTTGCTAGGAACGTTTGCTGAGTTAGGTGGGTAAACATGGCCCTATGGCTAAACACACCTATTTCTGCTTTATAACGGTGTTCTTTGTAGAGTTTCTAATAGAATAGGAGTTATACAAGGCGTTTCTAACTTAGTTCTTAGAAGTAACACACTGTAGTCTTATCTGGAGTTGATTATAGATGTCCATGGAAGGCAGCGCCGGATTAAGCCAGCGCGGGGCCTGTAGCAAATTAGTACGACCCGGCGTACTTAAAAGTACTTAAAAGTCAAAAGTCTAAACAGTGTTCTTACACCATATTATGCATGTTTTATATATAAAAACCTTCCTTTTGAATCACTTCATCTACTAAAAAAAACTGCATTAAAATTCGTAGCGTAGTATTAAAAATCTAAGCATTCATAGGGACACACAGCGAGAAGCGACTTTGTTTTATACTATGTGGTGAAACATAAAGGTACTTTTGTACTAATATTTAAGCAAATAAGTGCATTATCCCAATAACTTGAATAATGTTGGTCCTATGCACCCATGTTTCAACATAATAAATTTTCTTCATGATACAAGCATTTCAAATATGTATCCCACATAAACCCATTTCGTTGCGGTTGCAACACAAGATGTCAGAACACGGGTTAAAATATATCGGTATCCACTGATTGAATTATTAATCTCCGTGATTCCACTTATACGAGCAGGTTTTCAAGACTAGTTACTGCTGAGTGGTTGCATAACCTTTGCCTATACTTATTAGTTTATGTAGGTGGTCTGTCTGTATAAATTCCAACTAAATTAAAGCATATATCCGAATTTGCGACTTGAATTTAGTATTCCTTACAGATTAAACTACATAAACAGATGCCTTGATGGTGTTTTGTTTCATTATTTTTCAATATATATCGTTAATCACAAGATTAGTTAGTTAGTTATAGGCGACTATTTGTTAATTTGCGCATTACATTCTGCATAAACCCGTTCCGAAATTAGTTCGGAGTAACACAATATTAAATTAAATTTCACATGTATTACTTTCATAGTTATTTATAAATAATTGTAATGTTAACAGTGGTAGAATCTGTTATGGTTAGGCTTCGCTCTACCTATTTTCGCCTAAATAGTAACGCTGAACGCTGCTGTGTTCTGCTTTAAAAGGTGTGATAAGAGAGACTTACTTAGCCGCGTTCCAACTTAGCCCACACAGCTACAATATTCGTAAGCAAAGTAAGATTAATTTTATCTGGTTGATAACTGGTTGATAATGTCCGTGGGTGGTAGTAGCCAGTTATTTGGATAAAATTCATGCTTGATAGCGTGCTTTCATGCTTTATGGTTTAAAATGTGATGCTTAGTAATAAGCTAGAGAATGGTTACTACCAATATATGAATATAAAATGTATAATTGAAATGTAAAGATGGCAATTTGATATCTAATAGAATATAGGTACATAAATAGTGTGATATCTCCTGTCGATCATGGCATATTAATGTATACGTAAATTTTAATAATGACTAAATTACTATAATTTTTAATTGCGGTAATAAAATATTCTCAAGTTATTTTAGTGATTCTAACAAGACATCATAATATGTCGTTTATGATGTAAATGTTTTAGAATAACACATCATCAATATTCGTCTTTAGTGAACCCTTTCTTATATAAAAAAAAAAACATGCGTGCGTACAAAGTACACATGTCAGAAGTGAAACTTCTTTGGCGAACTAATTTATAAATCTTGTTTATATTTATACAAATCTAAAACTTTAAATTTCCAAGATTAAGAGGAAGGGAAAAAGGCGTGATACGACGTTCGCTCTGTCTCACTTTTTCTCTAAATCTTTCTCATTCGCTTGCTCCCTACTCTCACTCCACGGCTAGTTGCTCATGCTACGTTCGCCCTGTCTTACTCTCTCTCAATCGGTCTCGATCACTCTCTCTCTCTTTTCCGACACTTCCGTTGCATACCGGCGTGACGTTTCATCTGTAAAAATTTTACCCTCATGCGCCTAAAGAAGTTTCACTTCAAAAAAAATTATTACTACTTGACTTAAATACTAGTATAATGTTGTCCTAAATACGGTTTAAAGTAGTTTAATAGTATTTTTTCTAAAGTCTTACTGTTTTCATTTAAGGAAACACACGTTTTTTGTGCAGAAACATTCTGTATGCTTTTCAATCTTTACAAATCTAATATACAAAATTCTCGTGTCACAGTTTTTGTTGCCATACTCCTCCGAAACGGCTTGACCGATTTTTACCAAATTTTATATGCTTATTCAGTAGGTCTGAGAATCGGCCAACATCTATTCTTCATACCCCTTAAGGGTTGTCCACCCTTAACATTTTTTTTTATTTTTTATATGGCAAAACAACGTTTGTCGGGACAGCTAGTATGTAATAAAATACATTGTAAGTCTAATCAACTGTGCAAGTGATAGGCAAAAGTTAATAAGTACTTACGTTCGTCTTCAACCACATACACATCGCGTGTTAACTAAGTAATTTCTACCTTCTACCACGTATAACATCCAATACGAAACAATCAATAACCACCTGTTACAAGTAATAAATAAAGTGCATTTTCAAACATGAAGAAAACAGTGAATGTAAGTTCTTATTATATTTTCATGCGAAAAGGAATCGTAAAAATGTGAGAAAAGACTCGTTTTTAGCTAAATGAGCGTAATATTAGCAATATGCACAATGTTTAGCAGATTAGCCCGCGCGCTGATTTACGAATGCCACACGAAAAAGGTCTCTATTCTGAAGTAGATAGCGGTGAAAATAGCGCGTTAGGGGTTTGTTCTGAGGTGTATTCTCAGTACATTCACTTATAATTGCGTGATATTAGAAAAAAATGCGATATGAAACACGCACCGCCGCATGAGACTTCCGCAAATGCCATGCACCTGCGAGAATGATCAGTAAATATCTCCGGAGGCAATTAAAATAGACACCTGGATTATTATTTATAGGAATTATAGTAAATAGAATTTTCAAGGAATCTTTTGTAACTGATATATTCTGGATTAAAGGATGTGAGTAAGACAGAGGCAGATAACAAAGATACTATGACAAACTACTAAGAGAATATGAAACGCGAGGTGACACTTAATCTTTGAGATAAGCAATATATGAGCACCTTTGGTTAAGCTTAGGTAGAAGTTTAGTTCTATTAAAGGTTGATAATAAATGATGATATATATTTTGAAAGCGCCTATATCTGCGTAGTTGGCACATATCTTAATTGATCTTTAAAGTAATGTAATCTCAGGTGCGGTCGGAAGTTAGGTGACTGCTTGAGGCAAAGTTTCATGGGCGCGTCCGAGCATCTGAGGTCACACTGAGCTGTTGCCTCGGTCTAAGTTTTTATAAAATAATAGCTTTAATGTGTCGATATGACACGGGTTGGCAGTTACTTCGTACCACCTCCACTACTACCTATGCATTTGAGCAGCGTAATGTGAGAATGCATGTACATCATGTTTTTAGTCTCCTCTAGTTTTGGAAAGGAAGCCAACCCCAGAAAGAGAGATAAAGAGGGCTGGAGCAAAAGATTTGACGATCTGTGTGACGCAGCGGTTACCATACCGGTCTGACACGCAGTGGGTCGCGGTTTCGATTCCCGGCCAGACAGGTATCTGAATGATTAGTTTAGATTCTTGTTCTGGGTCTGTTTGTTTGTGGTTCGTCTTTGTGTGTGTCCATGGCACCCACAACACAGGAGAAAATCCTACTGTGGAGCTATGAGTGTAGGAAACGTTTTAAGTTTTTTAGTTTTATTTTGAAATCACACATAAAAACGCTGATGCCAGAAAAATTTTAAATTTGGATATTTGTTCAGGGTCTGGATATTTTAATCACAACGCCACGAGGCAATAGCAATGTTCAAAGTGGGGTCATGTGGAAAAACGTTGTACAAAATCGATACCTAAAATGATACTTGCAACAGTGGTTGGATTTTTGTAATTTCAGTGTACCTTCCATCAAATATTGGCAACACTAATGACAGTTAACGGTCCGTGTGGCAACATCGAAACATAAGTCTATGGGATGTTGCGATACACTTGTTGCGTAAGTAATGGTTAGTTAAAAGAATTTTAACTAATTTATGCGAAATTTTGTCTATGGCTTCATCGTCATCAGTGTCTGGTTCAAAATGTTTACTTGACATATTCACGAGGAATGTTGTGTGACTTGTAGAACAAGCTTCGTTATGGTGCTAGTAAGTCTACATTTTCTTTATTGTTTTCAGTCAAGTCTAGATTAAAGGTCGTAGAAATCTTTGGTTTGACCCCAGAGACACCTTTATATCTGGCTTAGTACCTATATCAAATTAGTTTGAAGGGTAGTAATGCATGTGTGGCCAAACTCAATAAAGACTTTAATTTTATCTGGATTTGTTTAGAGGTCCATGTGTCGTAGTGGGCACATACCAACAGATGAACATTACGTTCGGGTGCCACAGCAAATAATTTTTATTATAGATATTTTATCGTCCACGGGCAGCAGGCACAAGTCAACACGTTCTATTACAATTTACAAATATATCGCTAATACACTTAATCTACACAACCACGGAACACGAAGCAAGAGATATTTACGTGCATTCAGACGATTAGCGATTGACAGCGCGATGGCTTTCAACGAAGCGACAGTTTCATAGCGAGTCGCTGCGTCGTTTCGAGACCGATCCTCATGAATAATGGATGCGTGTCGCTTCAGCGGTCTCCGGTGGAACTATTCCTGTTTGTGATGTGACTTTCTTCGGTTATCTCCCGCATTGTGATCTTTGTGGAAGAATTTCCTCGGTGTATTATGTAAGGTCTTTTATTTTCTATACATTTGTATTGACAGTCTTTTATTATTGTAGATGTTTACAAACCTTGATTTTAGACTAGTATTATCGCGGAATTGATACATTATAATTCTTAACTCACGATATGCGGTTTATGAATTCTTATAGAATTCTTTTTGTCGATATTTCGACCCAGTTGCATGGATCGTGGTCACGGCCAAATTGCGGTAGCGGGGAGTAACCGTTGACAAGCACTAGTTGTAAATTAACCTATTTACCCTAAGTCTAGTTCGTTTTTCTTTTTTAGGTTCCATATCACGACACACAACTAATTGTATCCTTACGCACCACACTTTGCACTATTTGCAATTTACATAAACTAACTACTGGATTCCACGCTTGTGCTAGTTTAAAACCATCTTGCAAACCTTGTCATCTGCTTTAGAGGACTCTTTTTATTATTTAAGTTGGCCAGTGGTAGCACATATGTAAAAAATGCTGGCAGTCTAGTTCGCAACTTATTGAAATGCGGCGGCAATGGGACTTAAAAGTGAATGCAATCTTCTCTGGAACACATCAAGATATTTGCTTAGATCTCTTGATGAGCTTATGGAAACGTGAACAATATTTCAACATAAAAAATCTTTGTTCTCAAATTATTTTCATGATCCAAAATTTCGTTGTTGGATTTACACAGTGAAGAATATACACCCTTCGGTACTAGTCGCAGAACAGCTATGGAGGTATATATTGTTAACGTTTTTCTATCCCACCTTCCATCACCTAATTCCATTTCCATTTATATACAACATAATAACATTTATACAACATAAAATACGAGCTAAAATGATTATTTATGGTTAGATACACCGGAAACCAATTGACTCCTTCTATTTCAAGAAAACGATTTCTATCCTAGAATCTGTAAAAAAGGAATCTGATGGAAAACCGAACCCCATTATTCAGACAATTGAAGATTGACCATAGCATACCATCCGATTGATTCACATTACATTACACTTTCTCGCCGCTCGGAACTGATCTGCTAACCGCTAATTCAGAGCCTCGGAAGGAAAACAATGCAATAAGCTGCATTCTGTGAGAAGCAGGTGCATTCAATGTTACGTGCTCGAATGCATAATGAACAAAGGTAACGGAAATCTCTCGTTTCTTGCGCGTACGCATAGATTAGACTCACTAATTAGACGTTATGGTACAGTTTCGTTATTTATAGCAGCAGGATACGAACTTCCTGATGTGGAAATTGATGTTTTTACGGGCAACGATTGTAGGATGTGAATCTACTTCTGGAGCTTGAGAATGTCTTTACGATTAAAATTGCATGCCTTTTGTCGGATACTTAGCTTACAGGCATGTGCCTTAGTTCGAGGAATTCGTAGTAATATTATTTTTTTCGTAAAGAAATCGTGAGAAAACGTGTGAAGTGACATTTTAAATTATATAAGGCAAGCTCTCAGTTTACTTTTATTGGATAGTTACCAATAGTAACAATTACAGTAAAATTAAATTACCCACGAGAAAATGATCGTTTGGCCTTTGGGAGTTACTGATCCCTCCAAGAGTTATGTAAATATAATCATTGATTTATTACAGTGTAACCGTACGTAGGAGATGCATTGTCTCATTTGACATTCATTTACATACTTGTTGTCTAAAACTGTGTAGTAGTCATTGTAATTTAATGATAATGATCACTACTTTCGAATTCATTAAGACGTATAAGTGTATTTTCTCTCTTAATACACTGAAGCACGGAGGATGTAAGAAAAAACTGTATGGACATCTGTAACTAACATCTCATAGAAAAGATGATTTACCTGAAATCAGGTACTCCTGAGGACTAAGAGAATTTTCTAGTAATAAACTATGCTTTCATCTATGTCTTTCTAACAAAAGCGAAGAACACTTTCATGCTAAAACTAAGTGTGACGGTGGTTCGCATCAAAATTTTATATTAAATATAATTCATAAATATATTGTTTGAGTTATTCATTATGAGGTAGATATCTTGGGTACCATATGTAGTAGATTAATATTATATTTTTTATGGTTTCCTAGGTTCCTCAAAGTAAAATACTCGTAATACTTACATAATTTAGTGACATATATGGGCTATTCAAGGATGTACTAATATGGATTAAGAAGAAATCTTAGTTTAAAAACCTCCAATAATTAAATTGATCTCGATAAATTTACTATCAAATTATTAAGTATTAATAAGTTAGAGATTGATATTATACATTGTTGTATGAAATAAATTGTCAAGTAATAGCAACAAATATTTACAAGTAATAATTAATACGTACAAATAATTCATAGCTACTATTTACAAGCGTGTTATATGTTTAAATATTTCGGTTGCGTTAAACCAACCTTAGCTGTCATTTTCAATACATTTTCGATGCTAGTAGGCATATTTTTTTTAATCTCCTTGATGTCTAATTGATGATCAAAAGTTACATCGAAATGATATTTTCGTGACTTGTGTTCTATCGAAATGATACACGTCTTTTTTATAAGAGATGTGGCATTAAAATTATAGATATCTAAATGAGATAGATTAGAAGATATTGAAATAATATTTGAAAACGGATTTCGCTGTAACTGTCCATGAACTCGTTTGAGTTGTTTAAGTAATATTTTAGCACATATCTTCTAAGTATACGTAGTTACAGCGAATTTTAACATGGATTAATCATACTCTCAAACATTACATAATGTGGCGACCACCATCGAACAGAAACTATCAAGTTAACTAACTGATCATACTTGCATTACTCTTTGAGCCTAATATTATTTTTAAATCGTATTACTTTGATACACACATAGTTTATGACCTCGATTAGCACACCCTGTGTGCGTTAATATGTTATTACGGTTTTTTGGGAGGTACAGGTTGTTCGCCCGGGGAAGTACCACCGCCACACCTATTTCTAGCGTGAAGCAGATTTTGCGTTTCGATGGAAGGGTGTGGGTGCCGACATACTTTTATATGAGGCGACTATTTTAGTCCTCGGGAGTGATTCGGGAGCGACGCTGTGATTGATTTCAGATAGATGTCCATGGGCGGCAGTGACCACTTCCCATGAGGTGAACTATATATGCTCGTTTGCTACTTCAGTCATATATAACAAAAAATACGGACTGAAGCCGGCGATGCCGCTAGAATAAACTAGTTTAGTATAATTTATTGTAGGTCTTTGTTAACTTGCAAAAGTACACCAGAGTTCGTATGAGAAGCTGTGTAGTTCTGACCAATTACAATTTTCGCAGCTTCACGCGCTTGCAACATGTCTCATGCAGTAAAGATTATCCTATATCTTGATCTATATCATAAACTATTCTGTGCCAAACTTCATTCAAATCCAAATATTAGGTTTTACACGCAAAAGTAACAAATATCTATCCATTAGTTCATCTATAAACTTTTCTGTTTAAAATAATAGTACGGTGATAAATTTTATATTTTACATGTTTGTAATGACATGAAAAACGTAAATTTTTAAGCATACCTATCTTAAAACCAATAGCATAAAACAGAAAGCCATTATAGGAAATTGTTACGTTGATGGAGTGTTTAGGTACCTAATGGTGTTTTAGGTCCCAAAATGTATGGGAGGAGTAAGCATCTTGCACCGGTCGAATGAACATCTAGCTCCACGCTAAAATTAAATAAAAATCAGAAATCCGCGCAAACGACACCAACTTCTTGCACAAGTGAAACAATAGTGAGTGATTCGCCAGGATTCGTGTGCGCAAAACTCCATCTTAAAGGACCGCCGAGCAGCAGACCCTGGACTTTGCAGGGCTTTATTCAGGTAACGCCCCAAAAACATAAATAAACAAAAACCATCTCGCGTAGACCTTATCGAGACCAATCAAACGACACCCGTATCTCCCGGAAATTCCAATTCTACACGGAGATACGACCGCCGCAAAGCACCAAGAAGCACGTGGTGAAACTCGACCACGCGGTCTGGAAAATAACCTCGCGCGCACGTGGTTAGTCTCGCAGGCACGCGGCCACATTTGCTCGTGCTCCGGAATCGCCTCCAAGACCTTGCCCACACCTACGTAGGACGCCGCAACGACCAGCATCACTCACCAACGTCAAGAAAAGGTAGACCCCGAGGGAACCTCAAAACGGGAAGACCAACACCCCCAGTGCTTGGGCTCTCCCGAATCAGCTCCACGAGGTCCTTCCACCCCCTTGCATCCCCCCCCCCCGAGATCAACCCCCCTGAAAAAAAATAAAAAAACCTCCCTGCTAGTGATACCCCCCTGGACCCCCCTCTAAAAGTAACCCCCCCCCAATCATCGACTCACGAAACCTCCCTCCCCCCCCCCCCCCGCACAAGGTTACCTCACCCCCCCGGAACACTACTTCTGAACCAGACGTCCTGGGATAGCCGAGTTTGGACTCAAACAACTCAGGAGAAGATCTTACATCCACTGGCCCCAACGGAATCTCCGAAGTCCCATCACGTACCCAGGCAGCAGACCAAGAAGTGACGCTTACTCCGGCAACACTACCTTCGCCGTATAGGACCAATTAGAAAATAACTTTAGATAATAACTGTAAGTTGTAACACCACGTATCATTAAGTTAAGTAGAAATACCAAATAGATAAAATAATAATAATAAAGTTACCAACATGTCAGTCAACAAAACCACCAAAAACTCTGCGGAGGCCACCTCGACTGCATCAGCACCGGCATTAAAGTCAACCTCATCGAGACCGGTGCTCAGAACACAGAGATCGCTGCGGGAAAAAGTTCTGTCAAAAACCGCAACCGCGAGGTCCTCATTCAGTGAGGACTCTGTAGAGAGGCCCCTGTCGACGGAAGTGTCAATTGCCGAAAAGATCGAGACGTGGGAGCAATCTGAGATCCCGCCCCGTCCAATTGAGTCCGATGACGAATTCTCGGACGCGTCAGTATTATCCGAAGGACGCCCGAGCATCATCAGAACCTCGAACAGACGGAGCGGGGTCCAGATGGACATGGCAACCAGACTGGCAAACGAACAGCTCCAAAAGGCGAAGGAAGCGCTAGAGGCTGCAGGCAATATGAAGAAGGAGTGGAAAACCACTACACTCGATTGCCTGCAGACCCTTTATGAGACCGTGCTGGCATTGTCAGACTCCAGATCGCGACATAAATATAACCTAGAAAAAGAGAGATCTCGCCATGCCCAGGAGCTGGTCCGAACGGAGAGGGCCCATAATAAACTGACCGCCGAAACGATCAAAGCCCTGACCGAGGACCTGCGCAAGGCAAGAACGGAGGTTACAGCGAATTTGGAGGAGACAAAGGCCATAAGGAGCTGGCTGGGCTACGAAACCCAGGAGCCGTACAGCCAAATTAAGGCCCTGGTAAAAGTGACGCAAAACATCGAGCAAACAATGAAAGAAGCCTTAGCCAAATCCACGGAGATAATAACGGAAAAGAGGACAACCAACCTAGAGCCTCTAAAGACCGAACACGCGAAGATCATTAAAAGCGTGCAAACCATCTCCGAACAATTGGAGAGGCTTAAAAACGATCTAGATAAAATCGCAACCTGCTCCGATGAAACAAGGACCGCCACTAAAAAGATCCTAGACCATCAAGTAGCCAACCCTCCTAAAGCAGACATACCCGAGCCCAAGGAGCTGACAGAGGTTAAAGGACACATAAAACAAATACTCAAAACACTGACACAACACACGACAGCCATACAAGAAACGACCCCGCCACAAGACATAAAAGATCACCTGCAGCCAATAAATGAGCGACTGGAAGCTGTCTCCTCAGAACTCAGAACCATGCGCGAGCAAAAGCAGCGGACGCCCCCACCAGCTATCAGCATTGGTACGGAAATAGCCCTGCAGGAACTCGCGAAGGCGACAGCGGCTAAGCCCACCTATGCTCAAGCGGTTTCAAAGCCTCCCCCACCAAAGCCAAACCCGAGTCACACTCTGATCGTGTCATCGACAGATCCGAACAAAACCGGAGAAAACGTGATCGAGACGATTAGAGTTGCCTTAGACTTAAAAACAACAGGCGCAAAGGTGGATAGGGTTAGGAAGGCCAGAAACCAGAAGGTTATACTGAGCTGCAGGACGAAGGAGGATATGTCCCTGGTGCAGAGCAGAATGGTCGCGGACAAACAACTTAAGGTAGAGGTGGCCAGAACGAACAACCCTCTAGCAAAGATAAAAGACGTCCTGTCTTACCACACCGATGCCGAAATAGTAGAACACTTATGGGCACAAAATAAACACCTGCTCAACGACATCGGTGAGAGGGACAGGACAATCCGCGTCCGTTACAGGAAAAGAGCGAGAAACCCACACGAATGTCACCCGATCCTAGAGCTCTCTCCAATAATTCATAAGAAACTCACTGAGGCCGGAACAGTGTACATCGGCCTCCAGAGAAGACCTATAGTGGATCAATCCCCACTGGTGCAGTGCACAAAATGCCTGGGATACGGCCATACAAAGGCCGTATGTAAAGAACAAAATCAGGCATGCAGCCACTGCGGAGAGGCCCACACATGGGAGAAATGCCCGAACAGACTGGGGCACAGAGCACCAGTCTGCATAAACTGTCGAAGGGCAACAGGAAAGAGCGAAGGGAAACACCAGGCATTCAGCGATGAATGCCCTGAGAGACAAAAGTGGGATGCGATAGCCCGGTCTCGCATTACCTATTGCTAAAGGCACCCAGGGACACAAAACGTCTTCCCCGAATAGGACGGACACGACGAGTCTGCGGATAGTCCAAGCAAATCTGCAGCGCTCAAAGCTGGCAACTGTGGAATTGGTTCAAGCTGCAAGAGAGCAGGGTATGCACATTGCCCTCGTACAGGAACCGTACGTGGGTAAGGAAGGTGTTATGGGACACTACCCAGGGACGAAAATCATCCAATGCTCTCAAAACAGACAAAAACCAGTGAAGGCAGCAATACTCGTATTCGGCGAACAGCTGGAGATCACCCACGATCCCCGACTTGTCACCGAAACTGAGGCGGCAGCCCTCATCACAGCAGGCCAGCTCAAGATCGGTTTCGTGTCAGTTTACTTCGAGGGAGACCAAGAAATAGACCCTTACCTGGCGCGCACACGGCAAGCGTGCCAGAGATTAAAAACAAACAACATCATTGTGGCGGGAGATGTCAACGCCTGGAGCCACTGGTGGGGAAGCAGCAGAGAAAACTCAAGAGGAACGGCCTACAGCACCTTTCTTAACGAGATGGAACTCGAGGTCTTAAACACCGGAAAAACACCAACCTTTGAAACCTATAGGGGCGACAGACTATTTGCAAGCATAGTAGACGTGACAGCATGCAGTCAGTCGCTCCTTAGGAGAGTGGACAATTGGAGAGTGGACGGAAATATAACAACATCGGACCATAACGCTATCACCTTTGTGATACGACTGGATGCGGCGCTAAAGCCAACTAGAACCGCAACCACACGCGTCTTTAACACAAAAAAGGCGAACTGGTCTGAATTCCGCACACACTTCAAGACTCTACTCGGGGAATACAACATCACCCCAAATACCATTAAAAAAGGGAAAACGCCCGAGGACCTCGAAAATATGGTCACGAAATACACGGCTGCCATATTAGAAGCGTGCGACAAGGCCATACCAAAACTTGGACCTCGGAAAGCGAAAACTAGGCCGCCTTGGTGGTCAAAGATCGTTGAAGAGGCCCAAAAAGACACAATCAAAAAGAAAAGGAGAATAAGAAACGCTGCACCCCACCGGAGAGAGGCAGTAATAAAAGAATACGTAAAGGCTAAGGAAATATACAACCAAAAAGCCCAGGAAGCACAAACGAAGAGCTGGAAGGATTTCTGCACAACGCAGGAGAAAGAGAGCATGTGGGATGGTATATACAGAGTCATCAGGAAAACAGCGAGGAGGCAGGAAGACCAACTGCTGCAAGACGCCAGCGGCCAGACCCTGGCCCCAGACGAATCGGCGAAACTCCTCGCTGACACTTTCTACCCTGAGGACTCCACAACAACAGACAACCCATACCACATGCAGCTCCGAAAATTGACGGAGGGAAAACCAGCAGATCTGTCGGCGGATGACCCGAGCTTCACACCAGCAGAACTCGATCTGGTGCTGAGAGCTATGAACCCAAAGAAAGCTCCCGGGAACGATGGGCTGACTGCCGACATCTGCACAGAGGCGATCCAATGCGAAAGGGAAACGTTCATGGCAATTACCAACAAATGCCTCGAACTAGCATACTTCCCCAAGCAGTGGAAAACGGCTCATGTTGTTATCCTCCGGAAGCCAGGAAAGGACGACTACACGAACCCAAAGTCGTATCGACCTATCGGTCTACTACCAATCATGGGCAAGATTATCGAAAAGCTCATGGTAGGCCGAATCCAATGGCACATCCTTCCAACCCTAAACAGTGTGCAATATGGCTTCCTGCCGCAACGCGGAACCGAAGACGCTCTCTATGACCTCATGGAACATGTACGATCCGAAATTAACAACAAAAAGATCGTACTATTAGTCTCACTGGACATAGAGGGGGCTTTCGATAACGCATGGTGGCCGGCACTGAAACACCAACTAATGAGGAGAAAATGCCCAAAAAACATCTACGCGATGGCCAGTTCGTACCTCCAAGACCGAAAGGTAAAGATCAACTTTGCCGGAGCGGCGTATGAAAAGGAAACCACGAAGGGTTGCGTCCAGGGATCCATCGGCGGACCGACCTTCTGGAATATCATCCTAGACCCGCTACTTAACCACCTAACCGGCAAAGAGGTGTACTGCCAAGCGTTCGCGGACGACATTGTACTGGTGTTCTCGAGTGCCAAAACTGAATCCTTGGAGCAGTCAGCTAACAGCGCTCTGTCGGATGTAGTCACATGGGGGATCCGGAACAAGCTCAAGTTTGCACCGCACAAGACCAACGCGCTGCTCATCACCAAAAAGATAAAGTTCGACCCCCCAAAGCTCTATATGTCGGGCACTCAACTACATCTGGTAAAAGAGATGAAGCTCCTAGGTCTCACCATAGACAACAAGCTCAACTTCAAATCGCACGTGGCCGCAGTATGCAGGAAAGCGGCAGGCATATATAAACAACTAGCGTGCGCCGCGAAGGTGACTTGGGGCCTAAACACCGAAGTAGTACGAACGATTTACATTGCGGTAATAGAACCGATAGTGACATATGCCTCAAGCGTGTGGTCCCAGGCGACAGACCTCCAAATGAACAAGAGTCAGTTGGATGCACTGCAAAGAGGCTTCGCCCAAAAAGCCTGCAAGGCATACAGAACCGTGTCACTAACCGCCGCACTCGTCCTATCTGGGCTGCTCCCATTAGACCTCCGGATCCAAGAATCAGCAAGCCTGTATAAGGCCAAGAAAAACGTGTCCACAGACTATCTACCATCTGGAAGAAAACTGGAACAAACGGTGAGATACGAAGACCTACCTCACCCCTCCACACTTACAACGACCACATATAAAGTGTTGGAGAGCGTAGATCCCGAGTCCTTAAACAACCACCATATCGTCGGACCCCACGTCTATACCGACGGCAGCAAGATAGCAGAAAAGACAGGAGCTGCCCTAACATGGTGGGAAGACGGAAGGGAAACCAGTTTTTCGACCTATAGTCTAGATCCTTCCTGTACGGTATTCCAAGCCGAACTGTATGCATTACACAAGGCTGTGGAACAAGCGAGATCGAGCAGACACAAAAACGTTAACATCATGAGCGATTCAAGATCGTCGCTAGAACTACTCGAAAACCCAAGACCGTCTCACCCTCTGACGAAGGCAATAAAAGAAAATATCAGAGGGATAAGAAGGGAAGGAAGACACGTTCAGCTGTTCTGGGTCAGAGCTCACATCGGGACCGCTGGAAACGAACGGGCAGATGTGTTAGCAAAATCAGCGGCCAAGAACACGTCAGCCACCCCGGACTACGCAGAAACACCGTTGTCCTTCGTCAAAAGAAAAATTAGAGAGGAATCGATCCGTAAGTGGCAGGATCGCTACACCACCTCTAGCACCGGGTCAGTTACGAAGACCTTCTTTCCAGACGTGGGCAAAGCCTACGCGATCATAAGGAAGACCAAACTGACACCAACACAAGTGCAAGCTTTGACGGGACACGGAGGAATGGGGGAGTATTTACACCGGTTCAAGTTGAAGGACAGCCCCGGATGCGAATGCGACCCCAACATCAGCGAATCAGTCTGGCACGTGATCTTGGAATGCCCCAGATTCCTAGCGACCCGAATGGACACGGAGTACAAAATCGGTGCCAAATTACAGAAGATAAACCTGGCAACTATCCTCGGAGAAGATGAAAAGAGGACACACTTCCTTGCCTATCTGGACTCCATCTTCCGGATCGTATGTAAAAGAAACTCTACATTATCGCAGACAGTCACAAATCCCACAATAACGCCAACCAGCACGCTCCAAACGAACGGAGAGCACACCCCGCACCAAAACCCTCTCGACAATACTATAACAGCATTTAATAACTTGCTGCAAGAGGCAGAACAAGGAGAACCCAGATTGAGAATTCGGGGTGTGGCTCTATTTATGGATAACAACGAAGAGCGTCTCGGCATAAGCTTCTGCAACACAAAGTGCTCAGGCAGAGTAGCCATTTCACCTGGCCTTGCGGCTCTGCTAAACGGCAGCACTTTCAGGGCCACAATGAAGCGCAGAACGTATAACGCACTGTCTGAAATCTCGGTGGTACGCAGGCGCTGCAAAATAGTGCGAACTAGAAACAAAACGATCGCACTATTTGAAGGGAGCGAAGAAGAGACCCAGTTCGCCCAAGCGTGTGCAGTACTGCTAAGACTAGGGCAACCAGGTGAGGAACCCGCATCAACATCAAGGGTAATAAGCCTCGACGCTATGGTGGTGGGGAATATAAAGGGCAGAGCGGAGGATTACACAGGGAGCCTCAAAGCCTCGGAAAAACATGAGGTAGTGGTATACGAAGACAGGGGCGAAAACCTCAGTTTTCTAAAACCACACAAGGCAGGCCCATCCTCCTCCCGTAGCCCCGAAGACAGATGGGGCCACCCCATAGCAAGCCCTGAGGAAGTCAGCGGGTCAGAGAGACTGCAGCAGAAAAGATCCGCTGAAAGATCTGCAGATCAGAAGCAAGCCGAACAAAGCGTAAAGAAGGGAATACTGTCAGCAATAATGAAGACTTTCAAAGCCGCCTCTCAACAGATTCCAGGCACAAAACACTACACTCAAAAGTTAGACACACACACAACACTGACAAAATCACCTGAAAGGTACTCACTACAGCCAAAGACCGCCATGACGAAAGCGGACAAAGGCCTGGTCGAACCGCCAACTCTCCGGGAAGCGAAGAACCCTCTGGACCACCTTATAAACGCATTTCTCGAGTTTAAAGCATTAACAGTAGCGACAAAGGAGGACAACAAGAGGACATGCCATAACATCATGCAATCCTTCCTTCACAAAGATATAAGGCTACTAAAAGAGAGACTCGAGAAAGCAGAAGCAGCCATATACAACAACGAAACCTCCCAGACGATTGCAGGCGAGGAAACTGGAAGTCACATGGCAGCTTACAGCGCAACCAGAGGGTTCGTTGCGAAGGACGAAGAGGAGAGCGAGCGAATAGGCCGGGACAAATTTCACACCCCAACTGATGATCCCCTAGTAGTGATAGCCCGCTGCACCAGGATAATGCTAGACGAAAAAATTCTAGCGATGGCGGATAGCCTATCCGGCGAATGCGGCGGCTTCACTCCAGACACATGGGACTTACCAGCATTCTCGTGGATTAATGGGGTTCCGGGCGGCGGGAAATCGACTTGGATAGTGAATAACTTTCAGGACAAAAACGACATTGTTATCACAACTACGACGGAGGCAGCGAAAGACCTCCGAGAGAGACTCGTCCTCCGCACTGGAAAGTCCGGAAAGTTTGCCACATCAAGGGTACGCACATTGGCCTCGATACTAGTAAATGGTTCAAAAGGCAGTTGCAGACGACTATTAGTCGACGAGGTACTCATGAACCATTTCGGAGCCATTGTGATGGCGATAAGACTGACCGGAGCTGAGGAAGTGGTGCTCCTCGGAGATGTTAACCAGCTGCCGTTCATAGAACGCAACAACCTATTCGAACTGCGATACTGTCGACCAAACCAGATAACCAGGATAAGCCAAGAACTGTTGTGCACGCACAGGAATCCGGTGGACGTAGCGTATGCCCTAAGCGAGGTATACAGTGGCATATACTCGTCCACGTCGCGTATGAGATCCCTGAAGCTGAAGAGGTACACCGATGCGCTGATCCCAAAGACCCTCGAGAGGACACTCTACTTGGTACACACCCAAGCCGAGAAGGAGAGTCTGAAGAAAGAGGGCTTTGGGAGTGGGGAGGGATCGCGCACCCTGACCATACACGAAGCACAGGGATTAACGAGCGAGACGACGGTAATTGTGCGTGCCTCCACAAAGCACCTCCACTTGCACAACAGCGTCCCCCACGCAGTAGTGGCAGTATCGCGTCATACCACCAGCTGCACTTACTACACCGACTACAGCGATGACGCCGTAGCTCAGTTCATCCTAAGAGCTATGACTGCCACCGATGAAAGGCTGGAAGATTATAACATCTCCATGGCAATCCGTAGCAGGGACTCAAAAATCATAGAAAAATTGCACGTTCGAAGTGGCCTCCGGAAAGAATTAAATCGCAACTTACAGTAACAACAATGTAATTAGAGTGTAGTGTCCTTAGAATTATATACAATAGCTTAGCATAATACGTAAATAAAAAAAAAAAAAAAAAATTACAACACATACATCTATGTACAATGCACTGAATTATACACACCATGTAAATAAAAATGATGAATGGTCCTATATATATATTAAGCGTAATTGTAAGATTTCTTTAATTGCCAACGTTGTCACCACCGCACACGACGGTGTGATGGTGGCAGCGATGGCCTAACGTGGAGCTAAGAAATAAAGACTTATTGTTAAAAAAAAAAAAGAAGAACTATTGTGATAAAAGGCACGGACGATCAGTCTGTGGAGTTTTTGTGTTATAATAAAAAAAAAAAAAAAAAAAATGTATGGGAGAGATAACAAACGCCACAAAAATTGGCTAAACTGTGGGGTAAATAACCTTTCGGAGTGATGATTTACCTGTTTTGATCTTCGTTTTTTAGACCCATGACATCAGCATCAGATCGGTTCAAAAATATAGTTGATTTTTTTTATTATGTATACGTTTTAGTTTAATTATTTTTTGATTAAAAAGGCGTGACGAATTAAGTCATCAATTTTAGATTTGTTTGGTTAGCTAAATTATTTTATTATACTTAAATTAGTGGTTATTGATAATTGAAATCTATATGCTTGTATTATTTATAATAACGTTTAAGAAGTTTTTGTGTTTTATTTACAAGAAACTATGAATGTCGAAATAAAGAAACACAATCATTATACAAATATGTTATACAATTACATTTTGTACGTTTAGGTGGCTGAGTAAACAAAAAACCCATGACAACGTCAAACGACAATGTCAACGGACATAATCTGGCGTTTAGTGTTGTTAAATTTACAAATATTTTTTTTAAGGAATAACCGAAAAAAAAAGGCTTCTTAAGAACCGTTTTTTTGTGCGTTAAAAGTATAATAGTTTCAGTGCAAATATTTAAATCAGATACATTTATTTAACTACTCGCTGATCCATGCCCACTTCGATGAGCATTTATTATATTTTGTTGAATCGTAACAAAATATGGCATTCCTGAAAAGTGTAGTTTTCTGGTTCTGAAAGAATTTTCATGATCGGTTCAGTATTTCCGAAGATTACCCCTTATAAACAAAGTTACAAACTTTACCTCTTTATAATATTAGTATAGATAGCTAGCTCAGCAGAAATTTTAAGAGAGAATTTCTAAATCGCTTATCGTTTCAAATCATTTTATGCTATAAATGGCTAATGACCAGCTATGGATCCTAGGATCAGATCATGCGATCTCCTTAATGCTGGTATCATGAACAGTGTTTTGCTGAGGGTGGATACTTATCTGAGCACGCTTTAGCGTTTCAGGAAACGATAGTCATCTGGTTCCCAGGGGCTAGGATACCCGTGAAGCAATCTATACATTTATTATGAAATATGTAGATACATATGTGAAGCGAAATTTTCTTATCCATTTTTATGATACTTGCTGCGGACGGAGGAGTATGAAATTACGCACGGTTTTAGTTGATTAAGAGAAGGATTGCAGAATGCTTATATTTTTTTCAAATAACGCATAAAACATACATAAAATCAACTAAAACACATTCCACACACTACCTTGCAATTAACACAAACACATATATAATGGTCAAAAATGTCATATGTCCTTGTCAAAATACCCGCTATTGCTTTTAAATGCAACTAAGATAATAATTATACCTCTTTTATCTTTAAACTAATTTAAATATGAATACAATTTAATTGAACTTGAGAAATAGTTGTGCTACTTTGAACAATATTAAATTTAGTTTTTGAGTTGAATTAAGGTAAACCTACCAGAAACCTAGCAGAGGTCAACGTGATTATAATTTATTTTAAGCGAATCAGAATATATAAATTATGGTAATCTCCCATTTGTTTTAGCAAAGTTTATTACAAATAAGAAGCATCGTTAGGAATGTGATAGTATTTTTCATCTTTTACTGATTAACAATTTACGTAAAAAGAATAGTAAAATTAAATCTGATTGAGCTTATTTATTCTTTAACGAGCCAAAGGGTAATTTATAATTGATTTTAGCTCGTTATAAATTTATTTCTTTAAATTTAAATGTAACTATAATCAGAGCTTAAATTTTCGAAACACGGTCAGACGATAATGTAGACTTAAGTTTTTGTTCACTTGAAATGTCACTGGTCTTAAGTAAAATTGATTTTCTTGCTGAGTTTAATCTTCGAGGCATTTAAGATTGTTCAATAAGCGAAAGTGCTTCAAGAATATTATATTATAATTTAGCTTAAATATTATTTACAACTTCTGTGTTACGAAAGAAAGGAAACTATTGAACTTGTGGTACATATTTGTTAATTTATCAAAAGAAAAAAAGTAAAATCCAAAATTAAACCTAATTGGGTTTAATTTTGATAGTTTTACTTTCCTACCTTTTTAGGTTAGGTAGAAGAAGTGTAATGATAAATCAGAACGTATAATTACGGAGAAAATTTAGGGATAAATTACCCGCTATATATTAATTTAAACTGTATCTTTAAACTGTATGAGTTTGTACGCATTACGAATAAACAATTTCTTTCTTTCTTTCATTTATAATATTTTATATGCCTAATGAGTATGGTTATGAGGCAAAAAAGGGCGTGGAACCCATTTTTAAATGTACAATTTAATCTTACGAAGATTCATCACATTACAGAAAAAATATTTTATAAGTAATGTCCATTTGTACTAAAATACCATCAATTTGTTTTATCTTTGCAAACCATAAATTTAAATTGATTATTAATAATACGTATTTATAAGGAATGTCTATTTAATATTTCGTAAACAAACTCCAAAACATGTGGTTGAACTCTATAGAAATCCAGTTTCTCACAAACCCGTCTCGTACCGCTATATTTGCTTTGTCAGATTCAATGACCCATGAAGTAAATGTGTAAATGAGTTCCATCGAAAGTGGTTTCTTTAGAATATCCAATTTACTTTCGATTTCGTTCGGATAACATTATATTTATTGCGGTACGAACGAACGTCTTTTATTTGTCCACTTTTGAAATGCCCGAGAATGCTCAAGGAATTATTTTAAAAATGTGGGCAGTAACCCAAATCCAATTAAAGAGCATGACTTAAATTTTCGATAAACGAAATCAATTTAAAGTTTCTGATAGATTTAGTAATAAAGTAAAGAACGTTTAAATGAAGCATCTGAAATATCTTCAAGTACTTTTTATGTACTTTGAAATAGTTACATTTACACTAGAAATGATGTTTTCCACGTATTTTCTTGTTTAACGGCTCTCACGTAATGTATTTTCTTTCATCTTTCTCTCATTATCTTCAACCATTACCGATTATATATTCTTTCATCCAATATTTTCCAGCCATAATAGATATATTTACTTAATATGTTTTTCTTTCTTGCAATTAGTATTTATTGTGCTTTGGCGCTCAAAAATACCCTTTCTAATTCTACTCTGTAAACTTTAGATAACGTAGTTCGATATTATTGTAATGTTACTGTTCAGTAGTACAATTTGAATGATTATAATCCTGTTCCTTTGCACATACGCTCCATTATGCCATTTACTATAATCGACATAGCAAATACATAAAGCAGCCAAAATCTGCCGATTTCTAAATGTTCGGCAGAGAAACCACAGGATACTAGGAAGGTTGTAGCTGTTTATCACTAATCATGTTTGATTAGCAGCCTTCACGCGTTGCGCCTTACTGCATAACTTTTGTAACACCCGACCCTGACATGATGCTATGTTATTATCAATTATTACGATACTGCATCGCTACTTCAATTCATTTTGTGTTTTGGTGGCCAAGTTTAGATGTTGAACCTTGATAGTCTTAGCTTTATTCAGACAGGATGAACAGTATTTCATAACTATGTTAATTCTAATCTGCTATAGAATCTCATGGAGAAATATGCTTAAGGTACTTATTTATAATATGGAACTTATACACGAGTTTGCAGTGAGCCTGATGGCGCCACTGTGGGCAGCAGTAGCTGTTGCTGCCCACAGACATGTGTAATCAATCCCAGGTAAAATTTTAAATGTGGGTAGTTTGCAGACTAAGTTTTAATGCCTCCTTTATCACAAATCTTCACTTATGTTGACGATGAACTATCTGTCGTTCAACTGGAGAGGCATAATTTTTACATTTTATTCAGAAAACAAAACAGCCACGTGGGGCAGCACCGTGTTAATCGATTCCATATGTTCCATTGGGGGCTAAGATAGATGTACATAAGCGTGGGTGACCTACAGTATGAATTAGGCTACAAGCTAGTATATATATGTTAGTAATAAAAATATAAAAAATATGTGTCCAGATAGAGATGAAGAATTTATAAAAGTTCACGTCGAGACGCTAAGCAGCTCAATGTTACTTCGCAACAGTTTTTGTTCCACGATTTAGTATGCGGGAAACATTACGTCAACCGTCGAGGCGGATTTTCACATAACTTCTAAATAAGTAAAACTAAAGCGGACATAAAGCGTATAATCACGCATTGTCGTGAAAGCTTGGTGTCTTCACATCCGCTCATGTAATAACTCAAACAAGAGCTTGATTAATTGCCTTATTAATACTTCTTCCCGCCAACTGCCATTGTGAAGCGGCCATCTTGGATCAGCTGTCAAAATGCGCCCCCGCATACAGGAGAAAACAATTATGTAATACGATTTTTGTCAAAAATAAAAATTAATTTGGATTTAAGTATTACAAGACAGCGCGATTGAAGTTCCATTGAACTTAAGAAAATAGATCAATAGTTACCTATCGCTTATTATTTACTAGTTGAGCCGGCGAACTTCGTTCCACCTAAAAGTCAAAAATCTTAAATTATTAGTGTTCTTCCACTATATGATGCATGTATACATCATAATGATAATTTTATGACACTATAGTTTATTCAAATTCGCTTTACTTGGTTTGCCTTTTTTGCTTTAATGCACCTCACTCTACAATACCTTACTGTCTAATATGAAATAACAGTATAACATTAAATACTCTATTTCAACTAATAAGAATGTCAGTATTCGGCATAAACTTAATATGTACAACGTTTAATGCTTAAAAGTTACATTTTATGAATAAATTATCGAGAACTATGTATCGAGATATAAAATATTATACCGAGATGTATTCAAACATAGCACATACAACTAGATTAACAAGTATTTGAGTTATCACCAATTACAGATTGAGCAGTAAAGAATGTGTTGACATGTTAACTTTCTCAAGCAAGTTTCGATTTCATATAGAAAATACGCGCACTGCAAAAAAGGTAAGTCACGGATCTAAATTGGTAGTTTTTTACTTCCATGGATTGCGTTTGAATTACGAAGAAAGTATAATTAAAATTATATGAGTTTTGTTACAATTTATCAATTAGCACGTACATTGATTGAAATAAATTGTTAGTTTTAGTGGGCTCTCAAATTGTAAAACAATTTCCAGTAAATTAGAGAGAAGACATGACCCCAGTTCAACTGAATTTATCTTCGAGAATATTTGAATAAATCGTCATAGATTTAAACAAGTTTGCAATGCGTATTAAATATGCCTCTAGTCAAATTCGTGGTGATCGATGTCAGTAACAGTAAAGTCCTTTTAAAGTTTGAACATCGATCAGTTCATATTATTAGGATCAAAATTATTGCAGTTTTCGTCAATATTTTGGGCAACAAATCGTTTTTAAGTACCGCAATGGCTATATATTGCAACGAAGGAGGTACATGGCAATATACCGACAGCACACAACAAGATAAAAAATACACGATAATACGAAAAAGTATTCATGGAATCTCCAGATTAGAACCTCAACATTAATTTTAGGTCTCTGAAATAAACTATTTTCTGGTTGGGAAAAGGGTAGACAATCTAAGCAAATAGAAATCTTGGCGTTTCACCTTACTAACTAGGCGCTTTCAAATCTACTCTTTAGTATATACTTATCGGCAGCAAGTGACCATGTAAAGGTGATAAGTAGCCAATGTTACCCATGGACATCACTACATAATATAAAACAAAGTCGCTTCGCGCTGTCTGTCCCTATGTATGCTTAGATCTTTAAAACTACGTTAAGAATTTTAACGCAGGTTTTTTTTATAGAGTGATTCAAGGGGAAGGTTTTTATGTATAATATAGTGCAGGAACACTAATAATTTCAGATTTTTGACTTATAGGTGGAATGAAGTTCACCGCGTTAGCTAGTTATAATAACCCTCAGTTAAGAACCCTACCTGAAATTAGCCACAGTTGCGTGGTTACCCGTAAAGTCTAAATTTGTCTCGCATAACTTTGTCTCGTTTCCACACCCTTCAAACCATAATGCAGCATTCTTATAACTGCATATTAAGTAGAAATAAGTGAATCGACCGTGCTTCTGGAACAGAACCACGATAATAACCATCTTCAAAATCATGATTTCTATAAGCACTTTATATTTACGAGTACATTATTGCACGATTCATAATGCGAAGCATCAGAGAGTGCTTTTTCTGTTTCTCTTTTCGACCCTTGCGAAGTGTATTTAAAGTATGTTTATATTTATTTAATGTATATTGCAATGCTTAAACTAATGATTTTATATATTTCACAACGTATAGTACATTACGGGATTATGTGGTATTATACTGTTATGGAAATGTATATAACTCTTCCTACACAAGTATGCCCGCAGGCGACGATGACTTAACATCAACTATTAGCTACACAAATACGTAAAGTTACCCACTTACATGAATGATTTATTTTATATTTGTAAATTTTATAAGTGTGGGTGTATACAAGGAAAATTAAGATGATGATTTTTTTGTATGAATAAAAGAAAACATTTTGGTTTGACATACTATCTTACTTGACATAGTAGACATAGAAATCAGATGCGTGGCTACCCCTGACTTAGCTGAAATGTTATAGAAATAGGTCTTTTTTGACACACTAATGCTCCCATAGCACTACGAATTAAATCTTTCAGAGGTAAGCTTCCATAGTATATCTTTTTAATATGTGTATTATAAGATTTTTTTTAATGTGAAAACAATAATACGTATTGTTAATAATTTTTATTAATTTTCAGTTTATTACAATATTCCTTGTTCAAGAAAGATATCACAAGATAATATGTTACTATCTAATAACATTTTTCACCAATTCGCACTTGGCGAGCGCGGTGGACTATGACCTAAACTCTTTCATTCTGAGAGAAGACCCCTGCTCAGCAGTGGGACAATAATGGGTTGACGAGAGACAGAATAACATTTACGATTGTCATTTGTTCAGTTGTGTCCAAAGTTGAAACAGTTTTTAAGTTAACATTTCGAATAAACAGAAATAAATAATATATTCAGAAAGCTTAGATGTTTATGATTCGAAATAGAAATATTTTATTTGAATATCCTTGATTTTAGTTTTAAAGATTTTTTAAAGTTTTCCTTTTAAAGCAGTGTTATTAATGACAATCATTTGTTAAGACCATAAACTTTAAATCAGCTGGTGGTTTTAGCCCATGATAGCTTAAAAGGAAGCTGATTCATTAGTGTTATTAAATAGGAAACGGAAATTAAGCAGATTTCTTCATTCAAGTTGTACGTAATATAATTATGTTGTAATTGAAGTTACGCTACATGCAGTTATATGGCGTACTTTAACTTTGGGTACTAATGAGGGTTTTGAAATAATAATTTTGCACATATCCAGCAATTAACTGTTAAAATATGTATAAAAATCTTTAAAAAAAAAAGGTACATTTCCCACAGCTGCTATTTTGGCGCTTTAGCATTATTTCCTTTCCACTGACTTAGGGCAATTCCATTATTAATAGAATTGCCTTCGTTATAAAATAAAAGTGAGTTTTTTTTTTTAATTTTAAAATTCATAAACGAAGAACTAAGGGTCTTATGACTTAACATGAACGAGTAACAAAGACTTATTGCGTGATTGACGGAGCAGTTACCATACCAGTTTGACGCGCAATGTGTCCGGGGTTCGATTCCCGGCCAGACAGGTATCTGAATGATGAGTTTAGATTACTGTTCTGGTTCTGGGTGTTTGTGTATTCGTCTTGTGTGTGTCCATGGTACCCACTACGCAGGAAAAAATCCTGTGGGATATGAGTGTAGAAAGCGTGTTTTTTTAAGCGTACCTATTTTCTGAATATTAAGGAGAAAATTTGGCCACTCAGAATTTCCAATGTGATTAATAAAGTTTTATTTACATAACTATTGAGCTGCCAAGTTGAGTTACGAGCTGATAATGGATTGTAAATCAGTCAATTTTCTGTTTCGCTCGGAACCTGTTTAAGTCGCTATTTCGGGCATAATTTATAACCGACAATATAATAGTGTCAATGTGCCAACTTTTATTGAGAACAGCTCACACTCGATTAGGGCGAACGTAATTCAATCCGAATAATTAGCCGGTTAATCGATTGAAACAGTTTGCGACATCGAGGTCGAATTGTCGCACTTGCCGCCATAATATTAAGTGGTTCAGTGACCACTTATGTAATCGCGTCGTGGGAGACATTGCTCGATTGTTACAGGCAATCGGCACGAGGAACGAATCGATATTATCGATTAGGGGTGAAATCGATTAGCGCCGCCAATAATGTTGTGTGTGCCGCTGTTAGGAAAGTTAAGAAATTCAGTGATATTTCTAATTTATTTATGCAGTTTTTGTAAAATGAATTAGTAATTACCTATTACAAGAGTAGTTTTTTTTTTTGCTTTAATTGTTCTATTAAATTGCAGAAAATCTAAATAGTTATGTATGTAGCTCAAATTATGTAAATTACAATAATACGAACATTATACGATAAATAACCTACTTTTCGAATAAACGTCAAATACATTTCGTTACTGGTTATTTTTTATGAAAAATTGAATATTTAAATAAAGAACGATTGACTTTATAATGCCTTGACCCATAAAGTTTGGATTAAAAAACGAAACTCGTTTTTGCACGTATTTCTGACAACAGTGTCACGGTAGGTACTCGTGTTGTCCTTTCAGTATCTATATTAAAATATTTTTTGTCTGGTGGTATATTGTTGGATTTTTATAACAATACTTGGATATAACTTAATTACTTACAAAATAAGTTTGAATCAACTTGTTATAATTATCGTCACACTTAATTTTAATTTATTTGTTCCAGGTAAAACGCCGGATGACGAAACAATTATTTAAAAGAAAATCTACGTTAGGTGGTTTAAATGGAAACTAAGTATATACATACAGTTTATGCTTATACATACACGTATATAAACAATTCATTATTTTCTGGGCATCAAAGCACAGAGTTAAAAGTTTTTAAAGACTTCTTCATTTTAGTTATTTATATATTATGCATAGAATATAAGTTTTCCCTTTTCCTTAATTATAATAGATCTCTAGTTCACTCATCATCCATTAACATTATTGGCCCACTGCTGGGCAGGGGTCTTCTCTCAGAATGAGAGAGTTTAGGTCATAGTCCACCGCACTAGGCAAGTCCGAATTGGTGGCATGTACATACCTCCGAGAATTTTTTTTTAAGAACTCTCGAGTGTGTAGGTTTCTTCGCGATGTTTTCCTTCACCGAAAAGCAGTTATAATTAATTTCTAACACGCACATAAATCAGTAGTGCGTGCCTGGGTTTGAACCTCGGACCTCCCGATTGAAGGCAAATTTCAAACATTAGGCTATCAGTGCTCTCTAGTTCAACATAGAAAAACAATACAAAGTGAAGAAGTCAATTAAGTTATGCCAAAAGGAAAGAATTTAAAGCAGTAAAGTATTAAACAATAGGCAGAAAATAAATTCATTTCAATATTAATCGTACCTATTTAACTTATAATTCCCACGATTTAATATGGAACGTAATGTTGATTAAATATAGTTTAATCTTAGCTAAAACACTGATATTAAAAGTACTTTATAATGACATACATTTTAATTCGATCAAATGATGCAACTCATTGAATAAATGTAGGTTAATTACTTCTTCGTATGTCTAGCGGCCGTGCCTAGGACGACTGTCAGATTTACGTCAAACTTCTATAACACCGGTTGGTCATTAGCAATTATAATAATATGTATTTGCATTTAATTAAGATATATTTAGAATGTTCTGGGTGTTAAATCAATTTGTTTTAAAGTTTAGACGCGAAGTGTGGCTGTGGAATGTAAAAGTATTATGTAATCGAAAAACTACTTACATTTGAATATATGTAATTCTCGTATGTAGTTACAAATAAATATGTATGTTCACGTGGAACATGCGCAATTAGGTTTGATATCTATATATTAATACGTGAAGCAAAAAGTTGTGATCCGTTTTTAAGATATTTGCTGCAGACGGAGGAGTGTGAAATTGCGCACGGTCATAGTTTACTTAGAGAAGGTTTACGGAAAGCTAATATTTTTTTCAAATAATGCATAAAACATACATAAAATCAACTAATTGCACATTACACACACTACCTTGCATTTGACTCAAACACATATATAATACGAGATGAAACATTCAATGTCTTACTATGTATGAAAATACATACGTCACATGTCTTTGTCAACATAAAGTTTGTAAATTCTGTGTGTAAATACCATTGATTGAAATTAGAAAAATGTCTATCATCTTAATTTTTTCTTCTATAATTTAGAAGTAGCAGACAAGCATGCTGTCCGTCTGGTAAGTGGCCACTAACGCAAGTGGACATTTGTTATGGGTTCCTTATAAGATTCGTTTTATTGAGCTTGGTCAAAGATGCGTTACTACTCCTAAAGGCTAATATGGGAAAAATATTAATATTTACAACATTCATAAAATTATACATAACGATCTGTATTCAGTCATAATACACTTTTAATGTCACTAAACTCGTAAGAAACTATTGTTATCTAAAACGTATGCTATTAAGAACCTGTTTGCATATGGCAAAATTATAAATTTTAATTTAGTAAAGAAATGTTATTGAGACAAAGTCGCTCACTCAAGTGAATTTATGAGTGCAAATATGGGTTGATACTAATTATTATAATGCGATGCATCTCTCATATTCTATTTCATGAAATATATAGAAACATATCGAGATATATGGAGTATCTATAGAATTTCGTCGAAGTAAAGATGTTATTGATTTCTCTTTTATTTTTGGTAATAATATGCCGTCTAAATCATATAAGTCAAATTCTTTGCACTTTAAGTAACAAAAGTTGTTAATAATAGAAGTCGGTTAAAAATGTAACATAATGTAATTCATAGATACCCAGATATCTTCCTTCAATGAGATACAAAATGAGTTGTGAACAATAAAAGAGATTTATAATACTAATATTACATAGGCGAAAGTTTGTGAGTGTGTATGTTTGTTCCTTCTTCACGTCTAAACGGCTGGAGCGATTCTCGTAAAATGTGGTAGTGAGTACAGTAGGTAGCTGATACTATAGATTAACATATAGGCTACTTTTTACTGTGGGAAAATATCCTATTCAAACGGGACAATTGATAAATCGATTTTTTAACGCGAGCAAAGCTGCGGGGTCAGCTAGTTTGAGATAAAGGTGAATTGTGAAACAAACAGTACCTAAATGTGTAGAATTGGAACGAGTCTAGTCCGGCAGTATATCTTGATCTCAAGGCTTGAAATAACAACTAGCATTTGTTTTACCGCACAATTATTCGTTCTAGATTGTTACAAGGGAAACTAGTGCTCGCTTATTGTGTGAATGTTCGTTTTTCTTCACTATTATAAGATTAAGACCAAGGTTATAAGAGCTTGCGAAGTTTGCTTTGGTTTAGGGTCTATAAGTTCACTGAGAATAAATTTAACGAATTAAATTTTGAATAGGTAAGTACATAGTAGGAATGACAGCGTTAGCATTTTACAAAATTGAGCTAAGAAACTAACACGCAGTGCCTAATAAGTGGTGATTGCTCTACATTGATTAATCTGAATGGAATAGGTTAGACTTTACCTCAGACGCATCACTACCCTCGACGATAAAATTGGAATGCTTGATGTTAATGACTTTGCCTAAACACGCTTTCAACCAGAACACAGCGCTTGACACTTAATTTGTTTTCATGACGAGTCTCGTCAAACCATTTTTGTCCCACTGCTGGGCACGGTTCTTCTCTCTGAATGAGAGAGTTTAAGGCCATAGTCCACCGCGCTGGCCAAGTGCGATTTAGTGGACTTCACACACCTTCGAGAACTTTTTTTGAGAAGAACTGTCGGGTGTGTAGGTTTCTTCACGATGTTTTCCTTCACCGAAAAGCAGTGATAATTAATTCTAATACGCATATAAATCAGTGGTGCGTGCCTGGGTTTAAACCTCGGCCCGATTGAGAGGGCAAGTTTCAACCATTAGACTGCTCATAACGAGTACATATCATTAATTAGCTAATACTTTTTTACCTTCCGGATCGAATCATACTCGTTTGGCGTTATTACATATTAGCTTATTGATATATTCAATTTGTAACCATTAAACATAACTGAAGTCATTAGACCAGGTCATTAGTCAGCTCTACGCAGTAATACTGTCTCCTGATTTCTGCAATCCAGTTTACAGTCTGCAACCTGTATACGTAACATGGATTAGCCTGCGTTCAGTGTTCCAACCACTTGTCATACTAGTCCTGTGTCGCACTTGCCCTAGTTAAGGTAGCGCGTAGGGTTGCTAGCTTTTTGTGAAGTAGAATTTAAAAAAAGCTTAAATATTTTTGTTTGTTGTTATTAATCGCAAGCAGTGAATAACGCTGCTTAAAAATATTATTAAAACATTAAAACTACGACATTAAGTACAAGATCAAAGCTGGCGGGTCGCAGGAATAAGCATTCCTGCGACCCGCCAGCTTTGGTCTTGTTAATTCGTACTATGGTAACGAGTGTCTCATGTACAATACATTTAAACATAAGCTATAATAATATAAGGTCATAGGCTATATTGTCCCTGTAGTTCCAGGACCATAATAGGGCTACGGAATCCCCTGCCTGTCAGAAGAGGCAACTAAAAGGGGCTTCACGCTCCGAGGACTCCGGTTGTGTTCGGTTGGAGATCTCTGAGTCCTCAACGTAGCGCTGAGGACGGCTACCGGGGGGGTTTTAGTGCGGGAAGAATCCCCCCTAACCTGCGTCTGTCCCACGGCGTCGGATACCTTTTGAAGATTTTCCCCTCGAAAAAAAAGTCATAAGCAATATGTGTGCCAAATTTCATCGTAATCCGACCAGTAGTTTTGCTTAAAATAGTACCAACACACATTATACCCTCACAAACTTTCATATTTTTATAAATACACTACATAAATACATAATACTTTTACACGCGGCTTCGCTCGCATTAAACCCCTTTAATAAATATCAAAATTACGTTCCAATAGAACTGAATCAATGTGATCCAGTATTTAAAAAATACTGCATACAGAATAATTCTTAAATTATTGTTTTTTTTTTAATATTTCTTTGATTTTATTAAATACTCATACCATTAAATTAAAACACAGTTTAAACGCGATGTTGGTAAAATTATAAATATTCATCTCTGAAACCCATTTCCTCTAGCTGGAAGTCAGTTAATTTCAGTTTTAGATTATAAATTCTAATAAATATAACGAACATTGCAAAGTTGGCAACCCTACTAGTGTGGCAGTAAGACCGTATCAGTGACACGTGATGTCGAGACCAACCTGGGTTTGCGAAAGGTGGATTAGAACTGATTACCGTTGAGTAATTTACACGTTTCGTTTATTTAATTCAAAGTAAATAATTTTAAATGTTTTATTTGCGTATTCATTTATTAATGTTTTGTTTTTCCCCGACTGTCTCAGAAAGCGGGTAATGTTTTTTGAGCGTATGAACTTTCAGGTGCGTAGGTTTCCTTTACGATGTTTTCCTTCACCAAAAAGCAGTGATAATTAATTCCTACGTATATAAATCAGTGGTCACAAATGTATGTGTATTATAATACTTTTATATTACTGTTTTCCAAATATAAAACAGCGTTAAATTAAATTAATTAATACAAAAACTAAATAAGCGATTGGTTAGTTTTTAACAGTTCGATTTTTATAATAATTCAACAATTTTACTTGTTTTGTAATAAGAAATCAATAATACGCAACATTTCAAGTATACTTGATCATAATCAAGTTTGAAGTATACAAGCTAGAATAATGAAATATGATGTAAGTAACAACTTTTTATACATTGCATATATTTCAGAAATAAACGCTTTTTATTTCAACTGGAACTGGTATAATTTCAGTGTATTACGATACACGACATAAATTTCATTATAAAAACGATACAGAAATGATATCTTATTTGATTAAAACTTTTAATTCCACGTTTTCTTTATTTTATATTATAGAAGGAGCAAGTAACTTTGCAACTGACGTGATCCTAAGTGGCAACTAATGCACGTGGACATCAATACGCCCACCTCACAAACTATTAATTCTACCTAAGAGTATCAATGTATTACCTCTGAGGAGCAGAGAAACCTGGAACGTCGTATAAGTGTCGTTCTCTTATCATACCTTTCTTACCAGAAGCACTGTTAATTAAACAGAAATATAAGTGGCGGTGGCTAAGTAGAACCAGAAAGAGTACTACAATATTTCGAAAAAAAAAAATTTCCTTTTTTTATACTTTAACCTAAGATAAGACAGACGAGCTACGCAGACGTTTGCAACACCAGAGGGGTGGCCAATGTATTGCCGGCTTTGAAGGAGAGCTCTTTTCGCACTTTTCTTGAAGAAAACCATGTCGTAGCACTCTGGGAATACCGGAATAGATAGAGTATTATTTTATAAAATACAGGCATACAACAAAAGCTTCATAATTCGAGGTTACGTTTTGTCCATTTGCCGCGAATGCGGAAACGCAAAACAAAATAAGGTGACGCGCTAACTGAAGTCGCCCAATCTTCTTACTTATATTCGCGAATAAAGAATTTTAATCACAAATACAAGAAAATTGTATCAATTTTTTACCCCCAAATACTGAAAACGCTTATGCGGAAACCGTAAATAAGGAGCTTTGACTGCAATTTAATTAAATACCACATTCCATTCAAGCTATTTCTTTGCTACGCCACCAATACGTTGTAACTCCATAACTGTATGATAACTACACGATTGTTCCCCAAGTACGTCGTAAAGCAGTCCATTACATCATAATCTTTATCGCCCATTCCTGTATCAAGTGATATTATCAACGATCGATGAGATAACGAGCTTATGAAACTAAGGTACGGAGAAAGCACTAGGATTAGTTGTTCAGGTAGCTTAAGGTGCTATAAACGTTGATAAATTTATTTATTAGGTCGTTAATGTAGTTTAGAGAGCTGTTCTGTGCTCTTAGTATGAGATTACGTTTGTGTTACGTAAACGATCATCGTTTGTGTATTCTGACGTACATTGCAAGGTATGGCCGGAAACGGATATGGGAACGTTTAAGGAAACATTAAAAGCTCGTCTTAAGGGCACTTAAAAAAGCTTATTTTTATAAGCATAAAATGTGGCGTTATTTTATCTTGAAAACTAATGCGGTTTTCCCTGGCTCATATTACTGTTTTTTACATACACTATAAACTAGATCTTATAATCTTAATGACAGAAATTGATTTGACTCGAACTTATTACTACTTGGTAGAGATAAACGGTTCTCATGTGTTTAATATTACGCTATTACAAGGTTAAACACTTTCAATACGTAATTTTGTCATGTTTCATTTAAGACTTATATACCTACGTACAATTTCATTCAACTAAGTTTTCAATGAACGTTTTCTTTCAAAACCCATTTCAGCTCAAATGTACGAGTATATGGGTGAAAAGGTAAAAAAGTCCGTCTAGATTATGGTCAAAAACCTCGGTCACTTTTCCTTAAAGTTCACTTTAGCGATAACCTGAATTGATTTAGATCTAGGGCATCGATTCCATTGTTACATTTAACACGACTTGCATTAAGTTAACCTCGAGTTACGTAACCCACGTTAAACCGTAAACCACCCTAAAAGTACATATTGCTCAAATCCCAGTCGGGCCGAACGTTTGTTGCAATATAAATATGATATCGGATAAGGTTTATGTAATAATAAACTAGAGCAGTTGCAGTAGAGCACTGAATACATGCTGAGCTTGGGAAAGGCGAGCTGTCGTAAGGGCAGGTGCGTTGTGCATATTGAGATTGTCCGAATATTTCGCTGCGCTGTCATTACATAGTATAAAACAAAGTCGCTTCTCGCTGTCTGTCCCTATGTATGCTTAGATCTTTAAAACTACGCTACGGATTTTGATGCATTTTTTTTAGTAGATAGAGTTATTCAAGAGGAACGTTTTTATATATAATACAGGTATATTATAGTGGAGAAAAAATTATAATTTTAGATTTTTGAGTTTTACTTCTATATTAGTTTAAAGCAAACGAGCATGCAGGTCATGTTATGGTAGGTAAGTGGTCACTACCGCCTATGAATATCTGTAAGTTACTTCACGTTGAATATGGGTGCTATCTGAAGTCTATCATATATTAATTATTACTTCAAAGAATATAAAGGTCCCCTCATAAGAAATTAAGCCGGCAACCAACCACATCGTTCCATTGAATCGCAAGAACTTCCCCTTGAAATATGTGTGACAGTTGTATCTCCTCGGTCAAACTATATTCGTTCTACTATTACTTACATTATTTACTTACATATTAAAATCATCATCTATATATTAATACGTGAAGCAAAAACTTGTGATCCGTTTTAAGATATGTACTTTCCGCAGACGGAGGAGTATGAAATTACTTACGCACGGTTATAGTTGATGTAGAGAAGGATTACGCATTGTAATATTTTTTTCACATAATGCATAAAACATAAAGTCAACTAAAACACATTACACACACTACCTTGCATTTGACACAAACACATACATAATAAACGAAATAATTACTATTGGGTTTAAATACCCGCTATTGCTTTTAAATGCTGCTTAGCTAATTAAACCTCTTTTTACCTTTAACGGGTGAGTGAAAAATAACTTGAAAATTAATACAATTTATTTGAATTTGAGAAACATTTGTGCTACTGTGGACAATATGAACTTTAGTTTTTTAATTAAAATTACGACGGGTGACTAAGTAGTATTAAACAAGTCTATCTCTATAAAATCATAATTGAAATTTAAATATTTTAGACCCCATTTTAATTTGATATATCTTACTGTGCATAAAAGTAAGTAAGATACGATCTACATTATAAACGTTGTGTTGTAAGCCTTTGATTAATAAATGAGTAGGTAGTACTTGATCAGTCACCTGGCATTTAGATTCTGGTTATAATAAATTAATTAGTGTCAGTAGTGTCATACTAAATCCTGGTATTATTACCATATGATTATGTTTAGCATCCATTGCTTGTATTGTAATGATGATTGATTTATCTCTTAGGATTACACTCTTAATATTAATATTTTATATTTTTCGTGATATAAAATTCTGACTAACCCATATCCATTGACGTCTATTGAAAATTGTGTTCCAATAACATTATAATAATTTTGAAATACCAAAAGTGCACACCTTATAACACTTAGACCTGAAAAAGAAATAAAATGCTAGTTGCATGCCTGTATAGAAATCGAACCCGAAATCCTTTGCGTGGCAGACTGATATGGTTACTGTTATTTTACGTCCCGTCTCATTAAACCTCTCCTCTTGGTTATTTGGTTATTAAATATCAACTCGCTGGTGTGCATGTGCATTTTTTAAATTTGGTATATAAATGATAACAAATAATTTATAAGACTTATTTTACATAATACACGCTTTGAATACTGATTATAAATACGGATCCGCTGAGATATTATATAGATGAGATATTATATATTCACGTGTCTTAATAAATCATTTTGAGGCAAGAATTTATTTTCTCTATTTTCTATTCGGTACTTACCGGTTTTCGCATCATTTAATTTCACATATATGAGATGAATTTTTGTAAAATGTTAAATATGTTATGTTTATATATCTCGTAAAGGCTGCGGAGGAAGTATCCTCTCAACTATTTCTTTATAAAACTACTAATGCACTATTGAATGTTAGTAAGATATAGAAACTTTAAAGAAAGTCTTAATTTTAAAGAATAGCAGGACGTTTGCTACCGAAAAAGGGCTATTTGTGATTAACTACTTACAGATATCTCACTGAGCGATAGCCCCAATCGCCAATAAACTAAGTCTGCATGTAGCTTTAAGGGACGAATGTCGAAGACGTCCAAAGTACATCGTCCGGAAGTATTTTCGAAACAATAACACTTGTGAAGTCCCATTACCTTAAGCTCTAATTTTCCAATCCTCTCCTTACGCTTTTTGCTATCCTTAAACTGTATTAATTTCACAATTGTTGTTATTTAAAAAAACTAGTTTCTCTTTTACTTTTTTATTAATCTCTACGTTGCTTTAAATTCATTAACCTGATTTTTGCACCCTACTTATTCTTTATTTTCACCTTAATCTTAACTCCATAACCTTAGGTTGCCTGGAAGAAATCGCTGTTGAGCGATAAGGCCGCCTTTTGTATTCTAATAATAAGATTTCATTGTATTATTTTCCTTGTTGGGTACAATAAAGTATATATTATTATATTATTATTATTAACACCCCAGTCTTATTATCAATTCTTCAAAAAGAGAAGCGATATGTTTGTGTTCTTATTCTATCCGATATATTTGCGACTCTTCAAAATTGGCAAATGTCTATGCAACAGACTCGTTGCGCTACATTTAACAATAAAAATCTGTCCGCCATTAAATTAAGAAATTTTACTCTCCATAAATCATGAGTATCACTCACGCATATCACTCGTGTTTCCGCGTCCTCGCACGAGGAATGTGTTTTCACTGTTTCTCGATACTACTCTTCCGTGGTAAATGCCGCGGTAATACATACCTTGTTCCGCTTTGCGATATCTACATGGTAAGGACTATATGTGGTTATTAAGTAATAGTCTCTTATAATAATTTCGTTTTCTGTGATTTAGTTTTTGATTGTTTAAAAATAGTACATGTTTTGTATACCCAATGACCTACAGTAGATTTTTTCTGTGACGTGTTGCTATGAAAATACATAGCATATACAAACACAGAAAAGAAAAAGTTAATTCATCATTCAGATATTTGTCTGGTCGGGGATTGAGCTCGGAACCCACTGTATTGCAGACCGATAGGTGACCGCTCCGATACGTATGTAAGTCGTCTACTCATAGTCACTTTATATTTACCTATGGCCTATAATAATGCAATAAATACTTGCAAGCTTTTTGCGTTATATTATAGTATAGTTGTAGTAGGTACTTGCAGTAGTTGCTGAAATAACTCAGTATACAAAATAAATTTCTAATATTTTATTGCGTAAATAACCTTAGTAAAGTGAAAGCAAATCGACAATAATAAATTTATTTTTACAAGTGGAATAACATTAAATGCAAACTTAATTTTGATTGATTCGGATTTTAATTAAAAGATTAATAGCATAGCATATACTTAACTATGTCAGGTGCACTTTTTCACGTTATTTGTTTTATAACAAATCCATGATATGGGTAACAAATTACGATTTAAACGTAGAAAATACCAGCGACATTAGAAGCCTAATTAAAACTCTCGAGCGACAGATATTGCGCGTGCGCACATTGCAACATCGTCTAGCTGTAAAAAGTTCCCACAGTGGTTAAATCGTAAAACAACTTACGTTTTTGACAAACGGCTTATATGTTATACTGTTGTTGAAATACTGACAGTTACAATTGTGGAGGTCGTTTTAGATATAAACTTTTAGCTATTGCAAATATATTACGATAATTATTACATGGTTAGTTGAAATAGGTATTGCGTGGATGTCACACGATTTATGAGAAAATATGAATTACAATTAGATATCCACATGATGCATACTATTAATATTTTTACTTTAAATAGTTATATGTACATAGTTTGTGCATGCTGCACAGTAAATTTTATGAAGGACAATTCAACTAAAGTGGTGTTGATTCATTTATTTTGTTGTATTGAACGACAATGAAAAGAGATTATGATATTTGTTGAGATTATTATATATGTGTTTATATTTTAAATCCAAATATAAAAGGTATTAAGATTTGATAAAATACAACAGTTACTTTTTAATCTAAATGAAGTAGCTAACAGTAGTAGCATGCAGTCCATCTAACGGTAAGTGGTCTCTGTCGCCCATGGAAATCTGTAAGCAACTTCAAACAGAACCTGGGTTCTATCTGAAGTCAATCACAGATGCGTTGCTATTCCCGAAGAGTATGATGGTCGCCTCATATAAAAGTATGCCGGCAATCACACCCTTCCATCGAAACGCAAGAAATGCTTCACGCTAGAAATAGGTTACGTGTATGACTATGGGTCAATGGTGGCGCCATCGCTGCTATAACTTTCTTCTTACGTTTGCTTTCTCATAGCTACGTTAGATAGCTAGCATTACTGGGTTATACTTAGAGTAGGTACGAGTTTGTTACGTTACTTCAAAACAATCATTATTTACGCCCAATATCTTAAAGAATGCACATTTTAGGGTTAAGATGTAAACAAAAACTTAAGCGCATAATGTACATGCGCATGCGCATACTGCAATGTATGGGTGGAAAAAAGATGGTTTATAACCATCTTTTTTTAGGAAACAATAAATGCATTGTAAGGGTTAAACGGGTGCATTTACTACGAACTTGGAATATTCAGTCGGTTAATTTCGCGCAGTGTAAGTATTTAAAGTTAATTACAGATAGCGATCTTTATTATTAGTCATTATTCGTTGAACTGATTTTTTGCTACCTTCTGAATTACACTTCAAAAGCTATGAAAAGTCAATAGCGAAAAATCAATGAAATGCTTCAAGTTGAATAAAGACAAATAAACAGATAATAAACTTAATACGCAATAAACAATAACATGATATAACTAATTTGAAGGTCTGACAAACACTTATTTTTATTAACTTCCACAATCCATCATGTTGTAAAGATCAAATTATTCACTCGTAATATTGATAAATTATTCTGAAGATTTTAAATATTATATGAATATGATGTTTCAATTCTGTAAATGGTATGGCCGACTTGTTAGATGGCCACTGTTCCCACGCGTTTATAAATGACGCCAGGGCAAGATGGTCAACGTATTTTTATGAATAGATAAATACAAAATGGCCGATCTATTTGTCATTAAAATATGATAAGTACACAATAGGCGAAAAAAATATAAGAAATAAAAAATGCACAATTCAAAGAATTGTGGCTCCTGGCTTTAAGTCCTGATACTGTCTGATCCTTCTGATATAGTCTGGTAATTTTTTTATCCAATCTGTTATCGTGATATAAATAAAAATAGCTTTTTCATTGATAAAAACAAAATTGTATATTTTATCTGTGTGGTCATATTTGGCGCGAAAAGCTCTTCTTGTGATAGCCATGACTTGATTATCGTGGGGCTATCTTTTCATTCAGGCTATTAGTTTAAAAAAAAAACAGAATTTTTAAATTGCGTAAGATTCATATATGAGTTATTATTATTTAAGGGAGTATCACACCTATATATCTAATACTACTTATATATAACGTATCACTCCTCTAAAGGTAGTAGATTACATCGTGCGATAAATATTTTGAATTGATATTACCATTTGCACAAAAGGACAATGTACAAGCATGCCATTACAAAGCAAAAAATACCAAGTGTTAGACATGTAATGTGTCTTGTTATGATTTTTTATGCTCATTGACTATTCAGCAGATGCTGTGGTATGCGTATAACATCAGATAAGTTGCTTGTCAGTTAAGTAAAGGTCATTGATAACAAATAAATCATAAAACCAAAAATTACGAATGTTTGTACTAAATAAGTGTCGTTATCACGTTACCACATAATTATGAAGTTTATTAATACAATTAAATTCGAATTATATGTATAACTAGAAACAAGACTGGCTGAATATAACTTTAAATTTATTCATTGTTCATCTGCAATAAAAAAAATATGGTTGTCTATGAACTTGACATTGTTTATGGTTTGCAAGCAAGTTATGAAACTGGCTAGATATTTCAATTTAAATATATTTTTGTCACTACTCTATTTAAATTACTAACTTGGTGATTAAATAAAGTAAATGTTTCTACCTGTGAAATATCTATAGCACTAAGGAATCTAAAAGAGATTAATAAACATATGCGGAAGAGCTCGCTGTGCGCTCGAGCAAAAAATAAAACGATACGTCTATATGCCGCGACATTTGCGACGCCCGTTGAAAAATAAGATTAATAGAACCAAATCATATCAAATTAGGTTTCATACGCTTCACTTAGCGTGCGAAAATTGTGGCTTTTGGTTATCTATACTTGAAAGCGAACGGAACCTCACTTTTGACCATATTGTAGAGCCTAAACTTCTAAGGTTAGAACCATGAAATTTGAACAATACTTTGGTTTTAGTGAAGTAAACATAATATTAAGAATAGATTGTTTGATATTCCACCCCTAAGGTTCAGTGTTTTTTTATCGTAACGAGTAGTTGACCCGGTGAACTACGTTCTCGCTAAAAGTCAAAATTCTAAAATTATCAGTCTTTATCTACTAGATTATATATGTATAATACATAAAAACCTTTCTCTTGAATCACTGTGTTAAAAAACTGCATTAAAATCCGTAGCGTAATTTTAAAGATCTAAGCATACAAAGGGGCAGACAGCGAGAAACGACTTTATTTACACTATGTAGTGATTATCTTAGTTCTTATTAATATTAAACATGCGAAAGTATGTATGTACGTGTGTGTGTTTGTTACTTTTTCAAGCCTTAATTACTAGTCAGATTTCGTTGAAGGCATATATAGTTTATGGCCTAAATTAACACATAAGATACTCATTACCGCGGTATAAATGACCGAAGCGGGTAAAGCCATTGGCATAAGTAGTATAAATCGTAATCTGCACGTGTAGACTCGCGGGCAACTGCTAGTCACTATAAAACAAGGAAAAGTAAATCGATAACGTTATAGATATATGAAGATAACATTAATGAAGTACAAATCCTGTATCATTTCCTTTTCAACGTTCATTTGAATCAATAAAACCATTTGATAAGACGCCAATCCGGCGGAAGTTGGAACGGACGCTGTAACCTTGTCATGACGTTTATTTGATCAGTAACAACGCTCGAGAGCTTACTCCAATGCGGATGACATATTGCCTACGTCACAAGGTCACTACAACCGGTTTTCACTAAGTGGAGCTTTTATAAGTGTTATGCAAACTTTGAGCTACTTAGCCGTAACTATACGCAATTACGTTCGCTGTTGCGCTGTTATTATTCTATTATTATTAGGGTTCCGTATCCAAGTAATAAAGACGGAATCCTATCACTAAGACTCTTCTGTACGTTTGTCTGCCATCAGGCTGTACCTCATGAACCGTGGCAGCTAGACAGTCGAACTTTTTACAGATTATGTATTTCTGTTTCCGTTATAACAACAGATACTAAAAACAGAACAAGGTAAATATTAAGGACAATGTGACAAAATACGACAATGTGTTGCAATGTTTTATAAAAATAATAACTCCCAAATAACAAACGTATTTTTTGCAATTTTCTTATCATAATTTAATCTTTTTTTATTATGTAACGGGTACTCACGATATACGATTTTTGAATTTCTTTCTGCCGATGTTTCCACCCATTTGCATTTAGGCCATGTTTTAGAGAATGGTACGGAACCCTTGTTGCGTGAGAGTGGTACTTAGCTGGTTTCATGTTCTATGTTAGCCAATATTATTTATTAATGTGAAGTTGGTATTTGCCAATCAAAGTTGACAAAATTAGCGCGAAATTACTAGTAAATGTCCTTTAATATTGTTTAATAATAGCAATTGTGTCTAAGGTTGTTTGTTGTGTCTATAATGGTAGATTTCTTTGTCGTTGGTTTATTATTAGACGTAATTTTAGTTTATTATTTTATCGTGTACATTTTCTAGTTAATTTGTTTAGTTTTAAAATTGGTAGATACGTACAAATCTTTATCATACTTTATTTTGAAATCATATTATATTATGTTTCATTATAATCTACGCATGTCCTTATCAATTAATCAGCAGTTTTTAAGTAGTTTATGCAGGTAGGTAGATTAATTTTTGAGAACATAAAATAAACTCCGTACCCAGTGCTTCTGAAGTAATTTCATTTTGAGATAAGCAGTCCTTTGTACTGTACTAATATTATGTCTATATTTATGCATTCTCTGTGTACATAAAGTAATAAATAAAATAAAAAAATGTGGGTGAACTCTTCATCAGATTATTTTCCTTAGTTGTTTTATTAAGTAAGGATTATTTTTAAAACTTATGGTTCAATGCTCTCAACAGATGTCCGTATTTTGAATTTAAATATACTGGTACTGGTACTGGACTGGTAGAGATCGAAATTTGAAACAGTACATATTTATGTTTTAAATCAATAAGGTAGGTAATAAGGCAGGCATTAAGGCAGGCAGGCAGAACCATTCGTATCTTTTGCAGAACTATTAACTATTTTAACTATGTTTGTAAACTGTTTTCTTCAATTGCACAATTGCATTTTGACCATCACATACCTTGATGTAACTGGTACACTAATCGAAGGTTCGTCAAGTCAGTCAAGTCAACTAAAGGACGAATCGTGAGTCGTACGACATGTCGTAGGCTACTACTATCACAGCGTTCGTAAGGGCGACAATTCCTTGTACATTTACAGGTGTTCACAACTGTTTCTCCTAGAAAAACATGCTGTTTGTGCGGCAAATTTCGCTTTTATTTCTTGTAAAGAGGTGTGAAAATAGAGTGATACGTACGTTGTGACGTCATAAGGCCGTGTGTCGCAAGGGCGCGCGATCAGAATGTAAGAATACGGCCTACTTAGTGAAATGTCAACATCATGTATCACGTTACTAAAATATTAATGTGGCAATTTTTTTCGTTTCAGGTAATTGACGCTATGACCGTTTGGCAAGAGTAATGGATGTCTTGCGTGGGCGCATTTTTGGGTGTGACATGTATGTATGTGCATTGCAAAAAATGAATTTATGTTTACTGCGACATTTGTTGAGAAATGGCGTTGATATAATATCTTTAGAAATTTCGATCTTAAACTACACAGATTGAAAATTATATAGAATGAAAATATCAGCTTCCTTATAAGCAATATACTAAAAGTAATTCGAATTTAATTTAAGTAAGCTATTTTCACTACTTTATTAATTAACTGTGTGTTTTATGAATGTTTCGCTTATGTCATGATTGAAATATTATTTAAATTTAAAATATTTTTTGAAACAAAATTTAATAAAATCTTACTATGACCATAATATAAATAAAATTATAGTCGTTTTAATCGATTTTAAATTGATTCTAATTACTCGAAGTCAGACCAGGAATGCGAAAAAATGACTTTTAAACTATTGCCGCGTCATCAGAAAGCCCGTTGCCATTTTATTTCACACAGACTATCAAATGACGTACATGTCAAATCGAGTGTTATTAAAGCAACGCGGAACTTGTGGTTACTTAAAGGAACTGCTGGTGCCCTGACCTTCGAGCCGAAGGTTCTGTCAGGTCGCGACAACCTTTCACCAAAACAATGTTTGAAACTCAGAACACTTTAGGTACATTTGCATTTAATCTCGAGAAAATAAATGCTATAAATAATATTGCCTATTTTGTACTTGCTGAGTCGTATTGTCTATGGTTTGTAGAAAAAAATTTATAGTAATATTTATGAACGTTTTATATATTTTTTTTATTTTACCATATTTAATAGAAGTGTAAGGCGTTGCTGTGTTTTTGTTTAAAGGTGAGCGGTAGATAAATTTATACAAGGCGCTCTAGAAACGCGTCAGTTTTCATAATCATCATCCTTTTATTGTATAAGCGGGTCGGTGATCAGCTATCATAAAGACTCTATACTCCTTTACTGTTATTTTATAAAAAAAGTTGTATTACATTGTTGTATCTCTTTCCGGGATTTTGCATCAAAAACAAATTATGCAGTTTTTATTTTTTAGCATATTGTTATGTAATAAAAAGGTCAGGATGCGTACACCCTCTGGTATCAGTATGTTCCTTAAAATCCATTGCCGAAAATTTATTTGCTAAATTTGCAAATAAAATTTCGGCAATGGATTTTAAGTGATTTACTAAGGCAAAATTTTAGTTAGTTACTTTTTTAGTTAGTTTATAAATAATTGCTACTTTATAAACCTTAGAAAATATTTTTAGAATTCTCTCTTGTTCTCTCCGACAGAAATTATATAAGTATAGTTAACATTTTGGAAATCGTGCAATTTTAAATTGCATCTTCAAATAATATGTCAAGGGTTGAAGTTAAAGGTTAACAAGTAAATTAATATGAGCGTCAGTTTATATTATTCTTTTTTTGCCTTACCAGATGTGAAGTTAGATACGGGAAGGTTTTATACAAATTGTGCTGTTAGATAATATCGCATAGGTCATAGGTGTCAGAGGTTACACGCTAAATGATTCTTATGTATTAAGCTATCTAGTGTACTAAATTGTTTATTCTTTTACAGCGATTATGTTGAGTACAACCCATTATTGTCCCACTACTGGGCAAGGGTCTTCTCTCTTCTTCTCAGAATGAGAGAGTTTTTAGGCTAATAGTCCAGAGCGCTGGCCAAGACAGTGTGAATTGGTGGTCTCCACATACCTCCGAGAACTTTTTTATTTAACGAACTCTCGGGTGTGTAGGTTGGAACGTCGGACCTCCCGATTAAGAGAGCAAGTTTTCACCATTAGGTTATCACTGCTCTTATGTAATACTGGGTTATTCCCGCGGTTTTGTCGGCTCCATTCACGACTACCAAACTCTTGAGTATCCTATGTGCTAATGTAGGTAATAAATTATGAGTGTGCCAAATTTCAGCGAAATTGAACCAGAAATTATTGCATGAAAGAGCAACATATAAACTTACATCCTCACAAACTTTTGCGTTTATAATATTGTGTATTATAGCCACCTTTATCTCTGCCTAATAATAACAACGACAAGCACTGCTGTGTTAGAAGCGCCTGGTATAAATATGTCTCTCTCAGGCATACATAGGGACAAACAGCGGGAAACGACTTTGTTTTATACTATGTTAATATGTACATAAAAACTTTCCTCTTGAATCACTCTATTTAAAAAAAATGCATTAAAATCTGGACCATAGTTTTTAAAACCTAAGCATACATAGGGACAGACAGCGGGAAGCAACTATTTTATACTATGTAGTGTTATATGCAGTAATCTTCTTGGAGCAAATTCGAGCAAGTTTAATATAAAGTCGTGGTAGCAAATTTGCATGTAAATGAACTAATGATGTACAGTTATTACCATCTATGGACATCTGTAATCAACTTTGAATAGGATTTGAGTCCTGACTGCGGTCGGCCGCTGATGACTTCTACAAAATTACTACCATTAAGTTAGTCTCTAGAACGCGTCAATATTGAACTCTGTTATTAGGCAAGAGTAGGAAAGTTTGGTGGTGATAACGCTCTTTTATGTACAAGTTTGTTACTTATGCTACGATATGTGCCCCGCGATAGAGCAGTGGTAGCCTAATGGTTGAAACTTGACCTTTCGATCGAGAGGTCCGAGGTTCAAACCCACGCATCACAGATTTTTCTGAAATTATGTGCAAATATTTAATTAATAAATTCTTGCTGCTTTTCGGTGCAGGAAAATCGTGAGAAAACCTACACACCCGAGAGTTCTTAAAAAATATCGGTGGGATAGACGGTTTCAGGATATTGAACCTACTTTATTTGCAAATATATACGAAGTACAGATACGTGGATAAACACTTTTTTTTGCTCATATCTTATCCAGTTAATATGAACAGTGGCGGCAATTTCCGTTTTTTTCGTCGCAAATAACTTTGTTAATGTTATTCGCAAAAAAGCGAATACTGATACTTCATACAAAAAGGATAACAAGACATTAAACATTTTCAAAATAGTTGTGCCTATGTACATGGTAAAAGGTGATTAAAAGTTTTTACCTTAATTACATTCAGGAAAATACTCTTTCGAATGCAAATAACGTTAAAGAACGGTAATTAAAATAATTTATCTTTCCATGTCATTAATGATGAAAGCTCCGCATTGGTAGTTTGTCATTGACTTGGTAAATACAATTCTTGTCTTAAAGTTGTACAGCAAGTTTTGTATTTACCATTCATTGGCAACATAACTGATTAATGTTTGGTATAAAATGGATTAGATACTTATCAAAACCGATTCATTTTAAAGCACTCAGTTGTAGGGCACTTGGATTATTAGTTTTATTAAAGGTTACGTGCCTAATTGTTATCGTTTAAATATTACTTTAGATTGTGAACCATTAAAACACATTTATTAGACATGTGTGTGACATTCGTTTTCAGTTGACGACCCGCGAGGCGCAGCGGTTGTCGTACCGGTCTGATACGCAGTGGGTCCCGGGTTCGATTCCCGGCCAGACAGGTATCTGAATGATGAGTTTTGATTCTTGTTCTGGGTCTGGGTGTTAGTGTATTCGTCTTTGTGTGTGTCAATGGCACCCACGACACAGGAGAAAATCCTACTGTGGGGCTATGAGTGTAGAAAGCGTTTTAAGTTTTTTTAAGTATTATTTAGTTTAAACCCTAGGAATGGTTATTCATGTAATGCTTTCTGTCTCCGTATACTAGTAAATAAGTATTGCACAAAGATAAAGTATAAAACTTAATTTTGAAACATAGAATATCGCAATAGACAAAACGACTTCCTTTAACGAATGTAACCAGTCGTGTGTCGCTGTCAAAAGTCTCCAAAACGGCATCTGTCGCAGCTTTTTTGGGCCGAAAAAAAACGGTTTTTTTCGCGCGCCAAAATTTACATTAAATGGATTTTTTCATAATCTAGTTGGAATTTTGTATGTTTCCAATAAGAATCTTCATCTAAGATAAGTATGTTATGCATTTTACTTGCACATTTCTACTTTAATACTCAATCGAAGCTAAATTATTCGATTAAATATGAGGTAACCGAAATTTTGGCGCATTCCGTAGTAAAAAAACGGCTCACAATAAAATAAAACAACATGTGAACCCAACCTTATGTTTTAATTACACCTAAGTATCTTTGTTATGAAATAAAAACCAAATACCCACTTGTTCCTATACAATAAATTCTCAGAACACTTGTTTACATTATCAGCCACTTGAGACGTACCCACGTACGCTCGCCGAGAATAGGCGTCGTAAATCTTGATAAGATAAGTGAGTCATAGCAGTTACGATCGAGAACTTTTGTTTACTTTGAACTTTAAGATTATAACTACAAAGTAAAACATCAATCTCAGTGTTACGTTTAATATATTTTGAATATGACTTGAACAAAAATGATACTTTTTTTAGGTCCCAAAATTAGGGTCTAGATAAACACTAAGTTTTGGTTACTATCTTTATGAATTTCATATGACTAAAAGTTTTTCTAAGGTTTACATAGTATTAAGTAATTGATACAATACAAATACCGAAGTGTTTCTAAGAAATATTTTAAACACCACGCAGATAAAGTTTAGTATTTAGGTCATAAAAACAATACTTTTTCATGGACATGACTTGTGAATAATGTGTTTGTTTTGTGAACTTTTGAGCTACATACGTATTATTATTCATTATACTATAAATCATAATAATACAAAACCCTTTGTGTAAACATTAAATGCAAAAATATTAAAAACAAAAATTCGTGTTCCATATCCAAAATTGATTACTTACGTCATATTCCAACTCCTGTCAAATCGAACTCGATGCACTATATCCAATAATTTACGTGTTTTACGACGTATTCACCTTTTTTCTTTATAATGCACTAACACTAGTTATATTTATCACTTATTAATAACGCCACATAGGTAGATTAGTCACTTAAAACCATTAAAATTCCACTATGAAATACGATCTTCGTCTGTTTTGATTACGTCACAACGCGAGGTGTCGAGTTTCAATGGCCAAATTTCCACATAAAACGATCACTGTGCATTAGTCTCACTCAAAAATATTAATCTACAGTTGTTTTTCTATGGATTTCAATAGAAATCTGTTAATGTTTCAGTGACTATAAAGCTACACCAGTTTCGTAATATTTGTATGTTGTCTTGGAATAACCATAGTAATGTTATGAAGGTGGCAGAATCAGTGTAGTTCGACCGGGGAAGTACCATCGCCACACCTATTTCTACCGTGAAGCATTTCTTGCGTTTCGATGGAAGGGTGTGGTTGCCGGTACACTTTTATATGAGGCGACCATTATAGTCCTCGGGAATGGCAACGCACCTGTGATTGACTTCAGATAGAACCCATGTTTTGTATGAAGTTGATTACCGATGTCTATGAGCGGCAGTGACCACTTATCATCAGTTTGACTGCATGATCGTTTGCTACTTCAGTCATATAAAAAAAAAGTCGATCTAATAATTGCGTTACATTTATTAATAACAATAAAAGCTGAGTTTAGAATGTGACTGATAATAATAGATGGAATTTCATTGCCAGCTCGATCTATAAATCTTTTGTGTACAAACCAAAGTCATCTGAAGAATCTCATTAGTTATGTTAAGTGAGGCACAAGCTTTACGAGGAATCCGGATCGCGGTGAATTCGCGTCTGTTCTAATTATGTATGGGTAAATGGACTAGTTTTTTCTGGTGGCAATGTTTCCGCGTGGTAACCGAGCAACCGACACCCCTGCAAGGCATAGCGAGCAAGGACGACCGCTCCGTTCACTCAGCCCAGTTTACTTGCAATGTTTATTGGAAAAGTACTGACGGTGCGGTAGTACGTTGACAGGTGGTCTTTGAGTATTGTAGACGTGTTTTGGTTCAACAGCTGGACTGGACGTTGCACTGTGGTTGGGAGATCGCATAAATGACTGTTGAAAAGATGTTTTACGAGGCTTAGTAAAAATACCAGAATTAATAATTAAGTTACGATAATATGCGACGAATTCAAAATGTGTTTTTTGAAGTAAACTTCTTTAGGCACGTTGAAAGATTGTTAATGCAGGAAAAACTTACGAGTAGGCATCACCGACATGCTGTGACGGAACACAACGCAATATCGCAGTGTCTGTAAATTGTTAAAAAGATTTGTTATTGAATAATGTTTCACTTCTCTCGACAGTCCCTAAGACTGCTGTCTTTTTTATACTATAATCTTTTTTATATTATATATACATCAGCATTATTTAAAATTATTTGTAATTAAAAGAAAATGACAGCGAAATTTAGTAAAATCGATATTTGAAAAAAAAAATGAAACGTTTTTTTAACTTTTTTTGTGCTATTTTCAAATTTTAGACATATTTTTATTTTTTATTGAAGTGAAACTTCTTTATCGGGGTTGTTGAAGTGAAACTTCTTTATCGGGGTTGGAAAAAAATTTAGTGTTACATTTTTTCGTTAGGCGCCGTCTTTTTCTTATCCCTACCACGCGTGATATTAGATAGATTATTATAGATTAGATTATTAGATAAAATTTAATAAAAGCCTTTTATTAAACTTTATCTAATTTAACTTTATTTAACCAATTTCTGTAAAGTTGCATATAGTAAATTGTTTTTTGATAAATAACGTCATAAAGAAGTTTCACTTCTTACGAGTGTACGCTAGTACACGCACACATTTTTTTAATGAAGTTTACATACCTTTCACAGCTCAGATCTTGACATTTTTACCTACTTTCGCATACGGAACCTAACATTTGCACACGAAACTACAATAGCGCAATATCAATTTTTACATAGCAGTTATTATTTATTACCGGTCATAACTAATGATACCATATAGTTTTATATTTAAATTAGGATACGGTGATTTTCGTAGAACACGACTTTTAAGTATTTTTTGCACCGCGTATAAAATGCTGCGTGGTTACTTGTCACGAAATTAATTCGTCCGATTGTTTAGGGATATTGGTGTTGGGAATTTCAAGCCGGGACAGTCCCGTTCAGTAGGGGACGTGTGGTAATATTAGTAACGTTCATAAACGACAATTTCATACCAACCACAACCTGTAATAAGGAAGTATTGACGCGAACTGGATTACATTGAACACAGAGAAGTAATGTCTTAAGTGTTTTTATCGAAAAGTACGTTTTTTGTGCAACTACCCGGACGTATCGGGATACATATGTAGTTTTTATTGAAGTCGTAGACCATCATGAAGTCCTGGGGTTCTTCCTTATTAATATTTGACAAACCTCAAATATATTCAGTCCTGGCTTCATATTTAACCACAAACCATATCAACCTGTAGTATTCATATTTATTTTCCTTTCATATTTATCTATCCCTTACCGAACTCCTCTGATCCTTGTCCTTTTCCAAATTTATCGATGTTTATTTTTTGTAACTTGAATTTCCCCGCTTCTGTACGTACAAAATTTGTCATTGGCAAAATGGTCATAAGACCGAGAAGCCATCGCGTAAAACAAAAAAAAAAAAAGTCCTGGGGACGCGCTTCTCCTTCTTCATTCTTGTCTATGGATATCTGTGATCAGTCCACAAATTGGAGTAATATTTAAAGGTGATCATAGACACGTTCCTAGCTGCCAGTTACACAGGAGTAAAATACAAGGGAGTATCCTTAGATCTCTCTTCAAACTAGAACACAGTGTATGTCATAGTTGTTATAGCAAGAAGTAGATTTAATAAAAGTAAGTACGTCTAGAATCAAATTACGGAGGATTTCATAGCCTTTAGATAGATAATAGTTTCAAAGATACTTTTTATGTGATTTAGATAATAATTTAATACCAAAACAGAATTTTATTTCGCATTTAGTGGAATAAAAAACTTTAAAGTCATGATTTAATCAATTTAAGATCGATACATTTTTATAACCTACTGCATTTATTTAAATATATTTTAATAGCAAAATAGATTAGCAAATCATCTTGCATCACGCAGCGTCACTTGTGGATCACATAAATATTATTTTTCATCTTTATACATCGTTTATTTGCTAATGTTATAAATATTTATATCATTTAATGCGTTAATGGGTCACATTTAGTATTGAATAAAAATTAGAGCGCCATTTTAAATATATAACTTAGCTTGACACTATTAATCTTAAATGACCTGACCCATTATTTAACATCAGTTAACCTTAATAATATACGTCATTTTATTATATTAATTATATTAATTATCGTTCTTAAGTTAAATAGATCTATATCCAAAGTTTTATTTTTTCTATAAAGTTCCTAGACGTCTCCCATTTTTGAAGTACCTATCCTTATCCATCCAACAGCCTTTGTAGGACCAATGCTGCTCATAAGCCTTTCCTAATAAGTGTTTTAATAATAAGCACCGCTTCTTGGTTTGCTTGTTTGTAACCGAAGAAGGTGTGGCGACCTCCCGCTACTCATCAAGAGATGGCGCTACTAGTATTCTAAAACACGCTATTGAAGTATTCTCAATACCCCGCATATAAACAAGTTGCGCTCCCCAGGCATGATCACCTAGCCTGGCGGGAGATCTCCCGCCGCCAAATAGGTATTCATGAAATACAGACAGACACTGCTAACCATTTACTGGATTTTGTGTCTTAGTTGTCTCCTGCGATATCTATTGAAAGACAGGCTGTGGCGCTTTTCGAGAATGGTAGGTCACAGCACAAGTATACAAATACACATATATATTTATGCATATGTATGTGTGCGTGTTCTATGTATGTGTCCTTTGTGCAAACTTACAGATCATTATCCTCTACTAATGATATAAATGTGAATGTAATGTTTGTTACGCTTTTACGCAAAAGATACCGGTCGGATGTAGCTGACGTTAATGACCTAGATCAGGGTTTCTCAAACTTTCGGCTTCCCGTACCCCTGTTAAAATTCTTAATAATCTTTATTACGTAAATCTGTCCGCCAATTTACGCTTGACAAGCGCGGTGGACTATGGCCTAAAACTCTCTCATTCTGAGAGAAGACCCGTGCCCAGCAGTGGGACAATAATGGGATGTACCCAAACGTAAATCTTGTCTCGAACTCTCTGCCACCGAATGGCGAATCCCTAGGGGTTCGCGTACAATTTGCGAAACCCTGACCTAGATTAAAAAAAGGACACTCAATACCGTAGTAGACATGACCGAAGCGGGCAAAGCAACGGGAACAAGCCTGTATTGTTAACGTATTCATTAAGTGGAAGTAGTTCATGTATGCATTAAACTTTAATACACTTGTACGTTGATAATGTCGTAGAGCCAGTGGCCTTTGGGATCGCCCAGTTCGATGAACTGCAAATATTGACATTGTCGGACCGAGTAGACGTCTTGCCATGTCTCTTTTAGTAGGAAATGACAATAGGCTGTTCATGATAGCAGTGTTCATTTTAAGTAATGGACAACACATAATTTATAAAGATAATTCTAATTAAGGAAAAAATATGATTAAATCTTACCGATGTGATTGCAACTGGGGTTGTTTAGGCAAGTCTACCGCCTTTGGAAAAGTTGTTTTGGCTTGGACTGAGGAGCCACATATAAAAAAATTAAGTTCTGCTATCTGCTATGTTACAGTCTGGATGTAGTAGGAAGATATTTTCTCACAGTAAAAAGTAGCCTACTTATATGTTAATTCAGAGTGTCAGCTAACTCTCTACCAAATTTTACGAGAATCGCTCCAGCGGTCTTGATGTGAAAAAGTAACAAACATACACACAAACTTTCGCCTTTATAAAATTAAATAAGTAATTAGTATGTATAATATTAGTATATAATAATATTAGTACGATGTTTGCAACTTTATATATTACAATGCAAGTTAAGACCGAAAAAGTAAGCGAGCAATTTTTACTGTGACGTATGCGCGAAAACGTGTACAATGATCGTTTCAAAACGTATAAACTCGTGCTAAGCGTTAAAACGTCTTTGTGTGCGGCAGATGCGACTACCATCAGACACTATGTACGTTTGCTACTTTGAGAAAAATCTTAAGTTCGCTATACTATAAATCATTACAATTTATCTGGCTTGCACAATATCTAGCATTATGTTTCCAAGCCATTCTAGTCTTGTCAAGGTATCTCCGTGATCTCCGTATCTACGTATACCTTGAGTGTGCTTTGGCAATACCTGTGACAATGGCTGCTTGCTAATTAACTGAATGCCTACAACGATGTGACTATTAATTATTACATACTTTTGAATTCTCAGCATATCGCTGAAGTAATTAGTTGTAAGTGAAAATGAGAGTCAAGGTTGTTGATCATCCGATCAATAAAAAAGATGAGCAAAATAACTTGAATAATATAATGTTGAATTGAGACGTGATGGAATGGATGGTTTTTAGGTTTTGGATATTGTAAAATCTTAAGTTATAAAATAGTAACGCTATTCTATCAACTACATCTTTTCTTTACTTTAATGGATAATGATTTCAAAACACATATAGGTACTTAAAAAGACTAATGCTTGAAACTTGGCCTCTTAATCGAGGTTCGAATTCAAGGCGGTCTCTGATTTTTCTAAAATAATGAGCAAATTAGAAATTAATTATCTCCCTTTTACCTATAATTCAACAAAGAGGTTATTACTTATCTAGTCAAATATTGTCTTGTTTGAAAGTTACAAGAATGACATCACTTTGCCAGCATCTTTCAATCATTTGTTAAAGATATCATATATGCAACATCGATGTATGTATGTAGTCCTTTAAATGTATACTAGTCGCCCGTCGCAACGGTAGGAATTCGACCGTAATTTAAATTAAAAAACTAAACTTAATTTTGTGCACAGTAGTACCAACATTTCTCTAATTTAGTTATTTTGAACACACCCGTTAAATTTAAATAGAGGTTTAATATCTCAGCTGCATTTGAAAGCAATAGTGGGTGTTTTGACAAAGACATCTATCATTTTTGACACTGATGTGTTTTCATAGTAAGACATTGAATGTTTGACAAATGCTCAGTAGTGTGTGTAATGTGTTTTTAGTTGATTTTATGTATGTGGAAAATTTCATGCTAATCCGTCCGCGCCACATTACTTAAAAATGCTTCACAAGCTTTTGCTTCCCGTATTAATTTAAAGTTGACACAAAAATATAAGCCAGATTCGAATCGCCATAGCATACCTATCTATCACGACAGATGTTCAGCGTTCTGTTACGTCACCCGGAACTTTCTCGACGCCCAACGCCATTGAACTTGACATTCGGTTGTATAAGCCATATTACTATCTTTCACGGTCTCGTAGAAATGCCGCGATCCTGATTTCTTATTCTACAAATAATTTAGTCAATAGCTACGCCTATTTTCGGAATAATTTCATATGGAATGTTGTACGAGTATAGCAAAGTTTGATACCAATTGGTTTTATCGTCCAGAGAATTAACGTAAAAAATAATTAATTAAAATAAACCTTATTTAATACGATTAATCTAACATTTGTTCTACTAATACGTATTGTAGTAAATGCATAATAACATTGTATAATATACTCTAGTACTTAGTTGAAAAGAGCCTTGCCTTGTTCTGGAGCGTAAAAACTTTAATTGTAACTTCAATTTGAATTAGTAATAATAAAGGCATTTATTTCCATTTCATTGATACATCAGCATAAAGATTTATGGATTGCGTGCGATAAATTAAAATTACGTGAATATAATTATTTGGTTATTAAGAAATAATCTATATCTATACTTATTATAAAACAAAGTGCCCAAAAGCTGTCTGTATGTATGTTCACTTTTTTCTCAAATACTACTGAACGTATTTCTATGTGGTGTTTACTAAAGGATTCTTGAGGATTTTCCATGTATTTATTATATTACGGTTTTATGTAAATTGACTGAAATATAACGAATAATGTTGAAGAGGTTGTAAAAAATCACGCTTGCTGGGAGCTTTATTCGCATACGCCGCATAAACCAGCAGAGTAACACTAAAGAATTGTACTAGAGAATTGTAGATCTGCAAAAATGCTATAAATAAGTCCGCGATAGCTTATCTCTGTATCTAATGGTTAACTCACTATTTTTTTTATGATCCAAATTTCAACTAAAAATATTACGTTATTTTCGAGACTGTTTAATCTTATCATCTTATTTAATAAGAAGAAATTTACCGTACGCTTCTAAATCATATGACAAAAATAATCAAATGACACTAAAAATGTGCCAAGGTTTTATATCGCATAATTCAGGCAATTCTGGCCAACGTTTATGTTTATCAAGGTTTTAAGATTATACATTAATATATCAAGCTCACAAACAGTCAATTTTATTGGATGAGACATCGAAATGATTTCATAAAATGAAGAGTCCCATGCAATGTCGACATAGTGGTGCAAGCTTCGAAGTTTATGAGCCGTGATAATTTATTATAATATGGTTGGAAAGGTTGCAGTATGTTAAATCTGCACATATTGGCTATTCGGAAAGGAATTTGCTGTGCTGTATTTAGCCCTTTGGCTTTTTACCCTTAATTTATCTATTTACTTAAAGGGCTAAGTACTAACGTATACCTACACTCGTAAATTTGCATAGATGCCAAATAAAAGAAACGGAAATCTTAAAAGTATGCTATGTTTTTGTCTAATATGTATGTTATGTAAATATTTGATAATAAGTTGATATTATTTATAACAACCTTCGGTTCTTTTTTGCGAAAGTTGCATGTTAGTAATTTTTTTTGACGATAGTAACTGAATTACTTTATAATAATGATATTTTATAGAGATATCTTGTAGTCAAGTTTAAGTTAATGAGTACAGTTTTCAGTATAATTGAAGTACCTATAAGTATTACACAAAAGTAATTACCGATTTTTTATTTACTTTTCCTTCAAAAACATCTGTTTCGTAGAAAGGCGTGGCCATTAGGTATTCGTTAAACAAATTAACTAATTTGTTTATAGCTTATAAAACTTTAGCAATAAATCAAAAGATCCTCGGAAATATCAATAAGCGGTCACATCAATAAACTTTACGTCACCCTTACAATATACTAAACTATTCTTCCATAATAGCCATTTATCAACAATTACTCATATAAACCAAAACGAATTATTTTTATTACAGTTTCGTAAAAACGTCGGTGAGGAGCTTAACATTTACCCTTTAATTGAAATATAGTTTTGTTTTACAAGTCATAATTAGTTTATTCTCTATTTGCGTAACGTTTAACAAATCTATTATGTAAAAAATACTGTCTGTATATTCGACCTTTGTACATTATTACTTTGTAAATCCGACTGCTATAAAACATTCTTAAATTGCTGAGTCCCGCAAGGTTATTCGGCATAGTTCATCTATCGTGATATAGTTGGTAAGTGTACATACACAAATTATGATCGTATTGTTGTATATAAATTATCGCAAATAATTTTATTTCAATGTGTAAGTGACACAAGTAGTGTAGTAGTTATTTTGGAAACTTTTGACGGCGCTGATGTTTAGTTTTTGGCAGAACGATGTTTGCCCAATCACACTAGTTTAAAGTGTAAACTGTTTTGCGCTCAAAACATTTTTAATACATATAATTTTATTCAATCCTTTAACGTAGATACACACAATACCATAAAATGCGGTAATTGTACAATCATTAATTATTTAATACCTATGAATTTGGATCACCTTAATAGGTATAATTGTCTGTCAGGCACAATACGGGGTCTAATGTATCTTATCTTCTCAAATTAGATTTTGTTATGTACCAGAATTTGGCGCACTTATTTACAGGTCAATCCCGGACCTTCTATAGCAATATGAAACACTCTCCAAACATTTATCTATACAGATCAATAGTTGCCCCACTTTATGAAATCTGTGTTATTTTGTGTTTCGCAACAAACTTTGCTCAATTATCTTTAAGGTCAATGCGACATGATTATCATTGTATGATCATGATTGACGGATAAGCAACGACTGCGTTCTCATGCAATAGGTCAATACAAGAATAAAATAGCCAGAACCATTACTCATAATCAGGATAGCATTCGTTGGATAAAAGGAGTAAGGATAAAGGAATCATCCATTTAAAAATGAAGCGTCAGTACCTACATGGCATGTACTTTCAAGAATGATGCTTTGGATGACTGGGTAATTTTTAGTATTGATACAATTTTTTTTTAGAAATTTGGCTTTTATCTTGGTCCCTTTATCTGTGTTTGAATTCTATATCAAACAAAAATTCTAAACTTAAATCAAAAGATTAAATTATTTGGAATTTATTCATATACTTATTGTATGTTACATTTAATTGGTTGATTATAATTTCATTAAAATCAATATATTCTATCAAAATTTATTATAATTTAATTATGATATATTTTTTAAATCCCAAGTGTTAACCTCTAATGGTTCCACTTCGGTCAGTTTTTGATTATGATTAAAATAATGTTAAAACTGAGAAATTGTACGATAGAAAATACATATATATAAATATTAATGATCTTTTGATGTTTTCTGCATTAACTGTGTCACTCTGTAGTAATATTTTTTGCGTAATTTGTTTGCTCTACATTCGCATTACCAAAATTATGAATGAAGCTTCATTGAGCGTTAGACTGAAGTTTATTGACTTGAGATCATTCGATCTTTAAGCTTGATTGTTTGTGCCGAAAAACTCGAGTTTCCTGGATTTAAAGAACTTACATAATAATTAGACTAAGCAAACTTTTGAATTTTGAATAGTTCTTTAGATCCTTTTTCCTGGATAATTCCTTAGTTTCTTATTCATTTATAGATTCTGGCATATTGAGTTCTTAAGTGAGTGTTGATTTTTCAAAATAAAGAAGAATATGAACATTCGCAACATCTGTAGAAATTAAGGAAGCCCTGAGCATCTCGCACGAGACTGCTACACTTGTATATTTGTGCAACTTATGGACTATTATACCGAAGCAGATCTTTTATTATTTGATCTTTTTTATAAGATATAATGATACTATTACATAATATGTCTAACGTATAAACATCACGTATTGAATATGAGATCGTTAAGATCTGACATAGACAGACGTGTTTCACCAATTCGTCAAACTGTTATAATGAGTAAAGAACTTTTCACGTTCAGTTCCTTTTGACCTCGCTTCAGTAGCGATCGTGATATGAAACTAAGTGCCGTCCTCTTGCATAACGTCGTATAACAATTCAATCCGTGTTCTTAAATAATGGATAAAAATATAAATTTTTCATCCGTTCCACTTCACTTATATTTCAATATCGGAATTATTTCGATCCGGTTTTAAATGCACTTTGTCAAATCGTGTCAGCAATCGACATTCAAATTCGACTTGGTCTAGATATTTGAAAGTGGCGTGCAGAGGTCACGAAATAATAGAACGGTAATAACAAAATATCATTATGGGTCACCTTGCAAATATTTAAACATAACCGTATTTGCAACACTTTTATAATTAAATAAGGCATTGTAATGTGAAGCGGAGTTAATAAAGATTATATCACTGATCTAATAAAGCGATCGAAAGATACGAAGGCTCAGACAGAAGACTTAATCTGTTACCTAATGGCTAGCTGTTGGCGCGTAAAATTAAAAAAGAGACATCCACAGTTCCGACGGCACTTTGGTAGCACCTGCTATTATACAACGCTCGTTAACGACCTATTGTTTCAAAAAAGAACGTAGATTCTTCAGTTCCGCTTGCGAGGTTAAACTCAATTTTGCTTGTCCTAGCGTCAATTATTACAGCCGGTGGAAGGGTATTGTTTGGAGAATGCATCGATCAGGAGATCATGCGCCATTCAATCACCTCACCAAGGTTTAGACACGGCCGTTGCTTCCTCTAGTATTCTTGCGGACAGAACAATGCCTCGGGGGCTATTGTTAGCGTCCGCGGCTGGTCCCAGGCACTATCTCAATGACATCTGATACCCGCGATCAATCTGCCTGACAGCTCGCCACAATTGACGAGCGTGGAGCGGTGGACGAGATGAATATTACGACTACAATGAAAATCACTGCCCGCTGTGGCAGATATTTCTGCATCGTAATTCCTGCTCATAACTACTTCTTATTTCATATCACACATATTGACAGCACTTTTTATCTAGATTCAATATCGTTTCTTGGACTAAGTGTACGTCAAGCTTATAGTGTAGCTTTTGATCTGTTACGATAAATTCGAAGTTCAGACAAAAACATGCGATATTAATTTTATATTAAATAAAAAAGGGTTTTATGTCAAGTCATTATTTTGTTTTTTAAAGTAGCAGGATTTCAAGTGATGTTAAATTATTTTCAAGTCTCCGAATATGTTTTAATGCCAACTGCACCACGGTATCCTACATCTTATTTATTTAGTACGATTACAGTTTTGAATTATTCATTGTTACTTACTGACACATATTTTTTATTTTCCGTTTGAATGTACCGTTAGGAACCGCGCAAATATGTTGCATTTCTTTGGCTCGTACAATACATCTTGTTCAGATCCCGTTGGGTTTTAAATTATTTGAATGACGCTCACGAAATTCCCGAGAAACGGATCCTTGAAAATAAAACGAGATAAGTATTTGCGCAATTAAGCACGTTGTACTTAAATTATTCAGCCCGGAAAAGAAAGGAATATTCGCCGAAGGCATCATTGCATGTCGAGCACCTTAAATCAATTTTCAAAATGATTTGCATTTTATTTCAGAGATGATATTAACGGTTCGTTTAAAGGTCAATAACTCACTTTGTGTTCAGGTTTTTACGGGTTATGTGATATGAGATATATGTAGAGGCGAGCGTGAACGATGTGCCAAGACATTATAAGCTGATAAAATTATATTTTAGGCCTAATTTGTCAACAGTTCGAATTACTCGTATCCTAAACAATAAAATGGAATTTTTAATAACGAGCTTAAAAACTTATTTATACCTAATAATGTTTCTATTTGTTTTGTATACGGTTTCGCTACCTACCCTCAAAGTAACTCACATGGATAGATACATCATATTTCCTATTTTCTATTTGTCAACTAGAAACAAACAAACCAACACAAATAAATACAAACAATACTAAAACAACGACAGGAAAATAGTAATTTATATCGTCTGTGTCGATGAAAAATTGTAGTTACATTTTACGCGCAAAATTACCGATTACCTTCTTATATATGCTTGAATTAAATACAATACATTCGTCTAGATCCGGCTTCGACCTCACATGCCTATTCACATTATTGTGAATTCACGGACATTTTGATGTCATCACTATATTTTACCGTTAACATTGTTAATTTGGATCGTAAAGCCATCTAAATGGCTAAGATTGTTTTCATAAATTATAATGCGACTGGGCTTGGTTTTATAGGATTGCAGAATACAGATAACTTTGAGGTTCTAATTGCAAAACAAACAAGACTTTGATAATCCAAAGATGTGTCCTTGGCTGTTTAGTTTTGACTATATCGTAACTGGTTGCCAAATACTATTGTTGATTGATACTTTTGTAATAAGATAATGGATTTTATAGCTTTCTATGTTCTTGACAAAATAAACATATATAGTTAAGTAATTGACAGACATCATTCGATAAACTATAGATAAAAAATAATGTTAATATTTCAAGTGTATGTGTAATATTCGTTTCTATTTCGATATCGTAAGTAATACTTAAGTATCTGCTATCTCATTAGTCAGAGCGGGGGTTTTCCCTAGATTTATAAAGATTTTGGTCGTAGTTCACCAAGCTGGCTTATTGTGGATTTGCAGACTTCACACACCTTCGACAAGTGTATTTATCAAACATTAAGACATGTAATTTTCTTGATATTATTTTGCACAGTTGAAATGGTCGATGAACGTCATCCCCTTTAAATTTTACATAAGTATTAAAAAAATCAAGTGCCTATATTTCTCTTCAGCTCAATTTAAATGACCATCTGCTTTACCACGCTTAACTTATGAACGTAGACGTTTAATATGAAATCAGATGCTTGACTTGACAGAGCTAGACCGATGTTTACTTGTAAGACTTGTTTGTTGTGATACGTATCAGCACTAAACATACAGTCGTTGACCTAGGATTTAGAATTACAAATAAGCATTTCTATGAGCTTGTCTACTAATATACTTGGTAACATAATTTTCTAGCTCCACGTAGGTACTGAACGTATCTTTAAGTTTGTAAGGACCTCGTAGGTCTATGATTTTAAGATGTGTTACCGATTTTTTCGTCTCCTCTTTTTTATAATCGAAATGCCTTTTCGGTTGTTTCTTTTTATCATGTTATCTTTTCATAAGTAAAGGTATTAAACGTAAAATGATAACTTACTTGATCTGTTGCCACAATAACTCGATTATCGCTCTCCTCCACAAGTCACAACTTCTTACAGTTCTGCTCAATTTCTTGTCAAGTGTCCTGCTCTTCCTAGAACAAAAAAAAACGTTAAAGATAACATGTTAAAATACTTCTGAACGAATAATTATAAATTACGTCGCCTACAAACTTATGTTCTAAGACATAAACACCTCGTCGGTAACTGTTTTGTTATTAAAACGTTATCAAAATAATCGGCTTCGTACACAAAGAGTGCAACAAGTGGCTATTACATCAGACAACATAATATCTCAGTTGCTGTAATCTCACTTTCACTTGAATCGGATAGGGCTGGGCATATACGAGATTTTACGAAAATTAACCTATTAAGATCTAAAGAAAAAATTTAAAAAATAGTTATAAATTAACTATTTTTTTTAAATTTTTCTTTACTTTAAAGTTATCTAATAAAATATTAGTCTCAAAGGATGAGTCTCAAAGGGTCAATTTAAGGATTACACTTTTTTATGTTAAACTTAACTAGGAACCGACCATGCAGTACAATTGAAGCGATGACTGTCGCTTATCGGTACTTGTCGGTATCTGTAAGCATCGGTATCTTTCAGACTTTCAGACTTTCAACTTTAAAGATAAACATCGCTGCGTTGCTTCCAAAAAGCAAGATGATCACTTCATAAGCAAGCACGTAACCACGTACTTAAAGTGATCTAGCTAAGACCCTTAGTTCGAATCGAGGTCTGAACGAAAATTTAGCGCAAGTTTGTTACTACTTTAAAATAAAATAAAAAAAACTTACTTTTTTTTTAATGATGAAAATGTATCCAAATTAAAATCCAATTGGGAGCCCTAATTCAGGGTACTTGAGCCGGCGGTGTGCACAAAGGTTGACGAAGCGGACTCGGATAGATCGAAGATAATCTTTTTTGTCGACCTATTCACGCGTAATCCAATTTCGTGTAAGTAGCGTAGTACAGTGCGCTCCAGATTCGAAGCGGTGGCGTGTAAAATTGGACAATTTTCGTGGTATGCTGTGTACAATTTTAAGGCAGAGTAGGCAACACACAGAAGATACATCGGGCGAGATTGAATGTTGACGTTGTGATACTTGTGATGTCAACACGAAACAAAAAAAGGTAGTTTGGCAAGGACGTGTCATTTTATGAGGGTTAAATAACAAAGCGGAAAGCGTCTCTGTTCATTCTGTCTAACCTGTACCCGAATTGTGAAATCCTAAATAAATGTACAAATGATTAAATACTTATTAATTTATGACTATGTGCAAGTTTTAACTTATAATAACATAACTTGAAGGCAATCTTCTTACATATTATCGCTAATATTGTAATGTGCCATGTAGTTATGTCCAGGTTAATAGGCTTCAGTCACCATTCGGAATGGAATGGATGAAATATTTGTTATGGTATTAATTCTCTTTAATGTTAATGCGTATATTTACTTGCTATAAATTAAAAAAATCCTGGCTGTAGAAATTAAAAATAATAATAAGTTATTTATTCTCATGTACGTTTATTTTTTAATTTTCGCACTACCTTGTTCATCTTTATCATCATCTTAATTTTATTTATGTGCTTGATTGAACGTCAGATGAGTTATGAAATTTTAATCGTGAACAGTGACAGATTAACGAGTAAGGCATGTTAATACATACAGTTACTTTATTACTGATGAAACGATATAATCATGACCATTTCTGTAAATTTATACCTTAGCCGTCTTTTGTAACGACTTGATGTATTCCGATGATATGTTAAAAGCCTGCCATGAAGTAACTATTTATCGTGAAATGTCTTTTTAATGCTATTATTAGCCACTCAAAATTGTAACATAGATATCTTGTCATGTCATCATAAAGGCGAAAATTTGTGACGATGTATGTGTGTTTGTTTGTTTTTGTACTTAAACCTGACGATAACGCATCTGTGATTGACTTCAGATGGAATCGATGTTCTGTACGAAGTTGATTAGAGATATACTCAGAAGGAGGAGTTAGTCTTTCTTGCAAATACTACCGGCTGCAATTTCACACACAGATAATCTAAGACCTAAATTAACTCATCGGATATTCTTTAACGAGGCAAACGTAACCGGAACCGAGGCGAAATAACCTAATAATCATATAAATAATAATATTTTTAACAAGAAAGCATGCAAAGAATGTATTGTGTACATAAAATCTTCGCGCAAATATAGTTTTTTTGTGCCTGATAAATAACCGCTTACACTTTTGCGGTTGAACATTATTAGTATGCGTAAATATTAGCGTTAATAAAATACAACGTGTACTCTAAAATGTTGTTTGTGCAACGTGATTTACGAATGCATAAGACATATAAAATATCGTTCTATATATAGAATACTAGTCTATTCCCGTGGTTCTACCCGCTTCAGTCACGTTTACCATGTTAATGAGTACCTATCCTATGTTTTTTTATAAGATAATAGTTGCAAAAGAGCATGCAGTCCATCTGACTGCCGTCCATGGACATCTGAAATCAACTTTATATAGAACACGGGTTCTACCTGAAATCAATCTATGTATTAATCTAACTCATAAACTGTGTGTGTTCGAAGTATCAGAGAATATGACTGGTAATTTTTACGTGAAAATCTAACAAACACACATATATGTGTGTTTGTTAGCAACGTGCTCAGCAACGCATTTATAAACTTACATTAACAAACTCACGTACATGGTCACAAACTTTCGTATTTATAATATTAATATATAGAATATGATAGGCAATAGAAAGTGATATCCATCTGTTTGAGGTCACGATTGCATTGGAGGCGCGACGGTAACCTCGACCTTGCGTTACGCAAGCCTTATGGTATTGCACGATGTTTACGATGCTCCGTTTATAATGCTCTGTTTATAATTTATATCATAGTATTAGTATTATTTAACGATGCTGTAGGATATAGAGTAGGAGTTACTTCATAGATTCAACAGTATCTTAAATAAGGTTATTTATATATTTTTTAATAGTGAGAATACTTCAATATCATGAATATTCTCAATGTCAGTAAAATATAGATTTAAATGTCTATTTCACTCTGTTGTCTTTGTTTATAACAAACGTTCTGCGTGGAGAATCGAATCTAAAACAATCTGCGGTTGTCAGTATCAATGTCATTGAAATAATACCAGCACCAGATGTGAATAATGTAATATTTCTTTATATGGTTTTCTTGTTTATTTGTTAAGATTTTTTTCTTATCATATAAAAAATCGAAAACATTGAAATAGGTAGCTGAAGCTATATATATACCTTACTAAATTCTTTAGAATAAAACCGTAAAATTCAGACACAAACATGCAATTTATAAGCCATCAATCAAGGTGTATTATTTAAGAGTTACGTCAAGATCTATTCTTGCAAATATGGCCTCTCTGTCACACGTAATGTCTATTACCGATAGAAGTTAAACTCTATTAAATCTCTAATAAGTTTACAATAGCCTTATTCTAAACCTTAATGGTCGGTGAATCAACACATTTAAGAATGCTTTGTGTCGACGTAATCATGATTACCACTGTACTACAAAAGGTTACTTGTCACTAACAATAATAGGTTATGTGACAAAGCTATTCCGAAATATTTAAGTTTTTTTGAGATTGTTAGTTTACTTAATATTAATAAATTCAAGATTGAGCCGGACTATTTGAATCTATTGCATATTAAATGGTGTTTAATTTAAATATTTGAGCACACATATCCCAGAACTGGGAAGACATGGAAACATATCATCAAGAAAATGGGAAGAGTTAGGTCATAAACTATCACGCTGGTCAAATAGTGAATGAGTTGAAACTTATTGTATTCTGGCTAATTTTACAATCCTCAGTATATCTTGATCGAAGAAGGATCTTATTGTTTATATAAATGTCAAAAGTTGTGTGGAGGTATATGTATTGAATCTACTGATCATCTAAAACTACCCATCGAATTAAGCAGAAATTTGGCACTATTATATCCTCCTCGTCAACCCATTATTGTCCCACTGCTGGGCACGGGTCGTCTCTCAGAATGGGAGAGTTTAGGCAATAGTCCACCGCGCTGGCGAAGTGTAAATTGGTGGACTTCACATACCTCCAAGATTTTTTTGAAAGAACTCTCGGGTGAGTAGGTTTCCTCACGATGTTTTCCTTCATCGAAAAGCAGTGATAATTAATTACTAATCCGCACATGAATCAGTGGTGCATGCCTGGGTTAGAACGTCAGACCTCCCGACGGAGAGGGCAAGTTTCAACTATTAGCCTATCACTGCTCTACCATTATATAATTGCAGTTAACCCATAGGATAATCATTAGCATGGTATACGAGACCGAAGCAGGCAAAGCCACGGGAATAACTTACTTCATTATAATGATGGCAACAGTTCTGATGCAACACCTCGGCCGCAAAACATTTATCAAAGTGCGACGAACTCGATGTTTAAGATGATCGATTACTGCGTGTTGACGAATCGATTCCTCGTCTGTGCCTAACGAGCATTTGATTGGTATTCCTATTTGTTTTTGTTGCCAATTGGAGCTATTTTGTCATTAGTCTAATAGAGACCTTCATTAAGCCTCCTTTTGCTTATAGGTGGTTTGATGTAGATCTGTGTTCAGTGAATGGATTTGCAGTTTCAAGGTATTGTTATGTAAATGCATTCTGAAGGCGATGTATGGTCTATGACAGAGGCGAATGTATGGTAGATTTTAACATGTTTTTCATATACATATAACATGCCATTATGATAGATTTTCGAGATAGATTTATAAAAAGAAAATTGTCATATTAAACAATCTAATATAATAAGTTTAATGGAACGTAATGATAATAAACATTATTATAAACAATACAGCCCTAACATCGTTAAATTTAGATAATGATTATAATTTGTATTTTATCGTGACAATATTTTCAAAAACTTAGTCTTATAGGTAAATTCGCGTTAAGCTAGTGACTCAAGTTCAAAATCACAAAATTTCGAATCCAGTACTGCCTGATATATTAAAACGATTAGAATCTGTTCAAGCACGATCGATTGATCCCCAAGCGGGTTATGTAATCTCGTCTCATCACCTGTCAGTCAGCGGCCGGGTCGTTGCTCTGCAACCGAATACTTGCGGTCAGCGAGTTGCATCAAGATGTTCCAGAAGAAACATTATAGGAATTTTATAGTTATTTACATACAATGCTTTAATGTTTTAAATCAAAATATAATCATTAAAACAATACTATAGTATTATACTATTAGGTACAATGTTATAATGTTTTTGACTTATTAACGGCGATTAAATTCAATGACGCGTCTTTGTTTATTTTTATGAAATAAATTAATAAACTTTTGAGACTCATTCGAACTTAAACGTTTATATTGTTTGAGTAAATATATATACTAAGTAATATTTTGATGTTGTATAGGTCATAAACTATGTGCAAATTTTAGCGTAATCCGACCGCTAGATTTTGCGTGAAGGATACAAACGCACATAAATCCTCACAAACTTTTGTATTATTATACTCTTAAGATGCTGCAATAGATTAATCGGTAAATTTTAGCAACTGTCAGTACCTATATCGCTACCTATATTCATGTATAGGTATTATTACAAGAATGCTGCTACTCGTGCTCCAGTGTAAAGTTATTGCTAAATCCTATCACGAAGCTATTTCTAATTCCTTTATAAAACTGCGGTAGTAATGGACAATACAGTGTTCGCAATAAAAATATATGGGGGTGCAACCCATCATTGTCCCACTGCTGGGCACTGGTCTTCTCTAAGAATGAGATGATACATTTTATCCTCGTAAACTACAATTTTGACCACGTACCTATGTAAGTTAGCAATAATCGCTGAATTTAGCGCATGTAACGCATTTGTCGTTAAGTTAAGTTTTGACCGACTTCAATTAACACTTTTTTCTTCTACATATACAACTTAGCAAATATTACGACTACTTAATTTATTTTTCTGTAACACGTTGGTTTCATTTTGGAAATAATTTGAATCCAATTACAGCAAACGTGAATAATGCAAAGTCGTAACGTAATTACTTACGTTGCTTTGGCGTTCGAATGTAATCATTGTCACATTGTAACAACGCGTAGAATTCCCATTTTTTTCCAGTTCTACGTATTCATTACTTCGTACCAATTTGTGTAACTTCCGTCAAAGGCCTCGGGCTTCGTCGATATCCGTCAGCGGTCTCTAATTATACATTTGAATTGCGACATCGAAACGTGTAAAGTGCAATGAAGCATAAACGTTTTGCAAGCGTACCTTATATTATTTCGATACTGTAACACTTTCCGCGATAGATTAATAGGTAACTTTTGCTAAATAATTCAAAAGTAAATTCTTTAGGCGATTGCGTTGGTGTTACAATCAAGTACTGTACCACGCAGTTCCTTCTTTACGTAAAAAATGAAAACAAGGACAGCGTGTTTCATAATTTCAAATTAAAGAACTGGTTAGAAATAAACGAATTACGTGAGGTCAAATAGATATTTTTACTATAAAATCTTTATTTATCTATAATAATAATAATAATATTGTCGTTAGGTTTCAAATATTGCAGGTGCGTAATTCAATGTAATCTCGAATTCATCCGATAGTGACGTGAGAAAAGAAATCGGTACGTAGGTATATCTATAATATTAGAAAAGTAATTAAAATACGTTAACGATCACACGTCACACCATACCGATTAAAGTCTATATGTTATTGCAATCGACCTGTGAAAGCGACAGTGGCCTCGCGTGCTGCTTTTCTACCGGCCAAGTCATAATGAAGGTGAAAATGCCGCCATATTGGATAGTTTAGTTCAACGAATGTCCGGCGCGTGGCGCTGTTTCAAGGTCGCGATCTGTAGAGTGCGTGTTAGACCGATTTTTGACAATTACGAAATAATTCTGCTTGATACAGAAAAGGCCACGGATTTACAATCCACACAAGGACATTGTCTGTTAGTTTTATGCTCCTTTTATAGGTATTTAACATATGTAATCAATCATTGCGCTATAAAATATTGATGTTCGGCTGTAAAATTTCGCAAGTTATGTTTAAATTCTGTCGCCTAATCATTTATGTTACTATTGACACAAAAAAATTGTATTTATGTTTTTTAAAAATAATTCATTACATTTATGCAACATTATTACAGCTTAGTATTCCTTATCTCTAGGTAAGTACATATATCGCTCATCCTCTGAAAAACTGTCATAACATAAAAAAAACAAGTTTTGAGATAATCGCGTTTTAATTATTTTGTTCCTCAATGAACGCTAATGCTCACTTACAGACATTTACGCCATCATTTGTGAACTACTCACACTAAAATTGTGGCGGTTTTATCGATCGATAGAAGAGAAAAAATGGAATCAAACTGCATTTTTAACTCAAAACTTCTTGTCAAACAAAACGTCTTGTATTAAGACGTTTGTTTAGAGGATGAGCGATATAATTTTGTACTATACGACTAAGTTTTACAAAATTCGTGTAAATTTGTCAATGAGTTATACCATCACTTAAAACTAATCAATGGCAAGCGTACAGTCATACCCAGTCTTAAGAATGTAATAGATACCATAAATTGATTGAAAACTTGCTTTGAAAGTAAGGTCCATTTAAAGAGTGTCGTCAAGTTTAGGTACTACTGAGGTTGTGTGCGATAAAAAATCCTTTTAGATAGTGCTCGTTCGATTTTATGAAGGTTTGTTGCAAAATTGTTAGGACTGTACCCTATATAAGCGATTTAAACAACAACAGCTCCATTTAATTTAATTTTGAATTTAATTTTCTTTATTTTAATTCAATTTTGTACGTTCTACTGTCACGATCTGATTATTACTATTACAGACATATTTAATTAACTAATATATTTTTGACAATTTGACACTGAAAAAAATTAGATTATTACTATTACAGACATATTTAATTAACTAATATATTTTTGACAATATGACACTGAAAAAAAATATTTTACTTAATGTTTTATAAATCGATTGCAACACACTAGCAGGGTTCATGCCCAAACTATACCAATAATTGTAAGACCTTATGAATGTAGCACGGCGCAATAAATAAATGAATGTCTAAATGTCATTTATATGAGTTATAGAGAGTTATTTTTGAGTACGTAAATAGTCGCATTCTGAGCGGACACATGAAGTGCAACCCTATTCATTCCTGTAATATGAATAATTCTCTTTTTTTTTATAAAGACTCATATAATATCATTTTCTATAATCGTATCATATCAGCATCATAAAAATTCTTAAATTAGAACACTGCAGCCGTTCACTGTTATAGCAGAAATAGGTGCGAAACATTTGCCACCGCGATCGAAGATAGCGCACCACTTTTAAAAATACATAACAAGCCTTCACTGAGCTTTATACTTTCGATAAGATCAATGGACTTATAGACATAAATTGGCCTAAATTCAGTTCAGTAGTAACACCGAGTTAGAAAAACGTGCGGCGCGTGCAGGGCTGTCGTGACCGCTCTAGTCGGATGCTGACCATAGAGCTAGGAATGATAAGAGATGGCAGAGTTTATTGTACTACAATCGTTAGTTTGACGGTTGGCAGAATTTATTGTCGCTTTACCATCGTTGGGTGATTATACTGCTTGTACGAAAACGGTATATTTGCATATTAAATTGTTTAGGTGTTGCAAATACATTTACGGATATTTCATATATGATATCAAAATGTCGATACATTTTGACGTTTGGTCATTGTTTATATCGTCAACCCATTATTGTCCCACTGCTGGTCATGGGTCTTCTCTCAGAATGAGAAAGTTTTAGGCCACAGTCCAATGCGCTGGCCAAGTGCGAATTGGTGGACATTGTTTAAGGCTTTGTATTTCTATTATTGTTAAATTGTATAACAATATAAAGCAGTATAAACGTAGCTACTGCAAAATGCAAAGAAGAACAATATTTAGTTAAACGATTCTTGATTTTTTTTTAATATTTTTGTGTTTAGTTGTTGTTCACAAAACAAAATTATCTAACAAAAATAATCTTGTTTCAGGTACAACATCACCTACGCGCTACCCACATCGGACGCAAAAAATGTCGTATTTAATTTATAAACTTAACACCATTAAGACATGAGACTTGAAATCGGCGTAAAAAATCTCATAAAACAAGTATGTCAAGTATCATATCCTGGAAACCTTTTTTACATTAAGTGTGGTTATGCTACTCGTACTGCGAAACGGCAAATTAAAGTTTGTATTAAAGCAATAAATTACACTAAATACGGCTATAAGGGTTTATTCACAGTGAAATCACTTTTTATAATTGTAATTTTAATTTCTTTTATTTTCTTCATTAAAATTTTATTGTGTACTGTGTGTATATGGTGTGTATGTATATTGTTGTTTAACTTTTTTGTATGACAGTTCTACTTATTAAGATTTAGGTTATTATCGCAGCTTAGTCAAGTCCGTCAAGTCTATCCTAGTAATGAGTATATTGTTTGTTAATTTAGGTCACAAAATATGTGTGTGTGCCAAATTCAGTACAATTGGAGTTATGATTTTGTGTGAAAGAGTAACAAACACACAAACAGTCTTACAAAGTTTTGCATTCATAATAAGTATTAGTAAGGTATAATATTAAAACTTATTACGCACTTATTAAGAATAAAATACAAAAATCTATTCGTGTATGTATTAGGTACCTACTGTAATAGAATTAAATAAGTTTTTTATGAATTAATTAAGTAATTTACTTTTGTATATTAATGTTATTCATTTCGAATAGTCTTGATCGTAATCAGGCCAAAAAATATACATATCAGGTTTTGCTTGTAAGGCAACATTACAATTTTTTATCAAGTACGCTTTACTACAGTAAAAAACTGTCCCAAAGTAATTACGATATTTTACGTACATGCCATATCTAGAACATTCTGAAGTCGCTCATAGATTAAGTCGGTAGTACCCAACAAGCTCATATTCGGATATGACGCAATGAATTAACACGTTCCAGATTATATGACGCCTCTGTATCTCTGTACATGATCTGTTTTCGACTAATGTTAGTTGTTTATATGTAGCACATGGTATTAATCATTTGGCACGTCTAAATCATCGTAAGGCACGCATTAAGTCGGAAGTGCAGTTAAAATGAGATCACATTCGGATATGATGCAACTTATTCGTTATTGGATATTAGACATTATCTCACGTGATCTCTTTGGTATTAATATGCAATCTTTGTATCTACGTACGAGTAAGTCATTGATAAGCTTCGAAAATTAGAATTTGAACTTTTTTCGTACAAGAGTTATGTTCAGTATTACGAAATTATTTCTGTTGTGCAGGAAGAACGTAAATCATTCGTAACTCACTAAAATCTCTTAAAAAAACTATCAGGTCAGTGTATTCGTACTTTTTATATTAAAACTAGCTGACCCGGCAAACTACTATCCGCCTGAAAGTCAAATATCTAAAATTATCAGTATAATACACAAAAACCTTTCTCTTGAATCACTCTATCTATTTAAAACCCTGCATTAAGATCCGTAGCGTAGTTTTAAAGGTCTAAACATACACAGGGGCAGACAGCGCGAAACGACTTTGTTTTGTACTGTAGTGCTTGTGCTTAGATAGGAAACGAGCATGCAGTCCAACTGATTGTTAGTAGCCATTGTCGCCCATGAACACTTGTGATCAACCCAAGATAAGAACATTTCCTGAGGTTGACCTCACATGCATTGTTATTCTCGAGGACTAAGGTCGTCTCGGGCAGTTTGCTACCTCTAAGGACTGTTTGTAACGCCTCTGACAACTTTGTCTCTTTCCAAACCAAAATACAGCATCATTTATCATTGTTATTACAAACCACCAAAAGGTGTAGCGGTTTTGGCGTCGAACTAATGTGTCTGCCTTTAAAAACAATTAAACCACTTAATTAGGCATGTGCAATTGAGTCGTTAACTTCAAATACTTGCTTCAACAATGTTATGCTAATCGAAAGCGTATTACATGTTAAGTAGCATACTGGTTGCATTACGGCATTGCTAAAGATAAGTGATAGATCTGGTCTTCGGAAACCAGTACAAGCTTTCGCTGACGGTCAATGCCGTCGGATGGACCGTTCCAAGTCATTATGAGCGTTGCCTAAGATGTAGGGTGTAAGAATGCGAAAACATGTACGTAGAGCTCAGAAATATAATTATGTCTGAATTGTTAGGCTAAGGAAAGAATTAAAATTAAATAATAACAAAATAAATTAATGTATTATTAAAAACCAGTGGCCCGTGGTGTAATCCGCGTATAAAATGGAAAACCATTTAAATTAAATAAGGACAAAATCAATTATTGTATTATTAAAAGTAGTGGCCCGTGGTGTAATCCGCGTATAAAATGTTGAATAAATTTAAATCGTAACTACTTTGGCTAAAGGATACACTCGTCAACCCATTATTGCCCCACTGCTGGTCACGGGTTTTCTCTCAGAATGAGAGATTAGGCCATAGACCACCGCGCTGATCAAGTGCGAATTGGTGGACTTCACACACCTCCGAGAACTTTTTTTTATATTTTGAATTTTATTTTATAAGAACTTTCGGGTGTGTAGGTTTCCTCACGATGTTTTCCTTCACCGAAAAGCAGTTATAACTAATTTATAATACACACATAATTTTAGAAAAATCAGTGGTACGCTTGGGCTTGAACCTTGGCTTGGACCTCCCGATCGAGAGGGCAAGTTTCAACCATTAGGCTAGCACTGCTCTTGCAAATCCTCCTCATTTCAATTACTAAATCAGTCCTCTAAACTTAAAAAATGCAATATGCAATTGTTTATTATTATCGTTATAAGTATATGGTTTATGTTGAACTTTATAAAGCAGAAAATTCAATTACATACCTATATATTTAACACAATTTAATAAGGAATTAGTCAAGTTGCAATAAATACTCGTTTAATATATATTTTAAGTATGTAAATTTTGACATATAGAGTAAAATATACCAAGTACCTAAATCGTACGAGATTATTCGGTATAAATACATCTTGGTCTAAAGGTTAGTGGCATCTATTGCTTAACTAGAGAGTTGTAGATTCCTACCCATGACAAATATTTAGATATTAAAAATTAATAATTAAGCAAGATTGTTTGTAGGTTTCAAAAAGATCTGTTTAATTGAGTACAACCCATTATTGTCCCACTGCTAGGCACGGGTCTTCTCTCAGAATGAAAGAGTTTTAGGCCATAGTCCACCACGCTGGCCAAGTGCGAATTGGTGGACGTTTAATTATTGATTTCATTTTTTTTTCGGTGGATGTTCGCTGCCTCGTAAAGGCTTACGTCGTCTTAACTGCTGTGGGACTTATCCCGCCTATTTAATACTTTACCAATATCCCGCTCTAGCGACAAACATAAATGGCATAACTGCATATACAAAACATGTGCCTTTTTTGTTATCGAAGGGGAAACCTTCAAACGGTACCCGTTTCCGTGGGAAATTATTACCCCCCGGTGGCCGTTCTGAGCGCCACGTTGAGGACTCCGGGATCTCCAACGGAACACAGCCGGAGTCCTCTGAGCGCAATGCTCCTTTTGGGCCCTTCCTCAGGACCGATTGATGCTCACCCTGCCTCTCGGTGTTTACGACGGCATGCGGCATGCCAAACATGTACCTACTAGACATTCTCATTATTTTGGACCAGTGTACACGCATTTATATAACCAAAGCGTGTTAAATTTAGAACGCCGGGTAACTAACTAGTAATAATAGAGGTATCTATTATTATTTAACTAAGTTGCGTACATATTTCCAGGCAATTATTGGCAAGCTATTACGTCAATTTTACGGACATTGGATTTCTACAGGCCTAATGTTATGTTTCACCTGGTTAAATTATTGTTAGTAATTGAAATAATTTGTGAGTCTAAAAATAATAATAGTACTTACCTAGTGAATTTACTAGGTAAGTGCAATTTTATTTATTTTTATTTGCAATTGCGAATAAAAATAAAACTATGTTACCAATTATTAAATAAAGTTATCAATTTCCCTTGATAACTTTATTTCACGCTCTTCTTGATAGGCGCAACATTAGAAAATCACAATAAATTTTGTAAGTAGATTTGGCAGTAAATTATCTATATTTTCCTGCTTTACTTAGTTTTGAGTCGCGTCCGAGGAAGTTACGGAAGGATTTTTGTTATTTGTGTCTAATCCGAACACTTTAGTCTTTTTTTTTTTTTTGTTTTCGAGGGGGAAACCTTCCAAAGGTACCCGACGCCGTGGGAGCAACGCAGGGTTTAAAACCCCCCCGGTGGCCGTCCTCGGCGCTGAAAAGGGAGGAATCCTCGAGCGTGCTGCCCCATCGGGCTCCTCCCAGATGGGCGGCTGGGCCCACCGCTCCGTCTAGTCTTTACGACTGTATGCGACCACACATACCGCCGTCCTTCCCGGGATTGCCTGACCGAACGGTTCGAGCTCCCACTCTAGCCGTCTGCAACCCCGGAAGCCCCTTTTAGTCGCCTCTTACGACAGGCAGAGGATACCGTAGCCCTATTCTGACCCCTTGGCTACAGGGACGGAACACTTTAGTCCTAGAAGAAACACAATCATTTGAATGATAACCAATATGTTTAAATACTTAAATCTTACTTAAATTCACTCGTAAGCTGCTATTAACTGTGAGATTTTATGAATTTCGTATTATAGCCCGTGAAGTTTGTATTATAGCCTTACATATAACTAAGTACACAGTAGGTCACTACTTAACACAATAAGACAATATCCCCACAAAAGTACTTATGACATAACCGTTATCCGTTAACCGGTGTGTTACCGTGACCACTATTGTGTAACTCAGGAACCTCAGGACGCGTAACAGTATCAATATGCAGCCGGACCACCACTTTCACTGGCCATTGTCGATTCCTGCCAACACCGACAGCGATAGTCGTGAATTGAATCCGATAACAACTAGAGCGGAACCGTTGCAAGAATACCGATAATTCAATTATCCGAAACGAAAATCACTTTTAGAAATACCACAATCTTTGGATTAGGCAATGTTGACGTGCACCCAGTGCATTTGTAATATACAAAAAATGATTTGAAAATTGATCCTATTATAATTTAAATGGTTATTAGTAATGGTGTTTAAATTCTTTGTGTCTCAATTCAAGAATACCGACGGAGCATTTCTGTTTCATAACAACAGTGGTTATGGACTTATGGCTGGTGTATTCTGGGTACAACAGCTGATCCACGCTAGATAGAGGTTTAGTCATTTACATTTTCATTTCATGCAGGCTAAGAATCGTATTCTGGATTTAATTGGAATTTGGGACCAATTAGGTTAAATTCATTAATACAGGTATCTTCTTGAGAAAATGTTTCTTTCACTATCCTTGGCACAAGAAAATGTTCTGCTCTATTATAGCTTTCCACTGGCAAAAAGAAAATAATTAGGAGAAATATTTTTTAATTTTATATGGTACTAGCTGTACCCGCGGCTACGCCCGCGTGCAAATCAATGTATCGCAAAGTTTTTCCCGCGCAAATCTCCACTCAGTGGGAATTCTACGATAAAAGTAGTCTACATGTTGTTCCATAACATTTTCTATAGTAAAAAACCCGTAAAAATCGGTTTAGCCGGTCAAGGATTACCCGGACAAACACAGAATGAAAAAACGAATTTTAAGTGTGTATTTGTGGGTAGGTGCATATTGTTATGTAAAATGTTATGGAAATAAGACGAAACAGAATATCGTAAACCCCTTTTTTGAACCAATTTACGGTCTTAGTGGTCACATTAACAATATCGGAATACATCTTTTCAAACAACGCCTCCATATTTAAACCAAAGCGCATCGATTATAAAGATGCATTTTAACTTTTATGAATTGAAAAATACTATTTTAAGTAATTTTGGTCGATTTAAATTTCTGAGTAAGATTACATATAGGTGAACCTACTTTTAACATTAATTTGCCAACCTTGACGACCCGCGTTGCAGAGCAGCTACCACACCCGGTTCGATTCCCGGCCAGACAGGAATCTGAATAGATGCATGTTCTGGGTCTGGGTGTTTCTATATACGTCTTGTGTGTCCATGGTAACCACGACACAGGAAAAAATCCTAGTGTGGGGCCTATTGTAGAAATTGAAATTGTAGAAATTTTCTATTTTATTGAGTGTAGAAAGCGTATTTTTATTAAAAAAAAAGTTTGTGTGGAGGAGTACCGGGAGGCGGGTTGAAGGAATCCAAAAACTTTGTTGGATAATGTATTCGATCGCCATGGCTGTATCTACAGAATATTCATTCCAAATAGTCAAATAACAATCCCGCATTGAATTTCCAGTATTCTTGATTTGAAATATTAAATGTTAGAGAAATCGTTGCTACAAATTTTGAGTGGACGTTCAAAGGCGAATAGGCAGACATTATGACCGCTTTTTAAAAGTGTGGACGCAACGCTGGACGACGCCACGGCAATAGCTATTTTTCTACCAGATCTTATATTTTTCGCTAATAGTAAATTTATTAAAAACGTTTTACCCGTGCCCCCTAGTGCATCTAACTAAAACTAAAAATCTAATGACAGTATCAATGATACATAAACTAATTTTGGTTCTACTAACATTTAAGGCGCTCAGGTATGTTTATATTTTATCTTTATTAAGCCTTGTTTGTGGTTCATTACATTAAAATTTGAATTTGTCGGCTAGGTAAATCCAAATTATTTTGTACTTTTACCTGACAGTGGTTAGTTAAACCTCTATTAATTTCATATAAACTTTGTGACACAATGATTCCCAGGCGGGCGAAAGCTTTGCATTTCCGATACTAAATAATATTTAAAAATGAGCTGGTTATTAAAAAAATAATACTAAAATTAGTATTAATGAAAACTACAGATTATAATAATAATAATAATCTAATCGTATTTCTAATCCGCCCGACTTAGCACCACACGGCTATCATGATTTTAATAACAAATGCGAAATTCACATACTTATGAGTTAAGAACATCATCTACTTTGGCTGATTTTGACACACTTTGTTATTCTAAAATTAATTGAAAATATGTTGTTATTTAAATGCTTTTTTTCTATAACATTATTTATAATTAACATATCATAAATATAAAAACACAATAATGTTGACATTGCTCGTTTGTTATTAGAGCCAAGTGTTCATCAACCATACTTCAATATTCATAAATGCAATTATTTATCACAAAAGTTGCAAAAGCTTCTTTATAATAATAATTCATGATATAATTTTTATGTCATATTTAGATACTGATCGACTTATTAATGTTAGTATTTTGCTTAAAAGACTATCAATTGTATTTTGTCCTTAATATTTATGTGACAAATGGAGTCGATAATTTTATTTTGAAACAATGTTTAAACATTTTATCGCCTTTGAATTATTGGATTCGAATAACTATTTTACTATAATAGTATGACGCGCTATCTGTTATCAATTGGGAATCCCTGTACTTTAAGAGCGATTTTACATTAGGTCGCAAGCTGCGCGGCCGCAGCGCGTCAACGGATGCTTTTTTATTGTTGAAATATTTCATAAATTCATAAATTAAATTAAAATCAATTTGAATCACATCTATTTTTATAATAATTGATAGTTACAAATTTAGACGTATTATTTTTGAATTAATTCAGAATGGCATCCGGGCGGCCATTATGGCTACTGTCATGTCACACTACTGTCATGTCACACATATTTACATTAGAATTTAACAAAATACGCGACAATCCGAATTTTACCGATATATGTTGTTGACTCGAAATCAATGTTTTTTTATGTTTTATTATTTAGATAAGGTTTTAAGTAAGTCTATCGTACCCATTGACGGACTTGTCAATATGGGACTTTGTCAAAAACGAACTTCCATACAAACATTTATGCCCGATTTTAACGCTTTCAACCCATTTTTTTCGATAAAAAGCAGCCTATGTCCTTTCTCGAGGTCAACACTATCTGTGTGCCCAATTTCATAAAGATCGGTTCAGTTGTTTAGGCGTGAATAAGTAGCAGACAGACAGACAGACAGACAGACAGACAGACAGAGTTACTTTCACATTTATAATATTAGTAGGGATTAAAAAAGGTTTCCCTTTTCGCTAGGATTTTATCGCGACAATGTTTTCAAAACGCGGAAAAATTCGTGAAGCGAGAACAATCTAACGTTAGAACTAAGCAAATTCTAGCCCTATCGGCCAATTTATTAGCTAATAATATAATATGAAAAAAAGAGTTAGTTTGTAACGACATAAGCATTTCTGTTCAATTTTAATGTACAGCATATAGCTAATAATGAATTACATAATAGCTTTCGCAAGATAACGAGTATGAATAATATTTTATGTCTAGGCACTTATTGTCACGCGGAAACAATTCACTTTTTAATTTAAAAGCATGTTGCAAGAATCTATTTGCGTATACTACTAAACTAGTTTTGTCTATTTGTTCGAGAAATGTGCAAAGCAATTTGACTGATTTTAATGTTTCTTATTGTATTTAAAAGCTTACAAAACGGTGTAGGTAGATATAACTTCCTCACGATAGTGAGAGCAGGGATATATATTAAAACAGTATAATGATATTAAAGGGATAAAAGTTTATGTAAAGCAAGCCCAGATGTGACAGGCATAAAGAGGTGAACAAATAAACTGACAGTATACCTAGATAGATATAGATAGATAGATATAGATATATGGCAGTTATAACAGAAATATAACAACTAAGTTATTTATTTATAACCAGAAGGAAATAGAAGAAAATTTGTTTATTTGTATTTTACTAGATGACACGGCAAACTCGGTCCGTCTAAAAGTACGACATTGGATTAGAAAACCCTAAAATGACTACTGTTTCTCCACTATATTATACTTGTATTATACATAAAAACCCTTCTCTGGAATCACTCTATCTATTAAAAAACCTACATTAAAATCCGTAGCCTAGTTTTAAAGATCTAAGCATACATAGGGACAGATAGAGAGAAGCAACTGTGTTTTATACTTTGTAGTGATTAATTTCATGAGCAACATTATGATGGTGTATTGACCAGTAGCAGCATCCTATATTGGCCTCCTCCATCAAAGGCGGCGAGTAAAAATTTGTAGGCTTAAAACCAAAAACATAGATAAAGATGGCCACACACGTCGACAGCGAAGCAATCGAATGTATGCATAGTCACAAATGTGTAGTACGAGTACAGTGTAACAAGTACACGTTTGTAGCTATTTTACTTTCGATCCAAATCTACTTTCAACCATTTAAAGGTAGAACTCATTGTAGTTCGACGTCACCACCAGATTTTTTCTACCTAATAATAGCGGTTCTAAGTGTTGCTTTGTTCTAGTTTGAAGAATGTGCTAGGGGAAACAAACTTTATCCCTGTAGACCCGGGATCAGAGTAGGGCTACGGTATCCCCTGCCTGTCATAAGTGGCGATTAAAAGGGGCTTCCGGGGTTGCGGGCGGTAAGTCTGGGAGCTCGAACCGTCCAGCCAAACAAACCCGTGTAGGACGACGGCATCTGTGGCCACATGCTGTTGGAAACACCAGGAGGCGCAGTGTGTACAATGCTCACTGGGAAGAGCCCAAAGTGGGCATCGCGCTCGGAGGACTCCGGTTGTATACCATTGGAGATCCCGGAGTCCTCCACGCTGTGCTGAGGATGGCCACCTGTTAGTGAGGTAAAAATCCCACATAACCCGGCGTTGCACCCACGACGTTGGGTACACAAAGGGGACACAAACTTATCCTAAGCATTCCAAATCAGGGCAACGCATCTGTTGTCGACCTTAGTGAATCCAATCATATTTAGGGTTAGCTTACCAACAAATTGAGTAAATACTTGTTTGCTACTCCTATAATATAAAAAAATGGTTATAATAAAAAAAGTGTCAAATACAGACGAATGCCATGGCTGCCACAGTTGCGTAAGACAGGATTTGCCCGCAAATAATTTCTAATCACGTAGTTGATCTGTCCATCTGTCCTTCCGTCGTGCTTTCTCTACGTGAGTGCAATGTTTCATGTGGTTAGTTTCGTCATAAGTGTAACGCGGCCCTAAAAGTGGAGTAAATGTTCTGACGTAATTGTTTGTTTGATCTATAAACTCCGCGCTTGGTATATGGCGTTGGTGTATTGGAAGGAACGTGTATGTTTTGTGGCGAGTTAACTATAAAACAGATTTGTAGGTTGTTGGATTATATGATTGTAGTATACGGGTATGCAGTCTATCTGATAGAAAGTAGACCACTTTTTTATCTGATTGAAATAGCAAACGAGCATTCAGTCCATCTGATGTGTGATAAGTGGTCACCGCCGTCCATGAACATCTGTTAAAACTCAGGGCATCTACGCTGTCCACTAATTCACACGTGTGGACGCATAGTGGACTATGGTCTATAACTCTCTCATTCTGAGAGAAGACCCCTGCTCAGCAGTGGGACAGTAATGAGTTGACGACATCAGCGCTTCACACTGTTACTATTAAGCAAAATAATTGTAGTGTTGGTGCCTCTGGATCGGAATTACAAAGAATTTCCACTCTAAAAGGGTTAAAGCAATACATCACGTACATTGATTAAATACATTTCATTGTTCTTATTCATGTAAATAATATTATTCAATTACACTCGCTATCTTATTACAAATAATTTGAGTACTTTATCACTGTCTTGAATAAATTGGGTCGTAGCAATTAAAGTGAATAATTAACAGAGTAAGCCAACCCAACCTTCGTGCTTGACGACTTTGGCGATTAAAAGAAATGAAATTTTGTAGACTTATTGTTCACAATATGCTTAATAATATTACGGCTACGTGATCAAGTAATTACCTATTTTATTTATATACATAAAAGCAAATTACATAAAATGGAAACACTAACTTATAAACTATTTAGTAGGTACTATGGCGATGGAAATGATAGAATGGAAACACTACCATATAAACTATTTAGTACTTTGGCGATGGAAATGAAACAAGTTGCAATACATATCAAAAGCTTCTAGGTTTTCGACTATAAAATTTAACACAATTATAATAAATATTGGGACGGGACAGATATTCGGAAGTCAATTCTAAAGACGTATAGATTTTTTACAAATTTTCCCTCACTCTCTTTAGGTCTTAAGACACGACTCAGCTCTTTCCTTACAAGTGGAAGAGACCTGAAGAGAGACAGAGTAGTTATGGAAAATAACCAAATAGCAGTTTCAGGAATGTTCTGAAGCGCAACGCCTAGTTTTGACCATGATTAAAAATAACTTCGAAATGTCAGCACAACATCCGAATTGGACCACGTGTTGATTTACGATAAGTACTGACAGATCACGATATTACGTATCAAAACATGTAAGTAGTACACGCGTGGCCTTCCAGACGCGTGCTATCGTGGCAATGATAAATTGCTACGCATGTAATAACTTTCGTGACACAATATCATAATCATTTGTGAAATAATTAATCATTTGATAATCATATTTTTAATTGTTTCAAGGTGTGTAAAGAGTTTCTGTGTATCAGGTGCCTTTAAATATGAATTGTGCTTACATTGTTAAGATACGTATTTACAACCTGTGTAGTAAACGTGTTAGGAAATATACATAGTTAAAATTAATGTTAACATCAGCTAACTCCTAATTATTTATACACATATATGTACATGTATTAATACATACAAGATATATTTGAATCTATAGGTATAATATCCGAATTGAACCACGTGTTAATTTACGATAAGTACTGACAGATCACCATATTATTATTACGTATCAAAATACGAGTATGTAGTATACGCGTGGCCTTCCAGACGCGTGCTGTCGTGGCAATGATAAATTGCTACGTATGTAATAACTTTCGTAACACAATATCATTATCATTTGTTAATCATAGTTTTGATTGTTTCGAGGTGTGTAAAGAGTATCCGTGTATAAGGTGCCTTTAAATACGAATTGCAGTTACATTGTTAAGATACACATTTACAACCTGTGTAGTAAACGTGTTAGGAAATATACATAGTTAAAATTAATGTTAACATCAGCTAACTCCTAATTATTTATACACATATATGTACATGTATTAATACATACAAGATATATTTGAATCTATAGGTATAATATCCGAATTGAACCACGTGTTAATTTACGATAAGTACTGACAGATCACCATATTATTATTACGTATCAAAATACGAGTATGTAGTACACGCGTGACCTTCCAGACGCGTGCTGTCGTGGCAATGATAAATTGCAACGCATGTAATAACTTTCGTAACACAATATCATTATCATTTGTGTGATAATTAACCTTTTGTTAATCATATTTTTGATTGTTTTAAGGTGTGTAAAGGGTATCCTTATGTCAAGTGCCTTTCAATTATGAATCGCATACATTATTAAGATTTACATTTATAACCTGTGTAGTAAACGTCTTAGGAAATATACATAGTTAAAATTAATGTTAACATCAGCTAACTCCTAATTATTTATACACATATACACATACATGTATTAATACATACAAGATATATTTTAATCTAAAAGTATATATACAGGATATATTTTAATGTATAGATATAACGTCCGAATTGAACCACTTGTTGATTTACGATAAGTACTGACAGATCACGATATTACGTATCAAAACATGTAAGTAGTACACGCGTGGCCTTCCAGACGCGTGCTGTCGTGGCAATGATAAATTGCTACGCATGTAATAACTTTCGTAACACAATATCATAATCATTTGTGTAATAATTAATCGTTTGTTAATCATAGTTTTGATTGTTCCAAAGTGTGTAAAGAGTATCCGTGTATAAGGTGCCTTTATACGAATTGTAGTTCCATTGTTAAGATACATATTTACAACCTGTGTAGTAAACGTGTTAGGAAATATACATAGTTAAAATTAATGTTAACATCAGCTAACTTCTAATTATTTATACACATATATGTACATATATTAATACATACAAGATATATTTGAATCTATAGGTATAATATCCGAATTGAACCACGTGTTAATTTACGATAAGTACTGACAGATCACCATATTATTATTACGTATCAAAATACGAGTATGTAGTACACGCGTGGCCTTCCAGACGCGTGCTGTCGTGGCAATGATAAATTGCAACGCATGTAATAACTTTCGTAACACAATATCATAATCATTTGTGTCATAATTAATCGTTTGTTAATCATAGTTTTCATTGTTTCAAGGTGTGCAAGGGTATCCTTATGTCAAGTGCCTTTCAATTATGAATCGCATACATTATTAAGATTTACATTTATAACCTGTGTAGTAAACGTGTTAGGAAATATACATAGTTAAAATTAATGTTAACATCAGCTAACTCCTAATTATTTATACACATATATGTACATGTATTAATACATACAAGATATATTTGAATCTATAGGTATAATATCCGAATTGAAACACGTGTTAATTTACGATAAGTACTGACAGATCACCATATTATTATTACGTAATGTAGTATGTAATATACGAGTATGTAGTACACGCGTGGACTACCAGACGCGTGCTGTCGTGGCAATGATAAATTGCTACGCATGTAATAACTTTTGTAACACAATATTATAATCATTTGTGTAATAATTAATCGTTTGTTAATCATATTTTTAATTGTTTCAAGGTGTGTAAAGAGTATCCTTATGTCAAGTGCCTTTCAATTATGAATCGCATACATTATTAAGATTCACATTTATAACCTGTGTGGTAACGTCTTAGGAAATATACATAGTTAAAATTAATGTTAACATCAGCTAACTCCTAATTATTTATACACATATACACATTCATGTATTAATACATACAAGATATATTTTAATCTAAAAGTGTATATACAGGATATATTTTAATGTATAGGTATAATATCCGAATTGAACCACTTGTTGATTTACGATAAGTGCTGACAGATCACGATATTACGTATCAAAACATGTATAAGTAGTACACGCGTGGCCTTCCAAACGCGTGCTGTCGTGGCAATGATAAATTGCTACGCATGTAATAACTTTCATAACACAATATCATAATCATTTTTGTAATCATTAACCGTTTGTTAATCACAGTTTTGACTGTTCCAAGGTGTGTAAAGGGTATCCGTATGTCAGGTGTCTTTTGATTATAAATAGTACCTGCTCATATTATTATGATACCAATGATTTTCTGGGCATGATGTGATGAGATATGATAAAAATAAAGGTTAGTATCAAATGCTTAAATATGATGTTATTAAAACACCGACAGCGTGTTGCCAAGTTCTCTAAAACAGGCAATACCGCTATATGAGTTATACACAGGAGCCATTAGGAACTACTTTGACTCCTTAAATACTCAAATAAATAACTTAATATACTTAACCCGGGTACAACCGACTAATGTCCCTCTGCTGGACATGGGTCTTGTCTCAGAATGAGAGAGTTTTAGGCCATAGTCCACCGCGCTAGCTAAGAGCGAATTGGCGGATTTCACACACCTCCGAGAACTTTTTTTTTAAAGAACTCTCGGGTGTGTAAGTTTCCTCACGATGTTTTCCTTCACCGAAAAGCAGAGATAATTAATTTCTAATACGCACATAAATCAGTAGTGACTGTGTTTGAACCTCGAACCTCCCGATTCAGGGGGCAAGTTTCAACCATTCTATCACTGCTCTCTACTTAACCTAAATAATATAAATTTGGATTTTGGAGTTCCGAGAGTAGGAAAAAGGAACTGTTGTTTGTTTTACCTATAAAAAAAACGTAAAAAGAAAATCCTCATAACTTAAAACTCTATTCAGTTTTCAGAAAATTTATCTATCTGCAGACGTTTACAGACGCATAAAAATATATAAACTGTAGGCCTCGCTTGCCACGTCAAGCGAGGCCTACAGTTTATATATTTTTTATTCTGCGCTCAAAATGGTACTCAGCATTCGGGCAACATGTTAACGAATTGTCTTTACTGTGATGCAGAAGTATTATGTTATATACAGTTCATAATACTAGTCACCCGTCACATCGGTCGAAATTCGACCGTCATTTAAATTAAAAAACTAAACTTCATACTGCCGAAAGTAGTGCGAATACTACTCAAATTCAAATAAAATGTAATCATTTTCAAGTAATTTTGAACGCACCCGTTAAATATAAAAAAAGGTTTAATAAGCTAAACCGCATTTAAAAGCAATAGCGGGTATTTTGACAAAGACACTGACATTTCTGACGTTATGTGTTTTCATTGAATGTTCTATTTCGTTTATTATTTATGTGTTTGTGACAAAAGCACGGTAGTGTGTGTAATGTGTTTTTAGTTGATTTTATGTATATTTTAAGCATTATTTGAAAAAAATAATAACATTCTGCACTCCTTCTCTACGTCTACAATAACCTTGCAAAGTTTCATACTAGTCCGTCCGCGGCATTTTACTTAAAAACGCTTCACAAGTTTATGCTTCACGTATTAGTATATAGATTATTAAACTAAACTATGAACGCGGAAATGTGACTATAAATTCATTGTTGACTAGAAGCAGATTAATGGCAATACAACTTTAACACTAAAACGACACTTGCATACAATCGTAAACATTCTGTTGCTTAATAAACAAGTTACGTAAAGAACTGTAACGGCAAATTGTTTCCTGATCGCAGATTGCTCTGACGGTAATGTAGCTGGTGGTTTTACAAATTTGTGTATTTACGATCCCTTTGTATCAATAAATACTGGGTAGGTACTATCTGTTACGTAGGTGACACAGGACAGTCATTTTCTTTTACTCGACTGCGTATGGAGTGTAATGTTCTTCGATCATATATATTTATGTCCATTTGAGTGAGACGCTCTAAAAACCACAGGGCTTCACAGATTTTGACATATGGGTTGTCGTTGGATTCGAATATGCCATAGAGACAGGTTATATAATTATTTTACAAACAAAAAAGGAATCGGTTGTCTATAAAGTCGGTTTACTGACGATAGGTGAACGTGACAATGATAGTTAAATGGAACGCCTCAGAGCGAGGTAACGCCGCATGAGTCATATTTTTTTGGTTTATGCAGCCGGCTCCATCGGACTATAAGACGTTGTCACGTCAAAATGTGTATTTACAACCAAACCGCTTGAGTATAATTTTTCAGCATATAACTTTATTAATACTGTATTTATGTAGACTTACTTGAGGATGCTTGATATCATTGGAATATATAATAACTTGGAGCCACCATTTGTCAACAGAATCAAGTCATTAAAGTCTCGAGATCGAGTCGATTGCTAATAGCAGTACATGCAGTAATAGACAAGTAGCACGCAATCTATCTTATATTAAAACGCTGAATATATGGTACAGTGAAGGAACCTTAAGCAAGATTTGTATTTTTGAAGATAACAAAATGTCCGTATTTTAGAAAGGTTTTTAAGCGCGCGGTTACTAAGGGACGTAACATTTATGTTGGTCATTTTCCAGTTAGAAAAACTCCTAGCTAAGAGTGAAAATGCTCGTGCTATATTTAAACGAATTTCTGTCTCAATCATTCTCATTATGCGAATTCTAAATAAGATAACTTATAATTGCTGTTATAGGACAGTCTGTTTTATAATGATTTTATATGACAGACGTAATCGACGCTAAAATTTATGTCTATATTTTATAGTTATTATGATCTACGGTTTTATGTATTCACTAGCTGACCCGGCGAAATTCGTTCCGCATAAATTCAAAAATCTAAAATTATCAATGTTCCTTCACTATATTATGCATGTATTATTACGAAAAAATCTTCCTCTTGAATCACTCTATCTATTAAAAAAACTGCATTAAAATCCGTAGCGTGGTTTTAAAGATCTAAGCATACATAGGGACAGACAGCGAGAAGTGATTTTGTTTTATACTATAAAGTGATGTGTAATAAGATGGTAGTTTAGTAGGCCCATTTAGGTTTATGCTAATACAGTTATGCGAATATGTAATGTCTCACGACTGCGGTATTGGTTTAAACAGCAATCCATTGCGTTAATAAAATTTAAATACCTAGATATGGTCTGTACTTGGATCGTGCGTTATGTAATACGAATCAATAAGAACATTGTTTACAATATTTAAAGGTAGTAGAATTCTTTTGTGGTTCAAAATTGGAGGCACTACCGCTACCTTTTTTATCCAATAACTGCTGTGTTCTAACCTAAAGAGTCGTAAGAGTGATATACCTCGTCTCTGTAGTTTCGGGATCAGGATAGGGCTACGGTATCCCCTGCCTGTCGTAAGAGGCGACTAAAAGGGGCTTCCGGGATTCCGGGCGGCTAGAATGGGAGCTCGAACCGTTCGGTCAGGCGATCCCGGGAAGGACGGCTCCATGTGTGGTCGCATGTGTCGTCGTTGCGTCCCTTTGGAGATCACGGAGTCCTCTTCGTCGCGCTGAGGACGGCCACCGGGAGGGTTTTAGTGTGGTAAAAATCCCACATAACCCTGTGTCGGCCTCACGGCGTCGGGAACCATTTGAAGGTTTCCCACTCGAAAAAAAAGAGTGACGTACCTCCAATCATATCTGGAGTTGACTACATATAGCCACGGGCAGCGACCAACTCCCATCTGTTGACTGCATTGCATTCATATAAAAATAACTCGTTTCTTTGTTTGCCACTTTACTATAACTATGCAATAACTCACGAGTCAGGCTTTACTAATTCAGTGGATTAGCGTAGCAGATAAATCCTTTAGGTAACACCGTTATGTAAGCGATAATCTTTTAGTACTTAGATTGCGTTTACAAAGTGGGATATTAGATGATGTAAACGAGGCCAATCATTTTACAGGTGTATATAATTTAAATTGCTGTTATGTTCTATATTTTAAAGCTGCTGTAGCGAATTGTTGTAACTTGAAATATTTCTTAGAGCTACTTTAAAATCAACAAAAATAGTTAGTATATTTCCTTGGTGTCGTTGGTTTTCATACTATGGAATTTAGCCCTATTTATGTTCAAGAAAAAATAGTAATAATATCATAATAGGCTAACTGTGGTAACGGATTCATTTTCTTTAATTCTATTTCACGGAAACTGGGATAAAAATTATCCAGTAGTTGGTACACAAAAATTACATTGATTGATTTAAATAAAGTGTAAAAAAATAATATTTTTCATGTGTGTGTGTGTCAAGGCGTATAACCTTTCCTTAGGTATGTTATTTCTTTGTTTACACTCGCACAATGAAAACAAACATAGACAAAGCTGCTTAACATCAAGTAAAGTATAAATTTTAATCTTTAATGGCCTACTACACTATTTTGGATTAATGTAAGAATTTCCCATAAAATAGTTGCGGCCGTAACGCTTACGTTAGCTAAAAGCAGACTGACAGTCACTGTCTGAAAAAAAAACCTTGATGCTTCTACAAAAGAGGTCTAATTGAATCGACGGAAGAAACTGCAACCATATTAAGACTGGTTACACAAAAGAAAACTATTAACACAATCATTTGAACATGACTGAGTTAATACAGGCCAATTTTTGCACTAATGTCCTTGCCGTTTGAACTATATCACTGACAATGGCCTAACGAAATGCCAAATCTTTGCTCAATCACTAACACCTAGCATTAAGCCCCATTTGTCACACGTATTCAAATACAGGCTGCCTTTGTGAATGATTTCCAACAATGAAAGCTAAAACTATTTCATAACTACCCTCCATAACGACGGCTGAACAGATGGAAGCCTGCCTTGACGGATTTGACTTGTTCAGTGTTGAGAAATGCCCTCCGATCTTACATTATTCTCGGCTGCAATTTATTTACGTTCCCAGACTTGAAAAGATAGATAACGCTTTACAGAATCGAAGATTTAACTTGAAGTATAAATTGGATTTGTTGGGAGTTGCATCTGTAGTAGACATGGCATTTTGTTTAATTTATCTGATCGTTCAAAATCTAAAAACTCTAAAATTTCATTTCATTTCATTTATGATGTCTACTTGTTGTGACGCTTCAATATTTTGTATTTAAGGATATTTTGTTGTTTTTCGTCTGAGTACGCTTAGGCCTTGCAATCCTTCAGTATTTATCTGCCTTTTTAATCTGAGTAACGTTTCAAGGGGATTTAACTGACAACTAACATAGCTACGAGCACTTATAAATATAATTTGAACCAAATGGAGGTTGCTATAAAAATTGCAAGCACCTGTGGCTATAATTAACATAGCGATTCAAGTGTTAACTGCGTGAGTGACCATAGTAATTATAAGCCAGATTTAAAATATAATGTGCCAACAATGTGTCAACATACTCGTATTAATGTGCATTCAAAATGAGTTTTGAATGTACATGCGTATAATATGGCAGAGCCTATAACTGCAGTGATTACACAAATTTAATTATGGTTGTGGCATCGGTGTTGAATCATAAAGGATTCTAAATTCGCATACATTATGTAGGAAGATGCTATCACTTTGTCCATAGTGTCTCCGATTAATTTGAATGTTAAGCTTAAACTAGAACGAGCCTTTCAAGACAATCTGTTAAGAATTGCGAATCAATAAATTTATTAACAGACTTTTAGAACGTGGTATCGAACCGTTTTCTTGCAATACGTTGATAAAAAGTCTGCATGTTGCCTTACATTGCCAGGAAATAAGAAGACTAAAAACGCTAAAAACGATATTCTCATAATCTTCAATCATTCTGCTAAACTAGCTAGGTTTTATATGAGCTTTATAGTGAATAGTTAAAACATTTCGTGATTTTCTTGTTAGAAATTGTCAATGACAATAGATAATCCCACATCTTCCACCTACACCTTAAGAAACTAATGTACAATTTGTACTATATGACATCATATCGCAAGTGTAGGTCTGACACGTCCTTATAAACAGTTAACACAAGGTCTTAGATATCTTTTGATATCAAATCAGCAGGTTCTAGATCTGTTGCAAAATCGACCTTAGACATGCCAAATAAAATGCAGACCTAAATTGCTTATGAGTGCTACCGTGACGGGAGCTGGTACAAAAAATATTAAATGCAACTTTATGATTGACGTTATTTTTTAATTAGACTTGACTACTTGAGCAGGTATTATTTAAATCTAAGCTAGCTCAAAGTTATAATTATTTTTATTTTCTGTACGTACAGACAAACGTGACAGATAAAACTGTATTACATAGTATATAGTTTCACAATTTTTATGACAAGTTACTGACTTAGCTCCATCCCCAGCAGCCTTAATATACCATTAACAATATTCGAAAAAAATCCACATGGCACGCTGCATTACTACTCTAAAATAGAGCGAGAAAACATTGACAAAGATGATAAATAATAGATTAACCTCGGCTATTTCAGTAATTACGTTAGAATACCTTCATCCGATAAACACTTATACTTCAGATTCAGGTTTAATTTGTATCGGAAAAAAACGTACATATATAATAAACAGACAGACAGACAGACATTTGTGTGTGGCTCAATTGCCTAAAACTATAGTTTGGATGCTGTTTTATATTTACATTATCAATACTAAAAACAAATATCAAATTCCCTTCTAATACATAGATAATATAGATAACAATTACTAAATTAAAACAAAACGACAATACCGGCTAATTGTAATTAATATCACATTAAGTGTAGCCCAAAAAGCAAAATCGAACTATCTCAAGTTGATTGCAATCGCTAGCACATTGCAAATTATTACTTAACACTGGTATTGCAAAAGCTCTCGAACATACCAGAGCTTTTCCTGCACTTAAGATAAGAGAATAAATCTGGTCACTCCCACAATAAATGGACACATTAAACAGTGGTCGGTGCTTAGCCTTATGCAAGCAACGTACGTAATAGCGATCAGCTTGGGTACCTTTTGAATGTAGAGTATTAATATAGTGAGCAAGGGTCCAAATGGGCAGGCGAGGCGGATGGACTATTTTGTGAAATATAAGTCCATATGAATGTTGATTTTGAAGTATTATATCTTTACATATTAGGTACATTTAAATATCTAGTTCATTTAATAATGTGAATTATAGGACTGACTGAATATTTCATTGAAGAAATTTACAAAAATCTCGGTGATGAAAGATATCCGCTGCCTTTTACTATATAGTGAATATATGTTCAATTAACTCTACTTTCTTACTTTATGTTTACATCATAAAATGTTCCATGATATACATTTCATGGTAATCAAGTAGGTCTTGTGATGATCCGTCTAAACTGAACTATGTACATAGTATTATTAATTTTGTTCGAGTGTGATCAAAAAAATATTTGATTTACAAAATAAGCAGCATTGCAAGATTCTTATACGAAAATATTGAAATTCATAAAAAGAAATATGTCACAGTCACATCTACCATAGTATTTCATGAGGTAATATAGGTCATAAACTATTTGTGTGCCAAATATCAGCGAAATCCGATCGGTATTTTTTGCATAAAATCGTAATAAACTCATATACATTCTCACAAATTATTGTAAGTAAATATAATATTAACAAGACAGCCCATAAATGTGATATTTTAGGCCACTGCCTAAAGAGACGCGTGCGCAGAACCACGTAAGGGTTTATCATTCGATCGTGTAACTCTTTAACAGTACGAGAAGCTTTAATAGCTTCCGATAGTACTTGGGCTTAACATTTACGATTACTGAGGCTTTAGATATGAATATTGTTCGAACAAATGTACATAACCATTTTGAGTTTAATGATATATCATATCATAGAATGAAAATTTTATTGGCAAACGCCGTTCTTAGCTTTGTACGGATTGTCACCGGAACTTGTTTTTGTTTACACTGGATTTTAATACACAATACACTGGATTTTAATTGTATATATTTATAAAAAAATCTCTTGTTATACTTGAATCCTATTTTATAGGCAAAAACGTATCTAACTAAACATTAATTAAATACGCTTTCGCTTTACTCTTTCTACACTAGGATTTTTTCCTGTGACGTGGGTACCATGGACCCACACAAGGCGAATACACGAACACTCAGACCCAGAACATGAATCTAAACTCATCATTCAGATACCTGTCTGGCCGGGAATCGAACCCGGGACCCATTGCGCGTCATACCGGTATGGTAACCGCTCCGCCACGCGAAACGTCAGCTACAGGCTAACTGTTAGAAATAAAATTAAGAACAATTTGAATAGAGTAGGAGTTTTTCTAACGTCTGTGTACATTTTGTTTTCATTTTTAGTTAATTATTTAATTTTTTTGTAAACAGTAATAACGAACATAGTGCGTAATGAATACTGCGTTTTGCTTGAATCCAAGTAACTAAAAGGTAAAAGAATAGCACATAAGGTGTATAGATATATTGTTTAATACAGTACAGATGTCTTGTCTTATCAGTCAGATCTTTGACCGGCAACTACTTATATATCTGGAGCACGACATATATCTGGTACCCACTATGCGGATCCTATTAATAGCTATTATCATATTAATTTTATAAAGGCGAAAGTTTTTGAATGTGTATGTTTGTTACTTCGTCACGTCTAAACGGATGGAGCGATTTTCATAAAATTTGGCAGGGAGTTAGCTAATACTCTGGATTAACATATAGGATGGATTAACATATACTTTTTACTGTGGGAATATATCTTAATCCCACGGGACGCGGGTGAAGCTGCGGGGATCAGCTAGTCTCAAATATGGCTTAACGTACCCGATCGAACTAACCACAGACTAACCGTTACAAAAACGTTGCATCAGTTACATCGGAACGGAACGGCGTAACTGTTACGTCAGGCACGTAATCCGGAACGGGAGTACGTTAACGTTTCACGCACGCACGTATCTGTATCGTTGTGTGATCGTGTGCGATATTTTTGTGATCTAGGACACGGATAACTGAAGTTGGCTTTATAAAGATTCTGTAACGGTGTGGTAAGGAAGATTTATGTACTGTAAAAGGTAACTGTAGGAATGTAATTTTATTCAATTTATGTATTCGTATATATCGTAGAAGGCAGTGGCTACTTGACATCGGGTGGACTGCTTACTTATGTCTAGTCACTATGGTATAGCAGTGGTAGAGCAGTGACAGAATCCCTCTCAGTCGGAAGGTCCGAGGTTCAAACCCAGGGACGCACGATTTATGTGCGTATTTAAAATTAACTATCACTGCTTTTTTTTGTGAAGGAAAACATCATGAACAGTACCCAAACTATGGCAAAAACAAAATAGTAAATGATTTCACAAGTCTAGTAAGAGTAGTATCGGCGATTGAGTAAACACGGCGATGGGGATATTGTAGATGAAATTGGCTATATTTTTTAAGTGAATGAAATCATACATCATATTATTAAAATTGCATACGTCATGTATGTAGCCAATTTATAAAAACAGACTAAACACACTAACAAACACAATTTTTTTAACTACTGAAATCACTTTCATGAACCCATATACTACCTATTTGGTCAGTAATAATTCAATGAAACAATTTCACGGTATTTCGCGCCTCACATCCACTATTTTACCTCGTTTATGGGCGATTAGGCGGATGATTAATGGCTCATCATGCCCCGATATAGTCGTTTCTCCATAATTCAGTACAAAACGTGTATGACCCATTCGCGTATCGAATAGTGCATTTGATTACACGTATGGTGTATTTTCCTTATACGGTCTGAGCATGATAGCGTTATGTACAAATTTTATTACATCAAAGTATGGATCTCATTTACTTTTGAGATCCACAGAGTACATATTCAGACCTACTTATGCAAAACAGAATCAATCCACACAACAATTTTAATAAGAAGCCATTTTTGTCAAAATTTTATATACTGTATAATTTTAGGTTATTTTTAATAAAATTTATTAACAATGTTGCTCAAAATAATTTGTTCTATGAATACAAATATGATATTATTGAAAATCATTAACATTTTAAATAATAATTGAGGAAAACTCGTTGGTTCTCTTTTGCAAAAGTAGGTCCATTTGAGATTGAAATACGTATTAAATCCCATTTCATTAATTTATTGGTTTTTGTTTCAGGTAATAACGCAAGGGAACATCCAGAGTACTGCGAACTAATGTATATCTTCAGGTTTAGATTTGGACTATACGCTTATAAGTATGTAAAATAGCTTAAGTTAATGTAGTATGTAGTTAAATACACCTTTGTAGGTGTATTTAACTACATACTACATTAACTTATTATTAAGTTTACCCTATTGTAACTTTTATTTTATAAAGGTGCAATAAATAAATAAATAAAAAATAAATAAAATAAATAAATTAAGTAGGTGTTAATTTAAATCTAGAACTATTTGATAATTCTCCTTTTAATAAAAGATAGGACATGTAGAGTATGTACTCTACTTTCTTTTATAAACATGCTACATCTAAAGAGCACTAAAGCTTTATATTTTGTTCTCGTTTACACTTACACAAATCTTGATGACAAGAAACTTCTTGTTATAAAAGTAAGTATGTAAAAGCTGTAGAAATTGTTAAAATATTGATGAACTTCACGGGTCTACGGAATATCTGCAATTGATACAGTCGAATGATAAAAGTTAATACGTTTATTAAGTTCAAGTACATAAATGTAAAAAAAGTTCTCGGAGGTGTGTGAAGTACACCAATTTGCACTTGGCCAGTGCAGTGGATTTTGGCCTAAGACTATTTCATTCCGAGAGAAGACCCGTGCCCAGCAGTGGGACAATAATGGGTTGACGACCACATAGTTCAAAGTAAATATTACGTTATTTTAAATGGCACATATCATAACATACACAAATCAATTAACATGTAGATAATTAATTAATTTCAGGATATAGTTATAACCATGAAACAAATCATGCAAAAAAGTGAATAATGCTCTATAATGCATCTAACTATTCGTTGAGAAAGCGTTCATGCTAATTATTAGGTGCATAATTAATGCAAATGTGATTAGCAACGTTTTTCCCATTTGGTTTCTCGTATTTTAACGTCTGTATAAAGTCTGTCTGTTTTTGTATCTTTATATTTAGGTTTGTTTTTTATTGTTGAAAACTTGTAAAATGCACCTTAAAGATGCATTTGTTAAGATTTCGGGTTTAATTCATTCGTAAATTTTTCGAGTTTCGTCATTTTGTTATTAAGTTTATTTGCAAAACTAGTTGAATCCCGCAGCTTCCAGAATAAGGTTTATTTCTCGCAGTAAAAAGTAGCATATATGTTAATCCTGAGTGTCAGTCAACTCCCTACCAAATTTTATGAAACTCGCTCCAGCCGTTTAGACGTGAAGAAGTAACAGACATATACACTCACAAACTTTCGCCTTTATAATATTAGTATGAAGTATGATAACAGTTATCTTTACTGTTAATGTAATTGTTACCTTATTATTAGCAGTTTTAGTAGCCTTTTTGGTATACTTATGGAATTAAATACCACTTCCTTGATAGTTGTACCATTACTTTTTTTTAAGTGGGTAATGCTCATGGATACCCAGCCGCAGTTGATGTGAGATGTGAGATGTAATGTGAGATGCTCCGGAAAACTTAAAATTACATGCACGAATCGCGATCTCTTTTAATAAAGTTACAATTAAATTTTACAAATCAAAACTGACAATCAGCGTTTTATTAACCAGGCCACAGTACAATAAGTAATTTGAATATCAATCTTTACGAATAAAATTTTATCTGCAATACAGGAAATATCAGTAACCTTTTCAAATGTCACTGTCCGTCAAAGACACCAAATTCCCATAGTATTATGTTTTATCTGTTCAATAACAATGAAGCTTACGCAATGCCTTTCTTTTACCATCTGTGCCCTACAGATTACCAATAAGGCGAGTAGCGATTAAATAACGACAAAACGTAACAACACCGTTAATTTTATTATGTTTCCTCGTGGCTCTTTTTACAAGAATTAGAGAACTACTTTCGTCGTAGCAGAGCAGTGATAGCCTAATGGTTGAAACATGCCCTCTCGATCGGGAGATCTGAGGTTCAAACCCAGGCATGCACCACTGATTTTTCTAAAATTATGTGCTTATTAGAAATTAATTATCACTGCTTTTCGGTGAAGGAAAACATCGTGAGGAAACCTACACACCTAAAAATAAAAGTTCTCGGAGGTGTGTGAAGTCCAGCAATTCGCACTTGGCCAGCGCAGTGGACTATGGCCTACTCTCTCATGCTGAGAGAAGACCCGTGCCCAGCAGTGGGACAATGATGGGTTGACTAGACGAGACTTTCGTCGTACGTTATGGAAGGAAACAAGGAATTTTGCATAAATATTTCTGTTTTCAATTATACGTACTTTTTAATAAAAATACATCGACAAGAACAGAGCCATATTTTTAATTTCATTTGTTTGTTTTTCTCCTGTCTTTAATTTACTTTTAAACGTAGCCGAGATAGCTTTAATTGGAATTCTGCTTCCAAATAAAAAATACCAGTAGTAGCATTGTACTTTTATAGCATTCCATTAAGCTATAAAATAATAAATTTCAAATCATATAAAAATCAACAACATCTCTATTGCAAAATCGCTTTAAATTCGAGCTATCTCGTTTAATTGCATTAATAAAAATGACGAAGCTGTATTTTGATCTCACCTATCAATCTGTTCTTATCTATCAATATGTTCTTATTTATTTTATGATAATAATACGCTTAGGGCATCAATTTAGGTACACGAGAAGGGACATTAATGTTAAGGGATTGTGTAAGTCTCAACACCTGGCAACATATCAGTCACGAACAATATTTGAAAGGAAGTCACAATTACTTTGCAAGAAATCTATTATTCGCATTTATATATTGCAAATATCCTTAGTCTGTTAAACGAACTTCAACGCAATTTAGAGATAATTAAGCTTAAACGTGTAACACAACCTTAGGACAACTTACGAAAAGACAATTTGCTAATTAAATTAATTTCGATATAATTTGACACAGATGGAAATAATTTTAGAAAATTTAATAATACAAGTACTCTTATTAGAAATAAGTATACAAACGAAATTAAACGCAAACCAACCATAAAACGGCAAATCGAAAATAATGAAAAACCGAATTCGATTCTTTAACTATCTACTAAAGTATTGTTAAAAATTAAATAAATCAAACGATTTGTCAGTTATTGTGCGCTTTATTCGTTATTTATGAAGAAGTTAGTACCAGATACGTGACTAAGTTTTTACTAAACGCGTTGCAGTAAGCTTGCGGTACTTAGTTTTTAATATCAATTACTCGTCGAATAGTTAATGAACGAACGTTGAATGAAATGAATTAACTTCGTAATCTTAGCTTGTAGTGCATTCATTTATATGGTGGGAACTCGATTGCGTTAACTAATTAGGAAAACCATATTTGGAAGACAGGTAACCATATTTAGCTGTCCTTAATGCGTATTTTCGGAACTCAGTGTAGAGTTTTTATATAAGTGAAGTGGCATGCAGTCAACCTAAATGTCCCTCATATCGTCTAGTCTTAAGTTGGGTATATATTTTTTTAGTGTAGTTTTTTTATCTGACTGAAGTAGCAAACAAGCATGCAGCCCACCTGATCGGAAATCTGTAATCAACTCCATACAGATCATGGGTTCTATCTGAAGTTAATCACAAAAGCGATGTTATTTCCGAGGACTATGATGGTCGCCTCATATAAAAGTGTGCCGGCAACCACACCCTTCCATCGAAACGCAAGAACTGCTTCACGCTAGAAAAATGTGTGGCGATGGTACTTCTCCGGTCGAACTACATTGATTTTACCACCCTGAACATTGTTATCATTTCCTGGTATTATTTCTTACTACTTAGCAAGTGAGCTTGCAGATCGTTTTATGTTGAATAGTCTTCATGGTGTATGGGTAGTCTCTTAAATATAATAAGAGTCAGTTTCCGGTCTACCGAGCCGGGTAATTTTCCGGTCCGGGAAATATGAGTGGCGCCAAATTATAGAACCATTACATGAAGTAAAAAGTAATTCAATAAAATTAAGCTAACAAATAAATTTTCGTAGATCTATTTCTATATAGCTAGCAGATTCCACTTTCTTTCCGGACGGCATACCTAAGCTCACTGTACATTACATACTGGAGTTCTGTCTGAGTCAGATGACGACTGGAAAGCCTTTAATTAATAAGTGTATTCAAAATACAATACTAACTTAACTGAATAGGGTATGGCAAAGGGTGATCTCCCGCCAGGCTAGGTGATCATGCCTGGGGAGCGGCCGTTCTCTGACAGTCGTTGTTCGGAACTTGTATATATGCAGGGTATCGAGAATGCTTCGATAGCGTGTTTCAGAATACTAGTAGCGCCATCTTTTGACGAATTACGGGAGGTTGCCACAAGGGTATAACATAGACGAGGAGATGGCTCCATCATAGTCGAAGTTCGACTACTAGTTTTTCAAGGATCAAAATAAAAATACTTTATAGACTATAAAAACGGATTTCAGTAATAAATCGACCGTATCAATTTTAATGAGAAATGTATGTCTTAATATTTCAACATATAAAATGTATTAAACATATTTTGTGTGTCTATGGCCTTCACTATACGCAATACAAAAGATTTATTGTCCTAGGTTACAAAGTTATAATTGAGTTCATGCAGTTATAACCTCAGACAGTGATAAAGGCTCTATAGAGACATTAGTCACTTGTCCACACTTTGTAGTTATAAGACAGTTGTAAGCCAAGGTACGCCATTTGTTAATAGGATGGCGAATGTAACTGATACTGAATCTATTTTGATCTATTAATATATACCTGTCTGTCAGTTTATCGATATTTAGTTTCAAACAGTTGTTAGGACCATTAAATTAATTGTCTTTTGATTAGTGAGTTGTTATAAGCGATAAATTGATCTAGTTCACAATATTCGCGGTCTGTAATCAATTTCAGCTTCGACATTTCTAGAGTAAATTTGATCATTAATTTGAAATATAACATAATAATAATTAAGAGTAAATCTATGTAGGAGTCTATTTGTAATATCAACGAGTAGGATCTACGCGACTTCGCGCAGACTAAAAACTGAAGTTTTAGCAAAGACCTCTTATGTATTCTAGTATTAAAAATTGCCTATGTTATCCGGAAATAATGTGGAATTGTAATGGCGAAAGAATTTTTAAAATTTGTTTAGTAGTTTTTAAGATAATTAATAACAAACATACAAAAATACAAAGTTTTCCTCTTTATTAGTATAGATAGATACTAACATTATCTTTTTCAAAAAAACTCGATCAAACAAATATTATCACGTCTACTTGTATATAGGCAATTTTTATTGGATTATCACCAAAAGTTATATCTAAATAATCTTTCTTTTATTACTGGGCAGCATCCGAAGGAGGATAATATTTTTCGAGGGTAGGTCATTTGTTGTAGGTAAATTAATTCCTAAATATTTTCAGTTTCCAAAATTTATCCGCACTTATACATATTGCATACATACCTATTATTGGTTAATATTCTAGTATCGCATTAAATTACGATTACAAGTCTGGGTGTTTGTGTCGTCTTGTGTGTATCCATGGTACCCACAACACAGGAGAAAATCCTAGTGTGGGGCTATGAGTGTAGAAAGCATGTTTTTTAAGCGTGTCTGTTTATTTATATTACAACCTCATTTTAATAGCACACTTATGCCATAAACAACACTGACACAACCACACCTGTTTTAACCGCGGTACTAATGAAGAAAACTAAAATCGATTCACGCTAATAGTTCACCAAAGTCCTCTCAACTGTGAACGACAAGGTTGAAAGTGGCATGCTCGATAAATGTTGCAGAATATCTGACATTCAAAAGATAATCGAAGATGGGCATGACGCGTTCAATCAGTCGGTCAATATGTCGTAGGTCGAATGACGTAACTCATATACGTCAATTTTGAAGTAGCTATATAAATATAAAACTTAAACTTAAAACGCTTTCTACACTCATAGCCCCACAGTAGGATTTTCTCCTGTGTCGTGGGTGCCATGGACACACACAAAGACGAATACACAAACACCCAGACCCAGAACAAGAATCTAAACTCATCATTCAGATACCTGTCTGGCCGGGAATCGAACCCAGGACCCATTGCGCGTCAGACCGGTACGGTAACCGCTGCGCCACGCGGGTCGTCAAATATGTATAACGTGACCATTTATTTTTAACTCAGAATGGGATATCGCTTTATATGTGGATTAATACATATATGTAGTTGATTCCTAAAATAAATTATTCAGCTTTCCAAGCGAAAAATTCTCTGCGAGAATCATCAGCGAAACGAGGTCTTCAATTCACCTTAATTATCAACACTTTGGTTCAAGTCGGGCAAATTTTGAAAAAAAAAGAGACAATTGTGTGTCAATATATTTTTTTCTTAGTAAAAATGAAGTAGAATGTATTTTTTTATTTAACTGAAGTATCAAACGACCGACAATGCAGTCCACCTGATGGTAAGTGGTCGCTGCCACCCATGGACATCTGTAATCAAGTTCATACTTCATACAGAACACGGGTTCATCTGAAGTCAATCACAGAGGCGACGCTATTCCCGAGGACTATGATTTTCGCCACATGTGAAAGTGCCGGCAACCACACCCTTCCATCGAAACGCAAAACATGCTTCACGCTAGAAATAGGTGTGGCGGTGGTACTTTCCCGGACGAACTACACTGGTTCTTCCACCTTGGAAATACGGGACGGTCCATTCAAAACTTGACGTATGGTCACGTGACGTATGTAGCTACATTGTAAAGATCAAGTGTTCACGTAAGGTGCTAAATAAAAAGTTATATAATGTTCACGTGTTTATGTCGAGTTCGCACTATGCGGTGAATTGTTCAATTGTCTTATTCGACGTTTTGTCAAAAAATATTTGTGGTTCTTGTTATACTGTCAATTTAGCGAAGACAATAACTGATGTATTTTTTTTTTTTGTACTAGGTGCGGCTAAGCTCTCTTCAGTTACATCTACCATGATATTGAGTATCCTATGTGGTCACACATATAGACATGAACTATGTATATGTATGCCAAATTTTAGAGAAATTCGATTAGTTTTTGCATGAAAGAGTAACAAACACACATACATCTTCACAAACTTTTGCAATTATAACATTTATAATAAATTAGCCATGTTTACTTCCGACAAATATTATTGTTAATCGAAGTACGAACAAGCGCACTTCGATTTAATGTCAAGTTTACGTAATAATTTAAATCTTTCCAAATATTTAAATTAAATAAAAATATTTGATCAACATTTATGACACCTTTATTCTTTTTATTTCTTAACTTCTTAAATAAATGTTTTCCGTATAAGGAAAATAGAAAAACAAATAGGTCGATGTAAAAAAGGACCTCGTTGACATTGTAATTGCGAGAATGTGCGAAGTCTATTTACCATTCATTTGAACTTGTTTTCGCTATTTTAAGAATTTTGAATAGTCTGATTAAACATCTTACATATAAGTAGACATTACCACGGAAAAATTATATAAATTTATTTTCATTACTTGTATTAATGATTACCATATTGATTCAAATTAAACATGTTAGGTACAAAATTCGGTCAATTAGGTAGGTCTTATTTATCATTTTAATACGATAGACTAAATTTGAGCTAATATTGGAATAAAAATAGACCGTGAGGTATATCAATCATCATCCATTCAAGTTGGTGATCCCAATAGATGCTGCACCAGGAAGAATTAGCTGCTTATTTCCTGAGTTCTGTCCCTTAGTCGCCTTCTACGACTTCGACAAGAGAGGATGTGATGTTATTTACCACTGACACTACATGCCACGACAATAACTAGGTGCAGTGGATTTAAATAGAGCTATTGGAAACAGCTATTATTACTAATTTATCACAAATGTTATCTTCCAAATTGTTATATCTATTTTTTTTTTCATTTTGTTATTCAGATTACGTGCTCCCGATAAAATAAGGTAACAAGAAATATTAACAACCACCTTCGCCCGCGTACGTAGCCGCAGGTATAAGGTTAGATTCGTTACCAATAGAAATTGCAATATAATTTGGCATAATAGGCAGTGATAGGCTAATGGTTAAAACTCGATCGGGAGGTCCGAGGTTCAAACCCAGGCACGCACCACTGATTTATGTGCGTATTATACATTAATTATCACTGCTTTTCGGTGAAGGAAAACATCGCGAGGAAACCTACATACCCGAGAGTTCTTAAAAAAAAAACAAAGTTCTCGGAGGTGTGTGAAGTCCACCAATTCGCACTTGGCCAGCGCGGTGGACTATGGCCTAAACCCTCTCATTCCGAGAGAAGACCCGTGCCCAGCAGTGGGACAGTAATGGATTGACGACGACGATAAATTAAGGTAACAAAAATATTAACAACCACCTTCGCCCGCGTACGTAGCCGCAGGTATAAGGTTAGATTCGTTACCAATAGAAATTGCAATATAATTTGCATGTCGTCAGTTTTAGCGCAATCGTGACTTTTGATCAATTACTATTGTAATAATAATTGCATAATTTATTCAGAGTGAATATACGAGCATAACAATTTGAAATCATTTATAAGGCAGCTTAAAGTGCAAGCACATATTAAGCCAGATGATTTATCACTGTACTGAAAATAAATATATGAGAAGCTAAATTAGAGGTACCTAATAGTGTTCGTTTTATTAGATTTTTCTGTGCAAAGTTTCGTATTTCACCAAAGTTTAGTGTCTGTCCGTATTTTTTTAAGGGGACTCCTTTTTATATTTCGTAGTTCATCTTTTTAAATCTTCTTAAATGTTGAAATAATTTTATTATAACATTAATTTATATGTATATTATATACTTGAATAAATTGAGGAATACATTTTTTTACAAGTATTGTATAACAATTAACTACAAATAATCATATACATGCAATATCGAATACCACTTTATATACAGCTAAAATAACTGTTCGATCTTTGTAAATCGGTCCTTAAAAATATCCTTAAAGTTTTTCTATGATTATATATTAAAAAATCCAACAAATACTCGTTCAATTGAACTGTTCGTTTTATTAAAATGTAAGATTACGTCTTCAACAGATGTTGAACTACTTTTGCACAAAGGCCCGATCTCCATTATGATTCGTTTACAATCAACAATACTTATAAAACTATTTACCTTATCTGTTACGAAATGCAGAAGCGTTTTAACAAACAGGCCTTACAGTTACAGTTTATATAATTTGAAAGTGATACATTTCTGTCTTAGAAGTTGTCCTACCGTCAGCGAGGATACGACTAACTATTGGCATTTTCTCGCTCAAGAAACGTACAATAGATATAAATTCCGTGTAAACAAAAGAGATGCAAATAGTTGATCGCTGACTGTTCACATTGCCGGCGAGGACTCGCTTCACTAGTGTGTCGCTTGTTGCAAGCGACAAGAGCTATGAAACAACGCTCGCTCAGCGATCAGAACTCACACTGGAAAGCGAAAAGCGGTCATTTCTCTACATTCAATAAAGATTATTGTATTGTATTATAGTGAACAGCCACCGTACTTGGCCAGCGCGGTGGACTATGGCCTAAACTCTCTTATTCTGGGAGAAGACCCGTGCCCAGCAGTGGGCCAATAATGGGTTGATTTGGAACAGCCACCGTAAGCGAGTGACGTGAATAATCGCTCGTCCTACTTTTTTTTTGTTCTCGAGGGGGAAACCTGCATAGTCGCTTATAATCGAGCTACACTCGTCCCGCTGGACGCCAATTTGTTTCTATTCTAGCTCTACTCGCTTCTGCTTATCGTTTCCGGTAGGACAACTGCCTAAGACGGGCACGTTTAAGCTGTTTCTGATGGCCGTTGTATACTAATTAGAGAGATTACCGTCTATCAGGTAACAGTTGCGGCATGTGACGGATTGATCGCTAAATAACTTGTTATTTGACATGTTTTCTCAAGCAGTTGCTTGAGACAACGCCGCTGTTGCCAATAGTTCGTTTAACGACGAAACAAACTGGTTTTAATTAGATTTTCGGTGAATGTTTTTGCGTCTATAAATTCACTTACAACTTTGCCTTTACTTTACTTGTACTGAACTTACTGATCTTGCCTTTACTTTGTCTTTAGTACAGCAAACTATATTCTAGTTTTTACTTGGTAAAAACTAGAATATGTTTTCTGTTCCATTTTTTGTCTATAGGTATCGTCTGGCCTTTTCGATAAAATGTAAGGGAGGCCTGGAGTAAACCTTACAATGATGTAGCTATAGATTAACGAAGATACAACTTATAGATTACGCTCTTTGACATTCTTTAACAACTGGAATTTAGAGCTAGCAGCCTGAGTAAATGGTTTGGGATTCTCTCCTTATTACTATCTACAAAACCTATCTTTAGTTGCCTTGCTCTTCAATATTGATAAAGCTTGCAGGAGTTTGAAGTTTTTTTTTATATCTGACTGAAGTAGCAAACGAGCATTCAGTCCACCTGGTAAGTGGTCACTGCCGCCCATGGACTGGACATCTGTAATTAACTTCATGTAGAACATGGGTTCTATCTGCAGTCAATCACAGATGCGTTGCTACTCCTGAGGACTATGATGGTCACATCATATAAAAGTGTACCGACAACCACACCCTGCTATCGAAACGCTAGAAATAGGTGTGGCGGTGGTACTTTTCCGGTCGAACTACACTGGTTCTACCACCTTCAAGTAGCAGGGAAGCGTGTAGTTTCTGATAAAGCAGTCACTGCCGGCTAAGAAAGCCTGAAAACAGCTTTATAGGAAACAGGATCTAAAGTCAATCGCAGATGCATTGCTACTCGCAAGGTCTAAGATTGTCAAAAGTGTGACCCCCAAAAGTGGTGAAGTGAATATTATATTAATATAAAATTTAATTACGTTTGTTGTGTAGGTGTAAGCAATTGTTACACGATTACAAAAAAATGATATGAAACACGAAATTGAATCGAAAATTAATTGAATAGTTTTCTCAAATCATCATAATCTGATATAAAAGGAAAGTAGAATTGGAAATGATTGGGTTGTGACGATATTAATTAGTTTTCACTACACCTGTACAATGTTTGCTCTACCTATTTGTTATCAACTCTTTTAATATAATTATAGATTGCTAACCCCGATAATTATATTTTAATAACGTTAGTTATGAGATACGAGTATAATACTTATTAAAAGTGGAACTTTTTAAAAATATTTTTTTAGAATTTTATTGCCTAAATCTGAATCTTATTGAAATAACTTGTTACGTCTTTAGTGTGCTGCAAGTGGATAAGGACTCTCTCTCTCTTTCTCTCTTGGTTTATCCTGAAAAGGATTTTGTATATAAGACGTGCGAATTAGTCTTAAGTAAGTTCCGTTCCATGCAAAACCTAAATCATATTTCCTAACATGAGGTGGACAGTATATATGTTTACGTCACCTATTCTTATTACACAAGGTTGACTTTCATGGCTTATTAGCGTGGAATAATTGATAGTTTTGCTCACGCTTATAGGCCAAACCGCGCCCTAACCGTGCCATTACCATCAGTCTAAGGTTGCGACACGGCATTCATGCACGATCATATCTTGTGTCCGATGTCGGCCACTGCAGGTCTACAGGTTTGGGTTCGGTCCATAATGCACGTTGGCCTTTATGCTGATCTACCGATCGGTTTTTCCAGAGATTGCGCTCACACATAATTTATGATTTAGATTAATAGTAGGATACTTAACGTGATAAACGTGACCGAAGCGATGGAAGTCGCGGGATAAATCTAGTTTTGTATATTAATCACACGTAGCTCAAAATATTATTACTTGCTATAATAATTATCCTGAATATTTAATGTGACAATTGTTTTGATTAAATCTTGTTTAACATGTAGTTAATTGCAAACATTTTTTCTATGTTATTCCATTAATCGAGAGTAATTGATACAATGTCAATAATATATATTATTTTACAGTTAAATTTACCTTATAAGATATATACCAGAAATAAAAAAAAATCACTGTAAAATCATTATGGACTAACAATTCTCAAATTCGACAAACCGACATAAAGGTGTTACACTGTACAGGTCCAGACTGTATTACGAAACGGAATGGCTAGCCCTGTTCCACCGTAAGGTTCGTGTCGAAATAACTGAAATAGGAAAGCTATTTATAGCTATTTATAGTTCATTGAAATGACACTGGTTTAGTAATACCGAGCCAGTAACTTGTCCGACATTACCGTAATATGCAAAGTGCTTATCAGTGAGCTATTTCTAATAATTCATGTTATCGATCATGGGATATAGTTATATTTCATGCTTATTCGAATGTTGTAATGTTGATTTAGTATTGATTAGTATTGCGTCTAGTCCGCTTAGATATATCTACATACACGGCCATAAATAAAAATATAAGAACCTGTACGGAAAAGCATGCACTGCATACAAATAGAAATCTAAATAGTAACTGCCTGAGAAAAGTGATTAATAGTTGTTTTTTGAAGTGAAACTTCTTTAGGCGCATGAGGGTAAAATTTTTACAGATGAAACGTCACGCCGGTATGCAACGGAAGTGTCGGAAAAGAGAGAGAGAGTGATCGAGACCGATTGAGAGAGAGTAAGACAGGGCGAACGTAGCATGAGCAACTAGCCGTGGAGTGAGAGTAGGGAGCAAGCGAGTGAGAAAGATTGAGAGAAAAAGTGAGACAGAGCGAACGTCGTATCACGCCTTTTCCCTTCCTCTTAATCTTGGAAATTTAAAGTTTTAGATTTGTATAAATATAAACAAGATTTATAAATTAGTTCGCCAAAGAAGTTTCACTTCTGGCATGTGTACTTTGTACGCACGCATGTTTTTTTTTAGATACATTATGTTTAGGGTTCAATGTTCGAATCACTGGATCGAAACCTTGGTTAAATCGTTATTTTTCAAACTAATACACTTATGTGAAAATAATAGTTTTTTGTATTGTTGAACTTGACACGTGAAAACTTCTCAATAAATTACCTTTAAACATGGCCATTGTAACTAAAACCCTAACTTCTCATTTTCAAAGACCTGGTGGGCGCGGCAGATTATATTGGTTCTTATTTTGAAATAATTACGAACTAGATAAAACCAAATAATTTTATACTAACAATACTTTAAAAGTTCAGTGCTGGGCTAACAAAACTCGATTGGTACAATAGTAAACAGGGTCGACGCTGAATAAAGGGTTAGCTTACCGGAGTTGACGTACTACAAAAACAAAAAGCGCTAATCCATAAAATTCTCATTATCGTTCATAAGTGATTTAGCAGAATCATCAGGATTTTGATCACGGAACACGCAACAGTAAAATCTCGTGTGTTCCTTAATATGCAAGTTTGTCATCAAAATTAGAATGGGCTGTAGGCAATAAGCGTATCATAGAGCGATTAATACATGTAATTCAAATATCCCCGCAGAGAAACACAAATCAATATGAAAATAAAATATCTTGAGAATATATATATCGAAGTGAGATGAGTGATGTGACATCAGGATGGTCGAGGAGTCTTTATTATTGTCCTTTCTTGAAGATTTCAAGTAAAATACAGCAGTAAACTTCTTCGATTTATTCACAACTCAGGAGGTCCGATCGCTTCGATGGTTAAACAAGAAATCTTTTCTACCGGCGTTCGCTCGCCTTTTTATAACAATGTTTGGTGGTGTGACAATAACAAATTTAAGGAGGGTAAACATTAAATGTTGGTAATTCAATAAACAAACAATTTTCGATCTTTAAACTAACTAAAATAATTATTATCGGCGACGTGTTTTTCATAAATACGCGGTGTCGCGCCGACATATATCTTCCCTCGTTAAATCATGTCTCTTTTATACAAAACCCCGGCCTAGAAAACCGACATCAAATCACGTTAATACGGCCGTAAATATTATATTGTTTACCGGGTAAATGCCGATTCTGTTACCTCATTCTTATTGCTAAATGCTTTTGGGTCGCGCTTTATCACGATAAGTCAATTAGAGAACATAATTTTGTGCGAAAATGGTTGTTACTAAGCAGATTATTTAAGTTATAAATAAAATAAAAATATGGAAAATACCTATATCTAAAGCAATTAAGTTATCAGATTTTATCACTGACATTTCCGTTATAGGTTTATGTGATTTTTATGTGATTGACGAGTAGTAGTAGTAGTGTGCAATGGTGTTAAGTGGGCACTATCGTCCATGGTCGTCTAAAAATGTTCCTTAACAAAATATGAAGAGTACCTCAAATCAATTTAGGACCGTTGTCGGGTCTCTTCAGGCATTTCTTTAACTACCATGTCTTAGCACACATGGTTAGCGTTGGCAATTTGAATTATAATAACGTTTCAACTTTAGTAATACAAACTTAATGATTATTAGCCACCTGTAAATTAACTTTGTATACACAAATTAATCTTAATGTATTATCCATTACGTATTTACATTGATTCCTATAATTTGTAAAACTAATACTCATAGAATAAATGGAATTAGCTTGACATAATGTATTATAATAAAAATATCATTGAGCGAAAACATTAAATAGTCATTACCGTGTGAGATATGTAATTAAAATTCCTGACTAGACACGTTCAAAGACGTTGTACCATACAATATACATATCATATGTTATAATCGTAAAAACGATTGTCATCAATGTAAGGTCAATTTACTAGTGTTATATTAATATATGTTTTTATGAAATTGAAGGATTAAACGAGAATGTAGTAACCACGCCAGAAACTAACTACCTTAACAGGTTATCTTACTACTAACTTAACTGGTCCCTAAAACTCACTGCCGCCCACGGGCGTAAGCAACTTCACAAGGAACGTTTCTATCTGAAGTCAATCACAGATTTGTTGTTACTCCCGAAGACTAAGGTGATCGCCTCATACAAAAGTGATCCGGCAACCACACCTTACTAACGAAACTCAAGAATTGTTTCACGGTATTCGGTATTCGGTATTCGACGACCCGCGTGGCGGAGCGGTTACCATACCGGTCTGACGTGCAATGGGTCCCGGGTTCGATTCCCGGCCAGACAGGTATCTGAATGATGAGTTTAGATTCATGTTCTGGGTCTGGGTGTTTGTGTATTCGTCTTATGTGTGTCCATGGTATCCACGACACAGGAGAAAATCCTAGTGTGGGGCTATGAGTGTAGAATGCGTGCGTGCGGTTTAAATAAGTGTGGCGGTGGTACCTCCCCGGTCGAAATACACTGGTTCTACCTAGCATACATTTTGGCCGTGGTGGAACTTATCATGGCTTGATCCCGGTGGCAGAACCGTCTTATCTATTTCTTCAAAGAGCAGTGCTAAGCGCTAATAATTATGTAATGACAAAGGATGTGGTAAGAGAGACGTTCTGAAGCGTTCTAATTAGCCCGCAGGGGTAGCAAGCATCTGTGACTGACCTCATGTAGGATTTTAATTTTGTCTAGGGTTGCTTAAAAATGGGGACACCCTCATATGAGGCGACCATCGTAGTCCTCGGGAGTAGTAACGCATCTGTGATAGACTACAGATAGAACCCACATCCTATTTGAAGTTGCTTACTGAAGTCCATGTGCAGCAGTAAATACTTACCATCAGGTGGACTGTATGCTCGTTTGCTACTTCAGTCAGATAAAAAAATGTCTATTAAAGCAGAGAGTATCTATATTCAATAGGCCTCTACCAAAGAAACCGTGCCAAGTGAAGGGTTAAAAAAACCAAATCAAAACCACTTTATTGTGTTTTAACAACTTCTTCGTGTTTTTGTATTGCGTTTAAAATGCAAGTAGTGTGGAGAGGTTTTACAATACAACAACATGGATTAAAGTTGTTATTGGTAGCACCCATTATAACCGTTAATGCCAGGTTGAATCATTCATGATGTACCAACCTTACCACATGATTTTCCCATGTGTAGTTGCTAAACTCCGCACAATGCTGTCAGAACGCAATAGAAGTAACAATGTCGAGTCGGAAATAGTTGCTTAAAAACCATTTGCTCTGGGAAAATCCGCATTGGATTAGCGATGAGGAAAGATGGGCGCGAAATACTTTTTTCGAATATAAGGATCTGTGTAGATTGCTAAATTGCCGTGGTCAAGGTTCGTTCACGCTGCGCTAAAATTTTAGCGTCACCGGTAAATTGAATATAAAAATATATGATTTGTGTGTGTCGTCGTTTTGGGTTTGATATGACATATAGACATTTAGCAAGCTGAAGTGGCAACGGGCCGGCCACATCGCTCGTAGGACCGATAACCGATGGGGAAGAACGGTCCACGAGTGGCGATCGCATTTAGGCAAAACGAGTACAGGTCGCCCCCCTACCAGGTGGACCGATGACCTGAAGGAGACAGCGGATAACCGTTGGATTCAGAGGGCACAGGACCGGTTGGAGTGGCGCCATTTAGGAAAATAGAGGCCTATGTTCAGTAGAGGACATCAAAAGGCTGACGGGATGGATATAAGAAAGCATATCCATGATATAAGAAAGCTTTATGTATTTATACAACGTTCCGTTATAATTACGTTGTAGGTACATGATTTTCGGTGTTTCGATGAGAATTATAACTTTGAATACTACTACTTTGAATGTTTAAGTAATCCAAAAAACACGCTACAGATAAACAGTAATTGTGTACTAATATTGAGTGATTCAGTTGATCTATTATAAAGTAGATAGTGCTAGATTCTTAAGTAAAATAGTAACTCGTTTCCTAATCTTTTTGATAAATATACGTCATTTTGCTACATGTATAAATTATTTGTCAAGAAAATACATTTTAAATCTAAATTAGTCACTTACTTCAAAATATTAATAAATAAATAACTTTCAACGATAAGTAAAGTCATTCACCGCGCTTTATACCGGATTTACTAACCTTTACCTTGGAATAAAGAAAATATACAGAATATGCTTTTATGCATATAGACCCGTTTACATTAAGTCGGATTGACAATTACTTTGCTGGGTGACAGATCCTGTTGCTCGCATTATATCGTCAGTCAATATGTCGGTCTAAAAACTGTAAACAAAACTTACACTTGTCGCTTAGTGCGAACAGAAAGATTTGTCAGTAGGCGAATAGTAAAGCTATCGAATCGAGGTACTGAAAACGAGCCTTGCATATCAATTTATAAGGCACAAGGAATAGCTAATACAGTTACAAACACGCGTTCTACACTAGGATTTTCTCCTGTGTCGTAGGTGCCATGGACACACACAAGACGAATACACAAACACCAGACATGAATCTAAACTCATCATACAGATACCTATCTGGCCGGGAATCGAACCCGGGACGCATTGCGCGTCAGACCGGTATGTGAACGCGCTCCGTCACGCGGGTAAATAAATATTGTCTATTGTTGTTATCACATATTTTTTAAAAAGTTTATTTCTATTGCAAAATATACTTCTATTAAAATCGTAGCATTGTTATTTTAATATTAACTGGCGTTATACTTGTAGTTAAAAGATGCCTAAACGGCACTGTAATATAGCGACTCTTTCGTATGAGGTGCACTTGGTAGGGTTTCATATTCCAAGACCAAAACATGATTAATTTCAGGTCGCAGAATGTTCTCTTTGCGGTCAGTGCTCTTAAGGATATTGTCTCTTAAAAATGTCAAGTATTTTTTATTGCATTACAAAGTGACAACGGCGCACGAAGTCCTCATGATTGGAGCACAAGGCCTTGTCGACCCGACATTTAAAAATGAATTATCATTATTAAGTACCTTAGATTAAACGTAAGTCTGCAAATGACTCTTAAGTTTAGGGTTTGTATGTTGAAATTTTATTTTTCCGTAATAAATTGCACCTTATAATATGGACTAAGACAGAAAATAACCTTTGTCTGTTTGTTTGTAAAGTTAATGTGTTTTAGCTGGATGTGGAGGTGTTGTTATGTTGATATGAGAGATTTCCATCTAATATTTAGGAATAAAAATGAACTTTTAGTTATCTTCAGGGCATTTCCAAAGTTTTCCAACAACTGGCTAGTGATAAAAAGGAAGCACGTTTTATTACCCTGTGGAGCAAAGAAGTCATTGGAATTCAGTCACTGTTGGTCACCCATCCACTACCCGACCACGCCTGAGATTGCTTAACTCGATCGTTTACAATCCACACAACAATTAACATCGATGAACAGCAATAGCAACATTTCGTTTAATATTCAAAAAAACTAAGTAATCGTTTATGCAAATGAGCTTGCCCAATGTTGATTGTGGTAATTTTTCATGTGAAGTCATTAATTAGTTACGCTCGGCTTGGCTTCATATTTTTCAAGACCACGCATTCTAGTACAGTTACAAGTGCGTCTCACCACAACGAGCAAGGGCGGCTGTTGTGGTTAGGCAGATTGATTTAATTCTATACACATATAAATGAGCAGACAGCTCAGTTTTTTTGTTGTCTTCGTTTTTGAAGTGAAACTTCTTTATCGGGGTTGTTGAAGTGAAAGTGAAACTTCTTTATCGGGGTTGGAAAAAAATTTTGTGCAACATTTTTTCGTTACGCGCCATCTTTTTCTGTTACTCGCCATCTTTTTTTATTTTTCGTTACGCGCCATCTTTTTCTGTTACGCGCTATTTTTTTTCCGTTACGCGCCATTTATTTCTTATCCCTACCACGCGTGATATTAGATAGATTATTATAGATAAGATTATTAGATAAAGTTTAATAAAAGCCTTTTATTAAACTTTATCTAATTTAACTTTATTTAACCAATTTCTGTAAAGTTGCATATAGTAAATTATTTTTTGAAAAATAACGTCATAAAGAAGTTTCACTTCTTACGAGTGTACGCTAGTACACGCACACATTTTTTTTTGTTTATTGTTTTATAGTCAATGTAATAAATTACCTATATTTTGAAGAAGACGAAACAGACTAACAAACTTTGGGTTTTGTTTGTCAACAGTTTTTTGTTTATAGTTCAGTAATAAATGTTAGTAAGATTAGCTACACTTTGTAGACAAATAAATCTCGTAAAAACGAGCTTTAATGTCCACTGACAAAAAAAATTATAGTGCTGGAATCCTATCTAATCCTGTCGAATAATTACTTGTAATGTTGAATGTTTTCTTAAGTATGTTGTACTTAGATTAGCATTGAGATTAATAAGACACGTATATATTCTCTGAAGCTTTAAAGTTGCTATGTTGTTTTGGGCGTCGTAATAATAAATGATCTAAGCACTAGTGTCATATCGTTTATCTATTGCATTCTGGCATTGCTCAATTTCAATGACATTTATTGAGTGATGTCATGTACTAAAATGCAAACATTTTTGAAGGTGGTGGAACTTTTTTTTGGTTTCGCCCTATTTCTGCCTAATAACACAATGTTAAGGGCTATTGAGTCCTGGTTTGAGGGATGTGTTAGGGGAAACCTACTGATTAGAGGCATCCCAAGTTAGATTTAAGAGTAAGCAACGCATTTGTAGCCAATTTCAGATTAGACACTTATATTATCAGGAGTTGATTACAGATGTCTATGTGTGGCAATTGCCATATAACATCAGGAAGACTTTATTTAGTCTTTATTTAGTTTAATCAGGATGATCATATTCTTTCCCTACTTGAACATTGTATAAAAAACCAATTGCATGCATATTTTTTTAATCATTGGGTAGAGTAAGTGCGCTTTCACATTAGGTCGTAAGTAGTGCGGCAGCAGCTCGTTAGCCGCGCGACTGTAGCGAATGCTTTCTTATTGCAACTATAGCCGCGGGAAATTTTTAGATTAGGGTGGCGCGCTTTTTTTCAACAATGGAAATAATATATTATATTAAAAATAACTAATATTGAATAATAATTTCTATAATAAGAAACCATTCGCTGCAGTCGCGAGGCTGACGCGGTAAAGCCGCACTGCTTGCGACCTAATGTGAAGGCGTCCTAATACTAAAATTATGAAATCGAAAACTAAAAATAATATTAGGCTAGTGCAGTTCACATTATTTGGAATGTAAGTTCCATGGAGTTTTGCTTAACAAAAACGTGACTATGCAATTGCCCTTTGTTGAAACAATGTTTATTGTATCTGTGGTGTTGTATAACTTGTTACGATAAGGAGTGGAATCAAAAGGCTTGTTTATTTCTCGCTCATATTAAAGAGAACGTGCGAGAGGTAAATGGGTATATTGCAATTTTAATGACATTTTTTATTAAAACAAGTTACAGTTAAAAAATGACCTTTGAATAGACCTGTTTATTGGACAATGATTTGTGACTTTTTACACGTACTTTTGAATTAATCTTTGTCTTTGATTAGTCCTAAAGTATTGTAAGTTTTTATCTTGTGTGAAAATAATCGATTAAGTCACCGCGTTTGGCACGCATTTTGGGCAGGGCAAGCAGTAAGTGTTAATAATACACAAGAATAAACGGCTGACCGCATTTAGTATTTTCATTGTCTAGTCAGATAAATTAAGTCAGTTGCGTCGGTTTGTATGCATTGCTAGAAGAGATGATGAATATAACCATCAACCAATATATACAATTAATCAATAAATATTTTCAACTATTATTGTCATCTCTAATTGCTAGTCTTTAGACCTAAGTTACAAAATCTTATAGTAACTGCTTTACCAAACCCTTCAAATTAGTACACAGCAGTGCTTTACAAAAAACCTATTAAGTAATATAGGTAGCTATTATTTCTTTAATCTACTAAAAAACGATTCAAAAACCTAAAGACCAGTGAGCGGTTCTCAATAAAAACTAATAATCTATTGTTGCGGTTCATTGACCTATTTTGTTTAAAAAAAAAATTGCAGCTACTTATAAATTGACAGGCCTTAACAGAAGCCATTAATCTTTTATCAATATGGCACAGGACGGGTTTCATTGTCATCTTAAAATCGCTAAATCAGATGCATATGGATGAAAAGTCTGAGTAGCAACGCATCTGTGATAGACTTCAGATAGAACCCATGTTCTATTTAAAGTTGCTTACAGTTGTCCATGGGCTGTAGTGACCACTTACCATCAGGTGGGCTGCATGCTCGTTTGCTACTTCAATCAGATAAAAACAGGTCTTATCAGCTTTGTGTAAGATAAATTTTATTTTAAGTAAAATACATAACTATGTAAATTTCTGTCCTATCATTGGAAATGTGTCTCTTTTTAGGTTTTGGGCCATTTATTATCAAACGCGAATCAATAAGTACAGAAGAAAGGTAATAACTCGTAGACGGTGATTCAAAATATGAATATGATAATTGTCTTGCACTTTACATAGATCTAACAGAACGTTAACCACAAATTTAAGCATTTTGTTGATATAGAGCCGTCCGAGTAAGTATTTAAACAAAATAATAATATCGATTAACCTCGATTTGGGTAACATTGAACATTTTTTACAATATTTGTGATATTATAATTTGTTTTATATTTATTGCACCTTGTTTTTACTAAATTAATAGTGTCCTTTTTAGCTGGTTTATTAATCTAACACAATAAATTTACGGAGAAAACAATTAAACTATCCACAATTACCCCTAAAACTCAAATTCAAAGTTATCCTTAGTTTTGGGTAACTTTGAATATAATTTTTTGAGGATATAAAATCCGTCATTAATCTAATATTTTAAGGTCTGAGTAAAATTAATTAACATATTTTTGTTAATTAAAACCAAATCTATAAAAAATACATTTATTTTGATATATAAATACAATAGACAACTTGGTCTTGCCATATGAATCAAGGTCGATCAATTTGGGGGTAAAATAAGATACTAGTTTTTTTTTGTTTATTTATTCCATCCATCCATAGGATGGACGGAACATCGGGTACCTTTGGAAGGTTTCCCTCTCGAAAACAAAAAAAAAAAAGGATGGACGGAACATGGACATAACATAGGCCTCCCCTAAATGGCGCCACTCCAACCGGCCCTGTGTCCTCTGAATCCAACGGTTTCCCGCTGTCTTCTTCAGGTCACCGGTCCATCTAGTAGGGGGGCGACCGGTACTCCTTTTGCCTAAACATGGTCGCCACTCGAGGACCTTTCTTCCCCATCGGTTATCGGTCCTACGAGCGATGTGGCAGCCCATTGCCACTTCAGCCTGCTAATTTTGAGAGCTATGTCGGTAAGCTTCGTTCGTCTACGGATTTCAACGTTGCGAATCATATCTCGTAGCGAAATTTCGAGCATAGTCCTCTCCCATAGCACGCTGAGCGACCCTGAGCCTCCGAAAAAAAATTTTTTTTATGATACAGGTAACTTTGAACCGTTCAAAGTTACCCGTATTACATCCAATTTCGACGTCGTCAAAAGTTTAGCAGTTTTACGCAATATTCAACATGGGATACGGATAGTACAGTTTCAAAATAATAATATACAATATACATTTTAAAGATTAAACATCAAAACATACCTGTTTACGGTAAGTTTTATATTATAATTGCTATTTCAAAACGGAGCATCAAACACTTGCAACAACTTCACTACGGAAAAGGCGGTATTTTTTAAAATTATGACATTAACAGGTACCTTTTTTTTACTTTCATTGCTATTACAACATTTTGGCAATCCATTTTACGCAGGTACAATATTGAAACAACAAGAAGTTTCCATGTAATAAATTAATATATTTTTTTCACAACTTTGTTCAAAGTTACACCGCTGTTCAATGTTACCCAAATTGATTGTAATCTTAATCCGTGGTCAACACCCACACTACATTCAAGAATATTGACATTTGTTTAAGGTGATGGAGACTATTGATAAAAGTGTATAGGTCTGTAGCCCCTTAATTACTTTATAATTATGACAGGGGGCTTAAAGTAAGCCGACGGTTTTATTATTTGTGCTAAATGTATATATGTTAATAAATAACCATTCTTAAACTCATAATATATACTGATAACAGTAATTGACACTTAATTTTTCGCATTGTCAAATAGCCTATTATACAAATAAAATTAATTTCTCACAGATATAAAACCTTTTTATATTGAAATTTTTGCCGTTTGCCTTTACTTTCTACAATAAAGTTAGGCAATATGTTCCCCAACAAATTACTTTTTGAATGTAATTAAAAGAAATAATGCGCTCATTTTGATAAACACCATATTTGTATTATATTAAAGATTACTTATATTATTATAGAATACAGAACTTTATTTTTCCACTTATTAGCATTTGCTCCACTGAAACACATAGGACTTCATTGTTTGCGAGATTCTGATTAGAAGTATTATGTTATGTGCAGAACTTCGAATCATAACGAAACTAGTAGTAGTAGTATGATCAGATTACCGTTTGTAGGCAAAAATAAACCTATTGGATGGGAGTCATTTAGTATCTTGTCTTAACTACTTTGCTAAGGTTATATAGTTTAATATACTTTGCTTAGTTACTAGACAAATGTGTATTATATCAACTACAGCAATTATCCTTCCCACGATAAACTATTGATAAGATTCCAAGAACAACATCTACATACGCTCTAGCAAGCGTTGTACAGCTTTGATTTGACAGCGTTATGCCGATCTCAATTATTTACATTCTCACTTTACTGATAATTTATGTGGATTTTCAAATGTCAAGGATTTCAAGAATCGAGTGCTGGATATAAAATCGCAGTTTCACGGCAAATAATTGCTATATCTAGAGCATTTACGCAGATTATTACTAAGAGTAAGGAAATAACCTACATGCATAAGGTCTTACAGGTAAAGAGTAAGCGGAAACTCAAAATTGTCTCAATATTATCTGAACATGTATGTACATTATATTTTGGTTTCGTAAGTATTTTTGATATTGATAAAATGTTCCAATTTAATTTTGAATAGGATCAACTTTTTTTTTAGTGATTCGAGATGAGAGACAGTCATTATTCATCTGAAATTATATATTAAATGGAATATAGTAAAGCAAATTAAATAAAGTTAAATACAAATTTCAAAACTAACACAACAAAATAAATTATATTAAAAAATACAATAAGTCATAAAATTTTAGTTCGTTTACGATTAATATTCCTTGCAGCAACATTGCCTTACATTAATGTCGGATATGGTCACGCCCTTAGCTGTTATCGATGTAGTAATATTTAATACGTATTTTAGTCGATTATGCCCTCTGGGAAGTTAACAAACACTTATTAACATATAATTTAACGTTCTTCCTGACCTGTTGGTAAATTGTTTTGTAATAAATATGCGGTTTATATTTATACTTTTACTGTTAAGATCTGTATGATGTTTCACATTCCAAGTTAGTCAAATACATCAATTATTCATATATTAAAAGATGCTAAAAGTTTTTTAATTTGCTAATGGTGAAACTACTTTATAATGTAGTAATGTACTTTATAATATAAATACATATATCTTTAACAAAATGAATCAGTTCAATTAATAATATTTAGGCTTTTCAATCCTTACATTAATATTTCCACTTCATATATTATTCAGAAAAATGTACAAATAGCTACTCGGATGGATTCCTAATATATGACGTATGAGATTTTTATTATTTTATTCAACCAAACCATTGTGTAAAATATCTATACAGAAAAAAAATTATGCACAAAATGAAATAATTGGTACTAAATAATTAGCTTCATCACTATTTAGATAATAATGTTAGTAAATATCCTTTCAGTATTGCCAGTCTAATCATAATTACGTATAAGTGAGGGCGTGTCCACATGCATCCCCCGGCGATGTTGTATGCAATGTTGCTCGTAATTATATCATGATTAAAGCATAAACACTACACTTTTAATCTTTGTATAATTATAATAACAACGGGTTTTGTTTTGCAATGGATTTAACTGAAGGTATTATTGATCGGATCTTAGTATCAGATCAATGTAGAGCACATATGATATTTTATAAGTTTATAGGTTTATACATACACCTACTATGTAAAGATCTTATTATATTGATAAATACAATAATGAATTTTAGTAAATACAACGCATTAAATTATAAAACCGGTTAGTAATACTCGACGTATTAAAATATTTTGATAGTTATTAAAGATCACTTATTCCAAATTCTTAGGAAGCTATATATATATATATATATATATATATATATATAGGTAATTGCTTAGTAAATTGCATTCCAATGCCATTAAGTAATTGTCGTCAATAAGCACCATTGATCGACATCATATAGACTGGATGTTGTGTCAGAATCAATTAACTACTTACTACAATTTGGGCTCAAACGCGTTGCTACGTAAGGAATAAGCTGTATCGCCTCATGTAAATACTTCTGTTTTGTACTACTAGGAGGGTTGAGTTAAATTACTCAATTTATAGACTTGGGTTCAGTTACATGTCCATAAGGGTGAGGTTGAGTTAAACTTCTGTTTCTATAGAGTTGGATTCAGTTTCATGTCCATACGAGTAAGTTATACTACTAACCATCAGTTGAACTAAATGCTCGTTTGCTACTTCACTTATTAAACAGTAAAACCATCCCTTAGTTAAATTTTAGAAGCTTACCAAATATATACGTAAACGTCATTCTAAAAAACAACGAAAAATATACTTTTAATTCAACTTACTTGAGTAATGGCATTTAAATGACTTTCGGGCGGTCAAGATAAAACGAACGTAACGAAGTTCAACCATGAATACTGAATTGCCTGCGGTGTTGCATTAGGCAATGCTCGTAAATGCCGGCCGTAATTAAAATCTTAATATATATAAATTACGTGTCACTTTATTTGTCCGCAATGGACTCTTAAACCTCTGAACCGATTGTAATCAAATTTACACAACGTGTGCATTTTGATCCAACTTGAAAGATAGGATAGTTTATATCTTAATTTATAGGTTTAATTGCAAATATTTTTTTAGCGGTGGCGGTGTAATGTTATCTGTTAACTTACAAAATTTGTTTATGTAACATTTCTTTAACCACAGCAACGCGTGGCCGGGTATGCTAGTATACTATATATCAATGTTACACATACATACCAATGATGTAAGTACTTGATATATTTACGTAAACACGTTAATGCCAAGCAAAGTCCGTAATATAACGTACCATATGTAGATGTGTCCGTATCTACTAGACTTGATAACATATCTAAACATTTTCGTCAGATTAAATAATACTGAATTTAATGAACTGTAAGGCAAGATACTGGAGCTAACTTTCATTACCATGTAAAAAAAAATGTAATTACCTATATTTAAAAAAATGGATATAAATAAGAAAAAAGACAAACTCGCTGAATTTCTTGCCGAATCTTCTCAGTTGAGGTCGTATTCCAATCCGGTGGTAGTGTAAGAAAAAAAATGTAACTGACAATTTGTAAGTGCCAGTAGGCCTAGACATTTCATTTCAATAATTCAGATAAATTCTATGCAACACATTATATAAATAAAATATTGATACTTAAGTTTACGGTTATTATAACAGTAATTATTAAAAACGTATTAAAAGGCCATAAATATAATTATCTGAGCATAAACTTTTAAGCTCAGAGTTGACCAATAATGGAGCTCAAGGATTGCTGTGGGTGAGCTCCAACAATGAGTAATATGCACTCCACCGCATTAGAAGAAGGTCATTGTTGTACCTCAAGCGAATTCGTTAAAATTATTTTTGCCATGTTCAAGCATGTAATAAAATAATCGAAAAACTTTGCTAGATTTGCGTTATTTTAATCATAAAAAGATTCCCAAAAAAACCATTTTTATGAGCTTTTTAAAGCAGGATACTTATGAAGTCAAACACAAATGCGTCGCTTCCATGGACTAATGGCACATATGAAAGTGACCCTACGTCCCACCTGTCCACCGAAACGCAAAAACTACTCCATACTAGAAATAGGTGTGATGGTGGTACTGTCCCTTAACTACACCGGTTCAACCATCTGGTAAGGCAGCAGAACATCTGTGGTCATGCGATGAATTTTTCTTTATTGTTCTACGGGTCTCGTTGTCATTCTCTTATCAGTTTCAATGTAGCACATTTTTGTCTCAAGCGAGTAAATTTTTCATAGCTTTTCGCTAACCCTATGGTCTCAGACAAGCGACTAAGGTTATCCGCCCAAATTTCGAGTTGAAAGTAAAATCACGACTGGTTCAATTTAACTGGATTGCGTGTGACCACTATATCAAACCTCGCCCACGTCTTTGCTATTGTTTATAATGAATAAAATGAATATACTCAGCGAGAGGTCCAAGGTTGGCTCATTATATTGTTTGCCCACGAATGGACGTATGGTCGAGTAAGATAGGTTAGTGCCGAAAGGTCGGGGCTTAAAGAGCATGCAGCACGATTGAACTCGCATTATATAATGTCAAGAAGTGTAACATAAAAAAGGAAATGGACCTTCATATTGTATGATATTGAATAGCGCCTGATAAAAACTAATAGCAATGAATGAGTTGGACGTAATAAATTTATATATAGTAAAATATTAATCTAGTTTGTTTTTATGGATAAAATACAAATTTAATTCGTTTAGTCGTAGAGAAGATTTATGATGACTTAATGACGATATTAATTTGTAGCTCTAAACTAATGACAAAGTAAAGGCGAGGTATAACTTTGAGAATGGCACTTAATATCAAAATATATACATATAACGTGAATCATTCCTTGTATTTGAGAAGAATTCGTGACAATGACTAATAGTATAAATCGTTAAGTCCAGTTCACATCGCCTACTCAAAACATCCTAGACAAGGCGCGCCCACTTGTTGCTACGACTCTCCTGGACACCCACGCACTAACATTTATCCTGCTAACATGTTCCTAGGCTTGTTAGGTCATATAGTATCTATTAAGCCCTAAAGGTTGTGCTTTATAGATCTTTAATCAATAAGTTAGTAGTTTCTTATAAAAGCACACAGAACAAGGCCTTCTCATGAATAAGGAAATATTTAATATACTTATTGTTTAAATGCGTGTTCTACCGGCTTTACAATAGTGAGTGTTCCGAGGAACTCTTTGACCTACGTAACCTTTCCTTAGCCGCACCACTCGCCGAAGGATGAAGTTTCAACCACATCAATTGGACCCGTAGTGGTCCTCCATGGTTTGGTTTGCGCATTATTGCTACGGACGTGCAAGATGTGGAACGAACTTCCTCCTGAGGTATTCCCGGAGCGTTATGACAAGGGGCTCTTCAGAAAGGCGCGAAATGAGCTCTCCTTTAAAACCGGCGATGTATTGGCGACTCCTCTTGTGTTGCAAATGTTCATAGGCGACGGTGACTACTTTCCATCAGATAGACCGTCTGTCTTATCGCTGGGTTCAATTATAAAAGAAAATACAAGGAGTTTCAACCTAGTACTCAGGGCCAGCAACGAATATATGCTCAAGTTCCAGATCTGTCGTAGATTACAGATGTCCATGGGCGGCAGTGGCCATTTACTTACAGATTTACCATCTAAAAACACATAAGTCGCAAATATATATCCATACAGTCTTATTTCATGATATGAACAGAGAAAGCTTAGTTGAAAAAAATGTCTTATCCAGGAGACATAAGTTCGAGAATTCAGTAATCGATAAAATTTTAATTATTGACCTAAAATCCAATTTACAATGCTTCTAAAAACTGAATTAACGATGTTGCAAGTGACTTAAAATATGCCGTGATTGCTACCTGCGTGTCAATGTTCAATTTGTACCCGATTTTTCTTAAGCTTATATAATTTATATTTATATTGTACAATTTAAATTTAAATCCATTCACTAAGAGTCTAAATATAGCAATGTCGATGTCAATAAATGTCGCCTAAATAAGTGTGTTATAGCGTCCAAGGTTACTTTAGCATTACGTGTCAAACTGACTACTTTTACCCCGCAATTGTCCAATTAAATGCTGGTAGTATTTCTGTAGAACGAGTTTTTATAAATCTTAGCCTTAGATAAAAAATAAGATAGACTCACTCTCGAATAACATTTAGAAGTAATTTGGTATATTATTGCTAACTCGACGATTTGTAGATTTCGCTGTACTACAGAAGTACAACGTACAACGAAATTATTATATATAATCAACCTGTATAGATGTATACCTGTGATTTCTTTAAAAAGGTTTCATAGATGGATGGAGTCCACCAAATCAACTTGAGTAGTGCCTCTACCATTTCTTAACACGTACAAGTAGAGATTGCGATTTAATGTCATATACGCAAAGTCGTATAATTGCAAGTTGTATTTCAATGTATTGCTTGCAAATATTTCTACATACTGTCGCTTAAGTTCTAACAACGCGTAACTCAAAAATGCCCATTTTGAGTTAATGAAATAATGGTATCTCAAAATAATATAGGAACGATTTACATTTTAATAAAAATAAAAAAAAAAAATATTTTAGTATGAGTACATTAATATTTTAAGCGAAATATATTATTTGGTAGTTGTAGAATTAAAAATAACTATTAGAGACAGTTTATGCCCTCCAAAGTTGCTAGTATTGAGATCCGTGGTGAACTTATGCGACGATATGTAGCTCCGATATGTCTTTAATTTTTGTTCTAAGATCGCAATGTTAAAATTTTCAAGTGCGAGACACAGTGGGTGTAGGTAATGCGTTCGAGTTCGTAGCGGAATGCAAATTACGTTGCAATACTTGGAGATATTCAGCTATTTGCCGCCTACGACCTTATCTGCTAATAGCTATAAAAAGTATTCACAAACATAGAAACGCAATCAGGCGTAAAGAAATCGGTTTAAGGAAACAGGAACATTCCTGACAGGGTCAATGAACGGCTGTGCGCTGCAGTTAAGATGTAAAGGTATTGTTTAACTGTGTAAGAAGTTGTAAAGTTATTTATTTATTTGGTTTTACGATATTTTATTTCTTATACTAAAGAAGACCTGTGCTATATTATGCTACGATTCGCTGATGTAATTGGTAAATAATGCTTAAAACTTTTCAAAGATGCAACGACTCGAATTTGCTGAAAATTTTTGAACTTTTTCCAATTTAAAAACAATTTTTTAAAATTGGTAAAAAAAGGTTCGAATTATTTAAAATTGCAAAACTATATTTACCAGTGGCTCTGCTGAAGGCTGAATATAATTTTGCATATATACATGAATTTAGAGCAATTTTGTCTTTCTAAACTTAAAATACATTTACATTAGCTACAAAAATAGTTAAAGTAAAGTCGTGCACTCAATAAAGTATCAACTTAACACAGTGTCATAGCTGGAATACATAAAATGCAGAACTCTGTGAACATTGCGACATATCTTGCGATATGCAGATTGTGGACTGAGCATTTCCCACACAGACATAGAGTTCGCCTTTCTATGATCTTAGGACGTATAGAGGACATGTTATTATACTACACGAGATGTTTGTAATTAACATATCAACGCCATGAAAAAATATTGTTGTATGCCGAAAAACAAAACATCTATTTAAAAAAATCATTAATATTAAATTAGATAACTAGTCTTCTATCTTAAAACATTCAATTTTAAACTTAAATGATTACATCTACGTTATTATACGTTTGTGGCCAAGCTCAAATAGTGCTTTAATATTATCTAGGATTTCAAAAGTCTAAGATCATTTAGAATTATGTGAATTGCATAGCTGATGCACTTCACTACATAGTATAAAACAAAGTCACTTCTCGCTGTCTGTCATAGGGACATATGATATGCTTAAATCTTTAAAACTAGGCTACGGATTTTAATGCAGTTTTTTTAATAGATAGAGTGATTCAAGAGGAAGGTTTTTATGTATAATACATGTATAATATAGTGGGGAAACAATGATAATTTTAGACTTTAGGCGGAACGAAATTCGCCGGGTCAACTAGTCTATGAAAAATCGAATCCGACTCCATGTGCTTAAACTTTTAGCAAAGCGAGTACTAGGCCATGCGGTTCAAACGTTATTACAACTTGCAACACTTAACCGATTAGGGAACAGTTCAATAGATTGATTAATGAGGTATATGGGTTGTTGATGCAACAGCTAATCGATTTCTTTGTTCACTACATCATCTTACTGTACTGAGGGCTTTGGTAATCACTGATAACTTGTTGCGAAATGCAATTGCCGATACCACGCTGATACAAAAGTACTAGCGGATCTTCTCAGTTGAGGGCGCGTTTTGTCCCGATGATACTGTATGAAAAAACATTAATAATAATAATAATAATTTCTTTATTACTCCCAATAGTCTCAAGTACTAAGGTTACAAGTTACATTGTCACTAATGATTTTGTGCCTCAGCGGGCCTGTGTAATATAGTTATTTCTATCTTACATACGCTTTTGATAGAGTGGAGAGATTTTCTTACGCGATGTCGTTTGAACTTGCGTTGTGGTTGCGATTTAGTTATCGTTAGCACAGTTAGTTTTGACAGCAAAATAAATGTGGCTCGACGACCCGCGTGGCGGAGCGGTTACCATACCGGTTTGACGCGCAATGGCTCCCGGGTTCGATTCCCGGCTAGACAGGTATCTGAATGATGAGTTTAGATTCATGTTCTGGATCTGGGTGTTTGTGTATTCGTCTTGTGTGTATCCATGGTACCCACGACACAGGAGAAAATCCTATTGTGGGGCTATGAGTGTAGAAAGCGTGCCCGTGTTTAATTTTAATTCAGGAGTTGAAGCAATTTTCATTTTAGAAGTCTGTCTTCAAACTCTGTTTTGATAATTAAAACAAATAAATAAATATATTATAATTTCACAGCCATAAAATAAACAAATAAATAGATACAATCGATAACGATAACGTCTCAAGTAATTAACATGAATTAATGATATGTAAAAATAATTAATATTACATATATAAAAAAAAAACATTAAAGATAATAATTACTAAACATAAAAATATAGTTACCGTAAATTGTAACATTGATAAAATATGTTATATCAGTAATAATATATTTGCCTACAATTTTATGAAAGACCTTCACGTTATAGCTTACAGTCACAAGTTTTAAGCCTTTTACTATCCAAGAAACAATAACTAAGGCCAAAACTGAGTGGCAATTAACACGTCCATTTATTGACGAGTGTGAATATGTATTTAAAATTGGCCACGTGTGTGAAACTACCGCTTTGTTATCTATCTATTGTTAACATTAGTATGTAATTTTAGTATTGTTTTAACAAAGTTATTGGGCTTTATATGTATGGGCAAAAGTACAGTTATTTATTAAGGGTGTAACAGACTTAGTTGTATAAGCACTAATTCAGTGATACAACATTCGGTTTTATGGGTATTTAAGGAATCCTGATGTTTGAAATGCGTGTAGATATGCAATAATCAATGCTAAGGCTTAGAAACTTTCTTTAAATAATGTAGGTATATAACGTAATGTTCCCAAGAGTTTACTGAAGTCTATAGATCAACCTAAAAGGTGGTACAACCAATATGATCCTACTAGGAGTTCAGCAGTTTTGGGTTTTGTCGGATGGGTGTGAATGCTGCTGACTTACGAATGACTGGATCATATTAGTCCTCTTTTGTGAACATTTTACTTACGGCAAACCGCGGTAATGGCTTTGGCTTGAGCATAAGAGGGCACCAAGTTTGAATCTTTGGGGACGCATAATCAACTTATTTTAATCTTCGCGACTTTTTGTCTCCGGCATTGCAAAGAGCCTACGTAAGTTTTTTTTTTGCAGATTATTATGAACGCTATTACAAATCAAATAAAATTTAGTACAAGTTTACAAACGTATAATGTACATTATAATGCATGGATGAAAAGGTAAACAATGATTGTTTGGCGTAAGCGATAAACAAGTAAAAAGACACATCTGCCAAGTTCTGCTACTAAGTCATCTTTCCTACACATAGATCCAGTGCTTACCGTAAAATCTTTGAACAAAGTATTCGTGAGAACTGCCTTTGTTCGCTATAATTTTTCTATTGTCCCTATAAGTTTTTTACTCACGGGCATGTCTTACATATAATTTCTACAAGGGTACATTGCGGCAAATCGACATTAATGTGCTATCTACATACTAAAGAGCCATGGTAATTGTTTTCAAAAAATACTCATTGTTTTTATATATAGTTAAGAAAATACTATATATGACTGCGTTTTATGTAGCTTTCGGGTAAATTTTATGTACCTAATGTAAAAAATAATGTTTTTTGATGATCATGGTATTTTTCCTGGTTCCTGTGTTATTATTATACATTTTCACACAAATTATAAAACATAACCTCAAGATGTAGGTACATAAGCTTGTAAAAACAAAATATTTTTAAAAACGGTAGTTACTTACGTCTACTTCTATAACCATTGGCCTACATTAAGAAATATCTTCAAGACATTCTTATAATTATAAGAAGATAGAAGATTTGACGACCCGCGTGGCGGAGCGGTTACCATACCGGTGACCGGTACCATACCATACTGAGGCGCAATGGGTCCCGGGGTCGATTCCCGGCCAGAAATCTGAATGATAAGTTTAGATTCATGTCCTGGGTCTGGGTGTTTGTGTATTCGTCTTGTGTGTGTCCATGGTACCCACGGCACAGGAGAAAATCCTAGTGTGGGGCTATGAGTGTAGAAAGCGTGTTTATATTTTATTTTTAACAGTACAACATACGTATTTCGGAATCGTCAACCATGCTCAAGCAAACACACTTTCTATATCGCCATACATGGATAAATCTTCCGAGTGGTCCCTAATCTTCCATCTGAAGCAAAACAGCAAATGTAGCGTAATGTTTATTAATTTGTCGTGTGAACACGTTAATGAGTGATATGCGCGAGAGCCGTCCGCTGCCCTGAATCCCACACAGCCTCACGATCTTTATAAACGTGATAAAATTCGTCTGACGAATACAGATTACACTTTTTTACACATATAACGGATGAGAAGAAATAATTTATAATAATTTTGCTTATCCTAAAGGATCATATTTTTCTAATTATTGCGTATTTGGATACCTAATACGTAATATTTTTTTGGGTAGTGTCTATTTATTTATTTATTTATTACAAAACTTACAACTAACATTACAGGACTTCTCCTAATTCGTTAGTGTAGATATTGTATTATCGTTATTAAATTAATGGTAAATGTCATAAAATTACAATAACAAGATTACAAAATTAATAAATAGAGAAATAATATACTAATAAAAACCTAAAATGAATCTACGTGATAGAGTGCTAAATTTATAGATCTGAGGTTATAGTTTTTGGGTTTGTACTTGATCGGACATTAAAATTATTATTTTGATTGATGTTATGCGTGCATGCTTGTATAATTGTATATTCGTATATGGGTATACAACCAATATGTTTTGAGAATACTGGTGTCAGATAGATTTGTATATATGTAGTTATGACTCCATGGTCGTCGTACACGTCGTCTTCATCGCTAGATTTGTCTATGTAAAGCAAATTCGTACCAACTAATGTCTGTGTAAGTACCTACTTGTATTCAAATTCTTTCTTAAAATCAGTACCCAATTTATGTCCATTAAGTAAGCTTCATTTCCTATTTCATTGAAATCGATGGCCAATGTTGTTTGCGATAATGGAAGTTTGCGAAAATAATAGGAAAATAATCTTTCGCTATCTCAACTATCGTAAGCATAGTGTTTCACTATGCAATAGGCAAATAGTATCGCAAATATAATGATTACCCCAAAATTACCAAATCCCCGATAGAATCTCAAGCGATTAAGAGGCGTGGATAGTTCCTTGAGTTAAAATAGAATGCAACTCAAGTTTACTATCAGCAAGGCCGGAAAATGTAGCAATTGTTCTGAATAGCTCAGATTGTGGCTATTAGGCGCACGCTCTCCGCGGTACCGGTACCCACATATCTACTAGTGCATGGGCAATTATGAAACGTTGCGAAGGAGAAAATGTTGATGGTGTAATTTATATCTGATAGATTGGTGATTGATTTTGCTATTTTGTTGTGACTCTTGACGCTTTCTATAATGTTAAGATTGTACTCAAGCATTTGTTGTGTTGTGGATGCCATGAATATAAAGGCAGGATACGCTATCCTATATCAGTTCAGTGGGAGTAAGATTTACGGAGGAGAGGAGGAGATAATTACGACACTCATTTAGTTTACACTTTGTAGACACTTTTTATGCATTCCGATCGTATGACATGATCTACGCCTACCCGCTCAACGTTGCGTTAAGAGAAGGGAGATGCTACCCTCACTTGTCTATGATTTTTTTTTTATTTGACTGAAGTAGCAAACGAGCATGCAGTCCACCTGATGGTAAGTGGTCACTGCCGCTCATGGACATCTGTAATCAACTTCATACAGAACATGGGTTCTATCTGAAGTCGAACACAGATGCGTTGCTACTCCCGAGGACTATGTTGGTCGCCTCATGTAAAAGTGTGCCGGCAACCACACCCTTCTATCGAAACGCAAGAAATGCTTCACGCTAAAAATAGGTGTGGCGGTGGTACTTCCCCGGTCGAACTACACTGATTCTACCACCTTCAAAATAATAGCCATGTTAAGAGATTACGAACTATTAAACTAATCGGCGTTAATCATGAAATTTACATAGATTTCCCGTCATCCACCGACAAATGCATGACGAATATACAAAGGGTCAGGCCCAAAACAGAAATCTAAATTTATTTTTAAGATTTCTTTCTGGTCCGGAACGAACCCTAAACGAATACGTCTCTAACCAGTGTGGTAACCACTCTACCAGGTAGGTAGTCGGGTAGTCACGACATTAAAATTGATACATATCTATATGAGAAATCAAATTAGGTTTAGATCTTTCGAACTAGTGTGTATTACGTACCGACATAGATTCTGCTTTGTTATTGTTATCAGTATTAAAAAAAATACCTTCATAATTTTATTGTTCTTAACAAACGCTTATTTGATTTCATGACTCGTCTCATACACAGATCGGTTACTACTTATTAGATCTGACACTTAGTGGGTTCTGGGTTTTATGGATGAATGTACGAGTAGATTTTCGTAGTGGGTTTACGTTTTAGTGAACCACAATTTAGGTAATCATATTATAGGACTATCAGTTTAGAAACGTTTATCCAGACGGAACTCACACAATAATACGAATAACGATACGATCATAAAAGCTTGTCCAATAGCATTCTATATACACCGTTGTCTCTTAATCATTTTTTACATAATATGTATTTTCATAGGTTTATTTTCTGTATAGTGTGTAAATGTTTTATGAATTTTCTATTTCTCTTTTTAGAACTATTGTTCTCTTTTTCAAATGAACACCTGCCGCAATACCACTTACCCGGGATTGATTGGTAGAAATTGCAATCAGGCATTTGTACTTTTGTGTATCTGATAGAAATGCAATAAATAAACAATACACAACGTATGAATAAGAGAATTTGTTTTTTGTTCCAGAATGCCTCTCGGCACAAGACCGTTCCCGGCAGCGCTCTGGCCCGATCAAGAGCGTGCCGGTCGCGGCCGACATCAAGAAAGACGTCGACTTCGACTGCCCTGAGGAGTTCGGCTACTACCCACACCCCACTGACTGCAGATTCTACTACGTTTGCGTGTTTGGCGGCGCTCTACTCGAATCTTGTACTGGTGGCCTTATGTACAGGTATGTTATAAATTGTTCTTCCTTCGGGAATGGTTCGGTAACTTAATCTAACTTTTGTTTGAAATTTTAAAGTTATTACATTAAGTGAATTAAAATCGATTTTTGACATATGAAATGTGGACAATGAATTAATGTAATATTATAGTTTAATTTCATTATCAGCATTGAAAAACAATTGTTGGTCATTTTGTAAGAGATATAAAAGGTAAAATGTGCAGCAATTATCGCGTTTGTTACTAATAAGCATATTATTTAATAGTAATTTAGAAGAGGTAGAAACTTTGCCGGAAGATCCTCAATCGTCTAGTATTAAGAAAGAGAGTGCACACTGATGATTATCTGGATAGTGATCACACGATACATTATCAAGCAGGCTTAAAGTTGTTCCTTTTTTATGAACTATTCTGGAAATATAATCATCGTTCCTTATGTTCATGGAGTATTCCACTTTGCCACATTGTTTTGTTGTTTAAAACATAGGTGGTTTCATTGGTGTTCTTTGTTGTTCACTTTTAGATGATTCGGGATTACTTATAACTATACGGGACGTAAATCATTGTTTATATCAGTGTCCGATTCTGAGCGAGAATCATCTTTAACAAAATTATTGACTTTATATTGCACATAAAATATATTGCATTAACTTTAAATGGATACTTTAAAATTTCCAGCCACGAGCTCCAAACTTGTGATTGGCCGCGTAATGTGGGCTGCGATGCCACCGGTGTAGTGGGTGGCGAGGATTTGGACCGATACAGCGACAGAGACACCCCGCCTCCCCCACCGCCACCCCCGCGCCGCACACCCCCTCCACCACCACCGCGAGCGCAGCCCAATCCAATCATCACATCACGAGGACAACCTAAATTTAATCGCAATGAATACGAAAAGGTAGTGTTTTATTTTACTGCTTCATATTTTTTAGTTCATTAATTAATTAATTTATTTATACGAATAGTTATTAATAAAGTGGCATAATAAATTTCAGCAACAACAATTATATGCAGAAGTAGACGACTTACCACCAGTTGAAGAAATTGAAACCGATAGACAACAACGAGTGTACAGAGGTCAACCATCAACGATTGGACAGGTTCAAAAGGATAGAGATGGTTATGCCTCTCAAGCCATTTCCTCTGGTAGAACATTAAATTCTAACATAATACCGGCTTCCATTTCTCAAAATAGCAAGATTGGATCCTTTTCTTTTGGAAGTCAAGTCGACGAAAGAAGAACTGCGACGGTCACACAAGCTCCACAAACATATAGGTAATGTATATTATAGATTTAAACTTTTGATATAAAAATAACTATTTACAAAATAACCGATAAAATGACTGTATAATTATTTCAGTGGAGAGGTAACTGAAAATGTGACTGAAACCTTTGACAGACCAAAAGACTTAAAAACAAACGAAATTCCAGTTACAGACGTAACAAACAAAAAACATTTAAGAACCAAAAGACAAACAACTGACAAAGAGTTAGGTTCGACTGAAAACAAAAATGCTACAATAGTCCGAATTTCTAAAAGAAATGATAATGATCAAGAAATGGAATATGTTGAAGCAGATACTGAGATTCTACAGGATGATTACGATGATGATATAAATCAAGATGAATCTGAAAGAGGCAAAAGGCAAATTAGATACTATTTGCAAAATGGCCAAAAAACTCAGGCGAAAATTTGGCCAAACACTAAGCAACTTAAATTAGTAAACTTACAGCAGTTAAATTACAATCCTAACATTCAAAGTAGTCGGTTTCAACCTGCTTATAATGGAAACTATAATGGGGCTGTGCACCAGCAACATCCTGCGGAATCAAATTATTACTCAACGGCGAATCCGTTTATTTCTTATCAGGCCCAATCACAAAACTCCTTTAAGCCTAGTTTGCCTGACCCGCTCAAGCAAAATCCAGCTCATAGTTCCTTAAACAGCAATACTCAAATTATTACCAAAAGTCCTCCCATATCATCTCTAAACAATCATGATAACCCGTTCGCAGCATTATCTGGTGGTTTTTATAATAACGACCAAAGTCAAAACAATAAACAAGTGGCGTCACAGTTTGTTTCTTCCTTAAATAGACCAAATATTGTATCATTTCCCGACTCAGCTCAGCATACTAGTACTATTGTTATGGCCAAACCGATACCAGTACCTACTTCATCACGTACACCTTTTAACTACCAAGTCGACCCTGTAAAAATCCAAGATACTAGAGATAGTGTTAGAGAAGGTCAATCAAATAGAAATACAAATCAACAACAATATGCTGGCAGACCTAATTACAACGATGAAAATTATGATGATCAAGAAGAGGATAGCGAGGAAGAATCGTCCGAAGAAGATTTATCTGAAAATACTGATGAAAAATTTAAATATAATTTCCCCCATCCACCGCATGATTACATGCATCCTAGACATAAATATGCTAATATAGAAAATCCATTTGCCAAGCCTGATTTTGATTTTGATGCATTTCTAGATAAACTAAGAAACGATCATTACTCAGCTATTGGAATAACCACTCCTAAGCCTAAAAATACTTATAATGCAATTAAAATAATAAATGCTCCTCAACCAGTAACGACAGCATCAAATTTAAATCCTGTTGGATTACGTTCTTCAACACTTAATTATAATGGAATTAGTACGCCTCGACCCTTTACAATTCCTAATGGTTTTAGTAATACTGTTGGTCCGACTCAAAGCTCTTTGAATACTACTTTAAAACAGTTTCCTCAACAACAAAAAATACAACAGCCTCATCAAAATCTATCGAACCAGCAACAATTTCATCAACAACATGACACAGTAATCCCTTTAGAAAGTTTGAGGCCAAAATTGAAACCACCTAATTTTAAAGACGACCGACAGCTTCCAATAATATATAACTTTAACAAACCAATTGAAATAGGAAATCAAGCAACAAATCCTACAGTGAAGTTGCAAAAAGAAACTCAACAATTATATCCAGTCACCCAAAAACCGTTTTACATTGTGACGGCTACTGGTTCCCCTGTAATATTTTCAACATCAAAAAACCAATTCGTAGTGAGACCTAGCAATGCTATTAGTTTACAGCCACAATTTGTGACTACAAAGCAACCGTATGTGTTGTCTTCGGGTAAACCACAAAACTCATTTGCTGCACATGCGTATTCAACTCAAAAACCGCTCACAACTTTGACAAATGAACAACTTTCTGCACTTCAACATTACTGGAGAAATCCCTCAACTCAAGTCACATTGCAACCTTCTCTAAGACCAACTACATTTAAGGAACTGTCAAAACTAGAAAATCTATTTGTGCAAACATTGAGGCCGACACCTCAGGTACAAATTAATAATCATAACGTAGGTAATGGTTTCGCCTCATCGACAACAAAGTTACCTCCAACACGTAAGCTTATACCTAAACCTTCACCTGAGATGTCTGATTATTATTATGACGAAGATGATGAACAATACTATTATGAACCACCAGTAAAACCGAAATATATGCCAAGCACGGAAGTAAAACCACAAAGACCACCAATGGCTCAGAATTATCAAGAGTATGAGGATTCTGTAGAAGATTCTGCGGTAGATAATTCACCAAATATAAAATATCCACGTCCTGCTGGATATCGTCCAACAAAATATAGTTCACTTAAACCTGAAAGTGTAACTAAAAACTTAAATGATGTATCAGTAGTTACCAAGTCGCCATTTAAGGAATCCACCAAAACAATGAACGGAAAACTGATTACCACAATGATAAGTTATATAACCTCAACTCCATCGATTTTAACGCGACCAGAGATTTCAAATTATGATATTATACATCATAATTCTCGTAACAGAACTATTCATATAAGAAAACCCATACGTTATGAAAATAATCCGAATACCCTTAGACCTCCGAAGTATCTTAATCAAACAACCTTAAGACCTTATACAGTTAGGCATAGATTGGCTAAGCCGACTACTGTAAAAGAAGATAAACAAATTAAAGGAATTATTAGACACCCGAATATAGTGGCACAAATGAAATTGACTACACCACGAGACAGCTACAAGCAAGAGACTCGTTATACAAAGACTAAACATGACGATAGAACGAACAGGTAAAATATATAGACAAAAGGACTATGGATTAATTAAATAACTAACTATATTTTAAGCAAATGAAATATACAAACTTATCAGCACTACACTAACTACTCTTCAGTGACTGTTGTACAAATATTTTCATACACTTACAATGCGACAAACTAATAACCTTCTATAATCATTGACGCGACTAACGTTGACTTATTGGACTTTTAACTAAAATGACTGACTCTATTCTTGAATTTTACGCTTTGTACATAGCACTATTAGAATAACTCATTTCTGAGACATTGATTCAAAGTTATTATTCTAGCTTGGAACCAACCGAAAGTGTGACCCCTTCGTCATACTCAGCAAGTCCTCGGCCAAAAATGCTGTACAATGGGTCCCAAAATTACAGCCCTGATCAATATGATCCATACTATGCTGTATATGACGAAGACGGTGAATTATACAAAGATACAGGTAAGTACATACATTCAAATCATATTATTAAAACTTTAAAAAATGTGTTTGTCGTAATATAATTTTTAATTATATTATAACAAACATTATTTTTAAGTTGTATTTATTTCATACGTCACAATATAAATAAAAGGTAAATCTTTAACATCATTCGTTAATTCCCTATACTGATAGCATATCGGAAACCTTTATATTATTTAATAACTGTTATCATATCTTACTACTATTATGATTTAAACACCACATTTTATTGTATGGTGAATTCCTTAATTATCTTAAATTCCTTGCACTTAAAATAATAATTTCATAACTCAATGATCTTGTGAAAATCAAACTGACTCTAATTGTATGGGAACCGGATGTAACGCACTAACGGGTGATTGGTACTGGTGTTGGCAGACTATGTCCAGCAATATAACACGGCCTCGCTTCGACCAGCAGTCCAGCAGACCTACCGCGGTACTCCACCCCCTGCGAGGCGACCAGTGGAGACATACACCCCTAGACCAGTGTCCCCTGACGATTACGATGATGCTCTTATTCAAGGACAGGTACACAAGCTGTTATTTTTTGTTGAATTTTATCGAACTTATACTTTGCAGGAATCAAACTACATAGTATTTTTTAAAATAATATTTTTCCTTCATATAATCTATTTTCAGATAAGCAATCAAAATCAATACCAATCATCCGTTCGCCAACCATCAAGGTAAGATTTTTGAAACGTAAATATATATTAAAAATATTAATAACAGTTAAAAATAGCGTACATTAGCTAGGACAAACTAAACATTCCAATATTATCGACGATCCAGGGGCGAAGGTAATGAATTGGGCTATGAACATCATTTACCGAGCAGCGCGAGGACAACTGTTTACGAAGCTACTACCCTACGCACTACTCCTTCTACAACTAGCACAAGCACTACCACTACCACACAACGCCCAACCACTGCACTCTTCACTGAAGCAATGACCCCGTCTAGACACACCTCAAGGTACTACAAAAGAAAACCTTTAAGGACGTGTGTACGATGCTCAGTTAAGCTTGAATCATGCGTCCGTTGTCAATAACTATCATTTGAGTCATCGTAACTATATCACCTCAACATTACATTTACATAAATATTCATACTCATCATATAGAAATCATTAACTAGAATACAACCTTTGAACTGATGATTTCTTATATCCCCAAATACTAACATTGGGTTTTATATGGTACTAAAAAATATTACCAGTTTAAAGGTTGTAAATACCATTTACTTTATACCTTCTATTTTCTATTACTTTCCAAAATCTATATTAGAAAGATATAAGAAATAGTTTGCTTTTGTGGTATCTTTTATCCTTATAGCGACTAATATACATATATCTAAGATTTCTCAAATATCCTATTCATTTGTAAATACTGTCATAAAATTCAACGAAAGTAGGTATTTAGAATAGAAATGATATCATATCGGATGAAACATCGTTTAATTGCGTTGAAATAGTTGAATGCTTGAATTAGAAAGATTTCTTTTGCTTTGTATTCAACAGATCATCTTCAGATGAAAATCCCTTACGCATTCCTGAATCCTCTTCAAAACAAAATACACTTGACTCAACTTCTTCGCCTTCTCCTACCCTCTCAGCAATAATAAACGTTTCATCCCTTGCTAAACCCTTTGAAAAAACAGATAATAGTCATAGATTGGCTGACACTTTACCAACGACTGAAAGGCTACCGACCCGAAGACATCCATCTCGTGTGACTAACAACCCCAATAACATACCGGTTGAAGTTGTTCAGGCGCCTTCTAATACAGATAATAAAAAGGTGGTTTCATTAACTACGGGATTTTCAATTAGGCGAAATCTTAATAACACAAAGAACCCTTATACATTAACTGTTATCACTAGGCCTTTTGACACTAGTGACAAATCGACTAGTGGCAATTCACCAGCTAGGAATAATAACGAAAATATACAAAAACTTACAGATAGGTATTATTATAACACTAATAGTAAAGATGATGATCGAATTGTTGAATCTAAGAGTAATAAATACAGTATAAAAGAACCTGTATCCAGTGTATCAACTAGAAGAAAAGATGCATTTTCTGAAGTGATTGAAGAAGAAGAACCGGTTGTATATAATCGCCCATCTATACGACATAGTTCTACTGCACGACCTAGAATTAGGATCAGTACTTTACCATCTACGACAGATGCTACGAAGTACTATATAAAAACTGTAATTAAACGGCCTACTCCATTTTCGTTAAATAATGAAAACAATGAAGACTCTACTGAAAATGGTGTAAATACAGAGGCATTAATTGAAAATGGGTTGAGAAATGCAAAACGTCCGATTTTATCTCCTGATCCACAACCGGTTGAAACGAAAATAGAAAATTTACCAGATTGGCAACAAGTAGAGCAACCAGTAGAGAGTGAACCAATTGTTTCACCATATAGAACACTGAATAATTTAAGAAATATCAATAGTGAACAAGATTTAGCTTTAGATTACTCCACGAGCACTACATCAACGACCCGATATACAACAACCACACCAAAACAAGTTGCAGAACAAACTGTGAGAACTGAAAGCTACTCCCAACGTAAACCATCTTATTATAGTTATAGAGTAGTGGACGAAATCGTGCCTGATCAAACTACTGAAGTATTTAGCGGGAAAGTTAAAAATATCATAAAATCATTTTTCAATAATTTGTCTTCCAGTCCCAATTATTACGACTTTTCGTCGTCATCTCCAAAACCAACACCAAAACCTGAAGAAAAAATTGTAAACATTGGCTTTCAAAAGAAAAAAGTTAAATATAGCGATGAAAAGCCTATAAGAAATAATGTCAAACGTATACAAATTATTACGGAACCTAGTATTAACAAATTTATTTCATCTAGCGCTGATACAATCAATTTTGGGGAAGATTATGACAAATTAAGCAAAGATTATTCACCACCTACTACTACGGTTGCACCTTCGTTAACTGATGAACCTTTTATTATTATTAGCCCCGAAACCACCCCAGTTATGTTAGAAAGCTCATCTATTAATGAATATTCTAAAACGCAGCATGAAAAATCTTATGAATCTAAATATACATCATTATTAAACGAAGAAGATGGAGAAAAGTCTCGTAAATTTCACAAAATATTAAATGAAGAGGATGCACCTCAAAATAACTATCGCGATAAACTAGTTAAAGAACTGACTAAGTTGACCATAACAAATACTGAAAGTGTACTTCCATCGACTACGACTGAACGAATTAGACCTCTGAATATAATTGTTGATGATATAGCTTCGACGACTAGTACGACTAAATCGACTACGACTGTGAAGGCTACGACTACATCAACGACTAAGAGTTTATCCTTCCCAACACGAGCCTCACGAGTAAATCCCGCCATAAAGTTAGCTGCGACAAATCCAGGAGGTGGACGCAGGAGTTACCAATCGTCGTCCAATTGCTCATCAGACAACAGTCTGCAAGCGAATCCAAAATGCAACGAAATCAAATACCAGAGGTACTTTACTCACCGGCCAGTAGTCTAAGTAGCCTGGAGATTCTCTCATTATAAATCTAATAATGGACGGTGGAGGCTTCGTCTACAACAAGACTTTACTTTCCGCATCGCGAAGTAACTAGCATGAGGATGACCATATTCTTACGACATCGTTTAATAGCACCCATTGCTAAATTCTGTCGCTTAGCATACTATTTTCATTGGGGGACTTCAAGTCGGTTGAGTTGAATTTCTGAATTGTTAACTCCTGACGTTACCATTTCCACTTCCTGCATTCTATTGGCAATGTATTTTGATATGTACTTTGTAGTAGTATGCTATTCAATCATATATTAGAAAGTTCCTCAATGTAGCTATATCGTTTTATGTGCACCACATTGCAACTCATCATTTAGTGTCTGAGCACCACGATCACAATAAGTATATCAAAATTATATTTTTTGATATGCTGCTTGCATGCATTAATACTGTTTGTTTATTACAAAAAATAACTTGTCAAACCAAAAAGCGTAAGTAGTTTAAGTTTTTTAAGTAATTTCAAAGGCTTTAATTAACTTTTTTTTGTACAATTCTATATCAATTTTATCACCATATCACTAAACTAATGACAATATTTAATATTCAAAGATTCTATAAAGAGTCTTTTGCTTAACCTTTAAACCACGCCTACTAATAAACGATTTTAGATGATCACTATGTTAATGCTATTAATTCTTACAGGCCGACTTCGACTCGTGGTCGGGGATCAGCACATTACTCTACCTCAAGCGTATCTGAAACACCGCAGGCGGCTCCAAATAGAGGAACACCACCAACGTTAGAATTGAAATATAAAAATCACTCACGAGCTTTCATCACTATTTTTGCACTTAATTCAAATATTATGAAATCACTGCTTAATCATTTTTGCTTTTCCATATATTAAGGCATATTCATATTAAAGATATGTTTTTTTTATTTTTACTAAATACATTTTGTTTCTTGAGCAGTCGCAGCCGTCCAACATTGAAGCCTTCTACCGCTATTGTTTCTAAGACCACAGAGTTTGTGGACATTTATGCCTACCCACCCAAAAGACCATCACCGGTATATCCCCAGCCAACTCCAGACAAGACTGCAGCAAAATGCAGAAAGGATGTTTGTTTGTTGCCTGATTGTTACTGTGGTGGCAAAGATATCCCAGGTATGAATCATAAACTCTTTATCTTTGATTTATTTGATTTTATGTTATATTAACACCCTGAATAATGATTGAATCTGACTGTAAGCAATTTCATTGTTTTAAACAAATTTGCTAAATATCTCAGGAAAATTATCTGTCAGCGAAGTACCACAGATGGTTCTGATAACATTCGACGATGCTGTGAATGACCTAAATAAAATGTACTATGAAGAACTCTTCGAAAGAAATCGAGTCAATCCAAATGGCTGTCCCATATCTGCTACTTTTTATGTATCCCATGAGTGGACAGATTATAGCCAGATCCAAAATCTTTATGCAGATGGCCACGAATTTGCCTCACATACTATATCGTAAGTTAAAAATTGGAAGATTGGACTATGATTTGAGCGGGATCTATTTACAAATATCTCTTGATATATGTGTAAAATGTCCATTATATGCTTGGGCTAAAGATTCGACGTTAATTGGTTTTATACAGTATATATCGTCAAAAAAACGTCTCTATACGGATGACTTTTTGGGTCCTATTTACTAACATTATTCTTGGCCATCTATGTAGAAATAATTATGTAGTTTTACATATAATTTTTATATTCTGTCTTGTATTTTTATTAATATTTTTTTGTTTCTTTTCCTTTCTTCTATTACCATCCTAACCTCTGCCTTTATATTCTATCCTCTTCCTGGCACGGTTCTCATATATCCAATAAACACATGCACTATCACTACCTACATCCTACGATACAACAGGCGACTTACCGGTGGAGACAGTACCTCAAATCGTTCTACTGACATTTGATGATTCAGTAAACGATTTGAACAAGGTTTTGTACTCGGACCTCTTCGAGAAGGGCCGTGTGAACCCCAACGGGTGCCCCATCTCGGCTACATTTTACGTTTCTCATGAATGGACCGATTACAGTCAAGTCCAGAATCTTTACTCTGCTGGACATGAGATGGCCTCACACACGATTTCGTAAGTCACAAAACAAGTTACAGCACCATTAAAATAATTATGCACAACCACACTATGAATCTGACGATCTGTACACAATTATTATATCTAACTTACTATTTCTGTTTTCTTATTAAACTCATAATTACTAAGACAATTTGGTATTCTGTAATTTTCAAAATCTTTGTCTTGGTTGGGTTTATATAATTGGATATATTTTTTAGAATCATGCATGTTTTTTTTTTTTTTGCTTTTTTCAAACAGTTTAAATACTCATCTAAAATTATACACTTTGCAGCCATAGTTTTGGAGAACAATTCTCCCAAAAGAAATGGAACAGAGAAGTGGGTGGTCAGAGAGAGATTTTGGCAGCTTACGGTGGTGTTAAACTCGAGGATGTAAGAGGCATGAGAGCACCATTCCTGTCAGTAGGTGGCAATAAGATGTTTAAAATGTTGTACGATTCAAACTTCACTTACGACTCTTCATTGCCCGTATATGAAAATAGACCACCGAGTTGGCCCTACACCCTCGATTACAAGTTATTCCACGATTGTATGATACCACCTTGTCCTACAAAATCGTACCCAGGTACAGTGTTATAATAAATTATATTATTTTAATAAATAATAATAATATTTTACTACTTCTGTATCTACTACATTGAACTACTTATAAAATCTACAATGAATGTGTTATTTCAGGTGTTTGGGAGGTTCCTATGGTGATGTGGCAAGATCTGAATGGCGGTCGTTGCTCCATGGGTGATGCTTGCGCTAATCCACCTGAAGCTGAAGGAGTTTATAAAATGCTTTTGAAGAACTTTGACAGGCATTATACTACAAACAGGTATTAATCCGTGATAATTACGAGGTAGAACCAGTGCTCTAGTATTTGTAGTTCGACCGGGCTATTTCTAGCGTGAAGCATTTCTTGAGTTTAGGGGAACGAGTGCAGTTAACCTCATGACCTCATAACCTATATGAGACGATCATCTTAATCCTCGGGAATAGCAACGCATCTATGATTGACTTCAGAAAGAACTTATCTAATATATAAAATTCTCGTGTCACAGTTTTTGTTGCCATACTCCTCCGAAACGGCTTGACCGATTTTTACCAAATTTTATATGCTTATTCAGTAGGTCTGAGAATCGGTCAACATCTATTTTTCATACCCCTTAAGGGTTGTCCACCCTTAACATTTTTTTTTTATTGTTTATATGGCAAAACAACGTTTGCCGGGACAGCTAGTGTTATATATAAAGTGGTTTACAGTTGTCCACGGCCGACAGGGACCAGTTACCATAAGGTGGACTACATGCTCGATTGCTACTTCAATCAGATAGAAAAAAGAATAATTTTGATTTAAATTTATATACCAATATTATACGATTTAGAATTAATTGATTTCATAAATGGCATTTGTATTCACTGAATTTATTATATCATTACCATAGTGAATCATTTTCTTAAATAAAATACTTCATAATTTTAAATTTGTACTATTTCAGAGCGCCATTTGGTCTCTTCTATCACGCTGCTTGGTTCACACAGCCACACCACAAGGAAGGTTTCATCATGTTCTTAGATTTCATAAACAAAATGAAAGATGTATGGATTGTCACAAATTGGCAAGCATTACAGTGGGTGCGCGATCCCACTCCTATTTCAAGGCTAAATAACTTCCAACCATTCCAGTGTAACTATCAGGTAAAGAATATTGTTTTTATCATAATTTGTCCGTATTCTACAATATTTGATCATCTATTTGATTCTACAATGTTTAATTGGACAACCAGCGTAGCCGAGCGGTTACCATACCGGTCCGACGCGCAATGGGTTCCGAGTTCGATCCCCGGCTAGACAGATATCTGAATGATGAGTTTAGATACCTGTTCTGGGTCTGGGTGTTTGTGTGTTTTGGTCTTTGTGTGTGTCCATGGTACCCACGACACAGGAGAAAATCCTAGTGTGGGGCTATGAGTGTAGAAAGCGTAGAAATCTATTCTAATTTGTACTATGCTTTCAGGATCGGCCGAAGAAGTGTAATAATCCTAAAGTATGTAATCTTTGGCATAAATCTGGAGTAAGATATATGCGAACGTGTCAACCTTGCCCAGAGATATATCCTTGGACTGGCAAAAGTGGTATTAGGTCTTCAAGAATTGACAACGATATCGGAGAATAATAATATATCAAGACATTAGGCAACGAAATAATCGCATCAACCACCTGACGAAGATGACTTGAAATTATCTTATTATAAGCCAACGAGGCAAATACCATTTTGCTTGAATAATAATTGATAGTAAAATATGTTTTGTCACCAACTAGAGAGTGCCATTTAGATTTTGGTCACAAAGCGAGTATTGATCCCTAAAACAATTTCGTCATAGTTGAGAGAGATGTGATTCAAATTTCTTTTAGTATAATTCAATTCTTCATGTTAAGGATATCGTTGTGTAATGTATTGGAAACTGTGATATTATGTGTTTTCAATCCTATAGAGTGAAAAATATATTAGAACTTGTATCTTACGATCTTGGTATGATACTTGCAAGATTCTCCTATTTGTGTTCGTTTCACTATTTTAATTAAAAATAACTCCTTGGATGATGCATGAAGAATTTACTTGTAACTTAAATATAAGTTATATTTTTATTTTTATAATGCAACCTGTGAAGTGATATTAAATTTAAAGTAATTTCATCATTATTGAGATTTTAACAACCTGATTCCATAGCTGTTTTTCATATTTTGTTACGAAAGCCATATTAAAATTTAGAAAATGTTTTTCTAATCTTGCCAGCTTCGTGGTTGACACTGCCTTTTATACATTGTAAATATAGGATTAGAATACTTAGTGTTAGATTAAGTCTCCGTTCTTGAAAAATTGTATCGTAAATCATGTAGTTGCAGATAAAATAAAATTATAAAAATCTAGATAGTTCGTTACAATAAAAAAATAAAATTCTTTAGCGTTGCGCAGACGTCTGTCCACATCGCCTAGTTGATGTGGCACATGTCTTTGCGACTGCTAAACCATTTTAGGTGTAAACATTTCTATTTCTGTTGTCAAAATTTGAGCAACTTTTTCATTGTCCCTATAATTGTTCACTTGATTGCTTTTTGAAACTAATTTATCAAATGTATAAAATTATAGGATTATTGCTTTGGTTTGCTATTGCAACTGAAGTGGTTGGAAGCGCTTGCTACAGATCTATTTAAATTAAGTAATTTTACTATTTATAAGTCCTATTATTGTAAATATAGGTTTAGTATTTAAAATTGGTAGTTCCATTTTTATAAACAAAACATTTGATCGTGGATTGCGAATAAACCTTTTGGATTAGTCGATGTAACAATAGTTTGTCATTGAAATATAAAGCAATGTATAACGATTCCGTTTGTAAAATAAGATTTATTTGCGTACCTAGTGCTGTAAAATAAAAACAACCAGTGCTGACAATAAAATGCTATAAACAAATTGTTTTTTAATTTCATTGTTTCATGTGCCAATACCTAGTTATGCCACCCACAACAAGCGCCGGGCGAATACGAATTGGGCGTAAATTAGGCCAATTTCAAGTAAATTCAGTAGTTAGTATAAGTGTTCAGCGAAAATAGTACCTACTGCGACATGTATTTTGAGATTTCGAGCTCATTCAGAAATGTTTATTTTTTGACACGAACTGTGTTTGAAGCGTAGCTTAAGATTTACTAATTAAATGGGGGTAAATAAAGGAGAAGTGGGTTTTTATACTAACATATATAGCGGTAGTGAATAATGCTCTTGAAATGCCCTTTTCAATGTCAGCGTGATTTTTTTACAACCCAAATCCGGCCTTTACATTAATATAAGATTTTTCAATACCTCGTCAATGCCAATGCCTAGAACCGTGACCGTGATCAAGATGGTGAAGCTACAAGGTTCATCAATCATGAAAATCCAATCATAACACCTGCATGACCTTTCACTGACCAAGGTTCAGTGAAATTGTATAAAAAGAGACAAGTTCACATTTTCGTCTTAATCTCAAGCTCACTGTATCAGTTGACGAAGTACCTACATATAAAATGATTCCAAAATGTTTATTTCTCATTTTATTTACAAGTTTTAGTCTTACAAATGCCTATGAAGTCGAATTTTATCCGGGGAAATCTTTGTACATGTCTTCTAACTCAGTAAAAAGAGATACAAATATAGCCAAAAAATCATGTGGTAAGATGCCCCTTAAACCGGAGAATAAATCTTACTGGCTATCGGTTAACTGTAAAAGCAACGAAAATGCCTCTCGGAGAGAATTTGGCAAAAATGATGCCATAATAAAAAAAGAAATTGAGAAAAGGGCAGTGGACCCGGTATTTCGTGGTCATCCAAAAACCAGGGAAGAATTGTGGCATGAACACTTTCTTAACAAAAGCACAGAGTTTGACCAGAAACCGTCTCTAATAAAACTCATAAATAACATAACTCTGACTTACCTGAACGATTGTATAACTGTCATTCTTTATGATAATCAAGTTAAGTCGAAAGAAGGGTTCTTGTTTCAAAATTTGCTTAAAAGTTTCCCCGTGACGTATATACATGGATTCATAAATGAAAATGGTCGGCTAAAAGAACCAAAATTGCTACACTTAACAAGGGAATGCTTAAATTTTATACTATTTTTAGAGGACGTAAAAACTAGTGCAAAAGTATTAGGCAAACAGTCTGAGAGTAAGGTTGTCGTTGTAGCAAGATCGTCGCAATGGGCCGTGCAAGAATTTTTATCTAGTGCATTATCCAGAGTATTTATTAATTTACTTGTTATTGGACAAAGTTTTAAGGAAGAGGACGATTTATTGGTACGTCTCAATTCGGAAAATAGTTCTCAATTATTTATTTTCACATACACATTGTCTCTTATGTGAATCCAATTATGTTAGTCAAATTCAAAAATAATTTAAATCCACAAATTACTTGAAACATTAATATATGAGAATAAAATATGATTTTATTCCCTTTAGGAGGCTCCATACATTCTATATACCCATAAATTGTATATTGATGGTTTGGGTGCCAGTATGCCTCAAGTATTAACTTCTTGGACACATGGAAAGTTCTCCAGGGAAGTTGATTTATTTCCACCAAAAATGACAGACGGGTATTCAGGCCATCGGTTCATAGTTGCAGCTGCTAACCAACCACCGTTTGTCTTCAGAAGGTTTGATTGTTAGACGGAATTTGCTTATGTTTATTTATAAGTATGCAAGTATGTATTAGATTTTTTTTCAGGATTCAAAGAGATTCAGATGGTGGTAATCCCAAAGTTGTTTGGGATGGAATAGAAATAAGGCTCTTGGATTTATTAGCGGAGAGAAATAACTTTTCTATAGAATACATTGAACCTCGAGATCTACAACTTGGGTGAATAGTTATTATTATATACACATTATTACTTACTTATATGGTCTAGTTTATTATTTTACTAAAATTATACTGTCTATTTCTTTTTTAACTCTGGACAAAAACCTTTGTGAGATATCTTACGTAAATTTTGTATTATGTATTTGCTTACTTTATTTCCGAAAAAAAAAAAATTTAGACTGATACTGCGGAATTAATACATTTTACTATGTGATGGGTACTCACGATATGTGGTTTTTGATTTTTTTTACCGATATTTCGACCCAGTTTCACGGATAGTGGTCGCGCCCAAACTGCGGTGGTGAGGAGAAACCGTTGATAACAGCTAAAATCTATCTACCCTACGTCTAGTTTGTTTTTCTTTTTTAGGTTCGATTTTACGACACACAATAGTTACTGTATCCCTACGTACTAAACTTTGCACTATTTGTAGTTGCATAAAATATAACAGTTATTAATAATATTATTTATATTCTACGTAAGAAATGATATTCCTACCTTTAAATCCTAGCGGAGCTTCCTATGCGTCGCCCTTTTTTACTGCCCTGAAAAGAAATATGGTAATTTATTTATCGTGGAGTGCATCAAAAAATTATATGTATTACATTGTAGACCTGGTGATGCAGTTGCTAAAGAAATTATATCAGGAAGGGCTGATATAGGAGTTGCTGGAATGTACATAACCAAAGAAAGGGTTATTGATATGGATATGAATTTCGCGCATTCACAGGATTGTGCCGCCTTTATTACATTGATGTCCACAGCATTACCTCGGTTAGTTTCAATTACTGTGTGAAATACCTTTATTTTGTGGTGGATTACGGCGGTATTTATAAATTTACCAGTTGGAATACGCTTTTGAAATCGTGGTTTGACAGCAGATACATCATCTTTATAATTTTATCCATATAATAGTATATCTATTTGAGACTTATCTTACGGATAACTTTTCTTAACATTAGGTTAGTTACAAATTGATCTACCTACTATTTATTTCTTTAACAAAATAAATAGTAGGTACATTGTGAGATTGGAATTTATTAGATACATTGTTTATATTTACTTACAGATATCGAGCTATCCTCGGACCATTCCATTGGCACGTCTGGGTGGCTTTGACTTTCACGTACTTGTTCGGAATCTTGCCCTTAGCGTTTTCAGACAAACATACACTACGACATTTATTAAATAATTCCGGCGAAATTGAAAATATGTTCTGGTACGTTTTCGGAACTTTCACAAATTGTTTCACATTTGTTGGAAAGAATTCCTGGAGCAAAACTACAAAAATAACGACGAGATTGTTAATCGGTACGACATTACTGTAACGTATTTTCTATAAGATGACATTTTTGCGGTAGTTGTAAAATTTTAATTTTTCAGGTTGGTACTGGCTGTTTACAATCATAATTACAAGCTGTTATACTGGATCTATAATAGCATTCGTGACTTTGCCAATTTTTCCGGAAACTGTTGATACAATACAACAATTATTACGAGGTTTTTATAGGGTTGGAACTTTAGGTAAAATGTTTGAAATATTCTGAATGTTGTTGTGCATTGTTGCTCTTTCTGTTGTTGATAATTATGATTACTTATCACACAGATCGCGGTGGTTGGGAGAGATGGTTTTTCAACTCTTCTGATCCTGATACTAATAAACTTTTAAAGAAAATGGAATTCGTTCCGAATGTGCAAGCTGGTATACGAAATACAACAAAAGCATTCTTCTGGTCTTACGCTTTTCTGGGATCGCAAGCAGAACTTGAATATATCGTGCAATCGAATTTTTCTCTCACCACGTAATTATTTTACATAGCGATTTATTTTTTCATAACAGATTTATTTCTTTGTTTTATACTTTAAAAAACGCACAGTTGCGTTCGGGGCAGTGAATGTGTTAACCTAATGATAAGGCAGACGGGCTATCTGATGGAAAGTAGTCACCGTCGCTTATGGACATTCGCAACACTAGAGGAGTCGCCAATGCATCGCCTTTGAAGGAGAGCTCTTTTCGCGCCTTTCTTGAAGAACCCCATATCAATGGCGCTCAGGGAAAACCTCAGGAGAAAGAGCATTACACAACTTGCACGTCTAAGGTAAAACGAGCGTGCAACATTCTTACAAGATTAATAAATTTTCAGATCCAAGCGTTCCTTACTTCATATTTCCAACGAATGTTTCGTTCCATTTGGAGTAACTATTGCATTTCCAAATAAATCTCTGTATACGGCGAAGTTAAGCGGAGATATTCGTAGAATGGTACAAAGTGGGATTCTAGACAAAATTGTCGATGAAGTACGTTGGGAGATGCAACGCAGTAGTTCTGGAAAACTTTTATCGGTAATTTTTATTAGGAGTGATATATTAATTTTACACAATTCGCAATGATTAATAATTATGAAATGTATCACTACCCACGTGGTTAATTAAACACAAGATCATTTTATGTAGAGGATCAAATATTTGGTTTTAATCAAAAGACTTTTTTATATGCTACTTAATGCAGTTTTCATGCTACTTATTAGTTTCCAGTCAGATTTACGTTGTTTTCAGGTGGGCAAAGGGGCTTTAAAACTGTCATCGGTTGAAGAAAAAGGATTGACTTTAGAAGATACTCAAGGTATGTTTCTACTTTTGGGGGCAGGCTTCCTTATAGCTGTTGTTGCTCTTATGTCTGAATGGATGGGTGGATTTACAAGACAATGCAGAAAAATAAAACGAAAATTTTCTACAAGCCATGTTTCCAGGGAGGATTTGATTACCACTCCCAAATTTCAAACAAGTATTGATGAAAACATATTTTGTGACGATACTGATAGTAAATTACATTTTCGGAATAGTGCAAGCGGTGGATCTAGAGATACGCTTGATGGACACGTTATAAATGTTACGGAAGAAAATATAATCGTACACAACGATTACGATGTTCACGAGATAAGCTCTCAAAGATCAAGTTCTTTTGACTTGGATAAAGAAGTAAAGGAAATATTCGAAAGAGATGAAAAATGGAGGAGAATGGCAAACGAACGAGTCTTAGAAGAAATTAAAGACGTAAGAGACGAAACTGCGTCGAAAGCATTTGGAGACCCTGTTTTTTCTCCGTAATGTATAATGTGTGTTGTTAAATTAAATTGTAGAAAAATATGTAAAACAATTTAAAGTGTAATTATTAAAATAAAAAACCAAACTGACATCCAACTCTTTATTATCCTTCGAACAGTCATCAAAATAATTTATAACAATTTTCTAACACTGTCCATTAACATTAATATTTCATTCGCCACTGAGATGTTTTAATTACTCATTTTATACATAGGGCAAAAGGCTGCCTCAGAAACACAGGCGCCGCAAGACCTAAATTAATGCAATATTTGGCCCGGCCTCATCTTAAAAAATAATTATACATTATGACTTAAATTCCCAAGGAGCACCTTTGAAAAATCGCAGGTAACTCCTGATTATCATTATCAGTAAAAATATCGATAAAATACAACAGATTTTGCATTCTTTGTAAATTCAAACGAAAATATACCTAATACCTACCTAAGCATTTGTTTACACATTATGTATTGCACAACTGATGTTACGAGACAAATAAGTGAAATCGACTGAGTATTCAATAAGGATATGTATTTATATTCCTAAAATCTATCTGGGTTGTTCACAAGAAGCTGTGACTCAATAGCAAGGACAGGGAACATTAATGGCGACTGCAACAGCACTACTGCAACGAAATCCGTCGTGATTTCGATAATTACTTATGACTACGTTATTTTAAATGCAATGATTTACTCAACTAACATGTAACAGTGAATTAGCCCATTGCTATTGGAACACAGCGGACAATACAGGTTAACAACATACACGAAGTAGGTACATCTACAAAACAAACCAAGCAAACTTTTTACAACACACAACACAGTTGTGCGACGATGAATTATTTATTAAATATTAAATAATCATATAGTGAAATCATTCCCGATAGCAAAACTCACAACCTCGGAAATAATGCTCCCAATACCAGCTTTCTGATGATTTATTTTACACAAGATACTTGATAATATACGTAAAGATGTGCAATCGACAAGTCTCATTAGAGACATAATAATACAAAGAAAATATATAAGACACGGTGCGTTCCACTTGGCGATTGCAACGAATACAATACTAAAATATAATTATACATTTAATCTCGTTCTATTTGTTCGTATACTGATGTTTGTTGCGATGTGAAATATGACGTCATCAATACTACTAGTAATAATTAGAACGAATGTGAAGTAAAGTCGGATGTCGTGTTCATCACCAAGTGGAACGCAACGATATTTTTACTATTATTACATTATAAATATTACTAACCAGTACTTGGTTTGCATTCCATATTATAGTGTTTTAAAGAATATTATCTGTTGTTATATAACTTGCTCAGTGCATTTTGTGATAGGTATATAGGTAACGACATATACTATTAAATTTATACTCTAGTATCCATGGAGCCACGGTTACAAGCTTGTCTAACACATTTTTGATTAATAAGGAGCTATAACAGACAAGTAGTGTAACATTTGTATACTTACTGATGTTCCTAAAAGATAAGATAAACATCCTAAAAGATAAACATCAATTTCTATACACTGTGAGAAATAAAATTTGTTTCAAACTTTCTCAATGCCAACTAAACCACTGACAATAAGAATATACACATAGGGACATACAAGCATTCAATTTACTTAAACACTGAATATCTATATAATTCTCCATGCTAGTTAACAATAATTGATATAACACATTGATTTAATATCATAATAAATGATTTCTAACAACTTCACAATTATATATAAGAAATTCACTTATTTAAAACACCAGTTTCTACTACATTACAGCTATAAAACCGTAGCTCGAAATCAGGGCATTAAGCATCATACAATCTATGTATTTAACGGCGAAATGAACGGTTGAGCAATTTTCAACGAAGCACAGACTTTAAAGGAACAATCAGGAACGAACGATCGAAGAACCAATGGAATAACACAACTTTAAAATTTGAACAACACATGAAATTTAACAGTGCAGTGTACTTATATCACATTAACAATGTTTACGTTACTCTAACATTAAAGTGTACACCGATTATACTCCCATACTCCCAACGAATATTATGCTCCGGTATTAAAATATTAATTCGTTAAAAATCTAATGTGTATAATAATTTACAATGCGAAAATACATTTTTAACTCGTTCAGACTTTTGAACTTCAAACTGGTTACTTCCCTGTACAAATTCAACAAATATACATCCAACATTTTGTTATTGTGATTTGAAGGTTACACTTAACTAACGATCGCAAGTGTTTACACTTCGTTACATTTTTATATTTATACACAAATATGTGTAACTTTGTGTCGTCAATACCTAAAAACGGTAGTGAAGTGAAAATTACAATGATTTTTAAATCTAGATGTATACATTAGACGTATATTAATCTTAACAATGAAACGTAAACATACGATGAAAAATTATATATTTTATTATTATGCCATGATAAAATAAACCTCTCATATGAAAGTATGAAAAATGATAGATATGCACAAGATGTTTATAAGCTTAAGGGACAAATAAAAACAAGCAGCTATGTCAAATGACAAAGCACTTGGAAATAAAGCATAAAACTTGACACGTAATTTAATTTTTGATTTATATAAATATCCTCACAAAATACAGTTTTAAACTATGTTTACTGAACTATTATGTTCCTTTTTATTTCAGCAACTAATAATATAAGTACCAGATACTGGTGACATGTTTTGTCTGTGATGACAATTTTCGGGGTCAACGCAATATGATAAACTCTAACGATATTGCATTTGGATGTGACAATATGACTAAATTTTAACGACCTTGCTATCCTTCTTGGCAAAGACAGATTATTCTATAGAAATTAAGATGTTTAGATTAAAATAAATCAATATTACCTTAATATTATTGTATAGTGATATTTAAAATAGTAAATTTACAGAACATTGTAAAATGTACTATTCTATTACAATACTAAGTTTGTTGACTTTGTCAATCGTGATCCAATATTATTATTATAATTTCAGTTATATTTACATTTTTTCTGATTCGCTATTCTAAAGAAAATGATAATAAACTTCTACAAATTGTCCTTTATAATTGAAAAAAAAAATAAGAGGTTATTTATCTTAATATATATAAATTACGTGTCACTTTATTTGTCCGCAATGGACTCTTAAACCTCTGAACCGATTATAATCAAATTTACTCAACGTGTGCATTTTGATCCAACTTGAAAGATAGGATAGTTTATATCTTAATTTATAGGTTTAATTGCAAATGTTTATGTAACATTTCTTTAACCACAGCAACGCGTGGCCGGGTATGCTAGTTTACTATAAAAAATACAACAATCTATAACATTTTGCAGACTTAAAATATTAGGTTGTGAAAAATATTAAGCACAAAATGCTATAGTACATTACAAATTTGGTATAAAATGGTACATTTAGGCACTGTGAGTAAGGCATCTACAGTGAGAAGATAAATATGAAGGGAAAGACAGGCGCACATACAAACACAACTCCACACTCGATATTTCTATATAAAAACCTATGTCACGTGGACAAACTGTATACACAATGTATTAAGTTGTGTTCGTATGTTGCCATATAAAAAAATAATATCTATCAAACGTAAAACATTGACGGAAACTTGGACTGTGATATACTCGAAGTTAGTACAACGATATTAATGAATATTATATATTTCATGATTAATAACGATGTCTATACGACTATAGGTACTTTACAGTACAATCTAAAAATAGGGCGGTTTGTGATTTTATAGTGCTTTACGAAAATATGATATTTAGTGAAAAATATATATCTGTGTTTATGTTAACTATTTTACAATCTAATTTGTTTGTTATATTGTACAGTGTTGCAATGACTACGGCATTAAATAATAGTAGTACTTCAGATCACATTAACAAAATAACATTCTAACAACAAGCTTTACTAGTAACCGATTATAGCCACTAAGTGAGTGTAAATATTAACATTCTTTATTTTTAAAGTACATTTTTTGACCATTCATGATATTCAAAATTGACGTACTTGGTCTGGGAATTGAAACGCCCTTACGTATCTCAAAAGTGGACGATGTGATATCTAAAAGCTCTGTTCAAACTAACGCGTAAAATGCACTATATGCAAATTCTTGCACTATTTCATACTAGAATGACTAACTAATTGTGCTTTCGTCATTTTGAAGTTAATTTGCAATAAAACAATCACAATTACAAAGTGTATTTATATCGCTTTTGAAACAGGGAACGCGTTAGTTTGAACAGAGGTCTATGAAATATTGAAAAGTCTCAATGTAAGTTACATGTGACTTCTCTGAGCTCAAAAGAGAGCTATTGATCTTTGAAATCTAAGGTGTTGAAAGTCAGAAGTTCTAAATTTCATTACAATATAAATCGTGTTTGTTCACTTACAAGACTGCTTAAGGTGCGAGTGTTATCATAAGAATTTTAAAGCTTCGTGTGGTACCTTTATATACTCATCTCTATCTAACATTACCTACTTACATTACATAACATTCGTTCCTAATGGGACGTGTATACATATTATGTAAATATCTCATGATTTTCATGTATAAATATGTCAATAGATAAAGTACAATATCCAATACATAACTTATTATCTTCTGTGATGACGCTACGCTTACTTAATTTACAAAGATTCAAAGTTCGGATGTCACACTAAATGATATTTTTAAAATGGCACAAAAAACTTTTAAAACACTAACACAAAGTAACAGTCGTTTTAGTGTCCAACGCACTAGCACACACCAGTAGTGGTCTGTCCATTCCACACTACACCATTTCCATTCGATCCGACGGCAGTTCGTTAACTGAACTTCAATAATCTTTGTTTTTCTTTACTAAAACTAATTTTAAATTGACTAACGTTTAAGCTAAACAGACAATGGCACGGATTGCACATACAATGTCATCTATTTACAGGGGAAATTAGAAATCTATCTAGGTACGCATATAGTTTAAAATTGATCTGAAGATTTGCATCTATATTGTACTTACATTTAAACATTTAATTCTTACTCTTTAGTGTAGTCGCATGTGCAATAACATTAACAATTACGTATCATAGAAGGGTAGTGTACATTAATATTGGATGCCAACATCGATCTTAAAAGGGTAAGAAGTATTACTAATATGCCCTTTTCCGCGAGTTCTGTTATTTTGCCGACCGTGCCATGAAAATTTAGAAGCACCTTGAAATTGAGATGCACCGTTTCCGTCAGACTTAGTCGATTGAAGTTAATCCGATTTGCACTGTCACTTGGATGGAGCACCGTGTTGGAAAAGAGCAAGTTCGTATCGAACGGGACGGTATAGTACCGAAGCTCGAGGGGGCTGGGGTAGAGGCCAGGGCCTACCGGGCCACCTAGCAGTGCGGGTGGAGGGGCCGCGGGTAGGTACCGAAGGCCTCGTAGCCTAGCTATGTGGCCCAGCCCTCGATCCGCGACCGCTTGGTGTGGGGCTGCTCGTAGTCTAGTGGGACGGTGTTGGCGTGCCTCATGTCCTGCCCCGCCGGCGAGCCCATGTTGCTTGATGTTACTGAACCTACAATATATAATAAAATAAATATTAGTAAAAGCTAAAAAATAATCTAATTATTGCATTGTCTCGGTTCTTGATACGTGTACAAAGTTTTCAAATAATCAGAATTCTAATAACCGGTGAAAATTGAGCTCAAAAATTCCGTTACATACAAACATCAACAGTAGTTGTAAGATGTATGTTGTAGACGGTAGTGGGGGGTAAAAATATGAATTTCACCTGATAGTAGACCCGGTTCTTGCGTTTCGGTGGAAAGGTATAGTTGCCGGCTTATGTTTAAGGGTGAGAAACTACTTTTTCTTTTTTTTACCGCCTCTTTATAAGGCGATCTTAGTTCTCGGGACTAGCAACGCATTTGTGATTGACTTTACATAGAACTCCTGTTCTATATGAAGTTGCTTACAATTTTCGCCCATGTCTATGGACCGTCTAGTGGACTGCATGCTCGTTTGCTAATTTGGGTAAAAAATGAGCTTCGTCTCACCATCAATGACTCAAGACATGTGCGCGGACTGCTGGCCTTGCGCACGATGTAGGTGGTCGCGCTCCCCTTGGATCTTCACGTCGCTGGGCAATGCAGCTAGCGTTCTATATGAAGTTTCTTACAGATGCCCATAGGCAACAACTCACCATCAAGTGGACTGCATGCTCGTTTGCTACTTCGGATAAAAAAAATGAATCTCGTCTCACCATCAATGACTCCAGAGATATGTCTGGGCTGCAGGCCTTGTGCACGGTGCAGATGGTCGCGCGCGCGAGATACAGACACTGGCTCCGCTTCGATCTTCATATTGATAGGCGATGGAGTCGGCGTTCTATGTGAAGTAGCTTGAACATATCCATGGGCGATCACTTACCATTAAGTGGACAGTATGCTTGTTTGCTTTTTTTTTATACTTTAACCTAACGATAAGGCAGACGGGTTACCTGATGGAAAGTAGTCACCGTCGCCTATGGACATTCGCAACACCAGAGGAGTCGCCAATGCATCGCCGGCTTTGAAGGAGAGCTCTTTTCGCACCTTTCTTGAAGAGCCCCATGTCATAGCGCTCCGGGAATACCTCAGGAGAAAGCTCATTCCACAACTTGCACGTCCGTGGCAACCTGTGTGGTTGCTACCTCGCATAATGGAAATGAGTGTCGTCTCACCATCAATGACTCCAGAGATGTGTGCGGGCTGCGGGCCTTGCGCGCGATGCAGGTGATCGGGCGCGCGCGGAGGAGACACGGGCTCTGCTTTTATCTTCACGTTGCTCGGCGACGCGGCTGGCGGAGGCGTGCCGCCGCCCAGAACCGGCAGGCTGCTGCTGTGGACACAGCGGACTTTAGACTTCTATCACTGAATAACTCAACACAAAGAACTTAGATTTCTGTCACTGATTAACTCTGTAAATTAGGTATTTAAAGAATTGTCTACAGAAAAATGTAACGAAACCAAACTAAAACAGTTACTTCAACTTCATTTTAGGACGATTACAAATGATCTTGTGCGTCAGTGACCACTTACTATCAGGACTGTATGCTCGTTTGTTACTTATTTGTCATAGGAAAGACAGGAATTACGATTTTTTTGTCTTCTAATTTTTAATCTTAAAATTATTTCATAAGTAATAATAAGCTATTTTTGGTAAGCGCATATAACAAGCTTTTAACAGATGTGCAATTATTTACCTGTATTTAGTATTATTGATTTGTTACAAACTGCAATATTTTACAGTGTTAGGAATTTTAGTTCTTTATTTCTTACGAATATACAACTGTATCAGATATTTACTTTATAAGATAAAAGGGAATATAATATCGATGTAGAGCAATATTACTTTCTCTTTATAATGTTACGTAAAGGTATTTACTTCATCATTTATTTGAGTTCTTAAATTGAAGCAATCTGTTATCAGCTCCGATAGCCGTGATCGTCTAGTGGTTAGGACCCTACGTTGTGGCCGTAGTAACCCAGGTTCGAATCCTGGTCACGGCAGCGCAAGCTGTCTCGGCGGAGCTATTTCTTTTTATTTTTTTCTTGTTTTGCTTATTAGTTTAAAATATTCCTGTGTAGATAAAGAATATTAAAATAGATTGGGTACTATATATTTACTGACGTTAGAATAGAAATAATTTAATAAATTATTTGTTTCTACATATTTCAGCACATTTTAATTTATTAATCCAAGTTTCTTCTCTACATGCAAAAGATTTTTTACGCAAAAACCGTTTTATTTGAGAACCCCTGCACCCCTAAAGGCAATATGGATATGAGAAATGATCATATTGCTCCGACCCCAAATTTCTAGGGAATGTTACAGGGGATAGCGAATTGATAACATAGGTAAATAAGTAGTTTTGAAGTCTGTCCCTGTAGTTCCGGGATCAGAATAGGGCTACGGTATCCTCTGCCTGTCGTAAGAGGCGACTAAAAGGGGCTTCCAGGGTTGCGGGCGGCTAGAGTGGGAGCTTGAACCGTCCAGCCAGGCGATCCCGGGAAGGACGGCGGTATGTGTGGTCGCATATCGTCGTATAGACTAGACGGCGCGGTGGGCCCAGCCGCCCATCTGGGAGGAGCCCGATGGGGCAACACGCTTAGAGGATTCCGGTGGTGTTTGTTGGAGATCCCTGAGTCCTCTTTTTAGCGCCGAGGATGGCCACCGGGGGGGTTTTAGTGCGGTAAAAATCCCACATAACCCTTCGTCGCTCCCACGGCGTCGGGTACCTTTTGAAGGTTTCCCCCTCGAAAACAAAAAAAAAAAAAAGGTAAATAAGTAGTTTTGAAAGTGTATTTTTTCTTAATTGTTATCCATTCTTCGTTTAATTGTTTTCTATTACCTTTTACTTAATACATTGACTAATTTTTTATCACTTTTACGTCAATATAATTTAGATTTAGTGTCAACAAGGAAACCGGCTAAATGCACGAATTTACTGATAACATCAAGGTAGATTGGAGGAAAAGAGTTTTTGTCCTACTTTTTGATCGATTAACTTTTGTATAGAAGTCAGCCGTGCGTGTCACGTCACGGTAAATCAGTAGTATTGGAGACCTTGGGGTTAAGCGTAAAAGTAGTTATCGGGCCATGCGATATGCGGCGCCGGTACACGTCATGCGTCGATTAACTTCATGAGAATAGTGGAAAATTAACTAAGAATCATCCTCTTGGTAAATGGATATTACTTTTTAATCTATCTATTAATCCATCTATTAATATAGTAAAAACAAAGAAATAGGTTTTATGGTTGTTTGAACGCGCTAATCTTTGGAAGTAGTGGTCAGATTTGAATAAACCTTATAGTGTATTACAGGTATTGATTATGGCAGGGTTTGGGCGATATATTGGAGAAAATTAGGATTATTGGGTAATTTAGGATATTATACCAGATTTTACGATTGAAAAAGGTTTTAAAATAAACGTATTCACATAGTATGATAGTACACCCAATGAAGTACAAAAACAATGTTGACAATGCTATGAAGCTATGAAGAATAACTAAATAAAAAAACTCTCGTGTCAAAACTGCCTCTATATTTTGAAGACAGTGTTTTGATCTATATTGATAAGAATTGCTTAAATAAATCGCTTTGTGATAATTAAATTTACCGCAACAATGGAAACGTATCGCAGCCAATAGCCGCAAAGTGCATTGAAAAGTTAGCACCAGTTGCTTAATTTCACCGGTCCATTCAATAGCTCCGATAGCCGTGATCGTCTAGTGGTTAGGACCCTACGTTGTGGCCGTAGTAACCCAGGTTCGAATCCTGGTCACGGCAGCGTAAGCTGTCTCGGCGGAGCGATATTTTTTGTTTTAGTTTTTCTTTTTGTAATTATATAAGGTTATACGGATTTTTTTAAAAAAGATATTTTTTTGTCGATTAGGTTTAAATATTTTGTTTTGTTGTCATATTTTAATTATTTTATGCAAGTAATCATTTTTCAAGCTACGATTTAATTTAGAACGACAGACTTAAGTTTAAGCTATTTAATTTTTTTCAGCCCTTGTATTTATTATAAATTACCTAATGTATTAATTTTAAAACAATATAGTTAGTATTTCAAAGCACACAATGGTTAGTCTCGATGATAGCAAACAGAATTTTCAAGCGCAACCAAATCAATCTTAGAATAAAACAAAACAGTTAATCTTATATAATAAGTTTGCAGCAAAACATCGAAAAGCATTACATATAAAGATAAAAATCCAAATTGGGCACAGACAGGTACCTGTTGTGCTGTAGCGTCTGCAGCTGGTGCGCTCCCCACGAAAGTCCGATGCCCATGTCGGAGCTCATGCTGTAGTCCTGTGGTCCGAAGTTGCCGAGTCCTGAGTAGCTTAGCGGGGTCTGGAAGACCATACCATACTATTAAAAAGACAAAACTTTAGTTGTTATTCATGTCATACAATAATTTTCTTATACATAGAATAATTTAGTCTAAAATAATTTGTTTTAAAATTTTGGGGTCTTTCAGGGCAATATAATAGATCCTCTAAGTTTTAAAGTTGAGATGAAAATAACTTTAAATTTATTTTTTATATAATTTGTATTGTTCGTATAAGGATCAAAGACTAATATATTTTTGTAAAAATATAAAAAGAAGGCAATAAAAAAATTACGTCATTTATCGTGTATGGAAATTACCAATTCGTATTTAATAATAAAGAAGTTGAAGATTCTTAGTAAGTATGAGTTTATGAGCAATATCTAAAACTTATTTAGGTATCGTCAATGCTATAGCAATATTCTCACCTCTCCAGTATACGATATGTCATCTTGCGGTGGTGGCATGGAGTTGGGTATGACGACGCGAAGGTTGTTGTGGCGTGGCGAGTGGTGTGGTGGCGGAGCGTGTGCGTGTGGCTTGTGCGGGTGTCGGTGTGGCGAGGGTGCGGGCCCCGGGGAGGGGGAGGGGGTGCACCCTGCGCCTAGCGGTGATCCGGATCCTGCGTAACCGTTTGACATCTCGAGCATCCCTCCGCTTGGGTAGACTGGAATTGTAATCATGGTTATAAGTAAAGTTGAAATCAAAACCACTGTATGTTTTGTTTTGGTTATAATAAAAAGGGAATATTAAGCTAAGTAAGGAATATTATAATGCTGAAATTAGTTCTTGCTTTTTTGTTTTAAATTCATTGACGTCACATTTCACATAAAAGTGAATCGTTTTTTTTTATATTGTGGGCATTCAAATACGCATTTATGATGGAAATGTACAGAAACAATTGTTGTTGAATGGTTGAAAATTGAAGCTAAATGTCATTAATCGCAAGGAAATTATTTAAAACAGAATATTCATCGAAGACCGAATACTACACACTATAACAACACTTCCAAGAAAATATTGATTTTATGTGAAAGTTCGTAAGCTATGTTACCGGAAGTTGTAAACGCTAGTTTGATATAAACAAGTTTTATAGAAATCGAAATTAATTAATATCTAGATAAATAGAAATGTTAACGCAAAACTAAGTTTTAACTAGGTTACATCAGTTTATCTAGAAATTGGAAGGAAACGATATTAACCTAATTTGCTTATTGGAAGCACATCTTAAATTGGGGCATGAGAAATAAAGCTTGAAGTAATTTACGTTCGGTAAAGTGGAATGACGTGATGTTTATTTACCTGAATCGGTTTCCGAAGACGATGGCCGTGGACTGATAGAAGTGTGCATCTGTGGACTAGCTTGCAGCAATGACTGGTCATAACTTCCGACTGGAACGCTCACGGGCAGATTGTAATTACTCCCGGTCACTCCAACTCCGACTCGGCTGCCGTTCAACTGGTTCCTTTGCATCATCATTTGGAATTCCTCGTCGATCTTGGAGTACTTGGCTTCGGTCCGTGGCGTCAGGTTGTATTCCGGCTCCGCTTCGGGGCTGTCAGGCGACATCACTCCGTTCTTGTGCTCTTTCTTCGTTAGTGCCTGTAAGTGTCAGCGAAACCAGCTCAGGTGGCTTGATGGGCCAAAAACATAGCTCCTCGACGTTATAACGCATGCATTAATTCAAGTTAAATATTAATACACCCTCTATACACACCATTAGTCTTTTCTTAGTTCTACCAAATAGAATATCATTCGAAATTTAGTGTCTCAAAGTATGTAGTGGAGGGTTCAAATAAAAAGTGATACCAAAACTACAAAGCGCTAATACTAATAAATTGTACGTGAGAATTTTTTAGCGTACATTTGTGTGTAGTGTCGAATGCAATGATACAACACTGACTTTACCCTTGTATCACAACTCGGAGTCAGGTAGGCGCGGTTAATTCAAATAAACACAAACATTTATAAAACCCATGCTGTACAAGGAAAAAAATAACATAAATATTTGGGGGTGTCTGGTCATAAACTGTTAGTATAAAACGTGTCTGGTGTTCTTTTTCTAACAGGAAATAAACGGGTCATGCTGTCGGGTAGTGTTTATCTATTCTAGCGACTAACGACATTTAATTCGTGAAATCCAATATTACGAGTACATATTGACTTTGGGGGGCTATCTACATTATCTTTATTAGTGGGGGGTACTTCGTTTGTCGGGTCGGGATTATTTTAGTAACAAATGTATACATTAGGTTTGTTTGTGAGTAAAAGCACGCGGTTAATGGGATAAGTCAATATTGCATGGACATTGCATTGCGATCACGGGCACACAGATGACGCCGTACTTAATGTACCTCGATGATATTGCGGTTTGTCAGCGACTCGTGGGGCTCGTTGTATTCCGTGTATTTTAGTAGAACCTGCAAATTGAATAACAGTTTAATTTCAACAATCTAAAATATTTATCGTTGTATTGAAGTAGTCAATAGCATGCAGGCCATTTAATGGCGATTACTGCTGCTTATGGATGCTGTAATCAACTACGACCAGAGCCGGTCTTAAACTATGCTGGGCCTTGGGCATACAATTCGGGGCCCTTTTGGAATGTTAAGGAAGTATGATGTACTTTCTTTACATTCCAAAAGGGCCCCGACGACTTTCGCGCAACGAGTAAATGTGTAATGCGCCCGACCATAATATTTTGATTAAACATTAGAAAAATTGCCGGCCCATCTGGGTTCTCTGAGGATGGGGGCCCTGGGCACTGGCCCCAAGTACCCTTATGGTAAAGACGACATTGACTACGACTGGATCGAAGTTCTTATTGGAATCGGTCTTAAGTGGGTTTCTATTCCTGAGGACTAAACTGGGGCTACTCGTGTAATTTGTTTGAGTCAATTTTGCAATATTGTAGTTATTTTAGGAAACCCTATTGTACTTGTTTTAAATATCATAAGACTAAACATCTACAGTAGTTAAGAGTATAATAACGAATCATAGCAAATAGCAAAATAGACTCAAAATATTAATTTTACTGCTACATAGAAATAAAATTAATTAAGCGAAAATAATAAGTTGACATGTAAATGGTCCTGTAGTATAAAAAAAAAATATTTAACATATTAACCACAGACGACACCGTTTGAAACTAATTAATTTAAGATTGCACTTTAAGCCAAATTATGATAGAGTTAGGTTATGTTCAATAATATAATTTGTTTGACAAAAGTTATTGATTGAAATTAATATAATTTAATTACTTGTAAAATTGAATGTGCTGCATCAAGCATTAATGTTAGTGCTTCCGCAAATAACAATGTCAATATAAATAAATCAGGAAGTACTCCAAACTGTTACTTAATTTATGCGTGTTCCTCTTTGACTATTTAAAATTAATTATAATATTAAAGAAGTAAGAAGACTGTACGAAAACTTTGTGTAAATGTATGATCATTTTGTAAACTTTATTCAGTTATCAATAAAAATGATATTAAAACCAATTACTGCATATTTATGCATACGGAAGACAGAGCTTAATCATCATCATCACTCATCAATTGTGTGATTACAAATATTATGAAATTGAGGTAACAAACGAGCGTACAATGATTTTGATTGTAAGAGTGTGATCTTTCACAATCATAACCATTGAACGCTTGGGTGACAGTGATATGACCCATAGAATTCAATCAATATCAAATAGGATTTAAGTCGTGTCTATCTTAGCTACGGATCCATTGATGAATGTATTATATTCATCATTTATGTATATTCACTTCAAAACCTTTTCAATCAGAACACAGCGGTAGTCGCTTTAAGAAAAAACACGCTTTCTACCCTCATAGCCTCGCAGTAGGATTTTCTCCTGTGTCGTGGGTACCATGGACAAATACACAAACACCCAGACCCAGAACACGAATCTAAACTCATCATTCAGATACCTGTCTGGCCGGGAATCGAACCCGGGACCCATTGCGCGTCGGACCGGTATGGTAAACGCTCCGCCACGCGGGTGGACAAACTCACTGCAATTATAAGTTAGGCGATGGTGTGGTCGAACCTTAAAGAAATCTATTATTTGGTTCATATAAAGTCAAAGCTTACCTTATCCATATCTGTGCTGGCATATTGGTAGAGTTTATTGTTAGAGCTGAAGATGATGAGGGCGATTTCGCAGTCGCAGAGCACGCTGAGCTCGTAAGCCTTCTTCATCACCCCGAATTTGCGCTTGTTGAAGGTCACCTGGAATATTATTAAGGAAATATTCGTATTATCACCAGGTGGTAGAACTAGTGCAGTTCGAACGAGGAGATACCGCCACACCTATTTCTAGCGTGAAGTTTTTGCGTTCCAGTGGAAGGGCGTGGTTGCCGGTTCACTTTAGTATGATACCATCTTACCCACCGACCATCTTAGTCCTCGGGAGTAGCAACATATCTGTGACAGACTTTTGAACTCTGTTCTTTATGAAGTTGCTAACAGACGTCTATGGGCGGCAGTGGCCACTAATCATCAGGTGGACTGTATGCTTGTTTGCTACTTCAATGTAACAAAAAATGTTAACTGCTTTCATATAATATTGAACATAAGTATTTCGTACTGAACAAAGATTTATTGCAAGGTGCAATTAAATTAATCGGCCCTTTTTATAATGAATCCAAAGGTTACCTCATTACAATTTAGCGTACCGATTTTTATCATTGCTTTAACTTTTGTTTAATTACGTCTTTGTTACAGGATTTTACTTTTATTTTTTTATTATTTCGGAAAACTTACAGCTAGGAACTTACAGTTGTACAAACATATACCAGTAGAAAAAAGAAAGCCAATAACAAGTTTTCACTCTCAAATTATTGAACAGATTAAAAAAATTGTGGAAAAGTCGGTAGTAACAGGTAGGTTACATTTTTGTGATCGTATGTTTGTCGTAAATTAAATAATAAAAATAGAAAAATGAGATAGTTAAATGCTAAGTTTTAACAAGAAAGGAAAAATCTTTTAGCCTTATTTTTAGCTTTATTACTACGTATATTGATTTCTTACACAGTATTCTGGATTTGATCTAAGTTAGTTTAGAATAATCTCTGGTTGTAGATAAGTGTAGATTTGTGGTTAACACTATTTACTGCAGTATTTAGTATGGCAAATTTAAATTTAAAGAGCAGTTATAAATTGAACTCGTCCTCTCAATCGAGGGTCTGAGGTTCGAATCCCAGATACGAAACACAGTTTTTTCCAAAATTGCGTGCGTATCAGGAATTAATTATCACTGATTTGCGGTGAACGAAAATGGTAAGGAAACCTGTACCTGAGAGTTCTTTAAAAAAACTTCTTAAGTCTACCAATTGTTACTTGGCCAGCGCTGTACATTGTTGTCTAAAAATTCTAAAAATACATTCGTGCCCAGCTATGGGACAATAATGAGTTGACAACAAGTATAAATGTAAACGGTACAAATAAATCGTGCCCCATTAGAATTTCATTAAGCTGATGAAATAAAAATGTTGTACATAAGTTCCTTAGAATTTTGTAATACTACTCATATAGTTAGGAGAAAACTTGAGTTACGCCGACTGTTTATTGCAATACGGTGTTTTCACTTTTGTTTACTATCGGAGTGGTTTTTTTCTAAATGAAATGCGTGCTTTTTTCGTATAAATTGTAATTTCACTAATTTAAAACTCACACTGAATATACATTTGTACAACACGCAACAACGAACAAACTACGCACTTAAATGTGAAAATAAACAAAAAAGCATCAGCCGACTTCATTTGTTTAGAATGAATTTAAAAGCCAGTGGACTGTATAACTGGACACTACTAATACTGGTTGATGCGACACTATATAATTAAAAAAGTTTGCATAAGTATTTAGACATTCCGCCCACCAAAGGACAACGTCCTTTAACAATTTTAACACTAAAATAACGATAAATAAAACTTAAATCTTATGAAATACACAAAAAAAACATTGTTGTTCGACTTAAAGATCACAAAAAGGATTTGTATATGGCACTCTAACCGCCCACCGTAACGTAGGAAATTTAAACAAAGTAAATATAATTGAATAACAAAGAAAACGATAGGCTCACACTAAGTATTCACAACCTTGTGAATTAAGGTATAATATAATCTACCTTGGTATAATAATTAAAAACACTTTGTAAAACGAATGATAATTGAATTTAGGCTTAAGATTATAGAATAAGATAACAATATTTTAAGAAAAGCTCAAAGTTAAGGTCAAGTTTGTTTAGGTAACATACACATTTCACTTACAGGTCGTTTGTACGTGTGTACCATTCTTACATTTAACTGTCACAACACGAATTAAAAGTTATCAGGGCCAACATGTTTGTTAATAATTTTAACCATTTACAGGCAAATTGTCTTCTTTTAAAATTAAGACGTCATCGATGTCTGGATCAGTGCTTATGGTGTCCCATTTGCACCTTTGATTAAGATTTACACTAAATTCTTTATGCCACCTATTCCAGAAATCGGTAACCATTTTTTGTGTTACCCACTCTCTATCAAGATTTGCAATATTAAAAGTTGTGTTATTCTCATAAGGTAATTTTAGAATGGGTTCTCCGATCAGAAAGTGACCTGGTGTCAGCAGCAGGAGATCATTAGGATCGTCGCTGAGGACGGCAAAATTGAGCAAGTCTTTATTTGTGCTAACACTGTTGTTAGTTCCTCATAAGTCAATATTGTTTTCGCAATCACCGGACCGGTGTAGGTAATCTACCCCAGCAGATTTAAAGGGTTTGCAAGGTATTAACTGCATCTCTGGTAACTGGCCCATTGATTGCGACCTGTTCTTCTTCGAGTATCTTATACACAGAATACACTCGCAGTAAATTTTCTTCACCTGGTCTTTAGCTCGCAGGATCCAGTATTTTGATCTTATGTAATTTAACATAGTTTGTGGCCCACCGTGCATTGTCCTCTTATGAGCATCTAAAATTATAAGTTTGCCTAGATGATTTTTCGCAGGTATTATGATTGGATGCTGTGTAACGTAATCTGCTCGAGATTGTTGGATGCGACCACCGACTCTTAATTTCCATTTTCGTTCAACATGGGACAAAGATTACGAAGTTTGCTATTTTTAGGAATGATGCCTTGGGACTTTTTGACTTGGCCAATTTTATTTCTTTGTTAAAGTATATATCCTGAACTTGCTTAATACACCTGTTTAAAGTATCATTCCTCTCCTTTACTGTGATGAATTTAAAATATGTTTGACGTTCATTTTTCGTTAATTTTAAATTAATAAATCGAATACAATACGATATAACATTTAACATCCTTGATAAATTAGAAAATTTAAACCAAATTAACTCCCGATTATTATTACTATGAGATAAAGCAGTTAAAGAGCTCACTCTTTCCTCTTCGTGTGTATCCTCTATGTCAATAGCATTCCAACAGGTAGTATTTACTGTAGCTAACCAAACTGGACCTGAGCACCATAATGAATGATTTAACAACTCTACCGCTTGCAGGCCTCTTGAAGCGCAGTCTGCTGGATTCATATCAGTAGAAACATGTCCCCATTGTTCATAATCTAAGATGTTTAAAATTTCAGAAACTCTGTTGCTTACAAAATTAGTCCACCTATTGGAACTCCCTTTGAGCCAGGCTAAAACAATTGTCGAGTTTGTCCACGCGTATAAATTAACTTTGGGTACTTTCATTATTTGAGATACATATAAGTTTGGCTGCTAGCTGTGGTGCGGTACCACAAAGTTTCATTCTCGGTACTAAGACTTCTTTCTTGAAAGGAGCAATCTTTGTTTTAGCTGACATCAAAGATACGTAAGCTCGCTCTCCCTCAATGAAACGGACATATACTGCTGCCCCATATGCTGTCTTGGAAGCATTAGCGAAGATATGTAGCTCAATTTTTGAAACCTTATAAGAATGTAACCTCCTTGGAATACTAATACTGTTGATATAATGTCAAGCCTCGATATTTTAACCACTCAGTTACATATAGTTTAGTAGCGTCTTCATATATTCTTGATACTGTATAGTGAAGTAGATAGACTGCTTACCTATTTTTGTAGTGTGTTTTAAAAGTAATATATTTATCCATACTATTCTCCTACTCTTGATACAGCTTATCACTTTTAAATATTATTCTTTTAAAATATTTAGTAGGTTTCTCCCGCAAGTCACCATATTGGCATTCAGGATCTCTATTCTTAAATGGTAACTTCACTATAAATCTTCCTCTATCATCTCTCATAGTTGTGGTACTGTAAATCTCCTCGCACTTTTCTTCTTCTTTTGTAAACCTTTCGTTAGTACTGTTTGGCTCATTTTCTATTTCCCAAAATTGTTTCAAAGTTCTGTCTTCTATAACTTGCATATGTAGACTAGTAATATTTCTTTTTGCATGTATAAAATTTCGTGATAAACTTCCCGTTAATATCCAACCTAGTATTGTTTTTTGTCCTAACAGATTTCCTTTCGGATGTTTTATAACGCCGTTTAACAATATATTAGCATATGTTTCTGCTCCAAGTAAAATATCAATTTTCCCTGGTGTGGTATATTCTGGATCCGCTAATTCAAGATCTTCTAGGTCTGACCAATCTGGAATGCTAAGATCTGTTGTGGGATGTAGTGTTGTTAATGAACGCAATACGTAAGCTTTTACTTCGACATATGCATTAGGATTATAACGCGACTTAATGTTAAAAGAAACCATGTCTTTTATTCTCATTTGCCCTTCTCCTACACCTGACACCCAACCACTTACTGGTACACGCTCAAGATTAAGTAGTTGCACTGTGGCCTCTGTTACAAAAGACGCTTGCGACCCTTGGTCCAACAAAGCTCTAATAATATGTGTACAACCATTTTTACTATGAACAATTACTTTTGCGGTAGGTAAAAGAACATTACAAGGGTTTAAATTGTTATTAGAAAAGTTACTTATAATTTTATGTGAGTTATCTGAAAAAGTACTTTGTTTACTGCAATTTAATTCGCTTACAATACCTGTACTCGTGTTACTACCAGTAGGGATAGGCTCAGCTTCGGTAGGTGTCTCTCTCTCGAAGTGTAGAAGTGTGTGATGCCTTCTTCCACATTTCTTACAGCACGCTGACTGACGACACTTGATAACTGCGTGAGTTGGCGCCAGACAGTTAAAACACAATTTATTTGACTGCACAAAATCTTGCCTCTCTTTGGTAGACAACTCACCAAACTTCTTACAATAAAATATGTAGTGCTCGTCACCACATAACGCACACTTTATTTTACTTGTATTTATGCCGCTACTCTTCTTGCATACATTAGAATGAAATACTTTAGGTTTAATCATAGGTTTAGTTTGTGCCGCTCGCATTTTATTGCTTTCAATCATTTCCAATGCCCGAAATCTCGATTCTAGAAATTCTCTCAACTGCGTCCACGTAGGTAACTCATAATTATTCGCGCTAAGATGTTGTTCCCATTGCTTCATCGTTTCCGAATCTAATTTCGACACAATTAAATAATTCACAATCATATCCCAGTCTGCCGTATTTACACCAATGTTACATAAAGATTTCAAACATGTAGATGTCGTGTCTACCAATTGTTTTATTAAATGCGCTGACTCCGTGTGTATCGGCTTTTGTGCAAACAACATTCCCAATATTGCATTACAATTAAATCGTTTGTTGTTGTACCGCTTCACTAATAGTTGCCATGCCTCGTCGTAATTCGCGTCAGTAGTAGAAAAATTGCGTAATAACGCTTCGGGTTCTCCTGCTATATTACATTTCAAATAATGTAGCTTTTGAACCGAAGATAAACTATTGTTGTTGTGTATGAGCGAACAGAATAAATCATAGAATGTTTGCCACTCCTCATATTTTCCGTTAAAAGTTGGTAATTTTATAGTAGGTAATTTAATCTCACTATTAATTGACTTCTGAATATTTAAAATTGTAGTCGAAGAGTCATGATCAGATGATTGATGACTCGAGGAACCCAAAAATGGCTGTAGACTTTCCTTTAAACTCGATTTGTACTGTATATATAACTCTTCAAATTTATCGTAGACATCGTTTGTAAAATAACTATCAGTTCTTTCTTCAGCGGAAATTCCGACAATAATACTTTTGTGTCCTACCTTAAATTCCTTCCAAAGTTCTTCTAATAATTCTAACCTCGTTTCTAAGTAAGTACATTTAATTCTATCTTTCGGAGTTTTTTTGTAATTTTTCTCAGCCTTTTCCAACTTTTCTAACAATTCTTCTTGATAAGCCAAAAGATCTTCCATCGTAGCCGCTCACAAAAATAACTATTGGTTAGTTTATAATGTAACACAAGTACTGTTTAATTACATGAACCGGTAAGTAGTAGGTTCTCAGTAGATATAGCACATGTAATGTAAAGTTAGTATTTGTTCACTCACTCACATAAAAATGTAAAACTTTTAGCTTGCTTCAGTTTGTAATTATTTACGTATTAGAACTCACTCACTGAATTAACTAAAGCAATTCTCAAAAGTTAATAACCACTCAATAGTTCCTAAATCTGCTCGTAATGCGTATTACAATATGATTTTGTTCTCTCGTCTTCAATCCGCCTCGAATTGGACCATATGTTTATTGCAATACGGTGTTTTCACTTTTGTTTACTATCGGAGTGGTTTTTTTCTAAATGAAATGCGTGCTTTTTTCGTATAAATTGTAATTTCACTAATTTAAAACTCACACTGAATATACATTTGTACAACACGCAACAACGAACAAACTACGCACTTAAATGTGAAAATAAACAAAAAAGCATCAGCCGACTTCATTTGTTTAGAATGAATTTAAAAGCCAGTGGACTGTATAACTGGACACTACTAATACTGGTTGATGCGACACTATATAATTAAAAAAGTTTGCATAAGTATTTAGACACCGACCGTCTTCCATTTGCTTTCAAGCAACGATTCCTTCGTCGAAGTTTCTTGACCTCGAATACAGAGTAAGTTCTACTTTAATAACATTTTATAAAAGTACCAGCCTTTGCCCGCGGCTTCGCTCGCGTGGAATTTAGTCTGCCACAAAAGTAAAGTGTGCAAGGTGGTAGAGCAATGGTTCAACCAGGGAGGCATCACCGCCGCACCTATTTCTACCGTGAAGCAGTTCTTGTGTTTCATTTGAAGGGTGTGCCTGCCGGCTCACTTTTATATGAGGCGATTATCATAGTCCTCGGGAGTAGCAACGCATCTGTGATTTACTTCAGATTGAACCCTTGCCCTACTTCCTAAGGCGATTAACATACGGTACCGCTCACAGCCACGGTAGGCGGTGAAGCGGATCTCATGTTGTATTGTGGTCTAATAAATCCGTTGATGCCTCACAAACGTACACGCGCGGCGACTGGCCGCGCGGTCCAGCGGTGTTCTCATCACCACCGTGTCTCCGCGCGAACGACAGTGCGGGGGGTCGGCGCCACACACACGGGCTGGCGCCTAACCGCGCGGATCATCGTTGAAGCAAAAATGCATTTCGATGTCGAAAAGTTTATTTTGATGATCGGTCCATCCGCGCGTACAGGTGCGTAAACCGCCTTACCGCGCGGGCACCGCTATTCGCGGCGGTGCGCGGTGCCGTGTGTTAATCGCCTAAATCAGTGTTCAAATTTCAAATCACAGGCACGTATATTAATTTGAATTAGTTTTGTCGGCAACAGATATTAATGCTTACTCTGAAATTAAAAGTTTTGAGAAAGGGTCTCAAAACCCGTGACGGTTACCAACGCGCAGTTGGCTAGCGTGGTCAACTACGACCTAAACTACTGCTAATCTGACATATGTGCCGAGTTGTGTTACATTAAAAGGTCGATGACGATTGAATACCATATTTAACCTTTCCGCTGTTTCATTCTCATTGACTTTTTTTCTTTTTTGTCGAGGGAGAAACCTTCAAAAGGTACGCCGTGGGAGCGACGCAGGATTATCTGGGATTCTTATAGCACCAGGACTCCGGGATCTTCAAAGGAACACAACTGGAGTCCTCTGAGTGCATTGCCCCATCGGGCTCCTCCCAAGTGAGCGGCTGGACGGTTCAAGCTCCGTCCATCCTGGCTCTCACGATAGCATGCGACCACACATGCTGACATCATTCCTGAAGTTGCTGACTGGGTGTTTGGACCTTTCCTAGCCGCCCGCAACCCCGAAAGCTCCCTTTTAGTTGCCTTTCAGCACAGACAGGGGATACCGTAGCCTTATTCCCGTAACTACAGAGACGTCATTGTCCTTTCACATTTTGCTCCGTGTTTTATAACCATTCAAATATTAATATCATACAACTTTGTTGTATACGGCGGCGGCGGCGGCGCACGGCGCGTACGCAATATGTTATACTCGTAATATCTTCTAAACTACTTATCCAATTTACATGGTGTAAAAGGCAGATTCAATCTTTATTAGATGCTTGATTTTTTGAAATCATTTATTTTGATAAGGATTAATATTTAGTTTGTATAAAACCGATGGAAACATCAACTTGATATTTTTAAAATTTTCAAAGTATAAAAAGAGTTATTGTGGGTTATACATAAAATATACACATATGCTGTCGCGGACTTTTATTTAGATCTATGTGAGCCAAACAATCCCACGGTACATTATATTTGGATATCTCCAACGGTTTAGGCAGCGTACGCGAAGATAGCTCTCAGAGCACAACTTTTTTTCTGACTAACCTGATATTTCTCGTTATATTATAACTTTATAAAAAAAAAATCATTACAAATTATAGCCCATGTGTTATTCTGATGTATAACCTATACTACTGTAAAGTTTCAACCTAATCCGTTGAGTAGTTTTTGCGTGAAAGAATAACAAATACACATACATCCTCACAAACTTTCGCATTTATAATATTAGTAGGAAGTAGGATAGGATAGGATAGGATAGGATGTGTTATTCTGATGTATAACCTATACTACTGTAAAGTTTCAACCTAATCCGTTGAGTAGTTTTTGCGTGAAAGAATAACAAATACACATACATCCTCACAAACTTTCGCATTTATAATATTAGTAGGATAGGATAGGATAGGATTGATGGAATTTGTGAGAGTTAAAATTAAATAACATATACACATATCTTGACGATGCGGTTATCAAGCCGGTCGTGGGTTCCGGGTTCGATCCCCGGTCAGACAGCATCATAGTATCATATTATATTTTAGCCCGTAGGAGTCCGGCATATCGATTCGCAGGCCCCGCAGACGAGATAATCCATAAATTGTTTCCCAAATAAAGCTTTTTAAAATTACTTTCAAGTCTGGGGGCACGGCAGTGCCTCCGCCAAGCCGAGCCTTTAAATATCGTTACATGTCATAGGAATTAGATCCTAAGTGGTGCATAAAGTTATTGCACCCATTTTATTAGGTCATGGACATCGGCATTAATTAGTGGGGTTCGCTGTCATTACTGGTACTAGCAATGCAATTTAAAATTCATGATACTAACAAGTACTTACCGCAGTTATCATTGCGGTTTACTTCATATTAATTTTCCTTAAAACAATACGCCAGTACATTAAATCGTGGATTTAATGTAAATACCTGTTTTTGTTGTAATTAAAATACAGTATAATTTATTAGGTATCCTTTGTTATTTACATTATATAAGCATAATATAAGGATGATAATAATTGTTATATTTTTTTACGACATGTAAATCTGCAAAAGGTTACACTTTTGTCGGGTTTTAATTATATGTAGAACCGAAGCGTACAATTTGTTGAGAAGTGTAGACGTGCCGTTGACGTTTTCATGTATAGGTAATTTTTGGTCGAGTTAATAGTGAATTTATGAAACCGAAAAATATACTACTTTTAACAGGACGTCCATATATAACTAGTTTCCGAGTGCATTTTTCCGGGATAAAAAGTAGCTTTGTGCTGTTTCAGTCCTTAATTTATCTCTGTGTGAAAAATTACTTAGATCCATTCAGCAGTTCTGAGGTACAACAGACATCCATACACTCAAACTTTCCAATTTATACTATTAGTAATAATTTCAGAATTTTGAAGTAGGAATCATGAACGATAATTGGTCAGTAGGTATTAATGTTTACCTATTTATGTTGGCAACTTATGTGACATCATAATTTCTATGGTCACTATCGCAAACTACATGTAATTTCCGGGTTGTTAAAACCCTCTAACCAATTTTGCTAAATATGTTGGTGTGGAATTCCCTAAGCTTAAAGACTTGATATGGTAAATTCAATTTATTAAATAACATAACATACAGAGACAGTAATTCCTAGACTTCCTTAACGCAACTTGCGCAATAAATTTTATACTTAATAGTGTCAAAAATTGCAAACTAGATAAGGCAGACGTTTGAAACGACATGACCTTCAAAACTACCATTTCAGCGTCAGACTACCCCATAATAGGACCATCCGAAAAGACCCTCGTCTCAAAACTTCCGTTTAACATTTGTACGCCTGTTGTATCTTTTAATGGCTCCGTTTAAAGTGGCTAAGGACGCTATACTATAATCGTATAATTAATAAATTACAAGCGGGTGCGGTTATTGTCCTCAGATAATGTTCTGCAGTAGATACGCCACATCTGTTAGGTCAGATCGCTAAGGTCATTTCACCCTTTTCAACCTTGTGTTTAATGACACTTTGCGCCCATATTGTTCAGTCGGCGCCAATATTATTGTCCGTGTGATAAACTTATCTCTACATCTTTGCTATTTCACTATGCGATGTTCTTAAATTGACATGGAAATCTTAACAATGTTTTAATTGGACTTTTCGTTTATTTAGTAAGTGATGGAGCTTGCGAAATGAACAGTTTTATATATAACTAGCTGTACCGATAAACGTTGTTTTGCCATATAAAAAAATAAAAAAAATTGGGGGGTGGACCACCCTTATTATTTAGGGGTGTGAAAAATAGATGTTAGCCGATTCTCAGACCTACCCAATATGCTTACCAAATTTCAGAGGAATCGGTCAAGCCGTTTCGGAGGAATATGGAGACTAACATTGTGACACGAGAATTTTATATATAAGACTAGCTGTACCCGCGGCTTCGCCCGCGTAAAAATGAGTGTATCGCAAAGTTTTTCCCGCACAAATCTCGACCCCGTTGAAATTATATGATAAAAAGTAGTCTATAATTATGTTATTCCACAACCTTTTCTATAGTGCAAGTCCTATCCAAATGAGTTTAGCCGCTCAGGCGATTACCCGGACATACAAAGAGTGAAGAAACGAATTGAAAGTATGTATTTGTGGTTAGGATCATAATTGTTATGTTAAAATATTTTAAAAATTAGACAAATTAGAATTAGAATTTTAAAATTAGACGATTGTGAACCGCCTTTCTTTGAATTAATTAACAATCTTAGTGGTCACACAATACCAAGAAGCACCTTGTAAACCAAATCCTGCTCCACATTTAAACCAAAACGCATCGATTACAAAGATTGATTTTAACTTTTCCGCAGTATGTTTAAAAATTTTCAGGGTTATGCTGCAGGGTGAAGTGCAATGTTTGTACTGGTCTAGTACAAAAAAACGCTATTCTTACAAACTTATTTAACATTCGTGTCCTACTCAACACTGGACACTATCAAGTGGTCAGATTACTCTAATAATGCACACGCATCGGCGGCCGGCATGTATTAGCATGCGCGAGCGAGACGGTTACCTACCCCTGCCGAGAGACACATCTTTATTATTTTAAATCTCTAATATCTTTAAAAGTATTTATTTGATGCATATAGTATAAAAGCTAACGAATGCATTTATTTATATAAGGATTAATACCGAAGAGAAGAAAACATACTCGAAATTATTAACGTAATATTTTTAGTTGAAATATGGAACATAAAAAAAATATCGTGACTTAACCATAAGTTATAGAGATATACTATCGCGGATTGATTTTATATTTAAGGTAGCAATCCAGTGTTTCGTAGCCCTTGACGCAATTATTAGTATTCAACATCAACATTTAATTTATCGATAGACTTCGTAGTTGTTTTGTAAATAACGCCACCTATCGCATTCAATGTAATTCAACATAGTAGTTCAACATAGATTAGGATAGATGGCGCAAGTATACCTAATATTTAACTCATCGGTAATTCCTCGTAATTTTATAATGTGGGTAAATTAAATCAAATTTATATCACATTTATTTGTATGATAATTAATTGTTATCGATTTATAGGTATCTATTATTTCATAATGAACTGAGGATCAGGATGACATCAGGGCAAAATGGCTAATATGGCGATGAACAAAAGTCGCGATATACCGAGTTTTACAGATATATGTTGTCGACTCAAAATCAATATTTTTTAATGTTTTATTGTTGAGATAAGTTTTCAATCAAGTCTATCTTGCCCCTTGACGGAATTTTATTATCGTACCCTTTGAAGGAAGTTATATAATTTGATATCTCTAATGACTTTAAACGTATTTATTTGATGCATACAGTGTAAAAAACAATTTTGATCTTTATTAAAATTACGAAACTAACGAATGCATTTATTTACCTAAGGATTCCACAAGAAGTCCACCAATTCGCACTTAGCCAGCGTGGTGGACTATGACCTAAAACTCTCTCATTCTGAGAAAAGACCCGTGCCCAGCAGTGGGACAATAATGGGTTGACGACGACATAAGGATTAATAATGAACAAAAGACAACAGACTCGAAAATATCGTATTATTTTTAGTTAAAATATGGAACATAAAAATAATTATTGTGAGTTAACCTTAAGAGATATAAATATGCTATCGTGGATTTATTTTATATTTAAGTGTGCAAACCAGTGTTTCTTAGCCCTTGACGGAATTATTAGTAATTCAACATCAACATTTAATTTATCGATATTACTTCGAAGTTGTATTGTAGATAACGCCATCTATCAAATGTTCATTCAACATAATTCAACAGAACAGTGATAGCGCAAGTATACCTAATATTTAACTCATCGGGAATTCCTCGTAATTATAATCGTATCTTTCGCATTATAAATACATTTTCATATTATAAACCAATATTATGGGTAAATTAAATCAAATTTATATCACATCTATTTGAATAATAATTAATTGTTACCAATTTATATGTATTATTTCTGAACGAACTCACGATGACGTCCAGGCGAAAGGGCCAATATGGCGATTGTCATTTGCATTGGAATTTAACAAAATTCGCGACATACCGAGTTTTACGGATATATGTTGTCGATTCAAAATCAATATTTTTTAATGTTTAATTGTTCACATACGTTTTTAATCAAATCTATCATACCCCTTGACGGAATTATTAGTACACCTCTTTGTCAAAAGCCAATAAGGAGATTGTCATTTGCATTGGAATTTAACAAAATTCACGACATACCGAGTTTTACGAATATATGTTGTCGACTCAAAATCAATATTTTTTAATGTTTTATTATTCACATAAGTTTTTAATCAAATCTATGATACCCCTTGACGTAAATAATAGTACAGCTCTTAGTCAAAAACGAATTACCATACAAACATTTATGCTCGATTTTAACATTTTCAACCCATTTTTTGAAATAAAAAGTAGCCTATAATGGATCCCAAGGTCACCACTATCTGTGTACACAATTTTATAAAAATCGGTTCAGTAGTTTTGCCGTGAAAGAGTAACAGACAGACAGACAGACAGACAGACAGACAGACAGAGTTACTTTCGCATTTATAATATTAGTAGGGATTAAATTAAATTAAATAAAGTTGTACAGCTGCATTAAATTTCATTTATAAATGGTTGGTAAGAAACTAACTTTGCGCTAGCTTTACATTAATAATGACCACCTAGTTATTAATTAGTGCTTGATTTTATTACACGTTAAGATGTATGAAGTACAGAGAGATAAAAAATTATATACTACTTATTCTCTCATTTAATACAGACTGGTCATAAAACCTACCTATTTACATAAAATATAGCCAACTAAAGTGCGTTAATATGTTGTATGGCTTATAATTAAGTTTTAAGTTTTTACTAAGCTGTTCGTCTATTGTCTACTATCGCTTGAGCGATAGTTGCTAAAGTAACCATCTTGTCGTTAAAGTTACTGAATGTTACGTTGTAACATTAAAATGCTCAAGTAGCTGCGGTATTAGCATCTGTATACCGCAGCTACTTAGATACTAAATAGTCGCCGAGCTATTTGACATCAGTTTTTTTTTTTATCTAACTGAAGTAGCAAACGAGCATGCAGTCGAACTGATGGTAAGTGGTCATTGCCGCCCATGGACGTCTGTAATCGACTTCATACAGAACATGGGTTCCATCTGAAGTCTATCACAGATTCGTTGCTACTCCCGACGACTATGATGGGCGCCTCATGTGTGACACGGCAACCACACCTTTCCCCTCCATGCTAGAAATTAGCATTACTATTTAATTGCAAAAGCTACGACTTAAGAGTTTGTAGGCAATGGGTGATCAACCCAACACAATTGCCCTTACACAGTTCAACATTTTTAATAAATAAGATTTAATAAAAGACATATAATACTGACCTGCCGATTCCGTTCATCCGTGATCCGAGATATTTGTATTTTCTTCCGACCCATGGTGGCAGCAATCTTGGAAGGGGGTGAAGGGAGCGGGGCTACAACGAAATGCCGGCTGGCTGGCTACTTGATGTCAACAGCTACCTGCTGGCAAAAGATACGACATTGTTAGTACCGGCGAAGAAATATAAGAGAAATCCATAATAATATACTATATACTTATACTAATATTATAAATGTCAAAGTGTGTTTGTTTGTTGCTCTTTCACGTCGCCACATGGCTATTATATTATATGATATGGTTTATATGCTGGGAGATAGTTAGGAGCTAATGCTAATTAATTTCCTTTGACCGTGCGGGTGAAGCCGCGGGTAAGAGCTAGTATAAATATAAGGAAGGATTCTGTCTAAATAAAGGATTCAAGGTTTTCATAATATATCTTGCAAAAGAGATAATATCACAGTCAATTGCAAATATACAAGCAATATTGTGAAGATAATTGCGAATAAATAATCAATCAATCAAACAATATCATGTATATTTTTATACATTGGTGTAATTTTAAATACCAAGGAATTCAAAAATCTTAAAGGATATTTTTAAATCTAAATGATATTCGTAATAACACTATAACTAATTACCTATATATATTTGTATCATATTCTCACAGTATCAATCACTACTAAAATACGAATCATAATTTTTGTGCCCTATTAAAAATAAATATAGCCCAAAAACAACCCATTTCATGGCAATTAAAGGTATTTTGTGAATTAAGAATTACTTTCGAGATAATAACCTCGCACATACTTAATATTTAAACTAATGAAAGTCTTATTAGGCTGTAATTTTAAGGTAACATAAGCTAATAAATAGTTAGTCATTTATCATTTCATCCACTATTGAATAGGGTCTTCCTTTAGATTGAGAGAGGTTACTTATTTTTGTTTACACCATACTGCACCACGTCGATCCACATACATATGGTAAACTACAAATTTGCATAACGACCACATTATCATCAGCACGACCTCATTTTTGCAAAAACGCCTATCTCATCCTGTAACCTCACGTTGCATATTAATACCATAATATTGATAAAATTTGAATCAATTTTTTTTTTTATAATACTAGGATATTTCCGCCATTCTATCCGTTTCGGTCACAACCATGTGTTGATTTAGGTCATAAACAGGGTACGTATTTGCTAAACTTTCGGATTTATGATGTCAATAAAATTTATACTCTAGGATTTTGACAGCAACAGACGAGTGGATACTTATATTATAAAGAGGTAAAGTTTGTATTATTTTTTTTATAAGGGGTAATCTTCGGAAATACTGAACTGATCACGAAAATTCTCTCATAATCAGAATGCTACACTATTCAGGAGTACTGTAGGCCATATTTAATTACGATTGAATAAAATAAAACAAGGGTGCTATGAGCTTAACGTACACACCTGTGTGTGTACGTAACAGCGCAGTTATGAAACGGATAAACTGTTATTTATTTCTAAGCAAGGAGACCTAATTCAGAATGTATTTAGTTCTAATTAAAGTGAACCTCTTAAGCTATTTGAAGATCATCAGTATTAACCTTTAATTGTTTTAATATTTAAAATAAAAATATTTAATTTAAAAAAAAAAAAAAAAATAAAGGAAGTTCTTGTTTTACATTAAACGTACGTACTTGTAAAAAGTGCATCCAAAGCATCGTTACGTTACACGAGTAACTACATAACGTAGGGTAGGTAGCAAAGATTTGCATAACGACCCCGTTATCAGGAACGTGACCCCGTTTTTACGAAAACGACTACCAAGATTACTTTAAAGTTACATTTATTAGGTACGAAGATGAATCAAAAGTACAGGGGAATTTTATGTTATAAAAAATATTATTTAATTACCTATGTATCCATATTATTAAAATGTAAAAACTTCCATAAATGTATAAATTAATTCTTATGCATATATTACGTATTACTAATCTGTAATTTTTTTTAGTTGCTATGTGGATAATTATTCTTTACATAGACGACCCGCGTGGCGGAGTGGTCACCATACTGGTCTGACGCGTAATGGGTCCCGGGTTCGATTCCAGCCAGACAGGTATCTGAATGAGTTTAGATTCATGTTCTGGGTTTGGGTGTTTGTGTATTTGTTGTGTGTGTCCATGGTACGCACGACACAGGAAAAAATCCTAGTGTGGGACTATGAGTGTAGCAAGCGTATAGTGTCCATGTTGCATCATAGGACCACAATCTTGCATAGGGGCTGTCCATTAATCACGTGAGGCTCAAAAGGGGGGGGAGGGGTCCATAAAAAAATCACGAAATATCACAAGGGGGGAGGGGGGTAAAGTAATAAATCACGTGTACTTATTTTTCGGCAAGCGCGCCTGCCTTTTTCGTACCTGCAAAGAATCTATTTTTTATTTTTAAAAAAATACTGGTACAAGTATGCTCAACCGATGTTGATCTTCAACAAAGCACTGTGCCAACAACTGACTTGCAAGATGCTTATCCAGTTATTGGTGTTGAAGAAAGTCTCGCTACTCCGTGGTCCGAAAATATTGTACAGTAAATAATGTTCATGTAGAACTAGTACATTAAACGTTTTCGCATTTCTTTCATTATTTTTATGTCAGTCAAAAACAAACTACAACCTTTCTGTCTACCTCTGAACGTTATTATAGTAGTCTTTAATTTTCTATAATAACATTAGATGATACTTGTACCAGTATTTTTTTTTAATAAAAAAATAGATTCTTTGCAGGTACGAAAAAATACACGTGATATAGGGGGGGGGGGGGGCTAGTCTTAAACCTCACCACGTATCACTAAGGGGGAGGGGGGGTCAAAAAATGCCAAAAAAAACATCACGTGATTAATGGATGGCCCCATATCAAAATACGAGTACATACAAGAGAAGATTAAAATCAAAATTCTAATATCTGTGTTAAACTACTTGTGAATAACGAAAAACACATGTCTGTGTACGTTAAAAACTTACTGTCCAAGATTATTTAAAAGTGTTAGTTATCATCGTGATAGTTTTTTTTCTATCTATCTATCTATAACTCCATCTTTTTTATCTTTATAAGAGAACTTGTGACCATGTCGTTGGAATGTAGCATTTTTAATTGCTCAGTGTAAGTTGCATAAAGCTATTCTTAATAAAAAAGAAACCTTTTATTGCATTGCTACAAAAATAAACTAAGTTAATTAAATTGTATAACGTTATTTTACATAAATAATATATCGCTCAGATTTCCAACTGTTATCAGTAATGAGGCCTCGTTTTTAGGTAAAATCTGCTACTGCAGTTTGTTTTTATATCACTGATATTCCTGTAACTAGGTACATTATTTCGTTATTATGTAAGACATTGCAATAAAACTTACATTTTAATGCTGTATCCAAAAGTATTTAACTTCTAAATGCGCTTATCTAGATACGCTTAATTACGACTTTCTAGAAGTCATTTCTAGAAACATATCCACTCACTAATGCCTCGCATTAATTTTTTGCTGTCTGGCAGAAATTTCTAACCCCGGCGACACTGGCATTTTACATTCTGTGGGTGTTGCATTTTGCATTTTTCCCTCTGCCGCGTGACGTCATCGCGTCTGCGGTGTTCATGTGTGCGTAACGTAAGCAAGTGTGCAGTTGTAATAGTGACCGCAGCACATTGCATATTCTATACGGTAATGAAGCGGAAGACATGACTCTTTCAGTGCTGCATTAATTAATACTGTCCTTGCGGGATAAAGTAAACAATTACAGGGTTAAGGGCTGTGTACCTACAAGTTTTAACGAATGTGTGTGTATGAGGCATTTGATAGTTACACATTTAATAGGTTCATTATATACATTCTAAAACTATGTTTTGATGGATGTCAAGAAGTGACAATGATTACTTACATTAATTGGAGAGGACGAGTATACATTTAAATTTTATAAAAATAAATATGTCATGTATTGAGATTTAAAGATTTAAATATGCCCTGAAACACACTTCAAACTCATCAAAAGTGTTACTGGCACACTGAACTGTTGTCCGTGAAAATCTATAATGTGTCGCGTTGCGTTGTGCACGTGAGGTTGGATGTGTGCGTCATTTCTATACGCATGCTTACACGTGTTAGTTGTCGGTGTGTGCGTGTAATAGTAGTGTGCGTAGTGTGTTGGTGTGCGTTTTGCATGTGTTTTGTAAGTCAAGATGCGTTGGTTGTAAGTGTGAGGTTGTGTGGGTGGGGTGGCTGTGGGGGTAGGTCACTGTGTTTGTAGGTGGCTTGTTATGCCACTGCCCTTAAACCAGCGTTATCAAGTCCGTTCCTGGATTGTTATCTGTATTTTTTTTGATTTTTGAGGATTAAATCATGAAGGATTAATGAGCGTCATTTAAACCCAACGAAGATTTTTCATGTAATAAGTTTGCAAAAAAAAGTCAAATTATATTGTTATAACGCACCTGTTGTGGAGACCTAGAGAATTTGAGAGATTGATAACAGTAGCAAAAAATAAATGTCATAATGATTTGAACATTGTATTTTAGTTTTTATAATAATAATCAACTTGAATAATTATTAAAACTATCTGTTGCTGCATGCAATTTAACCAATAAAATGGTTGACAAAATACAAATAATTTGTTGAAATATAAAATGACAAGTGGTCGGCGATTGTACCATTTTTTTTAATTCAGACATTTTTGGGCGAAGATCTCTATATACATTAAAGTACTTTCGAAAAATATTTAAATGCAAAATTACGTTATGTACTATAATGTACCCAACATTATATAAGAATAAGTAATTTAACACGTCTTATTGTTGCTTTATGTATTTACACTGTAGTGAGCAATTCGTTACAATGTTAAACCCTTTTGTAGACGGATTTGAAGAGTCTGTTAGTCATTATCTTATGGCGTATGTATCACTGCATTCATTGCGAACAACAAAAAAAGCTCAAACAATGTGTTTATTTAGGATTATTTCTATGCCAAAACCAAATAAAGTATAGTACATATATAGTACCAAAATAAAATATAGTATATATATATAGTTTAAAAAAATCAGATATTAGTTGGTTAAAGCTTAGTCTCAATTTGAGATAGAGCTAAAATATTTCATTATTATCCGTGTCATATTATAAGCATGTGAAGTTGCGTGTTTGTATCTTATATGCATATTTTTGTACCAAAAATATGAACAGTTGAACAGTGTTACGTAGTCATATCTGTGTGCAATCCTATTCCTGCCCACCTTTGGGCACGGCCGACTGTACTTTACTAAACTGCAGTGAAATGCGATTAATTCGACTACCTACTTATCTTCTGACTACTACCTGCTTAGTACTATACATTACGAAAAACTGACAATTGGCAATTCAAATTTCGAACTTGTTTTTGAAAGAATATGGTAAGCACCGACCACTAGGTAACTTCTAGGTAAGTTTAGCACCCAACGTGTTGGAAACGGTAAAGGGTATTTAAACTTGAGTTGCGTCAAAGTCCTTGCCTTCCCTTTTTCCATGCCTCGTTTAATTTTTCCTTAAAAGGATAACACGTTCGCACAAGCATGAACTGCATGGAGGGAGAAAAAAGGAAAGCAAAAAACGTGAACATATTCATGAGGGACGCACATTGTTTAATCATTTGCGATAAACAATGAGGACTAAATATTCCGGTGTCGTATCGTGTCCGGTTTAAATGAATACGGTCAATAATAAAAGTTCAAGTTAAATAAAAGTATGTAAATATTGACTTTGATGATACTTTTTCATTTGATTGAAAGTTTGTTTAATACTTGTCGGATTGTTGGCAACATCCTGTACAAGCCTGCAGTGGAGCACAGGTCACCTATAAGCCTGAAAGAGGATTACACCTTTGTCCGTCAAGCTAGATGGATAGGCTATATGGATTGTTAGATTCGTCGTCGTCGCATACCGTCGAAAAAGTTCGAGCGATCATTTATTTTATAAACTTCGCAAAATAAATAATAACATAGTTTGTAAGCAACACTGTAACTAATAAATAGGGACAGTGTCTGAAATTAAATTATTATTATTATATTATTATTATTAAAATCATAGGCTTGGAATTTGTATCAAAACCTCACTAAACTCTCTATACGCACGTCACTCTAAAACGCACTTCAAACTGAAAATCTTGTTATGGAATTAATAAAACCCGATGTTCGGGACTCTAATTATCCATAATGACTGAACTGTTGTACAGTACTTTATTACAGGTTTCTAAAGCATACAGGTCTAAGCGTAGCGTTTGTGATAGTGCTCTTCTCTTGCTTTGCCAATAGCAAGCTATTCTTCTTAATTTAAATATGCGTTAGATTTACAATAAAACTATAGATGAAAAAAGTCTAGGTCGATATATTTATAAAGCATTGATTTATTATAAATAATTAAAGACAAGTTATTAGAAATTACGACTATGTTTAAAAATACGTTTATAAAAATAAAAATATGTGCCAATTTCCTTCTAAGGACTGGTATTTATGAAGTTTCAGATGACATTCAGATTGCTGTAAGCGCGAAGGGGCATGCGCGTGGGTGTTTCATCCGAACTCTACCCACGCACAGTCGTTATGAGGTTGAAAACTGTGTGAAAAGTCTGTAAGTGAAAGAAAAACTTCCCCTACTAACTTTATAAATCAAGTAATTGAGGCTCAGAACTGGATATAAGCATCCGTAATGGGGTTTTTGCCGTCTTGGTGACCGCGGTAGGTGTTGATGGTACATCTGGGAGGAGCCCGATGGTGCAACGCGCTCAGAGGATTCTGGTTGCGTTCCTTTAGAGATCCCGGAGTCCTCTCTAAGTAGGAGTAGCGCTGAGGACGGCAACCGAGGGAATTTTAGTGCGGTAAAAATCCCACATAACCCTGCGTCGCTCCCACGGCGTCCGGTACCTTTGAAGGTTTCGCCCTCGAAAAAAAAAACTGCTGATAGTTTTGCCCTCAGTTGCTTTCTAAGATATCTGCGGGAAGAGGTGAAGGGGTGCTAGTCAAGACCGACACACATCAGAAAGGACGTTACTTATAAGTTAATTCATTATCTTAGTAATTTTTGTCATGATTTATTACGTTGTATTCTTGCAATAATGATCGTATCATGAAATGGAAAAATAATTATCCATTTGAGAACGAAAATTGATGCCGATATTCGAGTGACTGAAGCGTTAGCGAAAGAAGAAATAATACTGTAGCAATTTTGTAATAATATGGGAATAATAGGTATCTAAAGGAGCTCGTGTAGCACAGATCAGCTTCTGAATTAATTACACAATTACAAAGCTATTTTCGAAAAGTCTAGGCATAAGTGTGGAATAAATCGTATCTTTAAGAATTACGGTTGTTACAAAAAATATCATGTAAACCAAAAAAGTCAATTCGAATCTGACGTGTTGTCTTCAATTCCTTCTCGATATGGCATTGACTTCCATTAAGCGAAATTTACATTAAAATAATTTATTATTTTGCACATAAATATTAGGGTTCTTGTCCTTAATAACGCAATTCTAAAGGTGCAAAATATTAACATGTAATATTTAAACATTTCTAACGTAATATCTAGTAAGCCTTCGTTCATGAAATGGAATCTAATAATAATCAAGTTTCCGATAGTCGATACAGTTATAAGTAAGCAGTGAATTACGCGTGGGAATGCAGACGAAGATGTGGACGAAGTAACCAAATAGACTGCTACTATAGGTACCTATTTTAATTTTATCATTAAGATAAGTTTTTAACTCGTTTAACATATGAGTTCAGAAAGCTCGCTGATTAGCTAAAGCGAGCTCTGCTGCTGCTGGAATATGCAATTTTCCGTATTTTACTAATAAATTTGTGGGGTATGACGGTGCTTTGATTCCGGTAACTTACCCATTGTACCTTTTAGACGTGTTAAGGTGCAAATACTGACAACTTAACAACAGAGATAATATATTTGTGGCTGACTCCAACTCTTAAAAAATACATTTGGCCATAAGCAGCAATGCAAACTAATCATATCTACCAAGATTGCATCAGCCCTTGTTAAATGCTACTTCATTTTTAAAAGGGCATAAACTGTTAGTAGTCTATATTTTAGTTCGTCCACGCCGAACGCCCACGCGCGCTGCCGTGACGTACAAGGGCCTGGAATATTCTGGATATCCCGAACCCTGCTCGCTACTCAAACAATTAAACTCTACAATTTAATTACTCTGTTGAATTTGTTGGTAATTGTAAACAATCTCATAATAGATTGAAATCTCTACAGTAAAAACATAATCCATTTTGCAAATGTTTATGATACTAAGTTATTCCCGCGGTTTTGCTCCTTTTGCTGTTTATTACGGTGATGAGTATACTACGTACTGATCTATCTTTGCAAACTATCTCTGTCCCAAATTTCAACGAAATGCGATCATTAGTTTTATTGTGAGAGAATAACAAACAAACGTACGTACTCACAAACTTTCGTATTTTAATATTATATCGTCAACCCATTATTGTTCCACTGCTGGGCACGAGTCTTCTCTCGGAATAAGAGAGTTTTAGGCCATAGTCAATCGCGCTGGCCAAGTGCGAATTGGTGGACTTCACACACCTCCGAAAACTTTTTTTTAAAGAACTTTCGGGTGTGTATGTTTCCTCACGATGTTTTCCTACACCGAAAAGCAGTGATATTTACTTTCTAATACGCAAATAAATCAGTGGTGTATACCTGAGGTTGAAACTCGGACCTCCCGTTTGAGAGGGTACGTTTCAACCATTAGGCTATCACTGCTCTTATGCTAAGCTCTAGTCTGCTGTAATACTTTTGCTATTTTTAATATTAATTTTAATAAGATTTCTAATGTACAGGAACTTAAAATGTATCATCGGCATCTTATAATTTTATTAATCATTATACAAGACTATTACACGTAATAAAAAATTGTAGGAAAAAAACATTAACTTATTTATTGTTTAATTATGTTATACGTAATTTCCGGGTAAATATATTGTGACGCATAAGTATGTTGGAGTCCAAAGTACGTTTTTCATTTCTATCCCGATGTTGGGCAAGGTTTCCTCATAAAATAAGGGTCTAAGGTAATACCCATTGTTACGGAAAAATGGGTCGACAGGCAGAGAATGATCATAGCATTAAATCCGCCTTTGTACCAATTTCTATGTATAACACCTTTATAAAAATATACTACACTGTGTACCCTTTGTAAACCTTTGAAGCCTCATGGCGCACTGTCACTTGTTTCTATACGTTATTTCATGTAACGTTAAAGTGGTCATTATTATCTCGTCGTCAACCCATTATTGTCCCACTGCTGGGTACGGGTCTTCTCTCGGAATGAGAGAGTTATAAGCCACAGTCCACCGCGCTAGACAAGTGCGAATTGGTGGACTTCACACACCTCCGAAAACTTTTTTTTTTAAAGAACTCTCGGGTGTGTAGGTTTCCTCACGATGTTTTTCTACACCGAAAAGCAGTGATAATTATTTTTTAATACGCACATAATTAAGTGGTGTGTGCCTGGGTTTGAACATTGGACCTCCCGATCGAGAGAGCAAGTTTCAACCATTACGCTATCATTGCTCTTTGTTATCTTTGCCCTTGAAATTATAACCACATATTGATCTTCCATCTGGATGGAATTAAAATATTCATTTTTTATAAGGCCGAGGTGGCAAACGAGCATGCAGTCAACCGGTGATAAGTCATGTTGTTTATGGACAATTGTGAGTAACTTCATAAAAAAAATGGGTACCATTTGAAGTCATTAACAGTTGCAATACCACATGAGGATTAAGAGGGTCGGCTTATACATAAATAAGGTAACAACACCTTTCTACCGAATCATGTTTCACGTTAAAAATAGGCGTAACTTTTCGGTCGAACCAGGTTCTAAAACCTGGTACTTTTACGGTTATCATAATTTTCAAATGAAAGTAGAAAGCGAGCATGCATACCAAATTATGCTAACTTAACCCGACGCCTATCAACGCATTAGCAATCTGGATGACTAAGATCGCCTCATACTTAGGTCAAGCGGCAGTAAATAGATGTAGTGATGCTATCTTCAGTCAAACCTTTAATTTTAAGCATGAAAGAACCGATATTATTGGTTCAAAATTAATTAACTTTTTGAGTGAATTTCACGAGAAAACCACAACAAGTACTCAAGTTTATTGTTGGGACCACAACAAAGAGAATATTATTAATTTGTACCTATTGATGAGTGCATTATTTATGAAGACTACACACTGAATTTTCTTATATTCGATACATACTAAATTAATATACGCGTAAACTTAAAGGTTTTGGTGGTTTAAGTCAAAGGCTTTGGAGTTTGAAAGCGGTGTTTACACTCTTTTCTCTACACTAGTCTGCGTAATGGTTGACATGAACGCACACAAATACAAGTAAATAAGCACATAGTTCCAAAACCTAAACAAATTCTTCTGATATCGGTTTGACTGAGAATCATTTGCGTATCAAACTGCGGGTTGAACAAGTAAAACGGAATTCCTAACCGAGTTAAGGCATAAATATCAAGATGGTGAAGCATTTCTTGCGTTTCGACAGAAGGGTGTGGTTGCCGGCACTCTTTCATATGAGGCGACCATCATAGTCCTCGGGAGTAGCAGCGCATCTGTGAATGACTTCAGATGGAAACCATGTTCTGTATGTAGTTGATTACAGTTGTCCATGGGCGGCAGTGACTACTTACCTTACGTCAGATAAAAAAAATATATATACTTATTACAAAATTGCATATCTAAGAATCTAGAATGTTGATAGAGATGTAAATTGCGCAATCAGACGTATTGTTACACAAATTCGTCATACACCAAGCAAATATTGAACGCAGATTCTAACAATGGCCCCTCATTGTTGTGAAGATCGCGCAAATTGAGATAAAGTATTATAATTTGGTACCTACCTTAAAACATCTTCTATAGTGTAGATAGGAGCTAAAAGGCTAAATAGGATTATGCCCGGGTAAATAGGTATAATACAAACTGTAGCATAGTTGAATTACGTTGAGTAATTAGGAGGAATTAAATAGGATAATGTAAAATATATGTCTTTTTCATTTTCGCAAAAAAAGTACTATATAAGTCGTAATAAAACATAATGTCATTACTTTATAGCATGTTGATCTTTGTAGTGTACCGGTCTCTGTACTTGTCTATACGTTAAGCTCCGGGATCGATCCCAGCCAGGTACGAATTCATAATGAATTTAACAGACCCTACATATGCTTAGTATAGCTATTGAGTGAATAAAGCTGTTTTTAAAATTGCATGAGGATGTTTATGGTCCCCAGCTCTCCACTCTTGAGCCATATTTATTAGTTTTCACTGCATAGTATAAAACAAAGTCGCTTTTCGCTGTCTATCCCTATGTATGCTTAGGTCTTTAAAACTACGCTGCGGATTTTAATTCAATTTTATTTAATACATAGAGTGATTCAAGAGGAAGACTTTTATGTATAATATATGCATAAAATAGTGGAAAACGCTCATAATTTTTTTTTAGACTTTTGACTTTAAGGCGTAATCGTTCGCCAGATCAGCTAGTATTACATAAAAAGACCATGCATACATGTATGAAATATTTCCCTACTTTATGTTCGTGAATATAAATTTCATTACTCGTCCTTACCCTTATTAAATATCATGTCATGGACGCAAGGTCTGAGTTAGAGGTCTGTTTCGGACAGGCCAGTGATTGCTTTCTTTCAGTGCCCTTTGATGAGAACTAATGGAGTTTGGAAAAGTGACAGCTTGTTACAATGTGACGGTTCGTATGTAAGAAAGTAGCACTCGCTTTAATTCTGATATTATATGGAAATTAAGTGTGACTTTTTTACGATTTTCTTAATAACTTACGAGGACCATGGATTTTGCAGGGTAACATTTGGTATAAATGCATACAATTCAGGGGAAATGTCCAATAAATAATACCTTAATATACCTAAATAAATAATTCCACATATTGTAACATTGTAAATCGTAATCATAATTGTAACATTGTACATTATTTACATTATATTGTACATTACTCGTCCGTTAAATAGCTATGATCTTAATAGAAACGAAGATGTAAAAAAATACTGTTTCCTATACGTTTTTGTGAACTATCGACAGATCTTGGAGTAAGAAAAACGAAAATTAATCGGAATATTATCATTTCTCTAACAATTTTGATAGAAGTTCATTTAGCAAAAGTAAGAACTCGTTATCAAAGAGGCCATAGAGATGTAATAAAAATTCTTACGAGTAACAACACATCATCATCATCATCATTATCATCATATCATTGTATGAGTATATTTATATTGAGTTGTCGAAGTATGAAAATATATATGCACTGTATTATTTCAAACTATATACGAGCCTGATCGTGAAAACAGCACATACTATATTTATTTAATATCAATAAAATCAATCATATTGTCACGATTACAAAAAAAGGAAACAGGATACGTTTGAACTACAAGCTTATTCACTTTCCTGGTGAAATCTCAGACACAAATAATACATACATAAAATGGATCAAAATTTTACCTTACCTCAGGAAATCCAATTAAGTTGCTCCAATATCAGGAAATATTAAACCATCATTTCATCATTGTCATTTTAATAGAACAGTGTAGTCCCAGCACATTGTTATTTTAAAAAAAATGAAATAAATGTGTCTCTTCCTTTCCGAAAATGTCTACATACAAATTTATTTAAAAAACAAGACGACGTAAATTCATTTTAAAATATAACCTCAAAAATCTCGTTCACTTACGCAGTACTTCAATAAAATGTTAAAATTAAAAATCACAATTTTAACACGATATTTTTTATTAACGTGCGTTTTATCGGAAATGCTGTAACACCGTGAAACTACACTTCAACCGAAAGCACTGAAATTCGTGTCAACGCGCACTTAATTACACAAACAAACTATTCAATACTGTCATTAGCTCGAATAGTTCGTTATGTATGCACAGCGCGTAACAAATCCGACGTTCTCTCTCCCCGGCTTCATAAACACCTGTTCAATACACCCCGAGCCTCCGCGTGACCTTGCCGGGGGACGGGGGGTCGGGGGTCGGGGGACCGGCGGGGGGTCGCCCACGCGTGTACCCCCCGAATCCCAGCGCACGCCTACACAGTCACCTAGGTACTATCAGATAGGGACGCTGCGAGTTTTCACTCTTATTATTCGCGGAATTTTGATACCGTACATTAAGTAATATTTGGTCGAGGCTTTTGTTTTGACGGCGGAATATAATGAAGGAAATTATCAAATTAACTAAAGCAATTATTTATTAAAAAGTTCAAGTCGAAACTCATTTACGACTCGAAAGTAGTTATTAGGGTATGTTTCAGATTCAAATATACCTTCATTTTTGTAATTTTTAAATGTATATTGGCACACTTTAAACTTATGTACTTCACAAAATAAATAGCATTAGTGTATTATATGTAATATATATTGATTATATTATCTGATTCAGCCTTTTACAAATAGTAGGACTTGACTTGATACTAGTCCAGGATAATAAAATATCGAGTAAAATAGCATTGCCTCTATGTAATATCATAAATTGCAAACTTTTCCTAGTAATATATATATAATTATAAATGTTAAACTTTGTCAGTATATGAGTATTTGGTTTGACGTAAAAACTACCGGTCGAAAATCGCTGATATTTGGCCCACTCAGAGTTAATGACTTGAGAGAAGCGGGCTAAGTTGCGGGAATTTTCGAAGGTGGTAGAACCAATGTAGTTTGACCGGGGAAGTACCACCGCCACGCTCATTTCTAACGTGAAGCAGTTCTTGTGTTTCGATGGAAGGGTGTGGTTGCCGGGCCATTTTTATATAAGGCGACTTTATAATTTTTAGGCGATTTTATAATTGACTTCAGATAGAACCCATGTTCTGTATGAAATTGATTATAGATGTCTATGAGCGGCAATGACCACTTACCATCAGATGGACTGCATGCTCATTTGCTACTTTAATCAGATAAAAAAAAATACCAAGTTAATCAAATGAACAAGAGACAACGCTACGCCTATATCATAGTCGCCACTACGTTTAGCGTATGTTTAGGCAAATTTTAAGTCGTATGTATATTCTTAGTTGTCTATAAAATATATGTTTTTTATTTTCAGTACGAAGCATTTAATATACACGTCCAATCCGTACTAAGCCTTTTTTACCTTAAATACATTTACACCCTGTGGACATTAAAATGTTTTCTATCTTTTCCCCTATATACACTAGAAGCGTAATGTACACAACAAGGTACTGTGGTTTGCTGGATCACAATGAAAAAATATTTGAAAAAAACCGGGATACAGTATAATAAACTTTAGGAAACGCTGGTAACCAATAAGGCTCCTAATTAGTTAGCACAAAATAGATTTGTCTCTGATAATTCGAAACGGGTCTGTTGTTACGTATGTCTCTATTATATCACTCCTTTGTTTACCGAACCTGATGCATTCGTGTCATCACAGGTACGTAGCAATCCATTAGCGTTTTCAGCTCTTCCCTACATATATATTTCTGGTTGTGGTTGTATTAGCGTTTCGGTTTATTAAAATGTGTTCCCGAAAAGTTATTGTTTTTTATATAATGAATTGCTGTTGTGAAAAAATTATTTATTTAGATACAACGAGGAAAGTATATAAAATTAGATAACATGAACTAGACTAAATAAAAACTTAACTTTTAAATAAATAACAGAAAGGAACTTATTATTATAAATAAAACAAGCCATCTAAAATTGCCGTGTGAGGCATGGTCCCCAACACACTGGCGGCTTTACCTTGCTGCCAGCTACCAGCCCTTTGGTCCCCGGAAGCTAGAACAAGTCTGGTAGACATATCTGACATGAATTTTTTCATGTCAGATGACCATGGACCCATGGTCTCTATTGCAAGCGCCGCAAATAAATAATTGTCTAATAAATTACTATATTTGCTGTTGTAATTTTATCAATGGTTTTTTGAGGTTTTAACTAAACGTAGTAAAGAAAGTAAAACTTGGTATATATCAAGTATTTGAAAAGGAAGTAATATTTTCAAGGGTTTATGTTATTTTACTTAATCTGAGAAACTTGACTCAAGTAAGAAGAATTCCTATTAAAGTCGGTCATACATTATGTTACTTCTTGTGAGGACTAAGTTGTAACGCTTCTTTTAAGCTTTATACCTTTTTATAAGCGGACAAAGCAATACTTAGCTAAGTTGTGTCGGTAGTGTGCAGTCAAATAAAAACATGATTTTTCTTATGATACTGTTAATAAATACTCAATATCTTTTTGTTGATCGCATTATATTGTGATTGACCGAAAAATTATTGTATATAGAGGTCGGACTCATATGTATTGTGAATATGTATTCAGCTTATTCCTGTTGGGGTGTTTCTCACTAGTGACTTTTTTAACATTGAAGTAAAAAAAACGAGCATGCAGTCCACCTGATGGTAAGTGATTGCCACCCATGGACATCTCTAAGCAACTTCATATATGGGTTCTATCTGAAGAAACACAGATGCGTTGCTACTCTCGAGGACTAAGATGGTCGTCTCATATAAAAGTGTCCTGGCAACGACACCTTTCCATTTAATCGAAAGAATTGCTTCACGCCACTAAGAAGTGCGGCGGAGGTCAAATTACACTGGTTACTGGGTTGTTCATAAACACATTGCTCTAAAACAAACGGAAGCTCATTTTACATTTTGCTTATGTACTATATAATAAGCTAGTTTGATTAGCTAGCTAGACATTAAATGAGTGGTACCGAGATTGATAGAGTTCGGTGTGCTTCGAAATTCAATTTGTTTTTCTGCTAACATGAATTTATTTATTAACTAGTTGAATCCCACAGCTACGCCCGCGTTTACGAAAAAACCGCTTGTCCCGTTGGATAAGACATTTTCCCACAATAAAAAGTAGCCTATATGTTAATCCAGAGTATCAGCTAACTCCCTGCCAAATTTTATGAAAATCGCTCCAGCCGTTTAGACATGAAGAAGTAACAAACATACTCACTCACAAATTTTCGCCTTTATAATATTAATATCATGTATGATATGAAAAATAACTGCTGTCTGCTGATATCGTCTGTGAAAAATAGTAAATTAAAATTATTTGTTGTTTTAATTGCATACATTATTAATTATGTATGAGATTGAGGAAAACTTTTCTAAAATTGAAGGGTCAGTTAAAATTTTGTGAAGGATATTTTTTCTTGATTATTCTAAACTACCTAATCTTAAAACATGTAAATACTATTTAACAAAGTCGAAGTTCACGGATTTCTTAATATTTTCAATCTTTAAATATTATCCTTGCATAACAATAAGAATATTAATAGAACACTAAATTGATGTCATAATTAAATGTATTTTTAGTACTGTAGCATGCAACTGGCAGTAGTGACGTAGGTTGGAGCCAAACACATGAACCTGCCTAGGGGAGTTTGTACCTACTTAACTAAGTTACACTTGGTGCTTTGTTGTAGAAAGGTCTGACATTTGTAGTACGTTTTATGTAATAGCGAACAGTCATGCAATCTATTTGACATCAAGCGATAATTGGAGTTAATTATAAACTCAAGCGTAAACATTTTAATAAAATATTATACATATAGTAGTTTGCTTTATCTTTATTTTACCATAAGGATATTGGAATAAATAATACAGAAATAAATAGTAGATTCGTACAAGAGGAGAGGTGGCGACCATTCGTATGTGTCTTTATTTTCTTCAGCCTATTTAGAGGCATGTTTAAATGAAACTTTAATATAGTCATCCTGAAATGGGTGATTACTGCCACGAAGGATATCAGGTATAGAAGTTTTCTAGCAAACTGATATGGATAACTCGTGTCTGTTTTAGTGAACCTTTACTTAGATTACGGTGGCTAAGGGAGGCCCCATTATTAATGTGCATGATGGCATTGTAATGGGTGGAAGGGTGACAAATCCACTGATAAAATTGCCTAATGTATATAATTTCGATTCGATTAGCTCTGTTGGTTTCAACAAATAAATTAATTTTATATGAATGTATGCAAGCTAAAGTTTAGGGCTACGAAACAAGCTTTCTAGGTGGTAGAACCAGTGTAGTTCAACCGAGGAAGTACCACCGCCACACCTATTTCTAGCATGAAGCATTTCTTGCGTTTCGATAGAAGGGTGTGGTTGCCGTCACACTTTCTCATGAGGCGGCCGTCATAGTCCTCGGGAGTAGCAGCGCATCTGTGATTGACTTCAGATGGAATCCATGTTCTGTATGAAGTTGATTACAGATGTCCATGGGCGGCAGTGGCCACTTACCACCAGGTGGACTGCTTGCTCTTTTGCTACTTCAGTCAAAAAAAAAGCTACGGATGTGGTTAGTATCGGGACCGGTACAGTATTTCCATAGAGCGTTTTACTCGCTTAGTTTCTTTACAGCTTAGCGTTATTTGCATCGATAGTAACCTTCCACGCTACATCACTCATTAATCATGTTATACTGCATCGTTAATCATCTTCATTAAACGTTCTCCATACTTTACACATGGTTTAACTTCTTCATTTATATATAACTTGTTTCAATATAACATAATCCCAAATGGCGACTTTTGTATGTGTCACGTTCAATTTTATAAAGAAAAGTAAAAATAACTAGAATAAATAAACATGTTATAACAAGAAAAGTTAATATAACTTTAATATGCTTAGGACATTTCCGTCTACATTTCGGCTTGTAGCATGAAAAGTTCATGTTAAACCGTAATGTAAGGTAAACCAAATTTTTAATTTAGGCGTGTTAATGACCTAGATTAAATTTAAATTAACTAAATAAATATCCCGAAATCTACGTTACTGTGCCATAACTATAAATTACTACTTAGTAACTTACAAAGGCTTTGATTGAACGAATGGGAAATGCGAGAGTGGCCTTGAAAAGTCGTCGGCTGTAACCTAGGTGCGACCCTGTAACCGAGCGATGACGTAACTAACCTAGGGTGGTTTGAAATACCGTTCTTGCTCTAAGTTACATTGTATATAATGGTATATAAGTTATGTAAAGTAAAAAGCAAGCATGCAGTTCACATAATGTTAAGTGGCAACTGACCTTGTAGGACAAAACTTGTGATGTACGAAGACATATCATCCTAACACACATCACCCTAACACATTTCCGACTAGACTAGGGCAAGTTTAATATTGTTTCGATTAGTCAAGAATAGGTGCAGTTGGTTTTATATATATATACACACTAGTGATGTAATGAATTTAGGCATTCACATTGGCAATTGGTGCGAATGTTTTGCGAATATTGAATTGAAATGCTGACTTGCAAACTCAGATTGATATCGAACTGCAGTTCGACGACCTAATAGAACGTCGCCAAATTTATATCCTCCGGCACCCTACACCAATAACCGAAAAAACCAACATTTGCAGTCGCGTTAGCGAATGACGTTAAGGAATATTCGCATTCGCATTCGAGAATATCAAATAATAACATTCGTTACACTACTAATGTACACTACAGATGAAAGACTAGCTTGTGGTAGAAGCTTTGGATAAAATGCAATTAAATTCTACTTTTTTTTAACTGACCGAAGTAGCAAACGAGCATGCAGTCCACCTGATGGTAAGTGGTCACTGCCGCCCATGGACATTTGTAATCAACTTCATACAGAACATGGGTTCCATCTGAAGTCAATCATAGATGCGTTGCTATTCCCGAGGACTATGATGGTCGCCTCATGTGAAAGTGAATAAATAATAAAGCATCGCTAAATACCTATTACTAATTTTGGCAAAAGCATTTATATGTAGTTTAATTTTTTGTTTCAAAAGAAACGAGACTATTAAGTACGATTATATACAAATAATTTACGTTTTATTGCTATAATGAAGTAGTAAGATTTTAATGATACTGTAAATAAAACGTTTAAACATTAAAAATGTTGCGTTCAAAAATAATGTGTCATGGAATCGGAGCGTTCATTTTACTAAAAGGCCGTATAAAAACAAAAAATATAGGCCCCGATTTTGTATGGTTTAGTTTTGTTCAGTGCTTTCATTATGTATTCAATATTTTAAAATATTATCTAGACGACGCAAAGACTGAATTATTGAATAACATTGTGAATTATTGAATAATATTCAATAATATTCAATTTCAGACCTCAGAATAGGATTTTTATTAACTGTTTATACTAAAAAGTAATTAAAAATCTAGTGTCGTGTACGAAGACACAAAGAAACTTTTTTATATCCTCAGTTACATGTTTGCCTCGCCTCATCTACTCTTTCGTTAGTTCATTATACTTTTTTTTATCTGATTGAAGTAGCAAACGAACATGCAGTCCATCTGATGGTAAGTGGTCACTGCCGCCCATAGACATCTGTGAGCAACTTCAAATAGAACATCGATTCTGTGTGAAGTCAATCAGAGAGTTGCTTTTCCCCAGGATTATGCTGGTCGCCTTATAAAGTGTGCCGAAACGATAGTGTGACGAACTATACGAAAAGCTACATAGGTATTCATTCACATAGCTATTCGTAGAACACAAGCAATAATATGCATTACTATAGTATATTTAATAAATGTCAAAGTGTAGCGTATCTTGCCAAACAGGGCTCTCTTTTACTGAACTGTAAGGCAAGATACTGGAGCTAACTTTCATTACCATGTAAATAAAAACATGATTGTAATAATATTAAAAAAAATTGATATAAATAAGAAACCGACAAACCCGCTGAGTTTCTTGCCGGATCTTCTCAGTTGAGGTCGTATTCCGATCCGTTGGTAGTGTAAGAAAAAAAATGTAACTGACAATTTGTAAGTGCCCCCGCAGGCCTATACAAAATAAAGACATTTCATTTCACAATTTTTTAACTTGATATATAATATCACTAGTGTCGATGTAAAACATCCATTCCATATGTACGGCGGACAAGTAGGCCATAATTAGAAGAATTTTTGCAATCGCTGAACGGAACCCCAAATCTTGGAACGTAATCAGAAAATTCATCACGTACCTACACATCGTGGCACGGTACAGATTGCAATTAGTTTCGGGTCGCCGTAAAATATAGATTCACCTTTGAACTTTGTCACTAGCAGGATGTGTCGATGTACAGCCGTGCATTCCCGTGGGCGTTTGTCGAGCACTATTTGTATCATCGATTTATGCAGAGATTTGTTTCAGATCGGAACGCAATTTCAAGCATTCAACAGCTGAAGCTAGGGTATTAAGTACTTATTGCATTGTGACGCTTTGAATGGCACGTGTTTGGTGTTTGTAAGCGCAAAATGCTGTTATTTTAGGCCTGTTAGGGCAAGCTGTCCGTTTATATGGGAAGTAGACAGTTCTTTAAGAATATTATGTAAATAAATATGGTAACGTTGTGAGTAGAAACCTTCCAAAAATTTGCCTAAGCGAAACTAAAGCATAGCAAGAAGAAATTTACACCAGTGCGGTAAATAGTAAGCGTTATGCTATCATACATATACAAGTAGGTATATGGTATGATGTGGTATATATATACAGGTATATGGTACGATGTGGTTTTCACCAGCAGATTGTTAGGGTAGTAATCGGTTTACCTCGTTTTTTTCCTTTCGCTTAACAATTGGTTAAAGTTTTTACTAAGAGTGAGGTTATCCTGTTACTAACTTTACTCCAGAATTGAATGAATAGACAAATACATTATGAAGGTACAACATCTGTGAAACATAAAGCGGGATATAATCTTATTTGAATTTATGATTGTGAATACATATAAGGCTGTAAAAGAAAATGTTCAGAAAAATATGCTCGTCAAAATATTGACCTATTGTATTTAATGAATAAAGGTCTCTTCGGTTGTATTTTCAGCGTAGGCGTCTGTCTCTTTTATTCAGAAGGACTTGTTTACCTTAATGTGACCTATATATGAACATAAATGCAGATAAAGTTTACTTACACGCTTTCTACACTCATAGCCCCACACTAGGATTTTCGCCTATGTCGTGGGTACCACGGACACACACAAGACGAATACAATAAACACCCAGACCCAGAACATGAATCTAAACTCATCATTCAGATACCTGTCTGGCCGGGAATCGAACCCGGGACCCATTGCGCGTCAGACCGGTATGGTAACCGCTACGCCACGCGGGTCGTCTTACTCGTCGTCACTTACAGAATATCAATTACGTAAAAGTGTTTGTCTGTGTTTCTTTTTTGTAAGCTTATTATTTATTGGTGATAAGCACCTGCACCTATAGGTAAATTGCCAGGCAAGGCTGAGTAGGTTATACTCATACTGGGCCTTTCAGGGCAGTGATACAACTAATTTCTTGATAGTTGGGATCCAACTAAGATCTTTTATACTAACGACGACTTAACATCAGGTAGACTACGAGTGCTATTAACGAGTGCTCGCGATACGTACTTTTTTATTATATTACTTTCTTCTGATATTTCGGTCCAGTAGCATAGATCTTGGTCACTTTGTCATGCTATGCCAAAAATAAAGTTTGTGTGTACTTATGTACCTACTCGCCTTAAAAGTTATACTTTTTTAGTGTGACAAGATCATTTTTATTTTTATCTTTCGCCTTATTTCACGTTTGTAAAAAAGGACACTAACAATAGCAAAAACTAAAATGTTGACTATAGCTAACTTCAGGTTGTCGGTTTTTCGTGACGGTTTGCGCGCGTCATAAAAATTTAATCTCATTATTATTCCCTAACGCGCCAAAAAAGTATAACTTAAAAAAAACTTTAACATAAGGACCAGTGGTATAATACTCTACGTCACATTCGTTTTTAGATTCTATAATACGACTCATAACTCGAGCTGTATCCCGAGCTACGAACCAAACAGTATGTGATTTACACAAAGAAATATCATCGCGTCTTGTAACGACCCATTACATATTATAAAGTATCAATTTCGCTACATAGATAATTTAAATATATAGACTCTTTTATTTATCAGTACAGCTCTGGTTGCAATTCAGTGTAGGCGTGTTTGCGTCTGCATGTGGACACCCACGCAGTGCGCTTGTGTGCCTTTGATCCCTGGACGTGATAGATCTATGCGTAGGCATGCAAGCATGTGTTCGGATAAGCTCCCAGCTTTCATCCTATATACTGTATTTAAAACTACATATACCTTTGATCTGCTTTTGAGTAACTAATAGGTATAGATAAAAGGTAGGCAAGTGCTTAAAGTAAAGATTTATACTCTTATAACCTGGCACTAGGCTCTTCTTATGTTGTAGGTTCTATGAAAAAATACAAAGCCAAATACTTAAACACGCAGACTTGGGACAGAAATCTTAATTAATCGCACAGAACTGTCTGGTCGAGGATCTACAACTACAAACAATTCACATTGGAGTGGTTTTTAATATGCTCCATTTGCATGGAGATAATAAGGATTTTTTTTTGTGACGAGCCGGAAACCTCCAACGTTTCTTTTGGAGCCAAGTGTCACCGTCATTTTCCGATATAACCGAAGAGTTTCCTACCAAGGGCTTTTAAAGCCACCTAAAATTCAGCACTACTTCAAGGTGGCATAAAATAACAGATAATTAAACGAAAATTTCACGTGTCATAATGTTTAATTCGCTCTACGTAGCACGAAACATTGTCTGAAGATGTAGACTAATTACAGATCCGTGCATTCACGTGTTGGAATGTATCCAAGCAAGTTAACAAGTCCGAGACGCTTCAGTGGCTGCTACGAAATGTACACCGCTTGTTTGTAGCAATTTTACGTCTATTATCATTGCTTTGATCGTTTATGCTCTATGGTTTCGCGAAGTCTGCTTATTTTGTCCGTGGTATCGTTAGTGTCCCGACACGGCGCACTTGTGTCCGTGGATGCGTCAAGTCTGCTTATTTTGTCCGTGGTATCATTAGTGTCCCGACACTTCACTCACTTCTGTCCGTAGATGTCGTAGACCACAAATTAGCAACCGCCCCGTAGCCTGAAAGTCCGTCTGGGAGGGATCCGGCCGCGGTACGTTCAAAGTTCCGTTTGTATCTACTAACATTTACCGTGGCGGATGAAATAGTACTTTACTTTAAAATGCTTTTTAACGCGTTTTACATAACGTAGCACTACATAGCACCCCATAGACGTGACTGGCAATATATTGTATAGGAAAAAAATTGAGACACGTTCGATGTCTGTAGATGTGAATAAAAATTTCACAATTATGTGAATTACTCTTTTTTGATCTAAAAACTGAACGGTAATATTGTAAACACGCTCGGGGCAGTGTTTTAGACGATACACAAAAATATGTACGTATATTTATTAATGGTTTATTCAGAGGGCACATTGAATACTATGGCTTATTATGATATAGATTATTTTTATACGAATGATGCGCCGATTAAAGTCAGTACGGCATGAAAATTCAAATAAAAGTCGGTGATTTCTTTATGCATCTACATTTTCATAATATATTCCTCAGACCAACTGTCAAGTGTGAATGGGATTGTAATAAAAAGTATCCGAACCCATCGCCAACGTCACATTATGTCTCTCCTCTTTAATGTAGTTGACTTGGTGCCAAAATGTTCTTAGCGTATCGTAAACAAGTCTATCTTGTTAGGAGATGAACCTAATTATTTTTTGTTTTCAATCTCGGTGTTTTGCCATTGTTGAGGTGATGTTCCTTAGTGGTTATGTCGGGCTGGCATGGACAGGGTGTTAGGAGTTTGAATCTAGAGTCAATCAAGTTCTAGCCCTAAATTTAGAGTAAGTGATGGATTTTGTTTTGCGCTGGTGTTGTGTTTTATGCTGGTGTGTATGTATCTGTGCGTAACCGCACGAAATATGGAATGATTTTGAACATGAATTGTTTTATGTATATTGTTTATATATCCATGTATAAAAACGTAAATCCATGCAAAAAATATTGCATCCCAGACGTAGAATAATGGACACATGTAAATTGTTTTTTAACTCTTAATTAGGAATTAGTATAATTATAAAAGCATGCGTCTCTATGTTTTCAACTAAGAAAGCTGTTTTCTATTAAGCACCATTTTAAAATTGTACCTACCTATCACATTATCAAAGATCTACTTTAAAGAATAATTTAAAAAGAGTGTCTATTATTAAATTACCATTCTCAGATTACATCAGGTTCTAAATTGGTAACGTTTCAGTCTGCAAAAGTATAATTGATTTGGAGACTTCAGCTTCTGCGAATCACAAAAGAAAGTAATAATGGATTTTCAGAAATCTGACGGATGAAATCGAGATAAGAATTCTTAAATCTTGGCTTTATCTTCAAATTGTGATAATTTTCAAAGTGGCATATTTTCGAATTGCAAATTTACGTACAATTGTAAACTATGCTAGTTTAATCTTATGAGAAACCTCAAATATACTTATATTCATTCATTTGAGGTCGATTGCTGGACATAAATCACCCCTAATTGAAGTTTAGCCAACAGTCAGTAGTTTGCAGGTGGTAGAACCAGTGTAGTTCGACCGGGGAAGTACCACCGCCACACCTATTTCCAGCGTGAAGCATTTCTTGCGTTTCGATATGAGGCGACCATAATAGTCCTCGGGAGTAGCAACGTATCTGTGATTGACTTCAGATAGAACCCATGTTCTGTATGAAGTTAATTACAGATGTCCATGAGCGGCAGAGACCACTTACCATCAGGTGGACTGCATACTCGTTTGCTACTTCAATCAGGTGAAAACCGTGCCTGTCTTGCGTGCTAGTAACCACAGTACATGTTTTGATGTCACTAAGTAAATTTTCCTATCTATCTAATGTGTCTCACTTAGTAGCCTTCTACGTCATCCAAAGGAATAGAGGGAGTGGCTATTCAACACAGACATTACACGGCACCAATGCACCAAAAAATATGGTACTTATCATACGGATTACGTACTTTATAACGATAATAGGTCATAAATCAAAGAAAATATATCTAGAGATACTTTATCTTATTGGGATTATAAGAATTACTCATATTTGCTTATATTTCATTTTTTAGCACGTTTTCTAATCAGCCAGACGGTACGTAAGTCCTATTACCAATTTATTACCTCAAGTGTCGTTTAGAACTTCTCGTCGCCTTTACCCGGTATTTCTTTGACTCGGATAAAACTATTTCCTTTGTTCTTGCGACCGTCAAAGAAAAATTAATGAAATTGTTAGCTAGCTTTGTAATGCGATTATCGGCGTAGTGGGAGCTATTAATATTCACTTTTTAAACTTTTTAGTACAAAGTGAATATGTTGTTTACTTGACTTAATTTTGTATGTGATCACCGACACTCGTGGAAATCCGTAAGCGATTCCATATAGAATAAGGATTTTATATGAAGTCAATCGCTGGTGCATTGCTACTTCCCAGGATTATAGTTGGTAGTCGTCTCATACGTTATTAGCAACCACACTCTTCGAAACCCCTAGAAAAACTTACGCTGGACCTTTGTAGCTTCTATTGTGACTCTTTATTATTTACTGTATAGTGTCAATTTACGGCATTTGATGATTTTCTGTGCGGTTCGTATGACAGACTAATTTTGACCGAATAAATATTGAGAAAATTGGCTATCAATCAAATTTTTATATATCTAACTAAACCATGCCTTTCGGTCGTTTTCATTCTATTTAACTTTTGTTACACATTTAAATCGAGAATTTAACACTGCAAAATTTATTTTGTTCGGCCCTTGTATAATGCTTGGCATTCTCAGCACGTTCATACATACATATAAATGCATTTATTTCATTTCTTAATTTATATAAATTATATCCTTAATAAGTTTTAAATGGCTCCAAAGATACTTTTTTGGACCTTGCCTAAACTTGTTTATATCCGTGCATGAAAGTAGCTCAATTTTTGAATTGTGGTCAATCTTGTATAGTAAAGGACGTTATGTTTGATAAATATAATATTAAAAATCACTGTTAACTTGATAATTTAGCGTCGTTACGTCCTTTTTGCAAAAGAAATATTCTTAGGGGTATTTTAATATAAATTTGCAAAGTTAAAATTTATATTTCTGTTTCAAAGTAAAAGGATATTATACCTTAATTATTACAAATGAATTTTGAGTAATTGTTACAATTATTTCAGTGATGTAGTAGTATTTTTTTTATTTATTTCACTGAAGTAGCAAACGAGCATGTAGTCCACCTGATGGTAAGTGGTCACTGCGGCCCATGGACATCTGTAATCAAATTCATACAGAACATGGGCTCTATCTGAAGTCAATCACAGATGTGTTGCTACTCCCGAGGACTAAGATGGTCGCCTCATATAAAAGTGGACCGGCAACCACACCCTTCCATCGAAACGCCAAAAATGCTTCACGCTAGAAATAAGTGTGGCGGTGGTACCTCCCCGGTCGAACTACACTGGTTCTACCACCTGTAAATTATATTGTTTTGTTATTGGCCCTTATCGCTTTAAACTATACCTATACCTACTAGTGGAGACATAATTATTTACTAGTCTCTCAGTTTTAAGTTTCCTTATTTTTTAATAATTTATTCATTAGTTTTAATTTATAGCGATATATTTGTTTCAAAATGATAGCTTAGAAATAGTTTAGATAGTTTAGAATAGAAATAGTTTTAACATTCCGTTACCAGTTTCACAAAACGTATTATTTTTAATAACACGTATTCTAGGAAACCTACAGCATCATTTTAATAGGAACCTTCCTTTTAAAATAAAATGTTCTATTATTTAAGCTTATAAAAGAGGATTTGAGATCTTACCGGTCGTAGAGTGGCAATAAACTCTATATTCTCTAAGAAATTTAATAATAAACATTAAAGGAGTTCTTTTGAAACTGGTAGCTATATATCTATAAATACATTAAAAGACTGGCAAGGTTAATCTATAAAAAAAACGTTATAAATGTAACGTTTAAAGTCATACAAACATTTTTAATTATTGCTTTTCATTTTGATAGGATTTTCATGCCTTAACATTCAATGAAGACTTCATTTAACTCAATGTGGAACAAAATAAGATTGATTATTTATACATTAAGTTGGGTATGGTCATCATTCTTATTTCTTATAAATTTGAAAAACATACGAGCATGCAGTCCACCTGATGGTTAGTGTTAACTGCTGCCCGTGAACATCTGTATGCGACTTTATAAAAAACAAATGCTCTACCTGAAATCACAGATGCGTTGATACTACCAAGGAATAAGATTGTCGCCTCATATAAAAATTAGCCGGCAATTACACCCTTCTACCGAAACGCAAGAACTGCTTCACTCTAGAGATATGTGTGGCAGTAATAGGTACCTCCCCGTTAAATAATACTCGTTCTATCGCCTCATAAAATTTCATTTATTTTTCTGTTTCCTTATATTTCATAAACTTCATGTCATATTTTGAAAAATGAGGTATTGCTCGAAGCATCGAGTATTCCCAGGGTTGAAGGTTGTACGATGTCACACAAGATCCATCATAGCTGCTTAATGATGACATAATTATGCCCAAACGTGTTATACGATCCAATCTATATGAGAGAATCTGTGGTAAAACATTGGTATAGTTAAAGTAAACTACCTACTAATTACGACAAATAATGATAATCCGGATTTACGAGTACGTTGTTGTACAAACGAAAAAAATATTGTGTTGATTTTGTTGACTATGGTTTGACATTTAAAACGATTACTATTAATAAATTGAATCATTATAGTTTCATAACCTCATATTTGTTTCATATGAAAGAAATGACCATTTAATAAATAATAAATAAAAAAATAATTAATAAAATAATTATATAAATTTTAAAAGCAATTATACAACGTTAAATAATTCTGTACCTTGCATCATTATCTCCGCGTTTTTACAGCATTTTAATGAACGAAACTGTTAATCACAATAAAAAGAATAAAAATGAAAATGGTAAATTATGCGAAGCGTGTGTCGGGTTGCCGGGCAACGTAACGGCAAGATGGCGCGGGTGACGTCAGCCGCGGGAGGGGGGGCAAGGTTGTGGACGAGCGTGTCACTTCCCAATGAAAAAGAGGCCTGAGACCCGAAAAGAGGGCTGTCCTTGAAACGATCGCGGAAGGCAAAAGTACGAAAATTATTTTGTTTGTTACGCGAAAATCGAAACAAATCTTCTTGGGACGGCGCTCGCAAGGCTCATGATTGCGTGTTGGCGTCACAGCCCTCGTGTTTGCTTTTCGAGTGTCATCGCGGAACCGTTTGACCTATGTCAAGTTCAGTGAAAGCGAAACTTGTCCGTTCCATACCGTTTGTCAATTCAATCTACTTCGGCCACAGACTTAAAGAAATAGATGCGCCAAGCTCAAGATGATTTGATATTGACTGTTTTTAGTGTGTTCACTTGATACAATGTCGTTGTTAAATAACAAACAAAAGCTCGTACTTACATTAATTTTTTTTTTGTAATTAATTCATAATTCTTTTTTTATATATACTTTAACATGCTACCATTCTTTAATTAAAAAGGGTACACGCATTATTTAAATAGCTATGTATAAAATCATTTACTCATAAGTACAAAGTAACAATTAACTTAAAAAGGTTGTCATTATTGTCATTTGACACATTTATTTTGAAAAGTAAGTGGTTAATGTGTTATAATAAGAATACAAGAAATACTGTAGCAATTTTAATAAGAGTAAAAGACAGAATTCAATTATGTTACTTATTAAGAGTTACGTCAATCTGATGCAACTTAATACAAAACAATAAAAAAATAACACTATCACTTTATAAGAACATTATAAATAAACAAGTGCAGCACTTGCTGTCTACTCTATGCAAGACCTTCAAAACAACTGAACTGATTGTGATAGGACTTTCACGCTGCGTTTAAGTACTGTTTAAGGAGCGACATTATTTTTATTAGTAGTAGTATTTTGCCTGACAAGCACATAGTAAGAGACTATTTTTTTGTGTTCACAAGCACATAATTAGAGACTATAGAGACTACTTTTTGTGTTCATAGATTACAGGACTAAATCTATGATTTTTATCCGTGTTTTCAGTACTTTTTTTGAACCTACTGTTTGCGACTGCCCGTCGGATCTAAGGCGCAATTGAGTACACAACGCTGAAAAGTAAACCAGCTTTTCAGTACATAAATATGGCTCTAAATATTTTTTAACAAAGACATTGTATCATAATATAATTACATTGTTACGTACGGGGCAAAGGTGTCTCTACAGTGTTCGGTTTGATCTGAAACGTGATAGTATTGAGAATTTTTAACATTTTTTCCTCAAGCGTATTGAGAAAATGTTTTTTTCAAGTTTGATACTTTTATATCCCACTATTAAAAATCTGTGGTTGTCAAGGACTCCACACTTCCAAAGAAATATTTCCCACTTAGTTAGAGCGGAATCCGGGACTTCTAGCCAGCCGTTAACGTTGTAGAAATCATTTCAAGGAAAACGATTCAACATAACACGTCAAGCAGTTGTAGACTTTATACGTATCTGAGAATGAAGTTAAATAAAACGCAATTTAGGATTTAGACTTTCGATAGTGTAAAAATTAAAATATAATTTATATATGACGTAATGTTATATTATTTTATAATCCTAATTAATGAGCCGATTAAAAAATCGAATAGTTGAAGTCGTCCGGTGACCGAGTGCCGCTCGTTAGCCGTGACAGCGATGACAATTGCATGACGTCACCGAACCAACACAACCAAGCGTGTTGATAAGAAACCGCAAACAAACATGTGTGGGTGAACTTACATCTGTGTTCGAGATCGTACGCTCTTGGCGTTTCTACGCGTTATCTTGAACTAATATTGTCATTGTACGTTTATTAACTGAATACTATGTAAAATAATGCTTTATGCACAACTTCATTTTGATGTTCATCATTGTCATTGCGCTATTTACATTTGGAACTCCATGTTTAGGAAAGATTAAATATTTCTATACTAAAATGCCGAGTCAGAAATATGTACGTATTTGTAATCACAATGTTTAAAAAGAGATTAGAAATATATACAGCTACCTAAATATTCTTATCAGCAGTGCTGTTTTATTTCGAGGGCCTATTCTATGTCCGAATGATATCCGCAGTTTCGTCCGAACAAGCGGGCCTCTACTTTTCCGATCTGCCTATAAATATTCAGACGTACAATTTTTCGATCCATTTTAACTTTCTTTTTTATGTTAATAACATTATCATTTGATTTCACTGTCTTGTACTTTAATGGTTTTTTATTTCTGAAGTAAACTTCAAGCAGTACAGAGGAACGTTCAACATTCCAATTACTTATTTTGAATAAAGCAGTACGACTATCAGTATATAACCGATTATCCCTAATTGTAAAGCAGGAAAAGTGAAAATTGCTAACAAAACTGCGGATTAAGTGAGTATAGAATAGCCCCGCAGAATAATTCCCAGCTCTTAAAACTTGTAGTGTCATCTGTTCACAGAGCTCGCAGCCACTGCAGCACGTAGTAGCGGAACACTGCGCACGTAAATATTTAAAACACTTTTACTCTTGTTGCTCTCACTCTTACATGAAACAAGTAGGTGTTTAGAGAGGTGTCAATGGTGCTTTCAGCGCAGGAGTAGGTGTATGGTAAACAATGCGTTAGTTTAGGTAACTGAGCGTTTTTGTTGTACTTTGCTGCTTTTAATTACATTTTAGCTTTGCTCTAAATCATATTTGACTAGCTCATTCTTCCAGCTCCTCCCGCTATGATTACATTGCCATGATAATCAGTTGATTAAAGCTATTAACTGTCTGTGGGTCGTCAGCGAAATGCGGTGTTTAGTTTTTGCGTCCAAGACCAGAAACCATATACTTTCGCATTTATAATATTAATAACAAACATTTGAATAAACGGATTATTTATCTACTAATTCGCAAATAAATTAAAATATCGTTACCTCATATTAAGAAGGTTCAACGCACCATTTTTTGTTTCCACGCGCTAATCTTTAAAAAAAATCCTTTAAGAATAACAGGCAATTTACTGAAATTTTAAGCTGTTTAATATTAAGTTATGATCGAGGAAGACACCTTTTTATAAACATCGCATGACTCCACGGAGGTTAATTATTAAGATTATAATTAGTCAGATCGTATTATGGAATTTCAATTCAATGTTAAACGTCCAACGAAATCGCGAAACATACGCTTAAGTTAGTTGCGATAAAGTAAAGCGCATTAATTAAAATGTCATGAACATTCAAAGATATAATAAACAGTGTCTGGTGGTATAACCAGTGTAGTTTGACCGAGGGGGTACCTCCACCACATTTATGTTTAGCGAGAAACAGTTCTTGCATTTCGGTGGTAGGGTGTGGTCGCCGTTTTATTTTTTAAATCACCTTAATCCTCAGGAGTAACAATTTGTGATTGACTTCAGATAGGATCCCTGTGTTATTACAACTTACATATGTCCATGGGCGGCAGTGACCACGTACCTGAATGCTTCTATGCTACTTCTGTCAGATAAAAAACAACGTGGTTTAGCACATTTGTCAACTTACGAGGTTGAAAAAGAAATACTCACAAAATAGAAAATTATAAAACAAAGGTGAGCGAACTACTGTGACGCCTCATGGAATATGCAGCCATGCTACGACCGGCCGTGCATTATTTCATAGAGAAGCTTGAATTCGTTTAAAACTCTATTTCACTTTACAATTTTTCATCCACTATTTATATTTTAGATGGTGGCGTCTCTAAAAATCCTTTCACGATGTTCATGAAAATCAAATTGAATCATTCATTTACGTTACATTGGTAATTGGTAATTGGTAATTGATTGCGAAATATTTTTGTTCTATTAATTTGATATGGTAGGAAAGTTAAATATAAGAAATTACTAAGAAAATTATGTGCCTTTTCTAAATAAATATATTTCAAGTTGTGTATCAATAAATAATCAGTAAGTGATTGTTTTCCAATAATATATAATTATGTATATTATTATAAAGCAGATATCGTAAGAACAATAAACCAAATGCAGACTTCGAACCTAATTTATATTTCATTTATACATTAATGTGCTAATTTCGAAATTTGTATCGAAGGTAACGTTTCATTGTTAAATAAATTAACAAAAAAATATTGGCTAAAACAACTTAGTACCTATTTAGTATTCTTAACGTATTGATTTAGAATTTTACGATTTTATGACTCTCAAGCACTCATTCAAATCATAAGCTTATTCAAACGATTTCAAAATCAAGTACATCTTTGAAGTTTTCTCAGTATTCTGTGAAATAAGTCAGAGCTTAAGGTCCTTAAGCTACATCAAACGAGTGGCGAGTAACGAGTTAATTATTTAGCCTACGTTCTTATAGCAGAAAAATAGCCCTTTGCACTGGTCCTTATAGGTCAAAAACGATAAGTTTGATATTCAATAATAGGTTTGAGTTACTTTTCTGAGCGTTTCGGTTATTTTTTTTGAAACCTATTGTAAATAAAACGTAGTAATGGAAAAAAAACCTAAGTAATTTATTCATCTCTATACATTTATCAGTGATTTGAGCCAGGGGGCTCATTATAGAGCTCTGTCTGTCAAGTTGTGTGTCTGAGGTCTGTCGTCTGTCCTCTCATAGAGGTTTATGCATATAGAAATTTCGTCTGACACGTCTGATGTTGACTACAGAGGATATTTATGTAAACAGGAAGACTCTTCAACTCCTGGATTTTGACTCCTAGCTACGATATCCCTATTATTTTATCTTTCTCATTCTTTTATCGCTTATCCGCCTTCAGTATAACAAGAAAATGGTTTATTATTTAATTCACTTAGCGTGCGTTCGTGTAGAGCATAGATATGAGAATATTGTCCGTTTCGACATATTGATGATATGATAATTATTATTGGCAAGCCGGTTCCGAATAAATATTTGGTGATCTGCTAATGAAATACAATGTATTTGGTAATTTCTGTGTACTTTGACGGACGGAATCATGTGAGTTTATTTTGAACATTTTGTCAGTTTACTTTTTTATTTAATATACTAATCTCTAATCCGTTGACGGTACAGATCTTTACTGTCTCTGTTTCAATCAGATGTTAAAGTTATACAACAGGACATTATATCGCATATCGCCAACCCATTATTGTCCCACTGCTGGGCACGGGTCTTCTTTCGGAATGAGAAAGTTTTAGGCCACAGCCCACCGCGCTGGCCAAGTGCGAATTGATAGACTTCACACACCTCCGAGCCCTTTTTTTTTAAAGAATTTTGTTTGGATCTAAAAGGTGTGTAGGTTTCTTCACGATGTTTTCCTTCACTGACGAGCAGTAATAATTAACTTCTAATACGCACATAAATCAGTGGTGCGTGCCTGGGTTTGAACCTCGGACCTCCCAAATGAGAGGGCAAGTTTCAACCATTAGGCTATCACTGCTCTGTAATAATTAAATGCTTGTTGACTTTCCACGCATTCGTGAACATTATTGAGAACGCTCACGCATACCAATTTCCTTGTTATGACTTTCTTCATCGGTAATACGGAACTATAAGAATTAAGTGAACTTCAATAAATTGAAGAATGTTACTGTTACCAATAGGATCAGAATTGCTTCATTTGTTGACTATTTCGTTAATTCAAGATCTCCAGTTCCAATAAAACTTGAATATTGAAAATCTCTTTTTACCAAAACGTATTCTTCTTTAATGTCGAATACGAAATCTAAAATACTAGATCACTCCCGTGGTTCTGCCTGATACGGTCAAGTTTACCACGTTAATGAGTTTGCAGTGTTAACGCAGAACATAAATTATTTGTCAATTTGACCAGAAGCTTTTGCCTGAAAGAGTTAACTTGTATATCTATATTACTAGTATGCGAAGATAACATGATTAGAAATAATCAAATTGAATAATAGTAACAGTAGGCATTTATGTAATAAGCGCTTGTCTGTAATTTGTACTCAAGATAACATAATTATTTCTTAACAGGATGTAGTTGTCGAACTATCCAATAGACACATAGGTATGTGAGCAAGTGATGGTATGATAAATTAACGTTGCTGATAAGGTGTCAGGTCAGTCCTTTGTTAACATCACAATTGACTGGGATTGTCAAACCTGAGACTCCTCTTCACATGCTAATCGCTGATGGCGCCAGATGAGATGCTATCATATCTACAGGCTGTGGCCTTTTACAGCCCAACATCTGTGACATTGCTGTGGCAATATGGTTTTGAATGCGAGTGTTCTGAAACATTTGTTCAAACTGGGTCTATAAACTCTTAAGAGAATTTAAATAAAAGTGTGGACCAAAAGTAACGCAAATATGAAATAATTTTGATATAGTATATGAAAGTATAATGAAGTTAAATTTATTCTGAAAATTGATAAACTGTATCATCATCCAATTGAGAGAATCCATACACGATATTACACTCAAATTCAGGGTCTCTTTACTAAACAATCGATAACAATTTCGAAATACTTGCAAAATCTAAATTCTTAAGTATTGCAGTAGAGATTTTTTTATCATTTTTTTAGTCTAACTAGCTGTCCCGACAAACGTTGTTTTGCCATATAAAAAATTTAAAAAATGTTAAGGGTGGACAACCCTTAAGGGGTATGAAAAATAGATGTTGGCCGATTCTCAGACCTACTGAATAAGCATATAAAATTTGGTAATAATCGGTCAAGCCGTTTCGGAGGAGTATGACAACAAAAACTGTGACACGAGAATTTTATATATTAGATCTATTTGTCCATAGACCATTCTCCAACGCAACAACGTAGATGCCGATGCATGGTCCATGCGAAATTAATCTTCTGGAACAAAGGTCGAATCTTTCTCTCAATAGCGAGATGTCGTAACGGGCATTTGTTTACCGGCCACCGGCACCCGTCTGACCCGAAACACGAAACTGTGTCAAGCAGTTTATTCAATCTGCCGACTGGAGACTCTCGACTCCACCACACGCGAAATAACACCCAACATCAACACACTAAGATACAGAATCCACATACAAGCGCTATGGGACTATGCGTCGTGGATGCATATGGCTTCTGTCCTTGAAAATGGCGCTAACAATCTTTCAAAGAAAGATTGGTTTGAGAAAGTCGTCTTTGAACTTCCAACTCTATGGTTTCATTCAATTTCATATTTTGCTGCGTTGTGAGTTTAATAAGGGAAGTATTAAATAGATTTTCTTTCTCAATTTCATCTGAGTGCTTAGTCGGGTTTTTACGCTTGAATTCACAACGTTCTCAGTGAAATAGTTAATTTTATTACAAGTAAACTTTATTCTGGGTTCTAATTTCGTTCTGTGGTTGATAACTTAAACTTATCAGCTCTATTAAATAAATCAAAAGAAAAATGTATATAATTAGTCGTTTCTGAACTTAAATTTACAAATGTCGTTCCTATATTTATTTTACGAATGTTTTCGATATTCATGTGACATTTAAAATGTAAGTTTGTAAGATCGTTTAAAGCTCGTGTAATTATTTCTAATTACAAAAATGCAACCTTTAATATTACCTGTGGGCATGGAATTTACTGAAATAAAGACTAAATATAACCCAAAAAGTATAGTATAGAGAACACAGAAAAAGCTATATTTGAAACCTTTAAATTCAATTTAGTAGATATTTTTGCATAAATAGAAATTTAAAAAATCTCACTAATATTTTAAAACAAGTTTGTGAGGGTATATATATGTTTGTTAATCTGCCTCGCAAAAAGTGCTGGTCGGATTTCGTTGAAGTTTGACATACACAAACATATAATTTACGTGGAATAATGCATAAAATATTCGTTGCTGTGCTTTATGTGACCAAAGCGGGCACAGGCGCATGAGTAAGCTAGTTACAGGAGTCATAGAATTTCTGCAAATAAACACAAAGTATATGTAGATGCAGAACTTTATTTGAATTAATGTTCAAGATAAAAAAAACTTAGCATACCATCTACCATATTATTTTAAACAGATTAAAACTAAATTCATGCATTCTTTATTCAATATCGTATTCAATCTTTTTATTTTGCAAATATTGCTATTGCTATTAGCGAAATTGCAATTTCTAGATACTGGGCACTAAATGATAGTGTAAATTAACTGGATGTTTTAAATGTAACGCCTTATCGGGGGTGAAATGTGCACCGGCTCGTTATCAGAAACAACCATGTTATTTAATGTTCTTGTTTGAAGCGCATAATTTGTTTTAATTTCACTGTTTCCTGCGTCAGCGCCATTTAAATAATAAAATTCATAAATCTTTGTAATTATATCATTAGTTAAATTAAAAATTAATTTAGGTGAATTGCTTATTTCTTATTTTAATGATAATTTCTTACTTAATAAAGATGACTATATAATCAGAAAATTACAAAATTCGCATTCTAAGTTACCAATGAAAATGCTAACGATACATTTATTTATGTAATGTGTAAAGGACAGAAAATAGGTCTGAAATAATTCTTATTTTTTTACATATTGTATAAGATTGTAATTTATTAAGTAGTTTCTAAATTAATAGAAAAGTTATGTTTACTTTTCATTCTACTATAGATCTTATATAAATGTAATGATATTAAATTGAAGTTATTAAACAAGAAAAGTTAAATTATGATTACATTTTTTCGTTATTAGTATATTCTCTATTTCAGATTTGTTTACAATATATTCTGTCCCATCGGCAACAAATTCTCCTATTTAATAAATTATATCCCTCGTACTCAGTAATTTCGTTAATACCATCTCTGTTTAGAAGCTAGTCCCTAAATAAGTACCAATTTCGTTAATCTTAACGCTTGGCTAACGAAACTCGTCACCAAATCCCGCATACGTGGCACTCGAACGAGGAAGGAGATTATCGTATCCCGTCAACCGTGTTATAGATAACATACACGTTGCTCCTTGCCAAATACCGATATCTCGATTAATATTTATTTGAACGGTTTATTACTCGAAAGTCGTAAGCTGATAAGATTGAACAAAGACGGTCGATAATCGGCTAGTGTTTGCGGTGATTCTGTTAGACACTGGTGCCGTTAAGAAGGTTTTGTCTTCAAAAACAATGCAAAAACATTGCAAATTGCTTTAAAATGCAAAAACATCGAATGAAATGAATGAATGATTGAATAAATATTAAGCAAAATTAAGTACCACTGTATGGAGAACACCTCAAGGAAAAAGAAGGACTCTTTAACTGATAGGAATATGATATAAACAAAATCGCTGGCACAAAGTGGTGGATGGCAGCGGAAAGAGAGAAGTGGGTATTCTTGGTGGAAGCTTTTACCGAACCTGGGGCCAACAATGGGGTTAAACATTTATATCTAAAAGCAATGGATTTATATAATTTTTATGACAACATTTCTTTCTATCAGTGTAAGTTTGATAAAATAAGATTTTTAGGTAGAACTTGACAGACTAGCAGAACATGGAATGTCTGTTATATATAGGTACTTTTGTTGTTTTTGGCGCATGTTCGCAATGCTGTTTCAAGATTAAAACTTAAAGTATGATATAACGTATATTTGCATAAGCATACAAGAAGATGATCTGCAGCAATTGAGCCTGATACCTGATGATAAGTGACCAAGACCATGACTAAGACAGAGGTTCTATCTAAAGCCGGTTACTGATGTCGCCTTAACATGTAAATAAGCCAATACATCTGTTGGAGATGAGCTTCATGAGGTCTATGGACTTTATTTTTTAAGCAAGACATTTTTTTAGGTCATCTAAATCTTATAGAGTACTGTGTGTCAGGAAACACTGTCAGTATCCGATTCTGATATTTGATCATTGCCTGAAGAATTTAGATCTCATTATCGTTTAAAATATCTTTGATAACATATTTTGATGTAATGAATTGATGCAAATAAACGCAATAGCATACCTCACCACGTTCAGATATTTATTAAAGATTTTTTTTAATCGATCGAAGACCTACAGCATAGTTTATCGATTAAATATAACTCAAACTGGTTACTTTACAGAAAATCAAGTACCTAAGTATATTCGTAATCATAAAAATAATGAGTGGGATAGGATGTAAATTACGACATGTAGATAATTTTATTATCTGAAGTATGTAGGCCCTGCTTATTTATATATCCTATCATATATAATGTAGAACCTAAGGATTGTAAATTAACGTCGGAGATTTAAATATCGTTAATTACAAAAGTAAATTCGTTAATTACATTCCCCTTGCAAATAAAAAGAAGATAAGTTGCATAACGAGATGCCTTTTATAAAAATGAGAAAAAAAGTAAAAGCGAACGCACCGCACGCCGTCATACTGGCAACATTGAACGCGCGCGAAAAAAAGCAAATGGCCGCCGTCAAGGTCACAAGAAGCTGTCCTAGTCACGGAGGGCACTTACATTTTTTTATAATGGCTTTAGGGGCTCCGTGAAACAGGCTGGTTTTAAAATTAATGCTTCATTTCTCAAGCGCCAATCGCTTTATATCGTTTAAGTATTCATTGCTTCGTTGGTGTAGCTGGCTTTTCAGTCGCAGCAATGTGAACGAGCAACGTATCATAAAATCATTAATTGCCACAATATTAACGTTACGATTATGGTAGCTCATAGTCAGACTGGACATTCAAGTTGTAATGCATTCTCCCGCAACAGATTAAACATCGAATATATGACCAGTTGGTCGACGCAGCAGCGTAATGCGTGGTAATGCTCAGGTATGCCTGCAGATTAAATGAGAAGATTATATAACTAATTTAATATTAGAATAATAAAAAATTAAAGCTAAAGTAATCTACAGGGATGCGATTTTCAGTAGTTTTATTCGAAAGTATTAAATTTAAAGAAAAAAGAGAAATAGATTTCCATTTAACTTTAGTTCAACGTTATGAAGGCTCTTTAATTTAACGAGGGTCCAAACATATGATGTAAATATATATAAGTGACAACATACAATTTCGAGGATTAAAATGCAATACTTATCGGCGTACTTAAATTTGAGAAATATCTTACGAGACTTTTATGGAGGTGTCGCATTTTATATAAGCGCAAAATATAACAGACCGATAAAATAGAGACGGCACTATCGAGTATCGATATTGCGAGTTGCAAAACCAGAATCTCATTGTAGACCCGTTCGAGAAAAATAAAAAAAGCGTCGTGCTGTACGCGTTGAACGCATGGGAACCAAGTAGGCGCATCTTTACAAACATTTTTTAATGCAGTCATTTTGGACCCTGCTTCAATGCATTACAGAATATTTCAGATGCCGTCTACAGATGGCTAAAAAAGTTGGCAGAGCCGTAAACGGTCAGTTGCACCTGTCGCTAGATACAGGACTAGATATTCGTCGTGTCCAAGCTACGAGTTGGCGAATTACAAGATAAACATTTTAAAAGTCCAATTCAATGTTTATTCCGGAGTTGTCAAAAACATTTACAATAGGTATAAGGCTTTTTATTCTCTTTTGATGTAATATTGAAATACATTGTGGCTCAAAAGAGATGATGTCGCCACAAGAAATTAATTCAATATCAATGAATGTTTGACAGATTGCAATATCTCGTTCCACATACAGGCGGGGCGTACCGTTTTTTAAGTTTATTTGCTACATACTTCTACATACTACATACATACAAAATTAAACGTAAAAGATGATATCTACCTGATAGTCTTATTTTACATCATAGATATTTAATTTTAAACGTTAATATTAATTGTCGTTTTTACTTCGTTTTTGTAATCAATTCTCCGTATGTCATGTCCAATTTGTATTTTTACTAAATAAAAATATTTAAAATGAGCAAGACCAGGCAACTTTAATTGCATAAAAATATATTATTATTAATTCACGCGCACATGTATAAAAGCAAAAAACTAAGCCGAAATAAATTTTGTTACGAAGAATCCATGCATTGGATTAAAATCATGATTCGAAGCGTATTCGGTCATTGCAGTCATATTATGAAATTTGCATATCCTGAAGTTACCTTTATTTACTTTCGTGTTTCGTCGAGGAAAAATATTATAGTTAACAGGTACTTTTACTGTGTCACTTAATTGCCTCACAGACCGGTCTGGACCAGCTCGGTCCTCGGTAGCAACGACTTCAAATTACAACGACGCGTCTGCGCATAGCCTGATTGCTGCCCTACACTAAGAGACCAGATACCAAAGATGATAAAGTTTTATATATGCGAATCATAAAATAATATAATTACACATGTAACAACGGTAAAGAACAGGGATATAAAGAACATTTAGGACAAAAGAACCTTACCTTGTACACTTCAGCTGAAGAGCCAGAAGTGTCAAGGAGAGAAGAATGTGGTAGAAAGTTTAGAATTCCCAAAGTGTTTAAAATTTATGGGATAATAAACAATTCTATAACCAATAACGCTTGTTATATATATACTATCCTAGCCTACAAGCAAGCAAATATTAAGAACATTGTAACGAGCATAATATTGGTGAAGATAAACCATGTGACAATCAAGTGAAGGCCAAGACACTTATTGACCTGACACTCCGAATATTCCATTATCTGTATACCTAACTAAAATACAGTACTTGTGTTGAACTCAATATTTTATGACAGTGATGTGCATTCAGATATATTGTAACAAATATTGTATAAACATTTAAGATTTGGACTAGCTTAATTTGTAAAGGCTACTATGAAGACAAACGGGTTCTGATGTCAAAAAGGCAAACAAATTGTTACAAAGATGTTTTGAAGAGATACCATGATTAAGCGATAAAATATTACATGATGTTGGATTTTGATATTTGTAAGACAGAAGACTCAAATTCTATTAAGAAGAGAGTATGTGCGAATCTTTACTTTTAAAAAAAGATCTTTTTCGATTTTGCGAGAATCTATTTCGCATATTAAACGTTTGAGTATACATATAACACCGTCATTATAACAATATGGTGTTCAAAAATGAAAAGGAATGTTATACCCATGATGTCATTCGGTTTGGCCTACACTCGTATACACACGTTTTACCTCTTATGACTCGCATTATTTTGTTATGATGTAAATAAATGTCAGCTTTATGGAAATATTATTGTGTCATTCGTAACGGATTCGTATTAAGTATTTATAATAATTAACGTTTTAATAACATTTGTTTGAAATATTTATTCTTATTTCCTTAAATTATTAATACTATGTCCACAAAATTAGGATTACATACGGTTGATATATTTTTGAAATACTAATAATTATATTATGTCTAATGTAATTTTATGTACAATGCGCGTATAAGGTAGGATAGAAATATAAAAAATCGCAAAAGGGAAAGTAACGTCCGCCTTAAATATTATGTCGAAGCAAGATGATAAATAATATTTTTGATACAAAATTGTGTTACTATTAAATACATTACATCAAAGAAAAACTGTTACCTACAGAGGTGTACATGTAAAGACCATAGTAATATGAATGAGATTGATTCTAACGAGAGAATGATACTTGATGACATAAGACCGTAAGTTAAGAATACGACGTTAAGCATTGAAAACATTAAAGTAAAGCAAAACACTGTAACCTAATGTTATTTTAAAGTTAACAATTACGCTACATTAACATGATATAAGTTACATACCGTAGGTCAAGACATTAATATCGAAAAAGTACGATTCCATACAAAAGTTTAGTAAAATGTCACATTAATAATCTTAGTATAGAAACATAACTAAAAAAAGTTACAGTTAATTACAATGTCTTAGATGTATAGTGTTTACTTAATCTTAGGGAATATCAGTATCATTTCATATAAATGATCTTGAAATTTGATTGTGCAAGTGCAAAGAGCCTTTGCAGGTGTCGTGAAGCAATTTGTTCGTGATTGAATAAAACCGAGCGACATTATTCTAGGTAACCTATCTGCTATCGAGGAAGTGCCGTACCTTAGAGTGAGATCATCATAATCGATCTACGGCAGCCTTCGAAACAGCACTTATCCACCATTTTAATGAGATACGCTTAGGTAAACACCTCGCATTGACAGAACATAAACATAAAACGAAGGATTTAGTAGGTTAGTGTCAACAGTTTCATAATTGGCGATGGAAACTGTAATGTAGGTGTTAATGTCACGATACCATAAAGAAAATCAATTATTGATTGACAGGTTCTTTTGAATCTGGAGATATTACTGGATATATTTTACGAGCTTTGGCAAGCTTAATAAATGCAGTTTTTTTTCGTTTTTTTTTTTGTTTTTTAAATATTAAATAATCCCATGATTTTATGGATATTACCTATATACATTTCATTACTTGTAATTCTTATTTACATTTAACTCATCTGCGTCAGATGAAGTGTAATTAAAGGACAGTAATTGCTATTAAAATTTAAAATGAAGAAATAATTTCCATTTGTCAGTAAACAACTAAATTACAAGTAATAAAGAATAGTTGTAGATAATTGTAAGTTGATTACAATTAATTAATTATTGTTAGGTGACTATGATGTTTATGTGGAATAATAAGCTATACACTCGTAGTAGTGTCATAGTTCTGTGAATTAATCCGTTTACTGACTACTATATGTTAATGTATAAGATAAATAATCAACGGAGCATTTTGCAATTCATTTTCATACAAACTTTACTGCGTTTCTGGTTTTACACTGAACATAGTAAAATTTAAATTGATCACTAATTAATTCGGTAATACATATTCATATACGATCAATAACACGTTCTTCCGGTACAAATTCGACGTATTTACAAAATCTGAATTTAAATTTCAAGGTCGAAACGTCTCGGAGACGGCATGAAATGTGGAAGTTTTCAAACAAAGACAGTTTTAAAAGCAACAGCTTTAGGCATCGATTCGTATTTAAATACACGCCCACATGAAATGTTTAACAATTTCGTAACCTTATTAAACTTGCCAATGAATGAGGCGTTTGATAGTAGTACAGTTAACAGTTGCTGTCTCAGTATAAGGGCATTGTTCCAAAACAAATTTACGTAGACGGTGCAGTGACGTAACCGAATTCACAACGAGAAAGGTCTGTTCATATCCACACTTGAAAACACTTTACGAGACCAGCATTGTTCACAAACAGCGAGTGTGGCAGTTCTGTAGCTGTTACATTTATAATTATGTTTCGAATGTTGGCAACAAAAACGTATTTTAGTGTTCAATTTGAAAAGTCCAGGCCATTACCGAGATGAATGTGCTAATTGAAATTGATGGTCGCAAGACGCTCCGGCAAAGTACATACCTGAAACAAAGAAATAAATCCTTAATAATGCAAGGAAAATAAACAAACTGACATCACTAGAATTAAAATGACTATTGAAGGAAAATGGGAATACGGAAATTGCTAAGATACGGTGCAAATGAAATATTTATCGCAAGAAATTCAATAACGGATAGAGAAATTCCTTGAAACACAACTAAAGCTGCACTTCGCAATCTTATATAAAACAGAAAGGTTTTATTTTTTACTTTACAAACATTTTATGATTTTTTATTAAGAATGTAATAAATTCAAATTTGAGTTAGCCCGTAAATTATTTTCGCGCTTATGAAAAGGTCACGAAAACTTAATGATATGTGGTAAGTATTAAGTATGTAAAGTTTAAATCAGAAATTTTTGTTCTTCACTTTATGCCTGTGGTTGCTAAATATTTAGAATTCGTTACAGTTTCACTATTGAAAAGAAGAAAAGGAATCTTATTGAGGTTTTTAAATCAGGCAACGGGTTTAGTCGGAATCCAATGCGTGCATCGAGGTCGTTTCCTAAACAAGTGACCTGATTAGCAGGTTAGGTGGAAGCACAGATGTACGGAATAGAAACCAGCAAGCGAAATTCTCTAAACATTCCAACCGTTGAAAAAGCTTTCAAGGTTGTTTTATTGTGCACATCGAAAAGTTTTAGATCATCGGGGCATTGAGAGGATAGGAATGATTATTTTAACAATTGATTAAATAAATAAGGCCTAAGATTATTGAACTGTTCGCGATAAACTTTATGTTTATCGCGAACAGTTTATTTTTTATTATTTAAATCAGTTTTTCATACCAAAATCGCTATTAACACAAAAAATTAATCAAGATCAAAATATTGGACATTTAATTAACAAATTTACTCGTGTCATATTCAACTCGTGTCACTTTGACTTTACAAGATAAGTAAATTACAAATTAGTAAGTGAATAAGTAAACATTTCCGTCATAACTAGAACATATCCAACTTATTACATTATACCTACAGACGCATGTAATCAAATGAGATCTGGTGTAGAGTTACAGGTCCACGAGGCGTGTGACTGCGCATGACTGGTTAGTTTTATGGAATGGATGTTCCAATACGCTGCAGTCCAACTGATATCAGAACTGCAGATTGTAGTGTACACAAAGTATTTGTAGTTCAAATTTATAACTCAGGGCTGATTAGTTTAATTGATGTTTAAATAGCTGCACTTCAACTGCTATAAACTGTAGTGTATACATAGGAATGCCATAGTAATGAATTTAAAAGTTAGAACTCAAAAAGTTGGTGTTATGGACTAACATTTAAGGTAACTAAAACTATTATTACTGCTATAATTATATACTATATCACTAAGAGTGGAAGGCTGCAGTTCAATTCATATTGACATATTGATAACTATAATAATATACATGGTGCTTTCTTATCAGAGTGCAATAGGTTCTAAAATCTTTGAATATAAATCTGAAGGTAAGGAAAAAATAGATTAGTGTAGCAAACGACGTAGGTACCTACTAGCAATATTACAGAAATATTGCAAATTCTCTCCTTTTACGTAAATCAAGAGTAAGCTAAGCACATGATTCTGTAATCTTGACAGTTTGAAGTCTTAGCTGTCCATAGAACGTATTGATAGAAATACTGATTTCAAGAGGAAAATTCAGATTACCTTTTCCATTCATACACGCTTTTTTACCTGTAGTTGTATTTATTTTTATATTTATTTCCCCAAATATTACTTATACTACGGTGTACAATATCAATTTGTTACATATGTCTTCATTACTATATTATAATGTAGTATGTAAGAAATTGATATTGTACGCCTTAGTATAACTAATGTTTGTTAGCAAGTCATAACGTAGGTTTAAATCTTATTGCCTTTTGTAATGTTGCATTAAAAATACTGATAAATTAGTTTCAACAACTCTAAACAAAACAATTAACAAACCCTTAAATACAGCCCAATCAAGTCATAGTACAGGGATAGTCAACCGCAGAAACACTTGCACAATACATCCAACAAGATATGGAGAAAGCCAATGATATGCTATTAGGTGATCGTTTACCGACATGTTTCACTTTGAACGAGTAAGCTATAAACGATAAATTATTATGTTTTACGTATTTTTTCTGTTAAATAGAAGTTTTAAACGATCATGTAGTGTGTGTCACTGCTGCAAATGTAAATCTATAAGCCATGGGACAAGAGTTCTATTTAAAGGTAATTACCAATGATGCTACTCCCGAGGTCTAAGATGGTTGCATCATGTAAAAGTGGCCAGACAACAAGACCTTTTCACCGAAAGGCAAGAACCGCTTCACGCTGCAAAAAGTTGTGGTGATGGTACTTCTTCGGTCAACACACTCATTGCAAATATCAAATATGTTATTTTATAAAAGTTGAATAGCAAACGAGCATGCAGTCCATCTGGTGGTAAGTGGTCGTTTTTGATCATGGACATCTGTGATCCTCTTCAAATAAACCTAACCTACGCTATAGCTTCATTGGTACTCTTGAGGATAAAGTTGATATGTGTATGTTTTCCCATACTTATCCTTGAAACTATAACATAGCAGAGTGTGATGCTACTGTAAGTCTTACAGTATATCGAACATTATACCTTTATTTTATTGTAGTACCTTTAAAAACAAAATAAAATATCACTCATTAATGTTATTGAAACAAATTATGCCTATAAAAATAATGTCCATACTCGGCAGATACGTTCCACACCTTTAAAAGATAACTATATATAAAAATTTAATAGGTATAGATAACATTTTATTGTAATTTCTTTACTGGTCTATTTTATAGATCTTTTATAGTTGTTCATTTATAGTGAAACAAGGCCATTATTTAGTCTTGCGGTAAGTATTACTAAACCCTTGTCATTATTTACCGGACTCACGGTTGTCAACTTATGCATAAATTAGCACCAGTAAAGATATTCGTAATTAAATACCTGTAACGTGCACATTGGTTAAAATAAGTTTTGATTTTGATTAATTTCTTATACTTATTTATTAAGAACATGTACTTAGATTTATTTGTGCAGTGACCATGAGTTTAAAACGAAACAGAGTTTAGGATTACATTATCTGCATGTATTTAAAATTTGGAAAATAATTCTATTGTAATCTTATTATAAATGTAAGCGTTTGTGAAGATGTTTGTGTGTCCGTTCCTCTGTCGCAAAATCGCACTTGCTGAAATTGGGCACATAGATAGTTTAAGTGTGTCCCTGTAGCTCCGAGACTAGAATAGGGCTACGGTATCCTCTACCTGTCGTAAGAGACTACTAGGCGAGAGAATTCCCTTCTCCCTCTCGAACAGTTCAGCCAAGCGACCCCGGGAAGAACGGCGGCACGTATGATCGCACGTCGCCGTAAAGAACACGAGGTGCGGTGAGCGTATTCGCTCACCAGGGAAGAGCCCGGAAGGGGCATCGTACTCGGAGGACTCAGGTTGTGTTCCGTTGGAGATCCCGGAGTCCTCTACACAGCGCTGAGGACGGTCATCGGGGGGTTTTAGTACTGTACAAATCCCTCGTAAACCTGTGTCGCTCCCACGGCGTAGGGTACCTTCTGAAGGTTTTCCCCCCGAGTACAAAAAAGACAGTTTAAGTGATCAAACAGTAGTGATCAAATGATCAACATAAACATTTATAATATAATCAGGTACATTATAAATGTTTATGTGGACATTAGTATCTACTACGATTAAATTCTTTCTATCGCGGAAACGTATCCTTTTATTTTTTTATAGATCATTACAGTTCATTCCTTGATTTTCTCGAATTTTTAGAAGTGAATTCATTATCGTATCGATCATTCTAAACTGGTTGTACCGTTTACTAACGATCGCATTAATTATATCATGTATTATATTGTTTGGTATTTATTTTGATCTTGAGTTAATAGTACAATTATTAACCGTTACAATACCTTATCAATGTGAATTAACTCATTAATGTTCTTCATCGCATTATGAATAGCCAACGAATCAAAATAATTGTAAACAAATAATTATTTACCTACATCAAACAAATGATATTACCCATAATAAACAAGTACTCGCAATTCTAACATTAATCACGTTACATGCTAACATTATCTAACGTTATATAACGCGCTAACATTGTACTCAAGCGGGAACTTGAAACTAAAACAGCAGATAATGCAAAAACCATCGACAAAGAACAAAAACAAACAATCCAACATGGCGTCGAAACGTCATCCTACTATCGGTCTCGGGCGCGTTATCACCGCCGCGTAGACGATCCGTTTTTAGAAATATTAATTCAGTAATAACCGTTGTACACTGAACTATTTTTAGTACGGCCTAGGCTAAAAATACGGCGGTCGTCGCGAGCAATGACGCTTACTTGATAATACTAATGTTACTCATGTAATGTAACAGTGTCGTTGACTCGCTGCAGTTTATTGGGTTTGTTTGCCGATTGATCGGACTATCTAAGTTATGTTATCTGTGCTTGTGCGATGTTTTGCGCGGCAAATGACCGCCATGATTGCACACGAATTGCTTTAATGCATATTCTATCGCCGAGCATATTAGTAAGCAAATAGACATAGACAACTTTTAAGTATTAAATGTTAACAAGCGGAAAGTATTTTAATAAATTTACAAGTATTTTTATTTTAATTGCACTGGCAACACTGACAGTTGACGTATAGCATATCTATGACAAATCTGAGAGCAAAACACCGTACAAACAACGATTTGCTTGAACGACACCAACCGAGCACAGATTAAAAACTTGACCTCCAGCGTCATTAGCTGATACGCTGAGCAGTACATTAGCAAATTAATCGATGGGTTACATAACTAGACATTCGGTGTTCGTAGACACAAGACGCTCGCCCGAGCCACAAGGTCGCCCTGTCGACATTGACCGTGAAGTTACGACATCGAGTATAAAAAACACTTTATTATGTTTCCGCAATTTAAGAGTCCGTTGGAAAACCAATTTTTCCATTGCAAAGAGACTGTGTGTTATCAACGTTGATACACTGCAGTTCGAAATTTTCTTATCATCTGAAAGGATGTGTCTGCCTTTTATTTATGGGACTTATCAATACAAATACATGTTGTCAAAATCATTATGTTGTAACCGATACGGTTATACGTTCCGGGTTCGATATCCGGCGGTAATTAAATATCGCGCGACAATAAAATTGCATGTTTCTTTTATTATCGTAGTATGATCTTAAACATGTAGGTGCCTGTTACAAAGATATAAATATATAGGTACTCGTAATTGCCACAATATCCTATTTTTTAACGGTACTGATCTTTGATTTGACCGTCTTCATTGTAATATGGGTATCATTATACTAATACGTGAAGCAAAAATTTGTGACGGATTTTTAAGTAATATGCCGCGGACGGATTAGTATGAAATTTTGCACGGTTATAGTGGACGTAGAGAAGGAGTGCAGAATGTTAATATTTTTTTCAAATAATGCATTTTTCATACATAAAATCAACTAAAAACACATTACACACACTGCCTTGCATTTGTCACAAACACATATGTACTTGGTAAATGAAAATGAAAAGACACAACGTCAAGAATGTCAGATGACATTTGATTTTTAATTTAAATTACGGTCGAATTTCGGCCGATGCTACGGGTGACTAGTGTTTGGTAAATGGGTTAATTGTCCATTACCATGCATATGCTTTTCTCAAATTTCGCTTCAAAAACTTATGACTTTATTATTGTTTAGTCTCTGCTCACCAGATTTGTTACGTAAAATCCAGGAACCAGCTACGTCACTAGGTACTAAAGTATCGGTGTTTTCTTTTGTAATCGTATAAATGTTTTCATTGGCTTTTCTCCATTCACAAGTTGTAAGGCTTCGTACATGATGTATTTAGTTCACTCGTGCAGTGTTAGCTATGCATGAAATATCATCGCTGCAGCTGTAAAAACGTGCGAGTAGTAGATTATTCTGATTTATGAGCTATATTCCTTGGTTGTGGCAAACGTTAGCTTACTTATTGTTTACTGGAGCATGCCTACGTTATTGTACAAAACGCTTGCGTGTAACACTGTAACAAGCCTTTGGTATTCTTTAAAGGCAGTGGTTCTACCGGTGGTCCGAAGACCACTGGTGATCCCTGGAAGCATCCGAAGTAGTCCGCGAAGCGAATAATAGATGTTGATGACCAAAAAAAAAGGTCTTCAAAAGTATAAGGATTCCAGTGTGATGTCAAAAAAAGGTCATAAGTAAAAGACGGTCCTGATGGTCCATGGGTAGACATATTTTGTCAAATGGTCGTTCGTCACTAAAAGGTGAAGAACCACTTCTTTAAGGGATATTTTGTGAAAATTGTTTAATTGCTAATTTACGTTATATACAGATTTATGCCTTTGGGTGAGTAAATCGAATAAATAAACAGTAATTTGATTCATTTGCACATCATCATCCCTCTCCTCTTATGGATGTCGTGGGAGGCAAATAAGAGAAAAAAAATATTAAATATGAGTAGAAACGTCTTCTTGTGTAATATGAACATCAGCTGTGGTCATCAACACTCTTGTAATGCCGTGACTATTGGCAAACCCTCCATTAGGGGAGGTCTTAATTTAGTTGTTGACCTCTGGTTATTTAGTCATTTAGTCTCATTGATGGAATCTTTTTTGCTATGCGTTGTAGATGTACGTCGTTGTCCTTTCATCGTTACTTTATGGCCGATAACTGCTTGAGGCTTATTAAAAAAATACTCGAAGTTGGAACGCCTGTCCTAAATAATTTATTAATAAGTTTTACATATTAATGGTCCACCAATTCGCACTTGGCCAGCGCGGTGGACTATGGCCTAAACTCTCTCATTCTGAGAGAAGACCCGTGCCCAGCAGTGGGACAATAATGGGTTGACGACGACATATTAATGAATCGTAGGAAGTAATGTGTACAAGAACATAGAATAATATTAGTTGAAGTTGAATTTACTTGTACTAATTAATAATACACACATACCTACTTCTTTTGTTGTAGATAAGTATTACCTACAAGTTAATAATAACACCAAATGAAATTACTAGGTATGTTAAATATAGAAAGTATTTTTATATTGAACTATTTTGCAATATATTTATTGTATATATAATTTAAGTAGGTACTGAAAACGCATGTCAAATACAGCTTATATATAAAGTACTTTGACTACTAGAGGGTCATTAGGCTAGCTGAATTTGCTTGGACAGTCTTAGTCGTATGATGATAGTCTCGAGCTCACTAGATGATTGATGATTGATGATGATAAAAACTTTGCTAGCGCCTTCAGTTGCTATTAAAGCCTGATTACACAAATAGAATCTGTAAATATTTAAATACAGTAAGTGCTCCAAATTTCGTAAAAAAATTAGGATTTCAGAAGATGATGTGTTGCGTGCAGAGTACTGTAGAGTCTGGTCGGTCATATAATACTTAAAGTAGATACTTCTGATGTGATAGTATAGATATATGTAAAATATTTCAAGCATGGCTTGGGCTTTAAAATAAACTTACAAGTTAGTTAGTGGTTGCCGGCACACTTTCACATGAGGCGACCATCATAGTCCTCGGGAGTAGCAACTCATCTGTGATTGACTTCAGATGTCCCATGTTCTGTATGAAGTTGATTACAGATGTCCATGGGCGGCAGTGACCACTTACCATCAGGTGAACTGCATACTCGTTTGCTATTTGAGATAAAAAGAAGAAGTTAAAATTAGTTTACTTTCACCTCGATAAATAAGCCTGAACATTTATTTTTCGTGAGTAACGAACGCAGAACACTGATAGTGCGGTTCGACATTGTTTGATAATAATATAATGTATGTAACCCAAATAAAAAATGTATTTATTTGATACAGGTGCGTTGACATATAGAAAGTACATATTTGAATCAACTTCACATATTCCATTAAACTATTAACTAAGGTATTGTTACATGCAAACCCAACCATAAGTTCTGATTATCAAAATGAAAAATGTACACGAATTCCTCGCACTTGATACGAATTATTTACATCATTTTAGAAAAAAAATGTATGCAGTTTTCTAGAACATAAATCACATTTATCATTATATAAGGCAAAATAGTAAGCAGTGAAAGTATAGAGCGTATGAACTTCAAGATCATTACCGTTTGCAGTAATTGAAAGCAAAAGTGCAATCTGAATGAACCTAAGTTTGCGTAACTCACACAAACTTGTACGAGGCTATTCGGTTTACGTTCGTAGTAACAGATTGAAGTATTGTCTTTTTATATTGTAGGAAACTGGTATAGAATTAATTTGACGACGTGGCGGAGCGTTTACCACGGTCTGACGCGCAATGGGTCCCGGGTTCGAATCCGAACAGGTATCGGAAAGATGATTCATGTTCTGGGTCTGGGTGTTTGTGTATTCGTCTTGTATGTGTTCATGGTTCCCACGACACAGGAGAAAATCTTAGTGTGGGGCTATGAGTGTAAAAAGCGTGTTTTTTTAAATCCGCTACAAGCGTTTAGAATTGTCTTGACATAGACATTTGGTATGGACGCCCGAAATTTATTTCAGATTTTTTTGTATTGTCGGACGCATTTTCGTAATGCTGCCTTAAAATATTTAGTGCTGATCAGCAACCTATCTGCCCTTGAAGAAACTTTTAGGATAGTTCGAACTAGCAACTTATTGTGTAGATTGTGGAAAGGTTTTTGGTGATAATAAGTCGGTTTCCTAATTCTCGTATAAGAGATTTCTATTCTGCTTAATATTAAAGTTTTTCAGATTAATTATTTCTTTTGAACAAGTATCAAACAACATGATGTTGACAATAGATCGATATATAGACAGATTTATTAAAGACATCGAGAAAAATGTACAATTATAATTTTCCGTACAAAAACTTCAATATTTGGGTCACTTTATCCACGTCCTATTTTATTCAGTGTGACTAATGTAAGTTAAAAATAACCGTTCCAGAAACCAAAACTATATCAACAATTGTTCGCGAGCCATCCTCCGACCAATTAACGAAAATGATTAAGATTATTAACATTAATCTGCGCTAGACTGTTGGCGCCAGTGCGCATGGAGGATAGTATGATTATTAATAATTGCACACAAAGGGTACAATTGTTATTTTTTTTTATTCAATATTTGGCATTATTACTATTAAGAGATATATGATACAAATTTACCGTGACTGTGGTAATTACAATATTATTCATGAACATGTAAAAAACATGATTGAGATTATTTAAAAAAAAATGATATAAATAACAAAAAAGATAAACCAGCTGAGTTTCTTGCCGGATCTTCACAATTGAGACCGTGTACCGATCCGTTAGTAGTGTAAGAAAAAAAATGAAACTGACAATTTGTAAGTACCCCCGTAGGCCTATACAAAATGAAGACATTTCATTTCATTAATTATGTACTATGTAAAAATATCTGTATTGCGTATCAAGTGATTATTTGTATGAAAATCTTGACAATTCGTACTACAGACCCTACATATTTAATCTAATATATGTAATGGTACTTTTACTTATCTATCTAGCATTAAATTGCAATTGAATTCGATTTTAAGTCCATAAAACTACACTGCAACCAAACGACATGTACCTATGGATTTTCGTAATAAACATAACTTGGCCTATTACGCCTGATTATCACGGACATACATTATCTACAGAAACGTGTAGTTGATATTCTTGTTTTTACTAGGTACGATTTTCGCCCATCTATTTTTGATAAGTTTTCAAATACAATTGCTTGCATACTAAACAATATCAAAGAAAATAGTGAACGTATACATCTCTGTTTTTGTTCAAGGAGTAGGTAATTAAATATTCAAGCGTATGTAATTATACAATCAATTCCAATATTTTGAAAATTTTTCATGCTTAAATGTTACGTAACTTTATAAATGTTCGGAAAAAATAGGTAAATCCCAAAGACATTCTGTTGTATTTCTCAAAGACATCTGACAAGGTATTTCGGCCATGGAGGTATTACGGAGGTACGGTTACACCTATTTCGAACGTGATTTAATTCTGCATATTGGACAGAATTTCTCTTTCTTCGTCATCTTTCAAAAACAACCTTACTCTATAAGTAGCTCTATGAATATCAAAATAATAATAACTATTCGTATCAAAATAAGTATTATTAATACAATATACACGCATATGCAACAGTTGTTTTCCTGTAAACACTGGTTTTTCCAGCTCATTAATTTACATAAATCAATAAATATACATTTGGACGGTCCGATTTAATGCGATGCGTTGAAAATATTGAATGCAATTAAAATCGAACAATTAAAGACAATAAGTTCTTAAAATTAAGGTACGACTATGTAATCTTATTAAGTCTTTTTTAAAATTAATATAAAGTTAAATTAAAAATTAAATTACTTTTAATAAGTGGTATTAAGTAACTTCCTGAGTCGTAGTGGAAGCATATTAAATAATATTATCGCTTTATTAACATAATATTTAGCGAAACGTTATTTTCATTAAAACAAATATGCTAGTTTCATTACGTTGTTAAGTAGAACCAGTAATGACCTCGGATGGCTGTTCGCTAAAACATTAATTATTCAGTATTATACGTTAATTCCTTCTCAGTTACACATTTTGAACTTTTGATTTACGATAATTTGTATTATAATGTATTGCATATTTTACAAGAATACTCACCTCTTATTATACAAATTTGCAACTCGCTTAAGTGTGTTTCTTACAATATATGTCTCATTTTGAATTGTAAATAAAAATAAAAATTTAAATGTAAGAAACTACGCACTTTATTGTTACTTTCAAATTAACCTTTACCTAATTTCTAGATGGTCGTAGATTATTTTTGCATACATTCATATGTTTAGTTCTAGATGGGAAAATTCATAGCAGTTAAGTGAAAATTATAAAAGAAAGTTGTTAAGTCATTACAGTAAATCAAACGGCTTTAAACATAAAGATTAAAAATAGTTAGGTTAGGAGACTTTAAACGAATATTATACGAAAAGTAATAGTTTTTACATATTATTTCATAGTACATTTATTTTCTAATTTTGTTACGACAATTTAATAGGCATTGTCTATGTGAAAGCTACTTTATAAGACAAACTAAAGTTTCTTCCAAAATCTTAGTAGATACATTTTTGCGAATAGGTGATTTTATAATAAATAATATTAATTTGTCATAAAATATCAATTTAATTAAATATTAAATTAATTTGTCATATCCGTCATATTTAATCTGCCTAAAAATACAGTGCTAAGCGCCGTCGTATAATGGTTTGAAGGACTTGATAAGGTAGACTTTCTTTCCAGATATTTAAACTAGCTCTTATTAGTAACAATGCATTAGTAGCCAAAATCAGGTAAAGCTTTAATTACTGATGTTCACGTGCAAAGTCCTCACGGGAACTTCCTACTTGATTTGGTACTATCATATAATAAAAAACACAATATTACGAAAAAGACCGTCCTTGTTACGACACTGATAACGTTTAATTCTTAGCATACTAATTTCCTGTCTTAAACGTTCGAAAGCTTTTAAGAGATGCCTTCTCTGTACGTCACACCCAAGGTTGCGCTGTGAGGAAGCAGACAATGTTCGCGATTTCGCAGCGCTAAAGGAGGAAGTCTGCAGTTATCGCGACATTTACTTATCAACTGTAAGTATTGGCTCTTAAATGCAATTCAGGATTTGATATTGAATCAGAATCTATTAATTTAGTAGGTAATAAAAACTTCTTAGATTTTTGGTAAGGGTACAATCGGTGCGAGTAGAGCTCTGTATCGGTGTCATTGAAGCTTATTTGAAATTTAGTTACTTTGCCTATACATGTATATATATGCCTATATACTATATTATGCCTTTATAATCTAGTGCCTATATATATTCGTGGTTAAAGCAGTTTAGAGAACTAATCAATATAGAGCCTACTAAGAGGTAAATAGGAGTGGCATAGTAGTAATTAGAGATAGAACCCCGTTGTAGGATCATGTGAGCCGTGAGTTGTTGATACCATGTGTAAAGTAAGCCACATACTACAGCTTCTAGTAGTAGGTACAGGAATCACAAAGTGTTTTAGTAGTTGAAACTTTATTTCTATCTTCGTACCCTGCTCTTCTTAGTATTACAAAGAAACATTGATTTGGATACCATGTTGTTTTAGAAGGTGGTAGAACCAGTGTAGTTCGACCGGGGAAGTACCACCGTCACACCTATTTCTAGCGTGAAGCATTCATTGCGTTTCGATGGAAGGGTGTGGTTGCCGGCACACTTTTATATGAGGCGACCTTCCTAGTCCTCGGGAGTAGCAACGCATCTGTGATTGACTTCAGATAGAATTTACATTATTTATGAAGTTGCTTAGAGATGTCCATAGGCGGCGGTGACCACTTACCATCAGGTGCATGCTCGTTTGCTACTTCATTATTAAAAAACAAATGTGGGATGCACTGGAAATGAATCCAGATTTACTTGAAACTGAAGTTTGAACAGTATTTTCATATGATTAAGTTTGGACAATAATAAGAGAAAGGTATTGAGAACTAATTACAACAGTTTTGTTAAAATCGTTTCCTACTGACGTCAAAACGAACGGTTACTTACACTGTTATAGGCAATTATTTCTATAAGCGAATTCAGGACTGACATAAGGAAACAACTGCTAAAATTGTTTGTTTATCTAATGACACCACAAATGGTTTTAACAGCCTGACTATTCCAATGAAATCGAAGTAATATAATTCGGCATACAGTGGGAAATACTAACGATAATTATGGGAATTAAGAATTATTTTCGACGGAATATGCGTTATACTAAATTTCCTTGCTTGCAAAATAATTTAGATGTAAAACTTAAGTGACGCATATTAACAAAAGACAAATTTGATATTATAGGATTGTGACATAGTTTTGTAGAGCAGTGATAGGATATGGTTAAAATTTGCCATCTCAATCAGTAGGTCCGAGGTTCAAACTCAGGCACCCGCCACTGATTTATGTGCGTATTAGAAATTAATTATCATTGCTTTTCGATGGAGGAAGCCGACAATTTCAACAATACACACTCGAGAGTTCTGAAAAAAAAAGTTCTCGGAGGTGTGTAAAGTCCACCAATTCGCACTTGGCCAGCGCGGTGGACTACGGCCTAAAACTCTTTCATTCTGAGAGAAGACCTCTGCCCAGCAGTGGGATAATAAGATGTTGACAACAACATAGTTTTATTTGAAATACATTAAAGTATTGAATATGCACCGATCTAAAGGTGGCGGAACTCTTTGTGGTCTAATGGCACCACGACTACACTTATATCTGACCACATTGTCCAGCGGTGCTGTGTTCTGCATATACGGTTTGGTGTAGTAAAGGAGAGATGCCTAAGTTATCTACTACCGACCTCGTATAGGACTACTAATAATGTTCTCTTGATTACAGTATTCTTAGGACGAATTTATTTTGATTCCTTAAAACAGTCATTGTTGATGTTGCCCATCGCTTCAAAGTACATTACCAGTTATAACCAAAAACGAAAACCTTAGCGTGCAATGTACGTTTCAATGTATAGGCGAAAATATATACAATAATTGTAACTGTGCTAAGGGCACAGGTATCTATAAGCAGTACTTACCCCTTACCATTGAGCGAACCACATACTTGCTTTTACAATTTTACAAAAACCGTACTGTCGAAGACATTGCTGGTTTCCAATACTAGTGCAAATTCATTTGATTACAAATTCGACTACCTAATGAGTTATCTAGTGCTTCAACAGTACCGGATACAAAGCAAAGAGATAACGAAGTGATTGGCACCTGATATCGAAGCCATAACGATATCACGCAATATTTGATAGCGAGTGACGTGAACCACCTGTTTGGCGATACCGATCCATATGGTAGAATGAAACTACCCTTCGGATCTCACCAACAGGGTGAAGTTGGCAGATTTAAAACGTACCGCGTTCGCTTTACAGAAACAATTTATTATTATTATTATTAATTATCTCCTATTTATTGTACTAACTGTAACTCCGTTACGCCTAAAAGTCAAAAATCTAAATTGATCACTGCTCCTCTACGATATTATGCATGTATTATACCTAAAAACGTTTCTCTTGAGTCACTCTATCTATTAAAAAAACTACATAAAAATTCATAGCGTAGTTTTAAAGATCCAAGCATAAATAGGGACAGACAGCGGCAGGCGACTTATGTTAGTAAACGAGTATGCAGTCCACCTGATAAGAAAAGTAAGTAGCCACCGCAGCCCATCTGTAAGCATTTTTTTTTATCTGACTGAAGTAGCAAACGAGCATGCTGTCCACCTGTGGTAAGTGGGCACTGCCACTCTTGGACATCTGTAATCAACTTCATACAGAACATGGGTTCTATCTGAAGTCAATCAAAGATGCGTTGCTGCTCCCGAGGACTATGATGGTCGCCTCATATAAAAGTGTGCTGGCAACCACACCCTTCCATCGAAACGCAAGAAATGCTAGAAATAGGTGTGAACTTAGAATAAGGGTTCTATCAGAAGTCAATCACTGTACTGCTCTTTAGGATTGATACAGTCGCCTCATATGTAAAGGGGCCAGCAACTACACACTTTCAACAATACGCAAGAATTTCTTCACGCCAGAAATGTGGCGGTGGTTGCACTGTATTCGTGTCCACCCGGTAATTTACATATAAATTGTTTATCCTAACAAAAATTAAATACGTCTAATGTTAATGATGATATAGGAAACAATACGTTTAAAGCTTGTATATCTCAAACGAAGAAGACATTAGAATGATGTAGTGTATTCGAAGGATTAAAAGTATTATCACCTTTAAATTATAAAATGTTTTCACCTGCTACATCAATGTAAGGTTGATATCCGATTATCATCATAGCCGCATCGCTGATTAGAAGTTACACAAGGCGATAAGTAAATTGATTAATTTGTATCAAATTAGTAGAAACAACTGTTATCAGTAACACGAAATTTGCACAAATTTTAATCAACAATCCGTAACTATCCGTTTTATCTAGCAATCGTCTTTAATCTTTGATATTAAAAATATGGCCGCTTGTTATTATATAATATTAACAATTAAAGTCAGATTGTAAATTTAATATGGCCATGTAGGCTACCAATAATTGTTTTGTTTTCGGTATCAGGGTTCCGTACCCAAAGAGTACAAAAATAACCCAATCGCTAAAACTCCTCTATCGATTTGTCCGTCCGTCCGTGTGTACATCTGTCAGTCACCAGGCTGTATTTCATGAATGGCTGGATAACCAGACAGTTCACATTTTGACAGGTAATTTATTTCTGTTGCTGCTTTAACAACAAATAGTAAAGACAGAATAAGATGAATATTTAAGGGGACCCATACCGCAAATGTGATATTCTTGCCGTTTTTATAGATAATCGTACGGAACACTTCGTATGTTAGTCTGACTCGCATTTAGTCAGTTTTATTCATTATTTTATAAAACGTTGTAGGAGAGTACTCCGTATTACCGATGAAGAGGAATATATGCCAACTTCAAGTTACAAAAATGAATCCTATTTTTCTATAAGGACCATGTTCCTTTTAATATGTCTTATTAAAATCTAGTAAGAAAATAACCAGAAATAATAGAAACCTCATGATAATGTCCACCAATTCGCACTTGGCCAGCGCGGTGGACTATGGCCTAAACTCTCTCATTCTGAAAGAAGACCCGTGCTCAGCAGTGGGACAATAATGGGTTGACGAGTGAGAGAGCGAGAATTAGAAGCCTATATAATAATCAGAGATAAAAAGTCTTGGATTGAAATGATTTAGGTAATTTTAAATGTGCTAGTTAAAGGTTAACTGCTCATTATTAGTTGAATTGCTCTTTACATATAAAATCTTGGTCTAATAGGTACCGAAACCTTTTGGTGTACAAATACCCTAATGCCTTGTTATGAGATCATCTAAGTTGGTTAACATTTATTGTATGAAAATATTTGAACAAAGACATGTACAAAGGCATTAATTTGACGGTCTTGAACTTGAATCGACTTTGTATTATGTAAGTGGTGTATAGTTTTTTAGTTGAATTGTTGCTTAGCAACTTAATTATACCCATTTGTTTACTTTTAATACATATTTTACATAGCATTCAGGAGATGGTAGAAGAGAGATGATAGGTCAAGGGGTAGAACCAGTGTAGATCGACCGGGGAAGTACCACCGCCACACCTATTTGTAGCGTTTAGCATTTCTTGAGTTTGATAGAAGGGTGTGGTTGCGGGCACATCTTCACGTGAGGCGACCATCATAGTCCTCGGGAGTAGCAACGCATCTGTGATTGACTTCAGATGGAACCCATGTTCTGTATGTAGTTGATTACAGATGTCCATGGGTGGCATTGACAACTTACCATCAGGTGAACTGCATGCTAGTTTGCTACGTCAGTCAGATAAAGAAATGGGCAATAGTGTCTTCCTGTATAACATCAACACCCATATCGGTCACAGACATGCATAACGGGTCCAGTGATTATTGGTAAAACCAGTAATTCTTTCATGTATTATTGATAAAACCAGTATTTGAGACTACATGGTAATTCTATTTTTGTACATATACCTATATTAAATAATATCGTCAACCCATTATTGTCCCACTGCTGGGCACAGATCTTCTCTCGGAATGAGAGAGTTTTGGGCCATAGTCTACCGCGCTGGCCAAGTGCGAATTGGTGAACTTCACGCACCTCTGAGAACTTTTTTTTTAAAGAACTGTCGGGTGTGTAGGTTTCCTCACGATCTTTTCCTTCACCGAAAAACAGTGATAATTAATTTCTATTATATATATATATATATATATATATATATATATATATATATATATATATATATATATATATATATATATATATATATATATATTAAATAACTAATTCAAAAAGAGAAAGTCTTCAAATTTTACATAGTCATGTAATATGTATTCATATACTATATAAGTACTTTTTAAGTTTGCTCACGTTCAATATTAGTTCCATTCAGTATGCACGACAAGCAACGAACGGCCAATATATATACATACGCAACAAAGACTCATAAGGGCCCAACTATGTAGCAGGCCATAACTACATATTTTATTATTATTGTTAATAATAAAAATATAATTAACGATAGCTTAATCGGTCCATTAGTACTCGATAAACGTTGTAAAATATCTATAGCTTAAAAATCTTTATTCTCCAAGAAGAAAGCAGGATCGTAGAGAGTCAATTATTTTTTCGTTGATATCTACTATGAAATAAAATACACAGATTTTTCCAAAGTCCTACTATCCTACTTACATAGATCCAAGATATAATTCGTTCATCACCGCTTCTTTATTATAATGGAAATAAAAAATAATCATTGAGGTCAAAAACAAAATTTGGTCTTTCTGAAATGTTACTATGCGATATTTACTTATAAAGATCATAGATAGGTTAATATAATAAGGTATAATTAGCATAATATTCATATTTATTTCGCAGTAGCACTGAAATGCTGTCATGAACATGAGCTATGGTATATTCAAGTACATTAGGAGAAGTTTACAAGTATCAAGATATCATTAAGCATATTATAATTTGATACTTTTAAAGCGCGTGTGTAAAATATTTGTATATTTTGACGCACTTTATGACTATAAGACTCTTTGGGGGACAAGTAATGTTATTAATAATTGTTTTGTAAAGTGGTTTAGCCCCTTAGGCTCTGAGGGTGACGAAAATTCGTGCTCTTAGGTTTATAGAATCTACAGGGCACGTACAATGTTATATTTTTTTTATAAAATGGCAATCGCCAATTTAGCCCCTTAGGGTATGGGATATGAAATGAAGAGAATCTTAAATTAATTAATTAAGTATTAATTTTAAATCACGAACTCCTAAAAATATGTTTTAAGATATAGATGGTGTCAGGGAAGTTAAATCTTTCATTAAAATTTGTAATTTGTCAAATAAAAAAATCATAATTCACATGTATTTTCTGCGTACATAAATCAATATATACATGAAAAATATACATATCCGTTGACAACAATATTTTATATTGCCGTGTAACATAATAATAGATATTTTTAAAATTTTATATTCTGTTAAACTTTGCTTTGAAACATATCGTTTGCTCTTTTCAATTACGTACTGCTTATGAATTGCTGTGTAACTTCTGAAGTTATTTAAATAAGTGCACCTTATGAGCTTCTAATACCCCATAATTGTGGGAGAACACAAGGGTTCTGAATTTTAACCCATTATCTAGTAGGAAAACTTATAACAAGTACTAAATTATGTCGTTTCCTTGTCTGTAGAAGTAAACTAGTCGTTTAAATGCAATATGATACGTAATTATGTAGCACAAAGTAGATATTAGAAAGTAGATATATTACATGAGATATGAAGTTTTGGTGTACTCAAAAATGAAAACACAATTCAGCTATTCTACTATACATAACAAACAGTATATTTATAGCTCTAAATTAGCATTATTAAAATAAATTTAGTCAATTAAAAATTATTTTTAGTTTGAGATATTTTAGCTACATGTAAATAACTGCGGCTGGTATTATTGAAGACTTTTACATAAACCGGTAATTATACAAGACTGAATTGTTATTACTATTTAAAAAATGAGGTTCTTTTGTTACTAAACATATTACTTTAAAAATAATATTTTATATCAAAAACGGCTTTATTCAAAACAAGCATATTTGGCATGTCAATTCAAATATACAACAAGGTACCGCTTAGCATACGGAGTATACATACAATAGCAGCATTTAATAAAGAATTTAAGGATTATTGAATAAACAAGTGTTATTATACCATTGATGAATTTCTGCGTGACACAGGCTAACAGTATTTTTATATTAATTGAGTTTTTTTTTTCCATTTTATAATATGTGTTTAATGTTGACAATTTATATTGAAGTTTTTTTTTTTTGAATTACAATTAATTAACTATATGGATATTTTTGACATTTTATAAGATACGACATATTTTATATTTTTGTTTGACTTCTGTTTAATATTAGGTAACATTTAAATGAAATTTGCACGCCTTATAGGTAAATAAGAGGACTTGTAATTTATTTAACATAAAATGTGTACCTTATTTTTCGGCAAATAAAGATTATTATTATTATTATATTTTCACACGTTCGTACACAATTTGAAACAAAATTGGTATAGCGTTGTGCACCAATATTTTCAAAAATCTTGAGCCTATAGTGCAGACCAATTAAAAGTACCTTACTTATCTAAATTATGCCTTAAAACTACTTTTATATTCATATTTGGACATTACAGTAAAATGTAGACTTAACAACCCGGTATAAGTATAATTTATATTCTTAAAATATCTACACGCGAAAGTAATTAAAGTTCACATTTTAAAATAAATGAGCCTGACCGTTATAAATTATTTTCAAACACAATCCATGAAGAATCAGAGGACTCAGGGTTGTGCGTATTTCCCGTGTAATCCATACTAATATTATCAATGTGGAAGTGTGTTTGTTTGTTACTCTTTCACGTCCCCACATAGCTGTTATATGATATATTTTATATGTTGGGAGATAGTTAGGAGGGCGGAGAGTGACGTAGGTGACAACTTTTTACCGTGCTCTCTCATTTCCATGAGAATATCTATGTTTTCTTAGTTGATACATATTTAGTAGTTCCAGACGTTGTTAATAGATGGCGTTAGTAAAATTCATTTGCAAGTTCTGAATCTCGCTATCAAATGCTAATGTTAATTCCCATTGACCGTGCGGGTGAGGCCGCGGGTAAGAGCTAGTTTAGATATAATTTATAAAACCTGTAAAACAAATATAATTCACAAAAGTCAGCGACTTTCCCTATAAACTAATGTAGATAAATATTTACAAGTTGCATTTTATAAGCTAAGATTTCAACGATCCGGCAGTAGCTGAGTTGGTCTTTTGAAACTGTAACCTTTTTAAATAGCCAACAAGAAAATGTCTACACTAATCCAACGTTGATAATTTAAACATATGATTATATTATATGTTTATTTTTTAACTAATGATAACTAAATGAAACTAGTCACTAGTTGCAACGGTCGAAATTCGACTGAAATTAAACTCAAAAACTAAATTTCGTATTGTCCAAAGTAGCTTGAATACTTCTCAAATTCATTTAATTGTATTGATTTTCAAGTTATTTCGAATACAGCTGTTAAACGTAAAAAGCTGCATTTAAAAGCAATAGTGGGTATTTTGAAAAGACATGACAGTTTTGACGTTTTGTTTTTATAGACAAGACAATTTAATGTTTTATTTCGTTTATTATTTATGTGTTTGTGTCAAATGTAAGGCATTGTATGTAATTTGTTTTTTTAGTTGATTTTAGGCATTTTTTATGCATTATTTGATAAAAATATTAGCATTGCACAATTGTGCTCTACATCAACTATAACCGTGCGTAATTTCAAACTCCTCCGTGCGCGGCAAGCATCTTAAAAACTAATCATATTTTTTTAATTTATAAACAAAAAAATCAAATACAAGTCCCACATTCATAGTTCAAGCATATTAATATATTTTTTGCTTATGGTAATTAAAGGAAAACGGTAGAAAAAATATAATAGAAATAAAAATTAAATAGCCTTCACGATGATAAAGTGCGTGTACCTACTGAAAATTATAAATTCGGATTTCAAATTATATTAAAAAATTTATAGTAATTAGATAGTAAAAGCACTTAAATTCTCTTGCTGCTTGGTAATAAGCTAATAAACACGCTATACATTTATTTGATTGAATTTAATTATTAGTCATTAAACCTTAACGCGAAATGTTTCCACTGTTTAATTCCATCAGTGAGGTGATTTAAAAGGTAAAAGGAAATGATGATTCGCCATTACACTACGAAGCTGCTTTCAGCTTGAAGGTGCGACAGACGGTCTGACGAACAGACTGGACAGTCAAAAAGTTCCGCCGACTAATGAACCTTGAAATGTAGTCCACAGTGAAAATCACAACAATCGCGTTGGACGGGCATATCATAATACACTGAAGTCACGGAAACGGGCAATAACCAGCCTTTTACCCCGAACCGGTTGCTTACACGAATCGCTTGACATTGAAAACGCATGCCGAATAAACTGAAACACCCGAAAATCGGGGGTGACCACGGCGCACCCATCGATCCCCGTGGAAATGGGGTCGACCCCCTTCGCGACCTTGAGACCCGAAGACGCACGAGCGGCCACGAATGTACACGAACAGTTTCATTCATTTCCATCCTACATCCAAGCGAGCTTTGAATTCGATGCCTCCGTGCCACCTAACGATGCCGTGGACACTTCAAAAGTCATCTGAATAATTTACGAAGAGAAGTAATTTACTTTGCGGACGTACAACTGTTTTGTCAATTTTTGCGATTCGTTCTTTACTTTTTAAAGGGAACTTAATCTAAAATCGGTTGTAATTTGACGGTATCACATTTATAAATGGTATTTTTTTATGTTACTGCACTGATCTGGCATCTTTGACAAAATTCTTACGAATTATATATCACTACATTAGTTCCATGGCTGTGCAAGCTTCAGTCACGTCTACTACGGTAATTAGTATCCTATGTTAATGTAGGTCATAAACAGTGTGTGAAATTACCGGTAGTTTTTCATGTATCAAAAGCACATTATCCTCACAAAAATTCTCCTTTATAATATAAACAAGTTTTAATAAAAAACATGCTAGAATCACAAAAAAACAGCGTGAATTGGCTGTAACCGTTTTGTTAATTATTACTACAATTAGTTTCCCTGAGGGATGCTTTCAGCGTACTTTACTCTAACAATGTTGAATATAAATTGTACTTACACATTTTATCGCTTTGTAACTATGATCTGGAATATTCGTAATCATTCACCTCGCATGATTACCTGTGTATTCCGACAATGCGGGGTCGTCTTATCATGTCCTATCAATATTTGCTCATTAATATGACCTTAGGAAGTTTCTGTTACCCTGGTACTCACGTGAAGTATCATGCTCATCATAAATAGTTAAGATTGTAAAAATATATATGCATATTCAGATATTATTGAATACTAGCTAAACCCCGCAGCTTCGCCCGCGTAATAAATCGATGTAAAGATTTTCCCGTGGGAATAAGATATTTTCCCACAATAAAAAGAAGCCTATATGTTTATTCAGAGTATCAGCTAACTCCCTACCAAATTTTTAGAAAATCGCTCCAGCCGTTTAGACGTGAAGAAGCAACAAACATGCACACTCACAAACTTTCGCCTTTACAATATTAAGTATGATTTCAGATAGTATGTTTATTTATTTTACTTATTATTTGATTACCTCCAACTACCAGTGTAAGTGGTTGATCGACTCTACAATTGATTAAAGTAGCCGTTATCCTAAAGGGTTTAGGCTTATCTCAAATCTGGAATAATAACTGGTTGCTGTAATTCTATAATTCACTAAACCCATAAAGTGCTATTGAGTTTGGTCACTGATAGAAGGCTATGGTTTCGTTCAATATGTGGACGAAAGTGAAACTTCTTATGAAGTGTGTGATACCTACCTTCAAAGATTAAGTCTAGTTTTGAATTTTGAAGTAAATTATAAATAGGCTCTCATTGTTTCCCATTTAATAATATAATAATGATAAAATTTATGTAACATAAGAAAATTGTTTCATTAATGAATATTTATCAATCTCATTAACGATATAGTACTTACCATGATAACAGTACTTGATAAAGTTAGATACGCTTTACATTTAATTTAGATTAAATATTTGTCTTAATGTATGCAGAAATTGTTAACAGTGGGATTTTGTTTACTTTCGTAGCCTTGAACAAATATGTAAAACATACCCATACTCAGCTGAGCAGTGGTTTTTATTTCATTTAAGGGTTAAATTACTTGTTTTTGTGACACTAAGTGGTATAAATCCAATGTGATTTTTGAAGTGAAACTTCTTTAGGCGCATGAGGGTAAAATTTTTACAGATGAAACGTCACGTCGGTATGCAACGAAAGTGTCGGAAAAGAGAGAGAGAGTGATCGAGACCGATTGAGAGAGAGTAAGACAGGGCGAACGTAGCATGAGCAACTAGCCGTGGAGTGAGAGTAGGGAGCAAGCGAGTGAGAAAGATTGAGAGAAAAAGTGAGACAGAGCGAACGTCGTATAACGCCTTTTTCCCTTCCTCTTAATCTTGGAAATTTAAAGTTTTAGATTTGTATAAATATAAATAAGATTTATAAATTAGTTCGCCAAAGAAGTTTCACTTCTGACATGTGTACTTTGTACGCACGCATGTTTTTTTTATTTTACAGGAGTAGGGGACAGACCCCCCCCCCCCCTCCGCCCGAACCCCGGAGCGACCCCCATGTTATATACTCATCCTGAGTAGATCACTCAGAGATCCGAAATGTCAGGGAAATAGTCTGAAGCCGCATATAATTTCTAAGTTGCTAAAATGATATTTGATTATTTTAAAGTTACATTAATATTCATTTACATAAAGCCGCTATTCCACGTGTTTTGAATAAGAACACTAATTAAATCAGTCTGAAGTATATCATTATAATATTTTATATGATAATCACAGAGACCATTTTCACTTCCTCGTACGAATACATATAAAAAATTATTGCATTCAGCGACAATATTTGTAACTGAGACATGGCTGAAATAAGGCCCTTCGAAATGCCTAAAGACCTTTTCCAAGGCCAACCACACAGGGTTGCCTCTTATTTTCTACTGATGTCGGTTCAGCCTGATTTTTTCATGCATTTCATGTTTTCCAGTGGTAATAATTTGTCTAACGAGTGCCAACCTTTCCACGGTTATTAAAATATCTTTAATTATTGTGTTCAGAGCGAGTAATAATTTGGTTTACTGATAATATTAAACAGTACTCTCTCAGTGAGTAATAGCGGTAATACCTAAAGTACTGCACAGTAACCGGCGAAAGAACTTTGCAATCCTTTGCATATATTTCCGTTATACATGTAAGCGTTAGCAGGGTGCTACATTAATGTGTGTAAAGGCAGAAATATTACATGTTTCAGTATAATCTGTAACGATAGCAACGCTTTTGTGATTATATATTTTCAAGCATGCTACTTGTCACATTTAAGGCAGTACATACAAATGCATATATGTATGTACTACATAAAATCAGATGTCTTTATGTAATACGTAACCATCCAGCCGAATCTACAAAACTGTTACAATTTATAAAATGTAACCACAGGAATTACTTTGTTGGAATTCATTTCGAATGTCTTTGCTAGCTACTGGATGACGTAATGCGATAGTGAAACAGTCAATATTTGATATGCAGCCATTAGTCGTGGCGCGATAACGCAGACAAGTTCACTAATGAATACGGGAAACAATGGTACTGCGCTGTCTCTGGTCATAGTACAGCTGTCTTGCAGTAGGACAAGTTTTAGATGTTCATAGGCCTAGCTTCCTTCGCTTGTTTGGATCGTTGTTACTCGATTAAGAATAAATTTTTTTCAATGCCATTTTTTTTTGTAACTTATACTTTATATATTATTATTGTACATTAATAGACTGATGATCAATTGCTACTTTGCCTTGCTTCAAATATATGTTAACAGAGTCAAACGTAAAATCCTATTGATGTCCTAGAAGATTTAGTTGAAATACGTAATCTGTAAAAAACTGTTGGCACCGATGTGGTGCTTCTATAAGGTTCAGCGTTCAAAATAAACTTTCATTAGGCGATATAATTGCCATAGTTTTTTTAAGTTTAATGCGAAATTAAAACTAACTGTTCTATACAATTGACCTACTGTATTTAGTGTACTGTGTCTGTTCTCAACCAACCGACGGTCACGAGTCAAGGCTTATGGGGATTTGCGTTCGATAAACTACTCGCACAGCCGCAAAAGCTAGTCTAGTGTGCACTAGTACGAATTAAAATACGATTTAATACAGTTAACTTACTGTTTTTACTGTACTGTGGATTTTTGCGACCACCCGACGGTCACGAGTCAAGGCTTATAGGATTTGTATTCGATAAATTGCTCGCACAAGCCGCAAAAGTATCAAGATAAAATTGACGTCAGTGTCATAACGATAACAAGCCTCGAAATTGATAAATCCACCACTTTTGATTTGACATAATCTTTCTAAACATAAGTACTGCATAACAACATTATCTTTAATTTTCTAAACAGCATTATATGCTTCAATGTAGATAATAGTAACCTGTTTACTTTTGTGTAATTTGTTGAATTTAATTCTCTATATATTCCCAAACTTTGAAATAAAATTTAATTAGGTGCCCAATATGGGCACCTAATTAAATCATATAATAATACTAAAGCCAACTTCCAAAATATTAGTTGCATTGCACGAATAACCTAACCCAACCCAACTTTTATATCATTAATATTGTGAATTATCAACGTTACAATAAAACATAAGAGTGTAGAAAAAATATTAATATTTAAACTATACACACTTTTATATCATAATTTTGAACACAGCTACCAAAAAGCGTTAAGTCAATTAAATTATTATAAAGACAAAAACCTCCGACTGCTAACAGATAATTAACTGAAAGTAAAAAATAGTGCTGTAGACGGCGACAAAAAATGCAGAAAAATCTACAAAAAATATTTATAAGCTGGTATTTTTTGTCTTGTGTTTTTACAATATAATTAATTTATTACTCACTTTAGGTATTACATTCTCATTTCACTATCGCTTTTGTCAGTAGCAAGCGATAAGGATGAGTATGTGTAGGTACGGAGTACTCGTTCGACTGTTTGCTTCTTTATATTTCCATTATTCATATTATACTAGACATGCCCCGCTGTTTTGCATATTAAAAAAAGTAACACTACGTTTTAACGAAAATCTATAGGTTTAATAATTTTTGAATAACATAGACAAAGGAAAAACTGTTAGGTATATGTTAAAATTACTTATGACTTTAAATTACGATAACTTTTAATTGCGTCGGCGGATTTTAATGAAATAAAACCACCTTAAAAAACCAGACTTTGAACATATTATCGAACAGGCAAAAGTTTTAAAAATTATAGAAACCTCGTGCTAAAAGGAGAGCCGTGCATCAATCTTATTTAACCATATTAAAAATGTGTGCAAAGATCAATGTGTGTTTGTTTATCCAAAAATACAGATCATATTTCGCTGCAATTTGGAAACTGACTGTTTATGACCTTGGTTAATACATGGGATACTCATTACAATGGTAAACGTATTAAATTAGGTAAAGAGGTATGCAGGCGGCATAAGCTAGTAATTATAAGCCAACTTATCGACAATAAACAATCGAAATATGTTTCGCGAAATTTTATAATAGTATAATTTTATTGTAACAAAAAAAGAAGAAAAACGTGCGGCACTCAGAGACTGCCATGGTAAAGCTTTTGCATAGCATTTTTTATCAACTAATGCAATTATAATTATTTATTTATGTAGTATTTTTTTTTCTTTGATATTAAATCATTTTTTTTCTTTATACTTTCTCACCAATATTTGCTTGCATTGTCATCCGATTTCCGAGCAGCTCGTCTCGATCCGTGCGAGTTTCGTACTGTCGTATCATTAACATACACGTTAAGCGAATACCCCACTCCGCATAGTAGGCGGAGTTGGGGGTGTTAGGTTTTTTCGTTACGCAATTTCTTGACTTGTCCGCCGCGCTCAATGCCCGCGATAAAGGCATTCAATAGTTTAAAAAAGATACAGTGAAATTACAATAGTAAAGTACAAAAGGCGGTCTCATTGCTAAACAGCGATTGCTTTCCGACAACCTTAGGTTGCGGAGTTAAAGTAAAGATTTTCCGATATAAATTGCGAATTTAATTAAGAACTTATTATTTAGCATAAAAAGCTATTTTTCGTTGCGGAATATTAGCAATTTTCATTTAATAACGTCGACTATACAGATGAAATTGAAATCCATCGCAGAGAATTTTGTAAATACAGAAAAACGCGTTACTTTCAAGCTTGTTGCTATAAAAATTCATCAAATTAATTCATTTGAAAAATCCTTGAAGATCTTTGCCATTATAATTAAGTATGTAATTATCACATTAAGAAAATGTTTCATTACATTGTACAGTAAAACTGTTTTTATTGCGTTGCATGAGAAAAAACGACGAGTCACATTAATATTTCGTCGGTTAAAGGTTGGCAATGTTATAAAAAGTTAGAATACAGAACGCCTAGGCAATACAAATCTACCACAGAATATAAACAGTGGGAGATGAGTGTTTTCGTTGTGTATCAACTTTTTCGCAGCGCGGTATAGGGTGAGGAGTGGGGAAGGTTATCAGTCATGATAAGAGCTCATCCATCACTCGACGTATCTATCACAATTCTCCGAGGAGCAGACGGAAGATTTTGAATAATATGAACAGAACAGTATTGGCGTGAATAGCAATCTTACGGCGTGAATGGCAAACTTTGCGGAAATGTGTTTTTTCGATAATCATAAACTGGAAAATAATTTTGTTGTCTATGGTATTATGTTTTGCTTTTTTCAATCTTTCACTTTGCCTTGTCCTCGGTATATAAATTGCCGTTTTCCGAATACGTATCAGCACTATAAACCTTGAAATTATTAATTTTATTCTAGATTTGAATAGTGTGGTTAGTTTCGAATCATAGGTGCAAAACCAATTTAAAGATTTTGTGTTTATGTAATTATTGCTTAAAAAAGATAACTCGCACATTATTATTGAATAGGAAAACATAAGATATAAATAATAATAATATGTTTCAGAAGTTTTACTGCAATTATTGATACATTTTAAGCCAAGACAAAAATATGACATTTGCAGAGTTATATTTAAGTTCCTTTCGGCTATTCTAAAATTGATAGTGTAATTTTAAGCGTTAAGCTCACTTGGTCCTTTACAATTCTGTAAGGTTTTTTGTTATTTATTTCATACTCGTTTTATTCTTTTAATACATACCTATATTAATTATGGAAACAATAAGAAGATTTATTATTTAATCCCATATTAATAAAAAAACTGATGTTAGAGATCTGTATCATGAAATAATATGAAATAAAGTTGCGAATAATTTCGATAGACGATAACAATGTTAACTACCTATTAATTTAAATCTTATACCATTAATACATGGTATAAGATACCCTATTACTTACACACAGTAGGAAATATAATCTTAACCAACATAAAATTTAAAGAGCACAGCCAAATCTATTAACATGACACACATGACCGTCGCAAAAACTAATGTTTAAGTATTCCACGTGAAGAATATTGTTTGTACCCTCCGCATTACGCAATAGCTCGTGACTCTTATTATAAAGCATTTTGTTATACGTAACGTCCAGTGACCAATTTATTAGACCTGCCTTATGTATACGACTCCTTGCTTTGAAGAGGTCAAGCTGGATCATCGGTTTCAAAGGACAATTTGTTAGAAATTGTTATATACATAAATCTTTCTCGATAAATGATTTATGAAATTTATAAAAATAACCACAAATCGGATTATTAAGCAAAAGAAAATACGCATTTAAACAGTCAGTTTTGTATAGCAATGAAACTTCAGTTAAAGTATTTCAAAATAATAATAAGTTAAACAATGGAACTTTCAAAGCTTGCGTTACTTATTTGCAATCATTATTTCGTTTTGAATTCGGATAAACGATAATTAAAATTTATTTAAATACAATTAAGTGTCATTGTTTACTTTGTCAATATTAAGTCGTAGTATTTTATTATTTGACAATTTTACTTAGATTCAGTCTAGATATAATAACGCAACACATCTGTTAAAACATTATCACACTAACGCAAACGTCTCTAAACCGTTTTCTTACTAGTGGCCGTCTGGCAGTTAACCGTAGAGTAATGGCGAAGAAAAAACGAGAAAAACACTCGTACACAAACATCTTCGAGACACACATTGGCACAAAAAACCGTCTGTACAGTCCCACACAGACGCAACACAGCAGATGTGGTCACACGCACTGGTAGGAAAAAACGACTGAGCTCTTTTTGCGCCCTATTAAAAGTATATCTTCAGTTTTTTCAGATAGTACTTAAAATTTATTACCTGTAACTCAGCAAAGATTTCCCGTGAAGGTTTTTTATATTTTTTAAATTAAGATAATTTAAATTAATACTTATTACTTAAAAATATTTTTATTATACAAAAATATTATTTCAAATTCATATTTTGTGTATAATTATTTTATTTTGTCCATTTTTTTTATTTTGTCCAATAACGCAAACAGTTTTTTCATTTGTAATTAAATATAAAGGAAGGAATTTGCATTTAAGTAATAGTTTTATGATATATTATTATTTATTTTACCCGTTTATGACAATGCAATATTATATTTTGCCATCCACATTTAAGGACTAATAATATTTCTAACTTAACAAATGGGCGTAAATGGTGATGTAAATATGATAAGCTAGTTAAATGTTTGTGACTAATCATTTAAAATATATAAATATGATTTTAATAGAATTAATAGTGGAGTAATACGTACAGTAAAGGTTTTCCTATTGTAATAATAATAATATATATTTATAAAAAAATGCTTAAAACTAATTGTTTTGATGTAATTTTCAAATTAATGATATATATTAATGACATAGTAGGGCGCGACTGGTTAGAAAGTTATATTTTTTTAAATATGTACATATGTATCTGTTTTAAATTCTCGCTGTTTATTTTTTATTTAGTTCTAGTTCCTCTCAGCTATTTGTAATATATGTTTTTGAATAAGTTAATCTTAAATTCAAATAAGTTACATTATATACCGTACTACCTGGTAGCGGTGCTATAGTTATTAAGTTTGTGTTTATAAAACAGGCTAACATTTATATGTTTATATTACGATACACTAAGAATATGGACGTAACGTTTGTTTTGTATAACACGGTTGACCTGTTGAGGTACCTGTTTCATCAATTTATGTAAAACGTTCCCCTGAAGGTCGATAGTGCGAAGAACCGCCGAGAAGTGACTTCCGATACTTTGTGACGCTTCTTAAGGTTATTTAAACAGCTTGAGAATTTACTGATTTGTTTATTAATTCCACCATATTCAAATATTTAGTATATTTAAGCAAACGTGACATAACGTACAAACAATAATCCGTTTTAGAAAACAAAACTGTCATATCAATTGTGTATGTCTCGAGTTAAAACGAAACCATTTGTGACACTGGTTGGCACCGGATTCCACATATAAACCTAATTGAAGCGAATACTTCCCTACAATAAACGTTAGTGAGTACCATCAATTGTCAAAGACTCAATTAGTCTAGAAACATAAATAGTTACCTCCATCAATTTCACCGCAGCGGCTAATCGCAGTCGATTAATTGTAATTCTTGCACCATTAAAACTGTCTAAGGTGAAGTGCGCATATTACCATAAAACCACCGCGTGCTCACCAATCACAGTCGGAGAGTTGTAGGGCAGGTCATGGCTGAATGCGTAAGCGCAAACGGATGTGCATACGATAATAATTATTATCACAATTTAAAACTTTGTTTTGTGCAGAGACAGTTTTAATGTTTGCAGTTTTTATCTATCAGAATGGTAAATACGTACAACGTCCTCGAGATGTGATTGTGAATGTTTATTACCTCTGTTGCTACGTACATTATCTGTTTACGTTTTCTGCAAAACTGTGGTAATGGTTCGTGTAGCGTCCTTCTACGATATAGACTCGTCTGGCTCCTACACGGCGAGTACCAGGCGAGCAGCGGATCGCTGTGGTATCACGTTACGCGGTGGCTGTTGACACCAGCGCCTGATTAATATTTATGATACGGCTGAGCATCTCGCATGGCCGGTTCGCTCGCTCGATGCGAATTACCGCCGTCTCGCTCGCACCCACGCACACGCCGATACGTAAAATTAAGAACGCATTCGCAACTCATACGGCAACCGCTCTTTCAAACAAACGAGTGTGAGTAAGTGCGAATGAGAATCCCAAATCTTCTTAATTTTTATACAGTTTCGTTTTTGCTTCCAGTTTTTTGTTGAACCAGTCTCGAAGGCCACCATGTGCTAATCTTCGAATTTTTTACAAACATTAAGTGTAGTATTTAATTAAAGTTGTAATTAAATTGTTATTGTCGGTAAAGTCAATTACGGTCTTTTACCTTTTTTCTCGAAATTTATTCCGATTGATGCGAATCCCAGTGACCATTCAATTGAAAGTCGTTGGAATAAGTGAGTATGTGGAACGCGTCGGGACGAACGCCTCGAACCTGACCGTATCGAGGTAACTCAACCGGACAGACTTGACTGACACATTACAAATCTGCAATGTCTATAGCTAACTGCTGTTGTATAGCGGCATAGCGACCAGAGATGCTATACTGCACTCGTTTAATGGACCAGTGCAGAAAATTAGTACCGCATTCATAAACTGGTAGAATAAAGAGAGATTGCAATTAAAGAATCTGTTTAAAACATTCGCTCAAAGCTGTCTGTCTGAAACAGTGACGCAAACTTCATTTGAATTACTCATTTAGCGTTATTAGTCATTTAGTTTAATAAAGCCGTTTGTTTTAATTGATCGCATCCGAAAATTGAAAGTTTGTTTTGCCTACTTAGCTTTTATTATTCAAAGTGTTTTTATTTGAAAAAGCTGAGTGTTGTTTCGAAATACAATCTACATTAATTTACCTACAGCGATTGTTTCTCTCACTAACAGAGTTATCATTGTGTCTATTATCATTGTTTGTACATTTTCCGTAAGCCCGTGCGCTTCCAGCGCCGGCCGGCATTCGCGAGACTGCGCTCCAAGGTCACGTTATCGTACTGTCGCCAAACTGAGTGTTACAGGCAGATAGAAGATCCGCAGTAATTACAAACGGTTCGTTCCGATCCTCTAATTTATCGACTTGAACGCGTCACTAGCACGTCCGTCTTACAGGAACTCGGCAATCTGGACCGCCGCAGTCTTTATTGCTAATAACCGCAAGTAGAGTCCGTAGCGAGCCCGCCGCATACTCGCGCTCCTACCGGGCCGCTCTCCGATACTGCAATATCGCCTCAAATCGAATTAGCAGTGTGTTTACATTTTATAAATAGAGCGAGTTCACGTGGCGCCGCCGCGAGATAAGCGTCCGACGATCCGTCGACAACACTCACCGTGGGCTGTTAACATCCTCCGCGGTGGGCTACGGGTTCCTCCGTGACACTGACACTCGAGCGGGAATTTAGCACTCACAAACAGCGCACTGAGTTCGGCGGCACACGCGATGACTGCACGGCGCGACACCCACGACTAGAATGCGGGCGAGACGAGCGCGGGGCGCGGGGGGCGGAGGCCGAGAGCGACACACGGCTCATACGAAGGCGCGGCGGCTAGGACTGCGGCCGGGCACGAGCGCGCTCCCCCCCATTGGTCGGACGGCGCGTGACGTCACGCCAGCCGGCCAATGGCCATGGAGCTCTTAGTTCGCAGACTGGCCGCCAGGGGCGCTAGGGCTTAGGAAGTCGCCCGCCCTACAAAGCTTTCTTCAGCTTGGGCGTATGCTTCAGCGGGCGGCGAGCATCGACACACATCACAGCCGCATTAATAATGTGTGATTATAATCCGTCCATAAATTATAGATGGAGCAGCGATTCCCTGTAAACCTCGTCCGTATGAAAACATATCCGGAAACGATGGTAGAGTCGCTTTGCGTGGCTTGTTGGGCTCTTGCCAGATAAGGTTCATATACCTATGCTATACATAAATACAATAATAAGTCCCCGGCTGAAAGTAAATGAACGGTACCATCGAGATGATCAATTAATTAAGATTACATCTTATCAATTAATAAATTATTTTTGGATACGAGCTTCATTGTTTTATTACACACATCTAAATTAAAATAAAAGCAAACACTTAAATATCAACAACGTTTATAAAAAAAAATCTTTGTTATAAAATTCTGGAAATGTCAAAACATTTCCTGGTATCAGAAACTGTGATATAATCAAATATCAAGGGCAGAACAAATGGCCAATCGCAATTCGAAGTGAAAAAATAATATAAAGTCTCTCAGTCCCGACATTAGGAGTGAAATGTAAACAAACCCTTAGTCCCCCAGGGGGTAACAGCTGTCCACAAGCCTCAACATTCGACCATAAAGTTAAACACCTACGTAACATGAACAGCGATTCCTAAAACTACACTCTATTTTCTTTGTACTAAAGTTTCATTTGCAATACAGCTTTACCTTGTAAACTTCTTCAAGGCACTCCGAAATTGTGAACATCGGAAAACAACTTGAATTACAGATAATATACTTAGTGGTGTTCGATTGGAATTGCTTTAGAGGGTTAAGTTAACAAAGTAGACTGGTAATATTTAATTTGATTTGACAGTTCAATCTTGACTTATTTTTTTAATTATTAAAAAATATCTTTATTGTGTCGTCGACAACCCATTATTGTCCCACTGCCGGGCACGGGTCTTCTCTCAGAATGAGAGAGTTTAGGCCATAGTCCACCGCGTTGGCCAAGTGCGAATTGGTGGACATTGTTGTTGTTTGATATTGTTGACTTTATTTTGTACTTATTATTTATTCGTTAGTCATTTCTTGATACGTGATTTCTATCAAAGAATAAACAAGAGGAATAAATTGTGTAGTACTTGAACTACATGTTTGGTTTTATTTTAACGTAGCGTGGATATGCGCTGATCTGGACACTTAGAGCTGTCTAACACATAAGGTTCTAAGTTTGATTCGCCTAAAATTTAAATGTTATATTTCGTGGAAGAGTGGCCGGACCTATATAACACACAGGGTTCCGTATTTGATTCCTTGAGAAGTCAATGATGAATATAGGTTTTTGGTTTAACGACTGGAGTACTCGGCTTAGAAGATACAGGAAATTTTGTGACAGTGAAAAATATGCCCTGAGGTTGCTTTATAATATTAAAGTAGGATGTATAAGGAACGTATGGCCTAATGATAGTTGGTCACTGCCGCTCATAGACACCTGTAAGTAACTCCATGTAAGGCGGTCTTGTTTGAAGTCGAGCACATATTCGTTGCTACTTCAGAAGACTCAACGGTCGCCGCAATTTTTTTTTAAATTGAAGTAGCAAACGTAAGATTGAAGGTCAGTGTCACTTATGGATATTTGTAAAAACTTTATGTATAACATACTCATGTTGATACTCATGATGATTACTCAATCATTGAAGCCAGTCACAGATGCGTTGCTTCGCAGGAGACTAAGATGATCGTCTCGAGATCAGCGATGACGAGATGTACGGAAATGCTTGAAGCTAGAAATATGTGTGGTGACGGAACCGTGTGGCGTGGTCTAACCATTTCTCGTCTCGTCTCTCGTCAACCCATTATTGTCCCACTGCTGGGCACGGGTCTCCTCTCAGAATGAGAGAGTTTAGGCCATAGTCCACCGCGCTGGCCAAGTGCGAATTGGTGGACTTCACACACCTCCGAGAACCATTTTTTTTTAAAGAACTCTCGGGTGTGTAGGTTTCCTCACGATGTTTTCCTTCACCGAAAAGCAGTGATAATTAAAGTATAATACGCACATGAATCAGTGGTGCGTGCCTGGGTTTGAACCTCGGACCTCCCGATCGAGAGGGCAAGTTACAACCATTAGGCTATCACTGGTCTAACCATACCACCTTGCAAAAGATTGAAGTAAAACGATTTATGTCTATCATTTTACAGTATTGTCTCTAGACTGCTATTCCCTTTAATCACAGCTGAGGCCGTCCATAATTATCGCAGTGGCGAAATAAACACTCATATTACAATGCCTTTGTGCACTGTGGGAATCGAACACGTGATAAACAAACGCATGTGGTTTATTTAATATGAGAAATGATTATAAAATTATTATTTTTGTTCTCTTCAACTTTCTGGATTTTTGAATAGGTACTTTAAATTTGATGTTTTATTTTTAAAATTATGGACAAGTGTAGGCCCATTAGGTAAAAGTTAAAGGTATAACTTCAACCTATGCCTAGTTCTAAGTATCTAATATTATGTAGATATAATACCAGGTGGTAGAACCAACGTAGTTTGACTGGAGATGTAACACTGCAATGAAAATTTCCAACGTGTAACATTTCTTGCGTTTCGATGGAAAGGTGTGGTTGCCGGCACACTTCTTATATGAGGTGACCATCCTAGTCCTCGAGGGCAACGTGTGTATGAATGACTTTCGATAGAATCCATGTTCTGTATGAAGTTGCTTACAGATACAGATGTCCATGGACGTCCGTGACTACTTAACATCAGGTGGACTGCATGCTCGGTTGCTATTTGAATGAGATAAAAATGGCACACTTATCCGTTCACATGTAGTCCTGGGGGGCAGAGCAACAGTGGCCAACCCTAGTTAGAATTATAATCTTATGTCTATGGACGGCAGTGGCCAGTTATCATCAGGTGAATTGTATATTTAACTTTTAGGTACTAAATAAAAAATGTTCACGCAAAATTGTACCAAATACACGTATCTAAATTGAAAACAGCATTATCTTAACTTACATTAAATATATATTTTTAAGCAAAATATTTTACTATCAAACAACTTATAAGTAAAATCGAAGCCCTCTCATATCTACGTAAGCTGTATCTACAGAAATGGCAAGTAAAATGTAAACTTTGAACTAAGTTATCCAATTCCCTCGTCTCCCGGATTGTGTCGAGATGCGATGGTCCTAACATGTGTTGCACCACGTGGGTCCAACGGACAAAAACAACGTGACAAAAGGTCGTATGTCACTTCACAAAATGTACCAAGTGTTGCTAATCTCCTGGAATTAATGGTTAGATTTCGTGGTGGGTGAGAAGGTTCTTATAGTTTCTAGTATAGAAATGTTTACCTTGTGGGAGACCCATGCGACAAGCGTAAGGTTATGCGAACACATTGGTTGCGCATTTGAGTAGAAACGAGGTCTTCATGTCGATACAAAATATGTTATAACGTTGCTTAGGTATCTATAAATTATGCAGAATTAACACACATCAAACAGAAATGGAGACATAAAAAATCATTTTGGCTCAACGTAAAACGCTAAAAATTATTACTTACTTATTTTTTTATAACTTTGGTGGACTGCATACTCGCTTGTTACTTGCAAGCGAGCATGATGGTAAGTGGTCACTGCCGCACATGGACATCTGTAAATAACTTCATACAGAACAAGGGTTCAATCTGAAGTCAATCATAGATGCGTTGCTACTCCCTTGGACTAACGTGGTCGCTCCAAATGAAAAGTATGCCGGCAAGGATAGAAACTACATTACATTTACCGAATAGAACCACTGAGCTTATTGCTGCAGATAACCGTGGTCTCCTGCTACGCTAGTGTTCTAGCACACTTTCGTATATATAATAACGGAGTTTATTCTGAAAATATGAAATATCTTTTAAGATATTTACAAATAAAAGCCGAGTACTTTTTCGGTTTTATTGGAGAACCATAGACAGCTGTTTGTTTTTTAATCTCAATAATACTGTCCCTCGGCTCAGCATCGATCTTACAGTAAGGTAATCAAGTCGGATTTGTAAATTGATATGGTTAAATTCCCACAATAACTTAACATTAATCATTGTTTTAATTATCAGTTTGATAATGTAAAAGATCCATCTTCCAGAAAGCAAAATTTTAAAACTTGTTTTTATTCGTAACATTGTATTTCAGAGTCCAAATATATTCTTGTTTTCATACTTTTAACGATTCTACGGCTTTGAAAATTAAATGTTACTTAAAATAAAAAATGATTTCAACAAACCCATAACCTTAATAATTTAAAAACATTTAAAGTTAATCAACCAACAGTCCAAAGAAGACAAATAGTAATAGCGGAATAAAATCCCAAACATACGAGTACATATTTAGAAACCGTTATAAATATGATAGAATTTTTCGTGATTCGATTTCAGAAGTACCATTATACATCATTTTTTTTAAATAGGAGTGTAGGGTTTTGAAAAGAGTGAAGTAGAGATACATCTACTTACTACTATTATTAATTGCGTTGTTCGTTTGCCAATTCCATAATAGTTTAGGGTGGTATATCGAGCATGGTTTGACCGGGGTTTTACTGTGAAGCAGTTTCACGCGTTTTGGAAGAAGGGTGTGGTTGCCGGTTCACTTATACCATGAATCCTCGGGAGTAGCGACGTATCTGTGTTTGACTTCAGATAAAACCCTTCTTCGGTATAAAGTTGCTTACAGACGTCCATGGGCAGCAGTTACCACTTATAATCAGGTGGAACGATGCTCATATGTCACTTTAATGTTATAAAAAATACATTTATCAAAACATTTTTTTTTTTATCTGATCGAAATAGAAAACGAGCATGCAGTCAACCCCATGGTAAGTGGTCACTGCCACCCATAAACGTCTGTAAGCTTCAAATAAAACAAGGATTCTGTGTGAAGTCAATCACAAATGCATAGCTATGACTATGATGGTCGTCTCATATAAAAGTGTGCCGACTGTAGGTCTCCCAAGTACTAATAAAGTTATAAACTGCAAGTTTCCGCTACGTATAGTATATACATTGTTGCATTTCCTTCCTTTCAGATATAGTTCTAATTGGGTCTTAGTTTTTATTTCTAGCCACAAGAGGGCGCGCCGGTCACGTACAGTTTATTTATTGTTTTGCTTCAGTCGTCATAGCAGGCGATTGTTTTCATTAAATTTCAGCTTAATTATTATATTTATTTTTAACTTCCATTTTAGTTTTCTTTGGTTTGTGCGCTTTATTTTTGCTATTACCTTAAAGTAAGTACAACATTCTTTACAGCTCTTTGAGGTTCAGTGGACATAGGCCTTTCTTAATATCCCCTGTAGTTGGGGAGTAGAATACGGCTACGGTAAGCCCTGCCTTCGTAAGAGGCGACTAAAAGGGGCTTCCGGGGTTGCAGACGGCTAGAGTGGGAGCTCGAACCGTTCGGTCAGGCAATCCCGGGAAGGACGGCGGTATGTGTGGTCGCATACCGTCGTAAAGACTAGACGGAGCGGTGGGAGGACGGCCACCGGGGGGGTTTTAGTGCGGTAAAAATCCCACATAACCCTGCGTCGCTCCCACGGCGTCGGGTACCTTTTGAAGGTTTCCCCCTCGAAAAAAAAAAAAAAAAAAAAACCCTGCCTGTCGTATGAGGCGACTAAAAAGGGGCTCCTGGGGTTGCGGGCGGCTTCAGACCATTCAGACAGTTCCATTGGAGATCCTGGGGTCCCCTGGAGAAGGCCACCGAGGAAGTTGTAGTGGGTAAAAAACCCACTTAACCCGGAGTCTGTCCCAAGGCTCCGGCGTACCTTTTGAAGGTCTCCCCGTCAAAAAAAGGCCTTTCCTAATGGAATTTGTTGTCAATAGTCAATGCGACTGGTATAAATGTTGATGCCCGAAATAGGTGTTGATGTTACACAGGAAGATGGGTTACTATTACTAATTTTGTTGCTTCTAATGACACTCATTGGCAGAAAATAAGTTATAAGTTATTGTTTTTTAAATGCGCTTAAGTCTTTCTGATTTTGAAACAAGTATGTATTAATGTAATTTATGTATTAACAGTAAACTTTTGTTCTGTTTGTCATGATATATTATACCCCTCTCCATAGAAATTTGTCCAAGACTAACATATAGGCATTTTTCATCTATGCTGGATCAGATTGAACTTTCATAGAAAAATATGATAATAATATCAGTCGTTACCATTTCACTGTAGGATTATTGTAAAAATAAAATATCTTATTCCCAACGTGAAGCATTTCTTGCGTTTCGATGGTGTGGTTGCCTGCACACTTTTATTTGAGGCGACCATCTTAGTCCTCGGGACTAGCAACGCATCTGTGATTGGCTTCAGATAGAACCCATGTTCTATTTGAAGTTGCTTACCGATATCCATGGGCGGCAGTGACTACTTACCATCAAGTGGACTGCATGCTCGTTTGCTACTTCAATCAGATAAAAAAAAATAAAAGCAATGTTTTGCTACTGCACTTGTCGTTGTGAGTGATGTATTGCCAAAAAAATAATAAGTATCCTATTTTGCATTTAAACTATCTAAATTATTTTGTGGTGCTGTTATTTTTGTTAATAATTAGCATGACATACTTATATATGTTAATAGGTATACTCATATCACACACATGTAGCGATTTTAATCTCTATATACACTTAAGTCACTTCCAGCGGAACGATTTCAGTGCATTAAACTCTCCTGGTTTAGTGACTTGTCTTACTGTAAGCGAGGAACGAGGAAGGTACAAAAATATTTTTTAATGATAAAGTCTTACTCGTCTGTAGAGTTCTTCTCGGCTAACCTCGTCCAAAAGTACGATTAACGTAAATATGTTTCTTATGATAATTATAGAAAAAGAAAGTACCTAAAAGAAATTCAAAAAGAGTTTTCCCCGGTGTTCGCCCATTATATCTTATTTCAATAAAGGTACTAATTTCTTTCCGTATTACATGTGTAACAGCGAACAAAACTTAAGAATTGCAAAGGCTAAATTATTATAAACAGTTATGTATTATGCGTATAGTCACATACTTCAAGACGTTTACCTACAAGATCATAGGTAACTATTGAAATGTATCGTGTATCGTCCATCGCCTCTCGTTCACCTGTGAAGGTGATACAAGCGCGTAAGTCTCCCCGAAGCGCACGCGCCGAGGGGAAGACGCCAGAAATAGAATACCTACACAGATTCTTGCGCGCCGTCCTCACCGCAAGCGCACGTAAGATGACTTTGAAACGAGCTATCCAGTGTTTTGTTTGAAGGTTTCTCATTTTCACCAGACTACCCGGTGCGGAGTGTCAATGAAATTAAATAAAATGTCTTTATTTTGTATAGGCCTACCTAGGCCTATAGAAAAAAAATGTAACTGACGATTTGCCCTCTTACAAACTGTCAGTTACATTTTTTTCTTACACTACCACTAGATCAAAACACGTTCTCACCTGAGAAGATCCGGCAGGGAACTCAGCGGGTTTGTCTTTTTTGTTATTTATGTATATTTATTTAATATAATTACAATCATGTTTTTTTACGTGATAATGAAAGTTATCTCCAGTATCTTGCCTTAGCCAATAGCTACCAAATGGCTTCAAATCGAGGAGATAGGGCCACTTGTCGCCCGAATCAGGAAGCACAAACTCCACGAGTATTTCGGAAATTTGAATACTTAGTAAATCAATGATGTAAGATGTCTTTGAAACGAGAGGTATTCACAGAGTTTTGTTTGAAGCTTTCCATCCATAGCTAGAAATAGAGGTAGTACCTTTTGTGGCGCGAACCTGAAAGCACAAACTCCACCAATAATTCTGAAATTTGAATATTTGAGTAAATCAAAGGACCAGACGTTCAAATTGCAAGAACCCCGAAGCCAATTATTAGTTTATATGAGCTGTAATTGCTAAACTACTCTTAGAGTATTATTTTTTTTTATCTGACTGAAGTAGCAAACGAGCGTGCAGCCCGCCTGATGGTAAGTGGTCACCGCCGCTCATGGACATCTGTAAAAAACTTTACACTTATACGAGTAGAACAAGGTTTCTATCTGAAGTCAATCAACGATGCGTTGCTATTCCCGAAGACTAAAATGGTAACTTTTTTTTCTCGAGGGGGAAACCTTCAAAAGTTACCTGACGCCGTGGAAACGACGCAGGGTTATGTGGGATTTTTACCGCACTAAACCCCGGTGACCGTCTTCGGTGCTACAAAGAGGACTCCGGGATCTCCAAAACCGGAACGCATCGGGGTCCTGTGAGTGTGTTGTCCCCCTCGGGCTCCTCACAGATGGGTGGCTGGGCCAACCACTGCGTCTGGTCTTTATGACGATATGCGACTACGCATACCGTCGTCCTTCGCGGGGACACCTGACCCAACGTTTCGAGCTACCACTCTAGCCGCTCGCAACCCCGGTAGACCCCTTTCGACCGTCTCTTCCGACAGGCAGGAGATACCGTAGACCTATTATTATCGCGGAACTACAGGGATGGTAATCTAATATAAAAATGAGCCGGCTACCACAACCTTCTATCAAAACGCAAGTACGCTACTACGCTACGCTATGCGCGAGAATACCTGGTGTATTCATTTGAAATAATTCATGTCAATCATTCGAATATAATTCATTTGAAAATTTTATGATAACATTTACCATTTGATTCCCATTACCTCAACCATATAGTTAGATATGTAGTTCTCTCTATGAAATGACTGTTTCCTTTCCATAATGTAGAGTCGGTCTTTATGTTTACTTAGTAAACATAAATTATGTTCTACGAGTTTGTTCATACTGTATTAGTTGCCTTCATGAATGTGTGTGGATTTAAACTTCTTCCTTTTGTATTTAGCTGTTCGTAACATGATTATTTGACACTTTAATATGATGATGATTATATATTGGCACTGTAATTGATGGTTTTAATCAAACCCTGTGTTTTTCCACAGGGATTAAACTAAAATTGCATGAATATTATAAAATAACCGCTTTTACTCTATTATCATATTTACAATATTACTTACTTAAGTAAATTTTCGTTACGGAACATTTTAAATTTTAATTAAAATTTTGTTTTGACTTTTGGTTTCATTTTGACCATATTATAACACCATCTATTTTCAAAAAAGCATATGTAAAGAGGAAATAAAATATTATATCAACATCTAAAAAGCAATCTCCTACGATTTAAACTCTCAAGAAACAAGAAATAATTAATAAAACCTCAAAGAAGTTGTTTCTTTTCATCGAACACAAACAAAAGTTTTGAATTTTAATTGAAACCTTCGAAAGTAATAATTACAGATTATTCATGAAGCGTAATATTTTGAAGCGCCTCAAGTCTTTAAAAAGCGCAAACGCTTAACTTAATGAATCATGATCGCAAAAAAATGATAACAAAAAAGGTAAAATGACAAAAGCCAATGAATCAGAAATTCTCATGAAGACGATCCGGCACATGGGCTGCACATTTAGTGCCCCTCGGCCCACGTAACCCCACCCCCCGAAGGGAACTGAAAAAATCGGACCAACTCAAAAACAACAGTCTTATAAGTATCGCAACAAGGCTGAGAGTTTCACCTCCATTTAAAATGATGGTACGGCATCGAAAAACAGCTTTTCAAGGGACATAATTTTTTTCTCTGAAACCATATTATCGGGTCGTTGACCTTGTTTTGCGACAATCTTGCGGCTCCATATTTTATTGACATCTCTCCACACCTTTAGATATTGCGTAATATATGTAAAACAGTGCGTGTATGCATGTAGGTCAATTGTACCTATCTCTTGAAGTAGTAGTGTCGTCTCTAGTGGTAATCAGTGGCGGTAACTTAAAAACCGTTGCCTCTATATACTGGTATCAGTGAACCTCGTGATAACGGATAATATTTTGCTAAATTGACTTCTTTTACTAAAATTGTTATAAGCGGAAACTTTTAATAGGTCTGGATTATTGATCACGAAACCTATAATTAAATATCACTTCAAATAAACTTTTAGATAAACAGATATCTATAGATGGATCTTCATTTTAGTAACATCAAAAAGTAAATTTTACAAAAATCTGACTTATACTCGTTTTCACAAAGGGCACAAAGGACATCAGGCGAAGCTTTGTAAGTGACGAATTTTAAAACAGGATTCAAACAAGACAGATATATTACTAAAGAAATATTTATGAATAAAACTGCATGTTTACAATGCGATCCATATGTAGGTACATTCTAAGAACAATATATCTCAAGGTCAAGATAGTTTATCTCCGCTTACTCGATATTGAAAATAAGATAATACCCAAAAGATATCTAAGAGTCTGTCAATTTTTATCTGAGGAACTTGGAATTTACGCGAGAGTAGTTGTTATTTTGACAACGTGAAGTCAGTTGAAGCATGCCATGTGTCCGTGAAGCATGTGGTCCGTAATTGGTGTCAGTTGTGTGTTATTCCTTGGTGTTTTAGGTCAGACAAATGATGACAATTTACCGAGTGTAACTATTGCTCAAGGAACAGTCGTTGGTTCAAGAGCTAACGATGGCGATTACTTCGAGTTTCATGGTATTCCTTACGCGGACGCAACATCAGGCCGAAATAGATTTAAGGTTGTAAAATAATCTTATTTTATTTAAATCTTATTTCTTATTGTGTTCACGGTAAAAGATAATAATTTTTGTGTTGGTTTAATCATTGTTCTCAATTTTTAGGCTCCAAAAGCACCGCCTATATTTGAAGATACTTTTATTGCCAATCGAAAAGATATCAAATGTGTTAAAGCCCTTGGTTACGGATACGAAGGGACTGAAGATTGCTTAGTGGCAAATATATTTACTCCAAAAATAAGCGAAACCGATCTATTACCTGTGATGGTTTGGGTTAAGGGAAAAGAATTTGATCAAGATCAAGAACTCAGACTGTCGTTTGCAAATTTTATGGAAAAGGAGGTTGTCATTGTTTCTTTAAATTATCGTGAATCTGTATTGGGATTTTTATGTCTTGGAACCGAAACTGCACCAGGTAATGCTGGGCTTAAAGATATCGTCGCAGGCTTGACATGGGTTCGACAAAACATAGCCCAATTTGGGGGAAACCCTGATAACATTAGTCTTTTTGGTCACGGGAGTGGGGCAGCTGCAGTGGATTTGGTTTCTCTGTCACCCATGTCAAATAGTCTTATTCATAAGGTGATAACACAGAGTGGCACTGCACTTGCGCCATGGGCAGTTACTCAGGACAATATAAAGTATGCAGTTGATCTTGCAAAAGCTCTTGGTCATGAAATAACTACTATTGAGCAATTATCGGAAGTTCTCACCAGAACTAGCGTAGCTGCTTTGATGGCTGTAATAAATGAACTTAATTTAATGGATAACTCTTTAACGTTTGCGCCATGCTTAGAAAAAGAAAGCTTAGAAGGTTCTAGTCCATTTCTTTTGAAGTCTCCTTATGACATTTTAATTGAAGGACATTACGTTAGTATACCACATATGTTAGGTTTTGTGGATAAAGAAGGAACAATCAGAGCTGAAGAAGCCTTAAGACATGACTGGTTGGAGAAAATTGATGAATCGTTTATTGATTTTATAGAACCTGATCTTTCATTCGAAAATAATGAAGAGGCCATAGCTGTAGTAAATGAAATAAAACGTTTCTATTTTGATGGTCAACCAATCGATATGACTAAAGTTAAAGAATACTTAACTTATCACGGAGACACGATGATTTTAGTTTCCACGTTAAGAGAAACTCGATTGCGTGCAATGTCATCCACTAGTCCCATTTACCTATATCAGTTTTCTTACAAAGGAGAGTTGGGTGCGCCTCATGTACGCCCATTGCCAGTTGATAAAGTAGCGCATAGTGAAGAATTAGCCGATTTGTTCGGGGATTTTACAAACATAGATGTTGTTGAAGTAGATCTCACAATAAGTGATATTCTAATAGAACGCTGGACAAACTTTGCTAAAACTGGGTACGTATTTACTAATTTTTTAAGTTCTGTTTTAGATATTAAGCATGTAAATTATTTTAAGCGAGATATTATTTTAGGGTTCCCGCGAGTGAGACTTCTCTAGTTGAATGGCACCCATACACTAATGATAATTCGTACTATCTACGGATTCTAGACAACAAAGAAATTAAAAGGGAAGAGGGTGGGACATTAGAGATAGAATTAGAAAATCCACATCCTGAAACTGTGATATTCTGGGACCAAATTTATAAAGAACACTTTTTAAAAGCCGAGGGAAGACGGGTCGTTACGGATAGAGTAGAAGATTCCAATGAAAATAGCGACGGAGATGGAAATGGTGATGAAGGTGGCGGTGTGGAGGTAGATGAAGGTGGCAGTGGGGATGAAAATCGTAGCGAGGAAGAAGACGTTGATGGAGAAGATGTTGGTAGTGGAGGTGAAAACAGTAGCGAAGAAGATGACGATAATGGTAATAATTCAGCATCTAGAGTCATAGGCTGCACATTTTTAATAGTTTCACTTTACACTCTCTTAGATAAATTACACCTATCACAGCTAATTTCGTAAGAAATTTGCAGTAGATAACTATTTATAACAATAAGTTCGCCATTGTTAAAAAGATAGTCTAACTTTACTAAATTTTTCACAAAATTTAGTATAACGTTAGATTTACATTTTAAATAAAATAAGTTTGTAACTTTATGTTTTCGTAAGAAGTAACAACTGAAAATTTAATTTAGTTTTAAATTTTAGTCTTAGTTGGAATTTTACGCGTCAGATGTAGGGTAATTTTCGAGATATGTACGGGTAAATTCTTTGCTACAGCCCAAGCGGCTTGACAGATATGACATATGACAAATTATTAGATTCGAATTAGTTTGCAAAGTGACATAGGCTGTATAATTTTATAATATGGCGCATGTGATCAGAGACAAAAGGGGTATGATTTTTTTAATATCATAAGAATATGGGCAACATACAAAACTATGAATTAAATCAATACAAAAAATATATGTCGGAGAAAACCTCATTCTTATCGACATCGTCATTAGTGGTTACAGGTCTAGTGGGCGTCATAAGGGTAAAGTGCAGGCACGAAACACGAGGATCACGGTTTTACACTGTTTTATTCCGATTAAACAATACTTCGCTAAACTTAATGTAAATTCGATAACAATTCGCAAAGGTTACAACAATTACGACCGAGCAGCGGGTTCGAGGTACCGATCTCACTTTTGTCACCAGATATATTCTCTCCAAGGATCCAACTCGATCCTTCGCTTACCAGAGTCCATGAAAGAATGTCGCAAAAACTATAAACCTCTCTACAAGAAAAGATGGCGCCTCGACCCCACTCGAGACATCCGCTCTGCTCTGATTGGTCGCTACGTAAATAACAAACTTATTACTTTTTATTCCATTAACAAGGTTTTAAATCAAAAGTAGGCTATAACAAATTAAATTATTAATTTTAACAATAATTTAAATGTAAACAAACAGAATTGTACGTTATACATGCAAGCAACAATCAACCAGACTAAGCTTCCTCCGACACGGCCGTCCTGACGTATCACACGCCCTCGTGTGATGTTCAAGGCCGCACATCATCGTTACCTGGAATAAAACAAGTGTTTGATATGGCTCGGCCACTCCTGACCAAGAATATCACATGCCTACAACTAATCGGCTACAGCATAAGTTCATAGTATCAAAACAACCACCTCGCCGTTTATCAAGTTACACAATTTAAATAATTGACAATATCGAAGAGGCCGCCTCGCCTGTCTGTGGTCACCTCTCCTATCAAAGGCCACCTCGCCTATCGATGGCCACCTCGCCTATCGATGGCCACCTCGCCTATCGATGGCCACCTCGCCTATCGATGGCCACCTCGCCTATCGATGGCCACCTCGCCTATCGATGGCCACCTCGCCTATCGATGGCCACCTCGCCTATCGATGGCCACCTCGCCTATCGATGGCCACCTCGCCTATCGATGGCCACCTCGCCTATCGATGGCCACCCCGCCTATCGATGGCCACCTCGCCTTTCGATGGCCACCTCGCCTTTCAATGGCCACCTCGCCTTTCGATCACCTCGCCCTTAAATAGCCATCTCGCCAGTCACAAAACTTAACCAAACCTTAAACAACCCACCACGCTACTAAGATATCTTATAAAAATCTAGTACTTGCCACATACATCGCCTACATAATCGTTTTGAACAAAAGGCTCTCTCTTTAATCAAGGAGCAATCAGCACCGGAATCAAAACAAAATGAAAACTGCTCACCGAATTGTGTAATTTTCCCAGTGACGGGTTTCATACCGCACACGTCCACTCTCTTCACAACGTTGGGTGCGGCGGAGGGGTGTGCGCTGCTGCTCGCGATTGGCCATGTTCCAGAGCATCGCGATGCGATATGGCCTTCAACACCTCACTTGTGGCAAGTCAGAGGAGCCCGCGTAGCAAAGGTCGTGCTCAGAAGTCAGAATTGTTCGCTGCTTGTCATGCGATCGGCTGAAACATTCAAAAGATTTATGACCAAGTTTTCCACAAGCGTAACATTTTGTTGAAACAGAACTTAACCTAGGGCGTTTACTATCTGGCATTATGCTTGCCACGGTTTTTGTTGTCTCTTGATAACTCCTTTAGCGATAAGAAAATGACATAGTTCGCGTTGTATTTCACAGCGGGTAGATATTTCCTCAGAAAAAATAATGCGTTGTACACGTGGCTCAATTTGCCCCATGTGTGTAAGTATTAAGGAGACTACCATTTCTTCCTTCCCTAAATCGCCCCATCGTGACATGAGTAAAGTGAATAAACGGCTTGCTTAAGTAGCCAAACATTCACCTTCTTGCGGCTTACCAGTAAGCATCTTTAATACAGTCGCTGCGCGTGTTTCTAGCGTATCAAAGCAATATTCCCACTTCATATTAAGAAAAGCTATTTGAGAAAACTATGTGGCAGCCGTGCCTCTCATGGCCTTGCTAAGAATTAGAACTAATTTACTTCCCTGTACTCCGCGATCCGATAAACAGATGTCCGCCGTAGCCAGCCAGGACCGGGCGTCAGTGTCTGCATCTTCCGGTAGAAATTTTGGCAACGTGATGCTCTTATCCTCGTTACTCGGTGGATTAGTTAGCGCCTCTACGAGTAGCCTCATGCTGGTTTCTTGTGTTTCGAATAAAGCGCGCCATCCGTCATCTGCCGCCGGTCGTTCGATCACATCTTGTGCCCGCAGCGATCCCACTTCTGATGTCGGAGAAAACCTCATTCTTATCGACATCGTCATTAGTGGTTACAGGTCTAGTGGGCGTCATAAGGGTAAAGTGCAGGCACGAAACACGAGGATCACGGTTTTACACTGTTTTATTCCGATTAAACAATACTTCGCTAAACTTAATGTAAATTCGATAACAATTCGCAAAGGTTACAACAATTACGACCGAGCAGCGGGTTCGAGGTACCGATCTCACTTTTGTCACCAGATATATTCTCTCCAAGGATCCAACTCGATCCTTCGCTTACCAGAGTCCATGAAAGAATGTCGCAAAAACTATAAACCTCTCTACAAGAAAAGATGGCGCCTCGACCCCACTCGAGACATCCGCTCTGCTCTGATTGGTCGCTACGTAAATAACAAACTTATTACTTTTTATTCCATTAACAAGGTTTTAAATCAAAAGTAGGCTATAACAAATTAAATTATTAATTTTAACAATAATTTAAATGTAAACAAACAGAATTGTACGTTATACATGCAAGCAACAATCAACCAGACTAAGCTTCCTCCGACATATATATTATAAGACTGTTATGTTACTATTTTGCGATAAACTCATAAAACAGTTATAAATAAATTATTTAAACAATATACGTTACGTTTGTACTACTTTTAGAAAATAAAATGTCCCCTGTGTCGATATAATTATAATATCTTCAAAAAGTCCGATCTTTGTATTTTATTTGTGAAAAGCTTAGAAAAATCAATGAGCTTAGATGATAAAAATTGGAATCAAAAAGTAACGGATTGGACATTGAGTGGACTCTTACTTTCATTCTTATTTTAAACATAGCTTACTTTACTAAAATTGTAATTTTAGGTGCCAAAAAGTATCATTATTTTAATTCCTTAAGTGGCAAAACGTGTCCTTTTGAAGGAATATGTTCCCATAACAAAAGTTCTGTGTTATTGACAGAATTACAATAATGCGGTTTTGCACAATATAAACAGCAAATGAGTATCTTACTACTACGTGACAAGTTATCATTCCTTGGGAAATAAATAATGTTACGTACATATGAATCCCAAACAGAACAGCACACTTAAATGAGGTTGATCATAATATTGTTATTGCTCTCAAGTATATGTTATTAATCTTTTTGATATTATAAATGCGAAAGTTGTGATACATCATGTGTGTTTCTTTTTATGTTTCTATTGCACGTAAACACTACCGATCGGATTTTGCACAAATTTAGGACACTCATAGACTCTACTCCTTTTTTATTTTGTTCTCGAGGGGGAGACTTTCAAAAGGTACCGACCTTTGCGACCACACATACCGCCGTCCCTCCCGGGATCGCCTGGCTGGACGGTTCAAGCTCTCACTCTAGCCGCCCGCAAGCCCGGAAGCCTCTTTTAGTCACCTCTTATGACAGGCAGGGTATACCGTAGCCCTATTCTGATCCCGGAACTATAGGGACGGCACTTATTTCTGCCTAATAACAACAGTGTAAAGTAAAACCCCACACCTAGATTAGCACATAGGATACACATAACCGTAGAAGACGTGACCGAAACAGACGAAACCGCGATAATGACCTAGTCTTCAAAAAATTTTCAAACTAGGAGCAAATTTTCCTATGTTATGACGCAGAAGTAAAGCAGCGGTAACATGACACTAAAATCACCGTATATTTTTACACTTTCAAACCTTTTTTTTCTCCTCAATCTCTCCTACACGCCTTCTTCAATTATCAACAGACTTTTGTCTAAAGTGAAAACGATTTAAAAAATAGGTAGATTACTTTAAATAAATTTATACTCAAAATAAATATTTTTATAAATAAAGTTTTTATTGACCTTATTTTGTTTTTTTGTGTTTTACTTTACAACCCCTTATTTGATATCAACATTACTGATGTGCAAAACAATAATTGAATTGACATACTAAGGCATACGTCATATTAGATACAGAATGATGTCAATAATGTAGTTATGGCGACTTCCCGCTACTCTTAAAGAGATGGCACTACTAGTATTCTGAAACACGCTATCGAAGTATTCGCAATACCCCGCATATATACAAGTTCCGAACAAAGACTGTCGGAGCACGGCCGCTCCCCAGGCATGACTACCTGCCTGGCGGGGGAGATCTCCCTTTGCAAAATAGTCATGCATAGTTATACAAACCAATATATACTTAACCAGGTAGTAGTAGCAATTTAGTTCGACCGGGGAGGTACCATGACGACACCTAATTCTAGCATAAAGCAGTTTGTGCGTCTAGGTGGAAGGATGTGGGCCGGCTCACTTTTGAGGCAAGCATCTTAGTCCTCAGGCATAGCAACACGTCTCTGAGATAAAGTCTTTGTTATATATGAAGTTGTTTATAGATGTCTATACGAGGCAGTGACCATTTGCCAACAGGTGGGCTGCAAGCCCGTTTGCTTTTTCAATGAAATGAAATGAAATGTCTTTATTTTGTATAGGCCTGCGGGGGCACTTACAAATTGTCAGTTACATTTTTTTTCTTACACTACCACCGGATCGGAATACGACCTCAACTGAGAAGATCCGGCAAGAAACTCAGCGGGTTTGTCTTTTTTTCTTATTTATATTCATTTTTTTAATATTATTACAATCATGTTTTTTTTACATGCTAATGAAAGTTAGCTCCAGTATCTTGCCTTGAATGACTACATAGTATAAAACAAAGTCGCTTCTCGCTGTCTGTCCCTATGTATGCTTAGATCTTTAAAACTACGCTACGGATTTTAATGCAGTTTTTTAATAGATACAGTGATTCAAGATAACATGTATGTATAATACATGTATAAACGTAGAGTAGTAGTAATAATAGTAGAGAAACACTGTCAATTTTAGATTTTTGACTTTTAGGCGGAACGAAGTTCCCTAGGTCGGCTAGTCCTATATAAAAAAAAACTAAAATAAAATCTTGTAAAGAGACAAAATCATAAATTAAAAAATAACACGAGACATACAAAATCTTAATGTTTGTGAAATATCTAAAAAAGTCACACTGACAGGATAATAAGTGTTTCACAAGTGTAAATTAATTTCCGTGAAGCAGTGGTATGCGGTGCTCGGTGGGCCGAGACGTGGTGTCAGTGTGCGAAGGTCAATATCGTGTTAGGAAAATATTTATGTAAATATATTTAAAATTTTTGCGACTTTATAATTTAATTTTAAATTACCATTGAGTATGGTATGAGTTAAAGTATTTTTCTGCTTTATAATAACCGTATAGTACAATTTACACAAATATACACTCAGCTACATAGATAAAACATATTTGGAGACCGCGGCGTCTTCTTTGGGGCAACGAGGACGGCCACCGGCGAAGTTTTAATAGGTAAGAGTTTCACATAGCGTTGCTCCCATGTTGGCAGGTACCTTTTGTAGGTTTACCTCCGAACACAACAAAAGGGAAAATAGAAGTCTATCTGGTCGTAGAACTCGATTGTCCTTTTAGTGCGGGAACCAGAATAGGGCTACGGTATCTACTGTATGTAGTAACAGTTGATAAAAAGGAAGCTTCCGAGGTCACGAGCAGCAGAAGAAGGAGCTCGAACTACTTGGCTAGCGACCCTAGAAGGAATGGTGGTTTTATACCGAGGGAACTTCAGTTTATCCCTTTTGAGCAGTCGGAGTGTGTTTCGTCGAGGACGACCACCAGGGTGGCTAAAATACAGACATAACCCTATCGATTTGGTAAATAGTCACCGCCCATAAAAAAATATGTTAAATAAATTTCAGAATGGATCAGAGTATAATCGTCGTTAGGTGTTACCTCTCCAATCGAACCACACTAATACTACTGTCGGAAAGATAGTCTGTAACCACACCGCAGCACAGTTCGTTACATACGTTATGTGAAAATATACAATCCGAGAGCATCCTCAACCACGAAAGTAACTAATTAAAATAAAATACAATTATAAAAATAATGCTTATTCTGATTATCAATATTTTTCTGTACTTTCACTATTATAATCATTTTTACACATACGAAATTGAAAACTAAAACTTTAACCAATGCGCGAAAGGCGTGGACGGTTTTCTCTGCACTTTTCTCTGGAGAAGAGGAGTCCATCAGGTCACTCAAATGAAAATCAATGGATATAATTTAACTTAAATATTCTACGTAAATAAAAAATACTTGCGCTTGCAACTTAGCATACTTCATACTAATATTATAAAGGCGAAAGTTTGTTAGTGTGTATGTTTGTTACTTCGTCACGTCAAAACGGCTGGAGCGATTTTCATAAAATTTGGTAGGGAGTTAGCTGACACTCTGTACTTAACATATAGGCTACTTTTTATTATGGAAAAATATCTTATTCCCACGGGACAATCGATACATCGTTTTTTTAAACGCGGGCGAAGCTGCGGCATTCAGCTCGTACTACATAGTTACTGCACTACATAGTTGGTACTGCGTATACATTTTTTATACCCCAGGATTGCATTTTCCTTTTCATATTAAAATCTGAAACTGTGCGTGATAGTTCAAGCGAGTTGAAACGAAGCTACGCCGTGCGTTAATGCAAATGTATGCAAATGTTCGCAATAAACGTCACTTGCAACTATGAGGGACGAGTGAAAACGTAGAAATTAAATGTTTACTGCGATACTTTTACTTTATATCAGATGGACTACATGTCGACATCCTGCTTGGCTCAGTTAACTTTTTCATATACTATGCGGTTACTCGGCGAAGCCTTACTCAATTTAGATTTAAACAGAATTCTACGAGGTCACTTTTTAAAGATTTATTTACCGTAGGAGCATGCAATCTGCTTAATTATAAGTATTGTTATACATGTTAGTTGAAACTGATTGCGCTCGCTGGCAATTCTGAGGACCGGCATAGTTGCCTTACATACTTTTAAATAAGTTACCCGGTAACCACACTCTTTCACTGCAACTTAGAATTACTTAAGCATACAAATAGGCATGGTTTCAATACAAAGGTTTTTGAAGGTGTAGAACCAGTGTAGTTAGACTGGGCAAGGACCACCGCCACAGCTGTTTCTAACGTGAAGCATTTCTTGCGTTTCGATGAAAGGGTGTGGAAGCCGGCACAGTTTTATATGAAGCGGTCCTCGGGAGTAGCAACACACCTGTGATTGATTTCAGATATAGCCCATGTTCTGTATGAAGTTGCTTACAGACTGATGTCCATGGGCGGCAGTGACCACTTACCATCAGGTGGACTGCATGCTCGTTCGCTACTTCAGTTAGATAGAAAAACAAAGAATGATCTTTTTTACCAGAAAATGTTCATAAAATATTTTATCTCTGTCACAGTAAGTAGAGTGTTTTCAAGAGATTAATTATTTGAAGTGCGTTGTTTTTTACATACCTGTACATAATATACAATAACGAATATATAACCATGACGTGTGATATAAATAGTGATATGATCAGTTTGTGGTGCGTTCATGCAAATGCATGCACATGTTAGGTAAATGTCACTTTTAAATGTCAAAGTTGCATACGAAGTGGACGTTGAACAGAGCGGATATTGTTGTTGCGTTGATATAAGCTTGTAAAGCATTACAGTGAAATATAATAAATAGATAACAAATATACAGTAGTAAGGATTCATCCTTGGTTGTGTTTGTGACAAAAGAAAAGATATACAAAGAAAAAAGGCAAACCCACTGTGTTCCGATCTGGTTATAGTGTAAAAAAATATATATGTAACTGACAATTTGTAAGTACCTCCGTAGGCCTATGCAAAATAAAGACATTTGATTTCATTTCTTTGGGTGTTATACAGTCTTATGTTCTTTATTCGCAAGTGGTTTTGCAGGATTGGCAGGAATTTCAGTATTTTGCTTTGATTGATACGATGTGATGTGTTTTGTTTTGACAGGTGATAGAACCAGCATAGTTTGACCGGAGAGGTACCACTGTTACATCTATTTATAGTGTGAAGCAGTTTCTTAGTTTCGGTGGAAGGGTCTGGTTTATACACTTACAACCCAAACTGATATAAAGCGTGTAAAAACATAATTATGTACCTGTGTCCCGTAACACGCAGAACGCAAGCGAAATTACATTATATATACTCGGGAAGATTTGATGCTTGAGAAGTTATAAAATTTACTTAAAACTAGATAAAGAAGAGCTTTGCCATGATATACTTTCCTCAGGCAATATGTGTTGGTGGTTGACAGAAAGTGATGGTGGTAGCTGTTTACTGTATCCATAGGTGACAATGGCTACATAATACCAGATGAGAATATTGGACTGTTACTTGTGTAATTTATTAGAGAAATAGGAAATCTCTAAAACGGCGTTCAAAACTGTTTTTATAGGTTCATTCATTGGATCGAGTACACTTCAACAAGGCACCGCAATCATAGCAGTAAGTTTATTTTAGAACAATTTACTCGTAATGCTCCGTTAGCCTTCTGTAGGAATGTTTATAAGAGCGGCCGATGTTGACCATAAAACACTTATAGGAAGCCGGGTGCCATAAAAACTGCAAGAGTGCAGATTTACGCGGGAGGGCAGCTGCGACCATAAATGATTTGTTTGAAAAATAAAGTGTTCAAGCTTCATGAGCTGCAATTTTTGTATTTGCTATGTTCATTTATAGTGTGTTTAAAGCCTGTGATGCATTGGCGACTCCTCTGGTGTTGCAAGTCCATAGGCGACGGTGACTACTTTCCATCAGGTAGCCCGTCTGCCTTATCGTTAGGTTTAAGTATAAAAAAAATAGTGTGTTTAATGACTTGTTTGTTATACTTTTGTCTGAATGATAGCTGATGAATGAATAAGGACCTGATATGACTGACCAGCCGGGTATTGGTAAAAGTAAAGCTTCCATACGATATTTGCCGTATTGGTTATACTTACCTCGAAAAATATATTTTGTTTTACAAAAACTTAATAAAATTTAATTTAAAAAATCATTTAACAATATTAATGTATATAGTTCTAGGACCTCATTAGATGTGGGTTACATTAGCTCAGCTGTGGGTAAAAACTACTTAATTCATCCCAACAACCCTTTCAACCTGCACAAATGCACAAATCAATATGAACAATGTTTCCTTGTGTGTGTGTGTGTTGTTCTCTGCTTCTCGGTGATATTTTTATATAAGTCCCATTTGCTGTATACACCTGAAATGCTTCATCATATGTTAGAAGCTATTAGATGTTTAATTAAAATTACACATAAGTCTGTTATAAGACTAACGGTAACTCTTTTTTGTCGGTTCAATAAAACAGGTCGTTTGTAACGGAATTGAATTATCTCAACGTTTATTAGAAAAATGAATTGATGTACCTATATTAACGATTCCCGAAAGAGATATTAGGGTAGAGAAAGGGAGATTAGAGTAGAAAATATCTTATTTTATATTAAGGTCTAATGCTAATTGTACATTTATTGTATTAAACTTTATTCTCTACATTTATTCTTTCCGCAGTTGCGAGAAGAGATCCATGAACTATAGTGGGCTATAAAGGATACAGATAAAATATGTGTATATAAGCATAATTACTAAAGGTACATAAATTCCCAAGTAAGTAAGCAACGCGTACTCGATTCGTGCATTTGGCTGATATTACCGCACACGTGCTGCTCGCGTTGATTTTGAAATTTTAAATTGTGCTTTATTACATTGTGTTTATGTGGATACGACCTTATAAAAGTAAAATTCAGTTACTTTAAAATCTTGCTAAAACTCAGTATGCTATATGGCCAAAGTTTTTGGCGATTATTCACAGTTTTTTTTAACTATCAATAGGTTTCGGATGACGCTGCTTATTTAAGTATTAGGAGTGTCTTCGCCTAATTTTGGAGGAAACTCTTCCCATCGAAAAACAAAAATGACTTATATGATATAAATCATTTATGTTTCCAATGAAATTCAATTACCCATTGAAATCCAAAAATGATTCATATGAAATGAATCATTTTTGTTTTTCAATGGGTAAATTAAGATAAAATTAAAATGGGTAAATCAAGATAATAAATTAATATTAAGAGACGCAAAATCATAATTCTTGAATATATTTTTGTCTTCCTTACCAATTCATTCAAATCAATAAAATACCTATTATAATTAAAATAGTACGATAAATATTGCGGCAATATCCTTTTTAAATTTCTTTATTGATATTGTATAGAATATACACCGCACATTATTGAAATTTATGTTTATTTTTCATCGGAATCATCGGAATCAAAACACACGCTTAAGCAAGCAACAACCTTGTCCTCAATAGAGTAACAAACAGCACAACATTAAATATATCAGTACACTTGGGAAAAGACTATGTCGGTGAATGACGGGAAATCTAAGTACAGCTTATGATTAACGCCGTTTAGTTCTATAGTTCGTAAGTATTAATTAACATGGACAAGTGTGAGTAGCACCTACCTACCTAACTTCTCTAACGCAACGCTATGTGGGTAGGCGTAGATTTTGTCGTGCGATGGGAATGCATAAAAGTGGATCGGCTGACTTAGTTGAGGGATTATTTGGTTAAATATGCTGCCGCTTCCACCGCTTAACGGAGCTTGATAGGCCACCCTGCCTATAAATACATGAACTAAAGTATTCTTAATTTTTTCACTGTCATATCCACATAACGCTACCCTCGCAACCGCTAGAGGACGCCCGTGCCGCAGCCGGCTCTCGCGGGCCATGTGGTCCGCATCCTGCCCTCACCTTTCAGAGTTCAGGTTGCAGTGACGAATGCGCCTTGTTTCACTCACCGTTATAGGTATTACTTCCCAACGGTCTTTCCTCTATACTAATGGTGAAAGAATTTTTAAAGTGAGTTTAAGTTAGTTCATGATAAACATACAAAAATACAAAGTTTTCCTCAAAGATAGGTACAAGGTTATGCCAGAAGTAATTATGTTAGTAAAGAAATTATAGGAATTGTTTATTTGGCGATTCGCGTAACACAGTAGCCATCCCAGGCTAGATATTGTTTTCTTTGTTTCAAGAGCACCCACATTGTGTTATGTTGACAGGAGAATATAATGTGGGGCGTGTGTGTAAAAAGCGTTAAGACTTTAAGGTACACTCAGTATAATTCCTGTTGCTAGGTGTTGAAATAACTGTCTCTGTAGTCCTGGAACCAAAATAGGGCTACGTTATCCCTACGTTATGTAGTACGAGGCGACTAAAAGGGGCTTTCGAGGTAGCGGACGTCTAGAGTGGCAGCTCGAGCCGTCCAACCAAGCGACTCTGGGAAGGAAGGGAGAAATAATTGAAGGAGGAATCCCGACAATTGTGTTCAGTTGCGTCTGGTGAGTTATGTATCCATCCAGTAGACTTACACTTTTTGATCATGCCTGAAGCTGTTACCTTGATTAGAGTAAGGAGACGTGTGGAAAGTTACAATAAATTCATTGATAAGAATTCTTGTATGATATAATAACATTGAATATCATAAAATAAGACTCAAAACACATTTCGTAATTGATTACTCGTATTATAGAATTAAATTCCTGATTTTTGCATTCACATTTTCTATTAATTAATCTCTATATATTATTACGTAAAGCAAAAACTTGTGACGCATTTTTAAGTAATATGCCGCGGACGGATTAGTATAAAATTTTGCATGGCTATAGTGGACGTAGAGAAGGAGTGCAGAATAATAATATTATTTTCAAATAATGCATATAACATACATAAAATCAACTAAAAACATTTTACACACACTAACGTGCATTTGACATAAACACATAAATAGAAAAAAAACATTCAATGTCTTACTTTGAAAACACATAACTTCAAAATTTCAGTGTCTTTGTCAAAATACCCGCTATTATTTTTAAATGTGGCTTAGCAAATTAAATCTCCTTTTATATTTAACGGGTAATTCTAATCAATAAAATCAGTACAATTTATTGATTGAGAAATATACGTGCTACTTTGGACAATATGAAGTTTAGTTTAAGTTAAATTAAGATCGAATTACGACCGTTCCAACGCGTGATTAGTATATATTATAATATACTGTACCATAACGTATTGTATACTGTCTACGTTCTACAGTATTTTGCTTCTTTCACATATCTTTTTCATTCATAATATTTTAGATAATATTTGAGCAACTCGAGATTGTCAGATAGCTAATATTTTTAACTTTAGTTGCTTTTGATAGCACTTCATTTGGCATATGGCACAATAAGTAAAGACAATGAGTAGTAGCTGAGGTCTGCCTCCCATAATACCAATCTAAAACAAATATCACGTCGAATACGTTCGAGATATTTCACACGGTTTATTTATGATAAACCAAAACCTTCATCAGTAAAATGTCTAAACCAAGTCCCACCTTAATTATGTCAATACTCAAACAGACCGACGCCGTTTACATATGACTGAGTAACGTTCTTTGTTTTGGACCAATAAATAATTTAATTATTTATTTTCAAATCCACGGCTCTTAGTAGAAAAGGTTACGTAGTTTATGTATAAAACTTATAGCCAATTACGGATTTACATTTTTTAATTAAGCACTGTTATAGTGCCACTGAGGTTTACAATAATACATTACAAGTGCAAGCGTGCGTGTGCGTATGTGTGCGTGTGTGTGTGTATGTGCGTGTGTGTATTAATGTGTGTGCTTTGCAGCTGCACGTCCTTTACATTGAAATATGTAGGTTCATAAGAAATTATAAGCTAAAATCATAGTTTTCTTACGAGTACGTGAAACTCATTACTAAATAATATGTATTGTGTTATATTTAATAATAGGGCCTTTGTCAGGGTACGTACGGGTTGGGGGCATCCAAAAGCAAAGTTTACAGGGCTGGATTCTAGAGCAGGGCATCTATGGCATAACAAAGGCAAAAGTTTTAGAGGATGGTTTCTTACGCAAAAACTGAGGATCGAATGTCGACAAAATTTTGCACAGAGATAGTTTAATAAAAAACAATAAGTTACTGATTATTACTGTAACGTGACGGAGATGGGCGGATGCACGGAAATTAAGAAGTAGACTCGGTTACAAATTCATTTTGTTGGTATTCTTATATTTAATATTCCCTCTTTATAAACAGCATTATAATCTAGTGGACCAATTTTATTATTATGTTTTACTTATAATTAACAAAACGATCTTTTCCCGCAAAAAGGGTAATAATGAAAATGTACAAAAACATCTACATTCTTTACTACGGAAATAATCATCATGTTTACCAACTTTAAAACGTAACTGAATTAAATAAAGTTTAAATAAAAAATATTTATTTGAACACAATCGACTAAATTACCTCTGATCAATGAGATTAGTCACTGTCAAAACCCACCAACATTTATGGTCCAACAAACAGCTAGGACGTAAAAAAATTAACAAGTAAATCGAACAATAATACAAAAACTAGGCAGTTTGATCGTACAAAAAACTATTCAACTGATTAAGACATTCTGCGTTGAGAACTGTAAGCTAATTTTTATTAATATTGCATTCTAAAGTACAATTAAATAGGCGCTACGGAAGTACATTACCTATAGTAAAATTCTTAGTACTAATTTATAAAAAAACTTTCATTATTGATTGCACCTACTAGTACTATAGCCTAAGACTCTTTCATTGTGAGAGAAAAATCAAATCGGGCCGGAGACTGAACATTGAATCCTGTGGTTATGTGTGTCTTCAATCTCCGGCCATGTAAAAAGCGAACATCTAAATTATGATTTTATATCCTTTTTGCTCTTCTTCGGGGTTGCAGGTCTTTGTAATGATGTAATGTTTTCTGTTTACATCCAAGAGTCATATTCACTTAAAGAACAGTTGTTCATTTCTTCGTAAATAGTTAATCCTCAAATATCTTGTATCGCACGCGGTAAGACACATCGAAAAGAGATTAAAAGGTGATCAATTTTTTCTCGTACCACGCCGAATAATTGTTACGATCTGTTAATGAGTGAAAGAAATTTTACGATTTGACACTGGAGTTGATTTTATGATGTCTAACCTTCAAGTTAAACCGTCTTTTAATGGTTAGAAAGTTACTATGTAAACAAAAGATTAACGTTAGAAGCAGAGAGGAATTTATGAGCAGATAATACTTAAATTTATAAGTGGCAAACTGAAGCTATTGTAATATACACAATTATAAAATGTATTAAATAAAGTATTATTGAATTTTGTTAACATGTTTTTATATTTATCGATTGGACCGTGTTAATCAGAAAAGATCCAATCAACTTATGTGAAATCGATTTATAAACATATCCATGATCTACTAATGAAGTTTTATACATGCACAAAAGATATTACTTTTTAAAATGTACATGTTATGTCTTATTACACTGGCGATTTTCAAAAAGGTAACGTAACATTAAGATTTTTTACTTTACGGTCAAACTTTGGACAGAGTTTACTCAAAAGTAAAAAAGGTGTTGGTTCTTTTCTGCTTATAGGGTCCAATTATATATTTTTTTTTCCCAGTAGGCATGAGAAGGTTGTAAAGGTATAACCGTAAGTAGACCACCTACTCTGTATAAATATTTAGGTCCCAATGTAATTATCTCTCAGCTAATGTGATCGCTTACCAGCAGTTGAATTCGATGATACTACTTTAAAAACTACCGTCCAAGGTGCGGGAATTATTTAATAGTCACAGCCCCTGATTTTTTTATTAAATTGAAAAAGCGAACGAGCATGTACGAGCTCACTTGAGGACAATCAAATTACTGCTGCCTACGGACACCTATCAGCAAAGTTATATAAAAGTTCTATCCGAAGTCGACCACTGTTGCGTTGCTATTCCAGAGGACTAAGATGGTAGTCTTATATATGAGTATATATGTTACCGTTTAGTTTTAGTTAAAACTCGTTTACTCTAGTTTTTTCAAAACGCCTTTGTTAAAATTAGAATTAACTTTGGTGAACCAAGATTATATCATAACAGATATACCTGAACAGATCGATCCTCGTGTCACACGAAACAAATAGCAAAGCCATTAGATTCCATTTTGAACAAAACCAAAGTCAAACAAAAAGGCTCCGTCCGATAATCAAGTTGTCAATAACGTCTACTTGTGTCAATGTCAAAGTGGATTTACATGTAGATTGGAAAGTATTCCTCTGAGGAATAACTCTGTTACACTTTGAAGTATATTTAGCTCCCACGTTGTGCCTAGGAGAGGCGTCACACGGCAATAAGTTCTTATAAATGTTGAAACTAATTTTGTATGTTAACCCATAATAAATACAGTGTTTAAATAGCATCTCTTATAAATATAAAATGATAAAATAATTAGTAATTTTGAATATCATTAACTGCTATATACATAATCGAATGTTATTTTAAATTTACTTATATTTTGTGTTAATTTTCTCAATTTATCATTTTTTTGTGATTTAAATATGGTGACAAAACTGCCACGTCCAAATCTATGCCTAAGTTATTTACTTCCCGAACACTTTATTTTTTATAAATATTTATATAAAAGTATGAGAATAGAAGTAAAATGGAACTCACGACACATAATTTTTAGATGGGCTTATAAGTAAAAAGTTTACTAAATCATTTAAAAGAAACACTTCTTAATGCCATAATCATGTTGACACATAACCTGCTATGAAAACTAGCCATTAACATGAACTTGAACTCACCATTATCAATTTACATTAGAACATCGATTGGTGGTACACTTCCGTACAACAAATGTATCACGAAATGTATCCTTGACCGACTCCTCAAATATCCTATGCTGAAAACAACGGGCGCTCGAAATAATCGAGTAAATTTATCCTAATCGATGTTGCTTCAGACAAAGAATAGACTAGAGTAGACCAATTCCAACGAATATTTAATGGTAAAGTTCTTTACACTCCTAATTTTTTTAATGGATTAGTTAGTCCGTGACATTTAGTGTTTGAAAATCGATAACGTCTTATTGTAAGCAAATAAGGTTACGTTTTTTAAAAAATGGTTGTAAAATTACGAAATAGGTACTTTTTTTCTTTTTGTTTATCTGACTGAAGTAACAAACGAGTATGCAGTCCACCTGATGGTAAGTGGTCACTGCCGCTACATTACATCTGTAATCAACTTCATACAGAACATGGGTTCTATTTGAAGTCAATCACAGATGCGTTGCTACTCTCGAGGACTATGATGGTCGCCTCATATAAAAAAGTGCCGGCAACCACACCCTTCCATCAAAACGCAAGAAATACTTCACGCTAGAAATAGGTATGGCGGTGGTACTTCCCCGGTCGAAATACACTGGTTCTACCACCTTCAAAGATTTTTAACAGCGGCAATGTCACTGATATACCTAGTCAAATCGTCAACTCTATGTCACATATCCTTGCTATGCTTTGATTTCAAGAATGAAAGCATGGTAATGTGGCAATGGAACATACTGTATGGAACCTACCATTTTTGAGTATTGATTATGACCTCTTCAAATCAGTTTGACTGCGTATGGACATATATATTGCGTTGGGACTATTGATCTATATGCAATTTTTACTACATAAAAATTAATCTGAGCTGTTATTTACAACTAATTTACCATTGCAAGCATTTAAACCTTCTTCATTTCATATTTTCTTGACGACCCGCGTGGCGGAGCGGTTACTATACCAGTCTGACGCGCAATGAGTCCCGGGTTCGATTCCCGACCAGACAGGTATCTGAATGATGATTCATGTTCTGGGTCTGGGTGTTCGTGTATTCGTCTTGTGTGTATCCATGGTACCCACGACACAAGAGAAAATCCTAGTGTGGGGCTGTGGGTGTAGAAAGCGTGTATGTGTGATATCAGTCGTACAAGTTTTGTAAAATGAAAGGAAATAGAAGTCGAAATAATAGACAGTGATCAATGTTACATCATGTGCAATTTGCGATGCTCGACATTCACATGTCGTAGAAAAATTGTCTAGAACGGCAACAACCATGAATTATTGAGTTACAGAATGCTATTTCGATATGGTTGCAGGAAACAGTGACATTTTTGCTTGACCTGAACAATAAAAGATACCTATCAGTAGCATGAACATTATTTTTCAATTAAATACATTATTGTAAACACAAAACATAAACAACTTAAGCTGAATTGAATAAAATATGCCCTAAAATCATTTATTCATATTTAGATACAAAATATAATATATGTATATATAGCTGCAAGCGGATTCAAACATCGCTATGGTAGATTTTTCTTCTATGTTTGTTTATACATTTGCGAAGCATAGCATTCCTTCCGGGGCTGTACATAGCAAGTGACCGCAGCCATGAATCGTTATCAACCCACGAGGATTGGATTGGAACCCTGAACTTGACCATTAATATTTTGCCTCTCTTTAGGTCTCAATTGAAATACATTTCTCACGTCACACCCTTAAAACCAGAACACAATTATTTATCTATTCTTTATGTACCATACATTTTGTACAAAGGTGGACTTAATGCTATAAGCATTAAGTCCAGTCCAGTGCTCTGCCAGCCAACCTTTAGGCAGTCCCAAACACAATGAAGGCGGTATTCATAAAAAAAGAATAATAATAGCGATGAAGTATATGTATGACGATTTACACAACCATTATGTAGTTTGTTTTTTTTTAAGTTTATTTTTTTAATCATCAATACATTTAACAACCTTATAGGGATGATAACAAGCTTCTTGAAAAGTGAATACTTTCGTGTCATACGAGATACTGGTTTAGAAGACTAACTTTAATTGGCGATATTGATTTCAGAATTCCAAATATAGCCGCAATTACTCAGCCTCCGGTAGAGATGAGACGTATCGAACGTCATAAGTTACTCACATCCGTTGTTCATTTCTCTAAAAGCATCGGCTAGCGCAGTTTAGGTCTATATTTTACAGACTAAACCTACATTGAGATTTTATTTGTTTTCAGTAACAATGTGCTTTTTTGACATTTTTGGTGACAGATAGACATAAGCTAATATAGAGCTTCGTTATGAAGCTCTATATTATCTATACCATCCATCCATCCATGATGGATGGTATATATTATTTATAAATATTTATTTCATCACCCCATTTAACTATAAAATTGGTAATAAAATTAATAATAATGTAGGTAATGACATCTGCTAGATATTATCAAAAGAAGTAATCTAACACTCTGCAGTAGCTCTCAGTGATGCCAAAGTGTTTATTGCCGATCTCTGCCACGACTCTCGTAGTTACTTTTATATATATGAGGCGACCGTTGTTGTCCTCAGGAGCAGCATAGTATGCAGTAGCAGACGAAAATACAGTCCACATAACCTTAAGTGGTCATTGCTGCCTGTGGACATCTATAAGAATCTTATCACAAAGTAAGGGTTCTATTTGCAGTCGATCACAGACGTTGCTACTCCCGAGGATTACGAGGGTTGTATCATATCAAAGTGACTCGGCAACCAAACTCCAAACACACACACAAAATACTTCACGCTAGAAATATGTATGGCAGAGGCACCTTGCAAGACAATCTCAAGACATGAACTACAATCATAATATACAATTCTTAAATTAAACTCAGTTGGTTTGGTCTGATGTAATTTTAAACACGCAGATAAATAGATACAACGAAAATGCAATAGTTATAGAAATTTAATTTAACACTTAGTCCTCTAAATCATATATTTTTTTGGAAATATATGCAATGAAAAGACACGTCGAACATAAATATTCACTATTCACATGTTTATTTTTTCATTTATTTATCACGTTGAAGTCGAAACGAAAATGTTGAATCGAAAATGCAGCATGCAGCATCCATCTGATGATAATTGGCCACTGCCACCCATGGAAATCCGTAAGCAACTTTATATAGTACAAGAGTTATATGTGAAGTCACAGATGCGTTGCTACTCCCGAGGTCTACGATAGTCGCCTCATATAAAATGAACCGTATACTTTTATATATGAACCGTATTCTTTTTAATGTGATAGTCTGTTGTGTTTTATTTATGTTAGTTATTTATTTTATTTTATACTAGCTGTACCCGCGGCTACGCCCGCGTGCAAATCAATGTATCGCAAAGTTTTTCCCGCGCAAATTTCCACTCAGTGGGAATTCTACGATAAAAGTAGTCTACATGTTGTTCCTTAACATTTTCTATAGTAAAAAACCCGTAAAAATCGGTTTAGCCGGTCAAGGATTACCCGGACAAACACAGAGTGAAAAAACGAATTTTAAGTGTGTATTTGTGGATAGGTGCATATTGTTATGTAAAATGTTATGAAAATAAGACGAATCAGAATATCGTAAACCCCTTTTTTGAACCAATTTACAGCCTTAGTGGTCACATTGACAATATCGGAATACATCTTTTCAAACAACGCCTCAACATTTAAACCAAAGCGCATCGATTATAAAGATGGATTTTAACTTTTATGAATTGAAAAATACTATTTTAAGTAATTTTGGTCCTTTTAAATTTCTGAGTAAGATTACATATAGGTGAACTTACTTTTAACATTAATTTGACAACCTTGACGACCCGCGTTGCGGAGCAGCTACCACACCCGGTTCGATTCCCGGCCAGACAGGAAAAAATCCTAGTGTGGGGCTATTGTAGAAATTGAAATTGTAGAAATTTTCTATTTTATTGAGTGTAGAAAGCGTATTTTTATTAAAAAAAAAAGTTTGTGTGGAGGAGTACCGGGAGGCGGGTTGAAGGAATCCAAAAATTTTGTTGGATAATGTGTTCGATCTCGATGGCTGTATCTACAGAATCTTCATACCAAATAGTCAAATAACAATCCCGCATTGAATTTCCAGTATTCCTTTGATTTGAAATATAAAAATGTTAGAGAAATCGTTGCTACAAATCTTGAGTGGACGCTCAAAGGCGAATAGGCAGGCATTATGACCGCTTTTCAAAAATGTGGGCGCAACGCTGGACGACGCCACGGCAATAGCTATTTTTCTATCAGATCTTATATTTTACGCTAATAGTAAATTTAGTAAAAACGTTTTACCCGTGCCCCCTAGTGCATCTAACTAAAACTAAAAATCTAATGACAGTGACAAATGGAGTCGATAATTTTATTTTGAAACAATGTTAAAACATTTTATCGCCTTTGAATTATTGGATTCGAATCTAGGTATTTTACTATAATAGTATGACGCGTCATCTGTTATCAATTGGGAATCCCTGTACTCTAAGAGCGGCCGCAGCGCGTCAACGGATGCTTTTTTATTATTGAAATATTTCATAAATTCATAAATTAAATTAAAATCAATTTGAATCACATCTATTTTTATGATAATTGATAGTTACAAATTTATACGTATTATTTTTGAATGAATTCAAAATGGCATCCGGGCGGCCATGATGGCTACTGTCATGTCACACTACTGTCATGTCACACATGTTTACATTAGAATTTAACAAAATACGCGACAATCCGAATTTTACGGATATATGTTGTCGACTCGAAATCAATGTTTTTTTATGTTTTATTATTTAGATAAGGTTTTAAGTAAGTCTATCGTACCCCTTGACGGACTTGTCAATATGGGACTTTGTCAAAAACGAACTTCCATACAAACATTTATGCCCGATTTTAACGCTTTCAACCCATTTTTTCGATAAAAAGCAGCCTATGTCCTTTCTCGAGGTCAACACTATCTGTGTGCCCAATTTCATAAAGATCGGTTCAGTTGTTTAGGCGTGAATAAGTAGCAGACAGACAGACAGACAGAGTTACTTTCACATTTATAATATTAGTAGGGATTATTTTTCTATGTGTGTACTAACATAGGTTAAGTTTAAATTGTTTTCTAACAATAATATGGACAATTAGTCTGAAATAAATTATTATTATTTTATTTATTATTATAACCATAATACCTATCATAGACGAAATATCAGATCTGTTTTGACAGTCATCCACAAACGTCAGACGTTCGTTCGCTATTTGACGCTTAACGTCTCGGATTCTGTGCCGCGGCTGAGTAATTGCGTCTATATCCGTAGCTCTCGAATCAATGGAGGGATTCCGTGGGCTGATATATCGTTTGTATTAGATCGACTCGATACTCCTCTTGTGCTGAATCTTTGAGTGTTGAATTGTAAATTTTAAATTTATGACTTAGATTTTTTTTATGTTCATGATCGTATTTTTACAAGGATAAAAATAGGTTTGAATTAAATATACCTATATAACTTCTATTTGTTTTATACCAAGTAGCAGTTTTAATGGAGCACATAGTTTTGCTGATTGCTATTGGTTAACATCCACAAAGGCATCTGAAGTCATTCTCAAATGTAATTGGAGTCCTGCACGAATCGACAGTGTCCCTACCGCTGTGGAATGATTGGAATGATATGTATAAGTATACCGTCTCGTCAACCCATTATTGTCCCACTTCTGGGCACGGGTATTCTCTCGGAATGAGAAAGTTTTAGGCCATAGTCAGTAGCGTACCTATACCGTTAGAGGCCCGTGGCAAATTCATCGAATGGGCTCCTCCCCCCATTATAAAAAAAAGTTGTAACTTTTTTTTTACAAATGCTTTGAATTTTAATATGTTTTTTAATTGTGCAGGTATGCAGATAACAAAAATAATCAAAGACAAAAGTTTTTTTACTAAACTAGTCTAATAAATAATAAATGTTGGGAGTTGGGAGTCTCCTCTGACCGAGGCCCCCTTCTGGCTGGGGGCCCGTGGCATTTTGCCGACTTGCCACCCCGTAGTTACGCCACTGGCCATAGTCCACCGTGCTGGCCAAGTACGAATTGGTGGACTTCACACACCTCCGAGAACATTTTTGTTTTTAAAAGAACTCTCAGGTGTGTAGGTTTCCTCACAACGTTTTCTTTCAACGAAAAGCAGTAATAATTAATTAATTATCGCACGTAATTTCAGGAAGTATATCTTATCTTACTACAATTGTTAAACCAGAATCAATAAATGCTTTACAGGTTTAAAAAAATAATACAGCAGTGGTTTCTCTGAAATCAAATCACGAGGTCATTGACGCAACGCCTTTGCTATGGTGGAGAATAGGATTCAGGAGTAACGGTCACCGAAAAATAAACGGTTAGTTTGTCGCTACATTTTTTTCAACACTGTGCTAAAAGGGCTCCAGAATAAATAGACTCCGAAATAAAAAGCTCATCCTGTAAGAAGATTTTTCCTTTTCTCGTCTACTCTAAGCGGAGGTGGGGGGTATAATCCAATCACCTCATATTTTTTTCAAATCCTTACCTTTTTATTGACAGAATTATGTAGTAAGCGGGAATAAAGCTTTATAATAAACGGTAATAAGCAACGTAGTATCCATAATGAGGGCAAATTTGTAGTAGAAAGGAAATAATGACGTGAAAAACAAAACTATTCAACAATTATTGTACCGATTTCTTTTACAATTTATTTTCAGTTTTTTTTCAATTAAAAGTTACTAAAATGTATATTTAAAACAAAACTATGTTTATCACCATCCTGAGCCTTTTCTAGGATACATATTACAGGGTGATAAGGGACAGTGCCCTTACAGTACGAATTTATTACTTCTACGCATTCGCTCATAGGTATGAGTACATTTCAATTTGGCGTTTTCGACTTTGGCCATACCATGAATGTTCTGAATGAATCTTGAATGAATACCATACAATTAATCTTGATATGATGGACACAAACCTTAGTACAGTAAGAATACTTCCACAAGACACACAACCTTACACCTTAATAGGCATCGCATTTCTTATCAGATTCCAGTATCTCTTATAAGTCCTATGTCATTGAGTTATTAAAGAAATATGTGCCCCTATTGCTATTGGTGTATGAAAACAATTTCCTATCAGTATATTATAGCGATATAAACGACTTATATAATAATATTAATTATTATCACTTTATACCTAAAAATGTAGTTAACAAAGATATATACAAATAAAAATACCGATAAAAGGCAGCCTTATCACTAAACAACGATTTCTTCCAGGAAACCTAATAGTTATTAATTAATACCGATTAACCTGTTTTAAATATGCTTAGAACAGTAGCATCCACCCCAAATTATATATACCTACATTACCTACTAGAAACATTTACTTAGTTACATTTACAGTAGAATACTCACACGTACATGAGGAAAGAAAAATAAAACGTTACGTACCGAAAGAAACGTGAAAGACTACCGCCCACTCGCGAGATCATTCACGTACATTCCTTATCGATAAGTTGGATAACTTGGCACACGTGATCCAGTGCCACCAGCGTGGGCGGATTACGTACCACACGTGGACACAGTGAACTGAAGTACTGTTGAACTTAGGAAATGACAGGTCTGAAGTAGGTCAGCGTGAAATAGATTATTTGTTATGGAAATAACTAGGTTTGACGATCTGATAAATCGTCGTTCATACGAAAAAAATCTCGCCTTATTCTTTTTACTATGTAGAAAACGGGCATGATGAGGTGCTCCTGCCCGCCTATAGCTGCGGAGGTAATAAGCCACATATGAAAGTGGCATGGCAACCACAGCGTTCCACTGAAACGTAAGAACTGCTTTACGCTAGAAAATGTCTCGGTCTAACCATGCTCGTTTTACTACGTTGCTTATTTATTCGTCATCAACCCATTATTGTCCCACTGCTGGGCATGGGTCTTCTTTCGTAATGAGAGTGTTATTTGCCATAGACCACCGCGCTGGCCTTGGACTTAACACACCTCCGAGAACTTTTTTGTTTTTTTTTATAGAACTCTCGGGTGTGTAGGTTTTCTCACGATGTTTTCCTTCACCGAAAAGCAGTGATAAATAATTTCTAATACGGACATAAATCAGTGGTGCGTGCCTGGGTTTGAACCTCGGACCTCCCGATCGAGAGGGCAAGTTTCAACTATTAGGCTATCGCACTGCTTATACTGCTTACTTACTATATTATAAAATAAGAAATTAAATTCCAAGTTTATTAAAATTTACAGAGTTCATTTGACGATCCCCGCATTGGATATTTTATAGCTCCTTAGGATCTAAGAACGGTTTGTTTTAGTAGTACATTGGGGTATCACATTATTCTCCCAGAAAACAGCAACGAGTCTTCTGGGAGAATAATGTGATACCTTAATATACTACAATCTTTATATCTAAAAATGAACGTTTGTCTGTATGTCCTCTATAGAATCGTAAATTATGCATTTTATCACTCAATTATCTTCAGCAAAGACGTTATGCATGCCCAAGAAGGCTTGTGTGTTTTTTGGGGTGGCGTATCAAAGAGCGTATGGATCAGCTAATACCTATTACATATTTTTGTGAAGTGAATGTTGATATAATGGTTTCGAAACCGTAATGCGCAGATATTAAAATTAAACCAAATCTTGTTTTAATTTTATTATCTGCGTATCTACTTTATTTGTTTGTTGCGGAAACGATCGCCAAAGATTGATCACTGATACTTAACTGATGTTATTAAGTATATTTGGAACCAGGTAAGGTTTTCACGTTAAAGCAAATGATTTTTTTTTCTAATTACGCCTTATGTTTAAAATCAATATCTTGAATTGATGACCGTTGCTGATTTCGCTCATTAATTGTTAAAGACGTAAATTGTAATTATTTTGAAAAAATATAATAAATTCGTAATAAGGGCAATAGTCGCTGCTAGCAACAAATACATGGGCTTGTAATCTTCATTGTCGCCATGTAGTTATGGCCTAAACTCTCTCATTCTGAGAAAATACCCGCGCCCAGCAGTGGGACAGTAATGGGTTGACGACAGTTTAGTAGGAATATCAGAATTTTGTCTTTACTCTCACAATAGACATGAACACATATTATAGAAAACACATTTTTAAGTAGCAAACGAGCATGCAGTCGACCTGATGGTAAGTGGTCACTGCCGCCCATGGATATCTGTAATCAACTTCATACAGAACATGGGTTCCATCTGAAGTCAATCACAGATGCGCTGCTACTCCCGAGGACTATGATGGTCGCCTCATGTGAAAGTGTGCCGGCAACCACACCCTTCTATCGAAACGCAAGAAATGCTTCACGCTAGAAATAGTACATATAGTACAGATGGACATGTTTCGGTCTTAGTAGGTACTGTATCAAGTCGTAGATTTTGGTGGTATCAACGCGTTAAAGAAAACAATTATCATTACAGTTGAACAAAAAACAAAATTAACGATCTTGAACGAACGATTAGTTAGGGAAAAACCTAATAGAATAAGAGGTTTTGAAATATTGTTGGACTTGCCATAAGCGGTTAATTTAAATCGCTTTTTCTTTCTACTTAGAACCTTGTTTTAAAATCACATTACCTACTCTATTATGCTCTTTCGTCGCTTACATGCCATTTATCGGCGAACTGTAATTTCTTGAGGAACTTTGCTGACAGCATAAAACATTACCGGTGTTTGTAATTTTTCCATCATTCATTTAGATCCTTTTCAATTATTTTCCTTTGCTTTGCTAGAACTTAGTTTCTACATTTTTATGTTACATAGAAAATCCTGATGTGTTGGCTATAAACATAAAATGTTGCTATTGTATGTTGTTTATTTATACATACTTGAGTAGGTTTATTACATAGTATTTATGCTGAACACTGCATATTTGTTTTAGATATATGGAAAAACTCGATGGCACTTTAAAAGGAAAGCTATTTGTTTATTAATTTTAATATAGTGTGTTTCATACGTTCTTAATATCCAGCGAAAATTCTCATCTTAATTAACTTAGTACCTAAGATCCTAGACTAACCCGCCTGGATAAATAGAAATATGAAAAATATATTATTTTCAAGTTACACATATTGCTCATCATAAAAATTAACGGAAAATATATTCTAAGAACATTTATTTTACTTTAATAACCAAATTAGCTAATTAAATACATTATGTTTCAAGGTCTTTATCGCCATCATTAATTATTCTTACGAACAGATGTTATTGATAAGAATAGACATTAATTCTGAATTGAATGCAAATGTATCCAAATTATTACACTTTTTTTTTTTTTTTTTTTTTTTTGGTGTGGTATACTACTACCTGCGGCATACGAGGCTGCAGACTGTATTGACAGGTATGATTTTGTGCTTCTTGTGATTGTGGTAAGGGGAAGGTATGTGGTTTTGTTTTCTTATATTTTGTGTTCTGTTATTTTATTTTAGTGCCATTCGTACGTTTTCTATTATTGTTTCTTAATTTATTATTTATATTTGTTATAGTGGGCCAAATTTTTACTTTTATATTTTATTTTATGTTCTTATTTCACAATTGCGTATATATTACTATTTGTTTTTTTATTATATTTTGTTACTTACTATTTATTTACTTTATTATTATATTATTTTTGCTACACGTTTTTTATTTTATGGTCGTTTTGCTGCTTTCACAGTTATTTATGTTATACAATAATATAGTAACTATATTTTGTACACATACTGTGTGTTGCGCATTTTTGCTTTATGCTTATGTATATATTCTCCCTCCTCTAGATTTTCAGCGTCTAGCCGATTGCAACGCCTTAAAACGGGACCAAGCTTCGGCTTTCCGACCTCCTCGGACCACCATTTTATGGGAAGTATGCGGTTTGGTGATACCATTTGTGTGTGTATATGTGTGTGTATTTCGTGTGTCATGTGTAGTGTTATTGCGTGTTTGTATTGTATCCTATCTGTTGTGTCTATTGTAAAGTCGTGTTTATTGGCCAACTGGCTATTTTTCTCATGAAATGGTCGCCAGTTGTCCTTTTTGTGCAGCGTTTTTGTTTGTGTAATGTGTGTCAAATGCGTACCCTCATTCATGTCTGATGTCCATCGGTCTGAATAGGTGTTGTTACAACTCCACCAGGTGCCCACAACGTTAGGAGTATGCCACCGCTGCGCGCGCCAGCAAGTCCCACCGCTTGCGCACGGGGCAGTCCTCACTGAAAGCGTTGTGGTCCACTTGTTGGGATTTCGCGCGAGTGCAGTTCTTACAGGATGGAGGTGCTCCCGCCAGCCAGTCCGCGCACTCCCCCCTCAAGTGGGGACCTCCACAGTGGCCGCAGAGATCGACGGTGTCCTTGCAGAAGCGTTTACTGTGGCCGAAGCCCAGACACCTGGTGCACTGCACAAGTGGTGTCTGGTCTTCGACCCTTACGCTCTGCAGGTCCACCCTCAGTTTCCCTGCGGCCACTGCTTTGCCCCAGATCTTGGGGGAAACAGACAACACTACGTGGTTGTTGTGCGGGTTCCTGGCTTTTCTGCGATATCGCACCTCCACCCTATCTTCCTCCTTGTCGAGGTGATCAAAAACGATGCGGTTCTGCTTCCTTAGGGCGCTGACTATCTCTTCATCTGAGTGGACATTCAGCACGTCCCTAAGGATCAGCATCGGATCCTTGTTCTTGATCTCCTCGACAACGAGGGCATCGCATTTTTCTAAGCGCTTGCGTAACTTGTCCCTTTCTTCCCTGGTCCCGCATCCCATTACTACCTTTTGATCCTTCGCCTTCCTTACCTTCTCTATTTCAACCCACCCCTCCTTTGCGTCAATGGCTTTTCTCACCCTGTCCAGGACCTCGTCCCCGGTCTCTGTCTCGTCCTTAGACGTGACCACGACCGAGTGTAACGTGGTCCTGGGCGGGGGGGGGGCGCTTAGGCCAGATTTTAGCGCACCGGAGTAGGTGGATTTTTCCACACTTTCCCTGTATCTAACCATTTCCTCCCGCAGCCTCTCCATCTCCGTCCTATTTTCCTGCAGCCGCTGTGCATGCTCCTTGAGCTCCTTTTGCAAGGCAGATCCGGCCGCCTCCTCCACTATCGTTTCCTCGTTTCTCACCGTTTCCCTTTGAGGAGCGCCGCCCTGCGCCTCCGCCTCCTTGAACAGCTTCAGCAGGTGGTTGAGGGCTTGTTTGAGGGTTTCTTTGAGGTCCCCCTTGAGGTTTCGTGATTCGCTTAGGGCCTTATGACCCTTCGCGAACCACGACCTCGCCTCTTGGGCCCTTTCGCCTGAGCTGTTTGTTGGTGGCAAGGAGAGCTTTGGCGAGAACGGCGCCCTCTCGGTCTCCGCAGCCTGGTTTTTCTTCGTCTTCTTTGTGCCCGGTGGTATGGCATTAGAAGAAGTCGTCGGTGAGGGAGAGGGTGTTTTCACATCTGTGTTTTGGGCAACAGGTGGACTCTTGTTTTTCCCCTTTGGGTTTAAGGACACACTCGCCTCCCACTCACCAACACTCCTTCTAACATTTGTGACAGGCTGCGGCGACGGAGATCTGTCCAACGGTACAGCTTGCCTCGGTTTGGCTGGAGTACGAAAGCCAAACATTTTCCTATAATCAATGTTTGCTCTTGTTTCAGGTGCAGCTGCGAGGAATGGGGGATGGGCTATCCGGCAGTCGGAGCAGCCGGAGGTGGGTATCGACAGATTTTTGCGGGGATGTACGTGCGTATTTGTGTGTGTGTGTGTGAGCGCGTGCGTGTGTGTGACTGTGTGTATGTGTGTGTATGTGTGTCTGTGTGTTTATTTGTGTTATATGCTTTAATGTGTGTGGAGGTGTATAAGTTTGTGTGTGTGCCCGTACAGTCCCTTGTCCAATGCTATGTATAAATTGTAAATTAATAATTTAAATTAATAAGTTTAAATAATAAATTACGTCATTAATATTAATTAATATTAGGTGTATCTAAGTCTATAGGGTTGCATCCAATAAGATGCAACCTCTCAGTCAAAATTAAGTGAGGACTAGAAACGGTCGGATATCGTGCACCTGCGCACGGTTTTTTAATAATTAGTGATAATATTAATTGATAAATTTGGTCAAAGTTTCAATGGTCAAACTATATTTACCTAATTCTACTCACTTATACTGTACCCAATAAGATACGGTCTTATAACTAAAGTTCTATTTAAATAAAATATAGCGTCAAACTCTGGTAAAGTTTTTGGGAAGATCAAATTTCGTCAATTTTCTCAATTATTACAATTATTACAGCATCATCAATTATTACACTTAGCATTATCTTGGTATATACAAATTTTATTGGCGCAGACAATATTTGGCGCCTCGGAACGATAAGATAGCGAAATATCGGCACAAACGAACAAATATTTTGCATTTGTGCATTGAGATAATGTAAACAGAGTACATTGTATCGAACTTGATGTTGCTATCAATTAACACTTAATATATTATTTATTTATATTTCGTTACCATAACGTTAGAAAATATCTTCTGGTGAAAATAAATATCTGGAAGATATTTCATTTCGAAATAAAAAACACTTTGTACTAGTAGTTTTAATGTGATGACTAATATTACCGTGTACAAAAACTTATAAAAAAACAAATAAACAACAAATAAACTCAAGGACGATCATCTTTAATACATTATTGTCATTTTTTATTTCAAAGTAATTAAAAAATATAAAATAATTATTTTTACTAAAATAATAGACTTAACACTCTTGGTAAAAAAACGGAACATGCTTAAAATTAAGTAAGCTTGTATTTAATATATTATGTTGTTGACTCGTATTTATTGTAAGTACTAACAGTCGCTCATGGACATTTGTAATCCCAGAATAGGGGTAATATGCAAGTCTACAGGAATCTATAGCCTTTCTTTGAAAGATAAGAACTGTTTCATGCTACATGAACATGTCAAATCAGCGGAATCATTTAATGGTTTGTCTTTTAGAAGAATCAATTTCCTAATGCCCTGAAATGCAATAGTTCAGTATGTGGGCGTCATATGACCAAAATACCTGTCCTAGATATCTCTGGTTGGCTAAACCTATTCTATATCAAGTCGCTCAATTTTCATTAATAAACTACCGGGTTAAGCGGTTTTCTGTGTTTCGAGAACCGGAAATAATTTCCACTTTTGCATCCGATGTCATTTGAAGCAGTCGCTGAGCGCCAGTTCATTCAATTATTTATGAATATGATTATGCAGGTTTTAAAATAGTTTTGAGTGTTTTTTGTGATATTGGTTAAAAGGTAGGATTGTAATTAACATTTGTATTAACATTAAAATAATTACAAGGCACTGTACCTGTAGTCCCGGAACCAGAATAGAGCTACGGTATCCCCTGCGCGAGGCGACTAAAAGGGGCTTTCGGGTTTGCAGGAGGCTAGAGTTAGAGCTCGAACCGTCCAGCCAAGAGAGCCCGGGAAGGACGGTGGCATGTGTGGTCACATGCCGCCGTAAATAACAGAAGGTACCGTGCGCGTATTCGCTCACAAGGGCAGAGCCTGAAATAGGCATCGCACTCGGAGGACTCCGGTTGTGTTCCATTGGAGATCCCGGAGTCCCCCACGCAGCGAAACCTGGCTTGAGCACAGCCACCGGGGAGGTTTCAGTGCGTTAAGAATCTCACATAACCCGCATCGCTCTCACGGCGTCGGGTACCTTTAGAAGGTTTCTGTCTTTAAGCAGTTCTTGCGTTTTGTTGGAAAAGTGTGGTTTCCGGATGAGTTTTATATGTTTTTTTTTTAGTTTTTGTTCTTTTTTAGAACTCAACTTTTTTAGTTCTTGGCAGTAGCACGCTTTTGTGATGTATTTCAGATAGAACTCCTGCTCTATAGAAAGTTGCTTGCGAATGTGTATGGACGGAAAAATGGCCACCATTTACGATGTCACAATTTATTTTTAAATTACATAATAAGATTGAACGATAATTATCTTAAAATAATAACTTTTCCTAATTTTATGTATCTACATATTATTCTTATTTACTAAAATATTAATATTTGTCAAATTATTAAAACTGATTAAGATCAAATAGCTTAACTTACTTCCATCCATCCATCCAACAGCCTTTTGATGTCACTGTTGAACATAGGCCTCCCCTAAATGTTCCTGTGCGTTCTGAATTCAACGGTTTCCCGCTGTCTTCTTCAGGTCATCGGTCCACCTGGTCGGGGGTGACCTGTGCTCCTTTACCTTTCTTATATAAGACAATTAATATAAATTTTTAATTTTGATAAAAAAATGTAAACAAAATAATTCAAACAAGAGAGGACTTGGTGACACAATTCTAACCCCTGCCTAAAACACTAAAATAAAAGGCCAATGGGTCTAAGGGTCGTCCGCTAAGTGGCTGTGACATTTCAACGTGTGCATAATTGGACCGGGGAGTGACACCCCCCTGGTGGGGAGGCGACGACGTGACAAGTCGGGACGTGAATAATATATAGCCAGTGGATAGCTTTGCCACTTAGCCGGCTCTGAATAATGTATGCAACAGTGCTGCCGCGAGCGGATTGTTTGCGAAGCTCCGGAAGCGGAATATAGGACTTGGTTTTTGAATAACTGATTTGAATGTTGCATTGTAAGTAGTGCATAAAGAAAATATAGTTTGAAAACTTTTGCAGTGATTTATTGGAAATAATGGTAGTTGGAAATTTCCATGTTAATTGATGATTATTGCGATAATCTATCCGTTCTCCTGTATATGTCCTGAATACGAAATCTGCTGACATTATCAAACAATATGAATCTTTATTGTCAAGAATCTTATGTAGAGAATAAATATGCGTTCCTTTTAATGATTTTGTTTCAATTATGGAAATTAAATCAATTCTTAATAAGTATTGAGTTCTACACTCAATACTTCATCATTTTTAAGAAATAGACAAAAATATATACAAAAATAAAAATATCCTCCTTTTGATAACCAAATGTTATTACATGTCATGTTTATTTTTTTTAGTTATATGGATGCTTAATAATCAAAAAACACCTAACCAAAACTTGTATGGGTATACAAATATTATTATGGTTTTGAAATATATTTTACTGGCTTAACCATTGTCGCGCTTGCCTCATTAAGGCACCATGAATCACCATCAGGCCATCAACACTAGAAGTAAAAAGTCCATTACTTCCAACCGTAGCTGAGAGAATTAAAAAGCAATAACGTCGGGCATGTGACGCGGCGCGCGCGCAGGTGACGCGCCGGATGCGCTGAAAGAGGGGAAAGCGGGGCACGGGGGAAACGGGCCGTTTAGAGGAGAAACGGGGAGGAAAGAGGGTTATTTGTGTAACGTATGAAAAGGAATTGTGGTTTAAGTTCGTGATGTACCGTTGCTTTTCGTTTGAACGCCCTTGGCGGCAGGTGGCGATTGCGCAGTCTTTGTTTAGTTTCGGTGTTGTGTATTGCTAATACGTTTCGAATGCTATGCGTTTGTGGATTGAATTTCAGTGGATCGTTATGTATTTTAACTTAATAATGTATTACTTGGAGTATAATAATAAAAATCATTTATTTTCTCTCACAATAAGCACTTATTTTATAGAAACAAGAATGAAATAATACTTGGAATGATATATTTGTTAAGGCGTTCTTGATAACAAAGATGCATAAACTTTATTACATATCTCTTCCATCAAGTCATGTCTACTCAACATGTCTCCTCTATCAAGTTTATATTCCGTATTAAGTTACCTCGATATGAATTTTTAAGTTATACTTTTTAAATGTTAATTATAATTTAAAATTTCTAGCCTTTAGATCTACCGCTTTATTGTTCTGTTTTTTGTGAGTCAGCCATTATAAGAGTTTTATTGAGCAGATAAGAATAATTATGAACACTGATTCCTAATCTGTATTTACTTAAAATAAAACGATATGTTATTTAAAACGAGTTCCAGATTTTCTTTCTCAATACTTATACAGGGCATTAAATTCTGGGTAAAACAAATCAACATTACGTATGCTTTTGCTTACCTTATTCAAGCTTAACCAAAATCAATTCATTTTTTTAAAGATTACTCTTACTCTGGACAAACTGTCAAGTCGTCACAAAGGAAGAATGTCGTAAGAGTAAAATTTTGCTTACAAGCAAAACACGTTGTCCATAAATAAATGTAAGCACTAGTTTTATGTTAAACGCCAAGTTTTTCACATTAAATATACAATAAATACATGTTCCTAAAACCTAATTTAATAACATGTTTGTAAATTCCGTTTATGTTTCTAGCAAAATGTGTCATATTCCGTGAACACTGTATTAATACAGTGAAGTATAATTATGGTCTAGAAGTAGGATGGCAGATAAATAATTATTGCCCTCTGCGATATGTAGACTATAATTTATTTGAATAATAGTTTTAAACGGTTTACCTGCAACCTCGAATAATTATAAAGATTTTGTTTTGATGTGTTATACGTATATGTACCTATAAACTTTATTTAAAATATGTAACATAATTATTAGATATTATTTTTAGATAGCTAATAAGGTGTTAAGTTATACGGCAAGGTATTAAGGTTAATATTAATATACGGTTAACGTCTAATTGTCAAAATTCAGTCAATACAAAAATGTTTATTTGGTGTATACTGTATTTGTTCCGTAATTATAAAAAACTACGTTTTTTACACTCAGAGCCCCACATTAGGATTTTCTCTTGTGTCGTGGGTACCATGGACATACACAAGACCAACACACAAACACCCAAACCCAGAACATGAATCTAAACTCATCATTCAGTTATATGTCTGGCCGGGAATCGAACCCGGCACCCATTGCGCGTCAGATTGGTACGGTAACGGTAATACAAAAAATGCAGGAAAATCGTTTTTCTGCTTATTTTAATCTTCTTTTTTTTAATCTTATTTTAATCTTATCTTTTCAGCAGCCTCCAGGTAACAGTATGATTTTGAAAATTTGCTTATTTCAAGCAGATGCACATATAGTCAGACGTTCACATTTTGACATTTATTACGTCGTGTACACTCGTGTAGAAATGATAAAATTAATATTGGCAACCATTAAACATTTATTACTATCCCATATGTGCTCCTAATAATCTTCAAGGATTTTGTTATAAATCAATACAATAAATGATTCAGACGAAATTTATTGTGTCCGGTATCATGTAAACGATGGTTTTCATGATTTAGTTTGAGTTTTATTATGATACAAATATAAAACTAGATTGCAAATATATATAGTGTATCGACAGCACCTGCAAAATGACTAGTGTCCTACCAAAGGTCGATTTTTGACCGTAGCTAATTTGTTCGGCTATTGCCACAACCTAACCTAACCTAAGGTGGTAAGTAAGAACCAGCGTAGTTCGACCGGGGAAGTACCACCGCCAAACCTATTTCTAGCGTGAAGCATTTCTTGCGTTTCGATGGAAGGGTGTAGTTGCCGGCACACTTTCACATGAGGCGACCATCATAGTCCTCGAGAGTAGCATACGCATCTGTGATTGATTTCAGATGCAACCCATGTTTTGTATGAAGTTGATTACAGATGTCCATGAGGGGCAGTGTCCACTTACCATCAGGTGGACTGCATGCTCGTTTGCTCCTTCAGTCAGATAAAAAAAAACCCTTCGTCGGAGCCGAAGCCGAAGAATTATATACCACGAGAAAATCAGTTTCAAGTTGACTTAAGTAAATATCATATCAGGCTAATGTTTATTGTATAAAAAATCTTCTAGAGCTGATTAAAATTACTTTGCAACTTCTCAAAGATGTAACTTTCAAATACAATTCACGAAGCAAGCCCATTATCGTGTGACTACCTCTGCACTTCACGATTTCTATGGCGGTACACGATACCGCCATAGAAATCGTGAAGTGAAGTGAAGTAGTTCCAAATTTGTTCAATGTTGGCGCTTGTTAAAAACCTACGGGTTTGGTCAATAAAATATCTTCGGCTCGTATTTGCCGAAGATGTTTTATTTGACTGAAGGTGGCCTAAGTCGAAGCTAAAAACGATACAATTATTATGAGATGCGATCTCGTGCCTTAATTTTTTCGTAATGTAATGCAGGATACTACTGATCTTTATACATTTACGGAATTACTGTATGTACTTCATTCTTCAATAACTTTTTTACGAGTAATTGGTTTCATATATATAGTATTGGTATCAGATACCATATAAAATTAAATAACCGGGTATAACCGTTTTAATTCATACAAATAATAAATAATCATAAATAATTGCTATATGAAATAATGTTTTTAATTAACTAGTAATTAAGCATAGTAGTCCAATAAATGATTTCAATCTTTGTATTACTAATACAAATGATACTGATGTACGGTAAAGCTGTATAGAGTCGATTGAAAGGAAATAAATCTTTCAGTTCCTCCCAGGTGATACTCGGATGTATCTGAAAAACTACCCCATTAGATTTCGACCCCATTAACCCCTCTATGCGCAAGCGCATGGGGAACGTTTGTTGATGAAATCCGCGTTAGAATCGATTTCACGTGTGCTTTACGCTGTCGGTTGTAATTTACTATTGAGTAATATGTTTTAGATGGACTTCAGTTTTCTTTAATGAATGATTGTATTACGGGTAGAATATACATGTTTAGTATACTTTATGTAAAGATAAAATCGAAATGATACTCAAAATTGTGTCATGCGTCAAGAGTGGCAAGTTTATTTTATATGAAATTGATTACAGATGTCCCTGGTCGGTAGTGACTACCTATGATGGGTTTGATTGCATATTGTTTACTACTTTAATTTTATAAAGATAGATATAATACAAAGTGTTTAACTAAGTACCAGATACCTGATCAACAGGACCGATGGCAATTAATAATAATGTCTTCACAGCGCTATGTCTACAGCAGTTTGGAACACTGGCTGATCTGGAAGGGTTACAGGCTCAAACCCTCTCCTCCCCATTCGTAAGTACTTAAGTCAGTCAGTCATATAGCAAACTTTTAGGATCAAGGATGGCCTTTTTATTCACCATCAAATTATTTCAAAGCTTATTTTCGCTGACCAAATGCCCAAAAAGAGAACCCTACATAACGTACATTACCCAAAGATTTTTCGGCGAGAAATACTCGTAAAATTTTGTCAACTAACATTTAGTTTCTAATACAAATCTAACAAGAGTGTAGCCATGAGGCGGATGTATAAGGGCGGTTGCACACGAGTTTCGGGTCAACGCCCGGAACTTTTTGTGTTCACCGGCTGGGCCCGTTTCCTGTCACAATTTGTCTGCATTTTTTTTGTTTGGAACACCGTTACAGGAATCGTTTTTTGTCGTTTATCTCTTATATTGAGGCCGAGAAAAAGCATGTGAAGATGACATAAATTGTAATTTAAGTAACTCTGTATCGTATTTGACATACAGATTTCGGCAGCTGTTTAAGAATGGTTTGTAAAATATAGGTTTGTATATATTATTGGTACAGAAATATTTCAAAATTAAAATTGGGAAATCGAATTTATCGATGACGAAGTAAAGTAACAGAAGTGTTCTTTTTTAAGTATTAGGTATTATGAAGTAGGGTAAGTTAACACTTTCTTCTAACACTTTATAAATTAACTATAAGTAGTGATGATCCTTATGTGGGTAATGCTGTTTGAAAGTTAACATCAGATATTAAACTATATCCATTGAAAATATTTTTTTTAATACCTTATTACAAATAAACTCCAATTTCACAATTACAAAGTCTGAAAAGTATCACAGTTTTAGCCGACTACGTCAGAAGGACGTTAATGTTTTTAGAGGATATGTATGTATGTTTGTATGTATGTCCATTTCTTTGGCACGTGCCACAGCCTAAACGGTTTATCTGATTGTAACATATGATATATCTTTGGAATCTACTCAGTTTGCAGAGTGGCATAGGCTATATAATTTTCGAATATGTTGCCTGCGATCAGAGAAAAAGGGTGGGAGATGCACCTTTTTTTAATAATAACAATCCGGGGTAACAACAATCTTATGAAAGAATAATAACGCAATTACAATGCTAGAAAAAGCTCTATTTCCTTCCATAACCACATTCCGATTCACCACAAACCCAACATACCTTTAAGCCTTAATTAATCACAGTTCATGACCTACAGTATACCTATCGAAGCCGAGCAAGGTTATTAGCCATTCTCCGTTGCAGTGTTAATTCAAATTGACACATCAGGCCAGACGAAAATACCACGCGGCCGTCTGCCTGCCCGCTGTGGGGTGGAGAGTTCCCCACTTTTAAGGTACTTGCCCTATTGTGGGCTACTGCTTGGTTAATGTTAAGTTTTTTTAATTAATGAAAGTAGCGAGTTTGCAGTTCAACTGATGGTAAGTGATCAATACTACCAATGGACATCTGGAATCAACTTCATATAGTACAGGGGTTCTATCAAAAACCAACCACAAATGCGTTGCTACTCCGGGTACTACGGGTCTACTACGGGTTTTTGTCAACCATCAGTTATCGTGTCGGGCATGCGTATTGGTGATCGCGGTTAGTACTGATGATACAGGAAGACGTTACTGCCCCGCTCTTGATTTTCGTCGTGTAATCACCTCTTTATTTATTCAATACGGGCATCACATTGTACAACTACATACATATAATCGAAGTTATCGCATAGCACTCGTTTATATTTCCATTTGCCTTATGAGTAATTTAATTATCTGACGCGGTTTGGCTTTTAGCTCGGACTTATTTTCAATAATTTTCATGAAATAAGGTAGTGGAGATTGCTCTAAGCTTCTATATTACGACAACTGGGGTTGACAGAAGAAACCTTACGCTTAGCACCTCTACTGACGTACGTACACACACCCATAACATACATATACGATACATATTTGAATCACTATTTGTGTTATCCTATTTTGGCTTTACTTACAACCCTCTTTAAATATAATGAAAGTTTCTACACCTATATAACTTAAATAAATTATATGTCAAATACAGACACGTAAATCATTTTTTTAACAGTATAGCAAAGATAATAAAAAATGATTTTCGTGCATAGGTATATAAATATAGTGCATAGTGAAACAAGTGTTTTATCACAGTTTGTGCTTCCGAATGCATTTCGGTGTTGTTGTAATGGTTTTTGACAGTGCACTCCTGCCTTCTCATAAAGCGATGAAATTTAAATGACCCTCTCGGCGTTCATTAAAAATTTTGAGAACGAAAAGTTTGCGATTGCGCTATTGTTTTTCGTTCCCGTAAATTGTTCGGATGATATTTCGGCAACTGTAGCAGTATTCTGTAAAAGAATTCGAATATTGTTACTCAAAAAACTGTGTCTTTCTAAGATGATCGATATTGTATACTGATTTTTTTTTTCATCTTTATCAATGTCCAACTTGTACAATGTAACTTTCTTTTAGTTGTCAATAATATTAACTCGACATGTCTATTATAGAGAATGTTGTACGCACCTGTAATTGGCGTGCATACTATCTTTAGTTCTATGTAAGATTATTGTAATGTGTTATTTGTAATGCTGTTGGTGTGTCATTAAATAAAATTTAAAAAAAATACTGTGATTGTGTTTTTAAAAATTTTGCCACACGAAGTTTAGGACACTAATTCCCTTCTAAGACCTTTTTAGAATCCTATATAAATATTTGTAACATCAAAAGTCCTCAGAGACAAAAGTTTATTTGAATTTCAAACTCGAAACGAAAAGAAAACTTGAAATGTATTAAAATATCAAAACATATTCCGTTTTTAAAGAGATTACATATTTTTACAGAATAAGCCTTCTAATTTCTTTGTTTTTTTTGTTGAATAATAACGGAATCAAAAACGTGAAAGTTTGCTCACGTTAAGTACAATGCGACGAAAATTTTTGTTAGGTTTCCGGTATTTGTCTTTAATTAAGATGGCGGTGACATCACTTTTATACTTGTTTCTACTGTTTTTAGGTTTTCTGTCTGTATTTAGAAACAATGTAATTCTTGATTAACTTCACATTGAGCTCTAGTTTTGTACAAGTTACTTTAAATTTTATTGCTTGACACCATTTCTTCTCCACAACCCTTATTTAAGGAATAAGATCTTGTAGACATAGGCTCAGTGAACGCTAATACGCAAGACCTTCAGCACTAAAGAATCGAGTGATGAGGCGAGCGGAAAATTTTAAAAATATAAATAAAAGTGTTTTAAAATAAAATAAATTGCAAATGAAAATTAAAATGTTCTGCAGTTTGGCTGCGGTGACAACTTCGGCAATAAAAATATTTACGATACAATTTGTTTCAGTTGAAGTTAGTGATGGAGTCCGAAGGCTACAACGAAAGAAGTTAAATAAGATTTTGAAAGTTCTTTTTATAAATATTTAAAAATAAGAGATTCCATTTATTAACAGCGGCGGAAACATAGCCAGTCTGTTTTATATCGGCAATAAAAAAAAAATACCAATATGGTGCTTAATCTAATATATAAAATTCTCGTGTCACAGTTTTTGTTGCCATACTCCTCCGAAACGGTTTAACCGATTTTTACCAAATTTTATATGCTTATTCAGTAGGTCTGAGAATCGGCCAACATCTATTTTTCATACCCCTTAAGGGTTGTCCACCCTTAACATTTTTTTTTTATTTTTTATATGGCAAAACAACGTTTGTCGGGACAGCTAGTATGTATTTAAATTCCTTCATAGGTCATTAGCAACACTACATCCATATCATATAACGTGAACAATAAACCATTTTGTCACGATATAGACATATCAGCAGTGGATAGGTCCCACGCGCTACGGGAACGTCGCGCAAGTTTACGACGTAGCGCCACATCGCGCGGTCGCAGTAGAAACCCACCCAATCAATGTATAAATAATCGTTTACCGATACGTCCGAAAACACGCAAACCACCGGCCGTAGTACGATATTTCAGGAAGGTATTCCCCCGTCCGTCAGACGCAACTACAGCACATCCTATTTATAAGCGTCTATGTATAAATTCACTAAAAGTTAACACCACAACACACGTAACGAATATAAACTCGGAAAAGCCTCTATTAATAATCGACCGACTGACTTTGCTACCAAAAATAATAGTCTAATTGTGAAAAGTTTATGCGGGATGGGTCGTGGACCGGGGCTATCTTGGGGCGGCTAAACTTAGTGGTGCGTGTGAGCCAGATGGTAAAATTAGTGCTGAGTTTCTGTACGCGACGCCGTCTGCTACTGCTCCTCATGACGACACAGCTGCGTCCATTCACTCAGCACGCCAGCCACGGTGACGAGCGCGTAACTAACTGCCAAACTTATGACATGCCATTTTCGAATTGTCCCGCCATATTGTCAGGTGAGGCGGCCATGTCGTCACAGCCCTTAGAATGTCCGACTGATTTACTGCAATGTTAATGTCGATTGAAGTAGCCGTTTTAATTTATAAGGTCAAAGGTGTTCACAAGCGTAAGGCAAACGGAGCGTAAATTTGAAGGGTTGTTGAAACTGCAATTTTTGCGGAAATTATGCTATTTTAATTTAGGTTTCGTTGACGTGTTTATCGGAGGTTCTCGGTTTAAAATTTCAGGCCTTGTTGAGCTTCGTGGCTGTGACCCTGCGAAATGTGTTGAAGCGGCAATTCAAAGGCTTTTTAAAGGGCTTTTGTCCGTCACTTGCGTAACTAGAGGGTAATTTTATTACGTCAAGTGACCAGTGAACTTTCTGGAAGGATACCGTGATATTTCAGAAACTACCTATACATCATCTTAGTGATTGATTAACAACGCCCAACCACCACACATAAAATGTACATTAGCAATTCATTGCAAAATAACACGATGAAAAAATGAAATGGTTTTGAGTATATTTATTACTTATTGTTTGAAAATTAATAAATTATTTGCGATTAAAATTACAAGTTTGTCATAATTATATTATTCAATAAAACAAAAGCATATTTCTTTATTACAATTCTATAAACAATGTAACCCTTTGCTACAGGTTTATTTCATAGCCTTCTTTTAAATTAATTTCTTAATCCTTCTTTTTAATTAATAAATTGTAATTAACATTAAAAGATTTGCCAGTAAATGAGGAAGGTTTTATATATACCTAATTTAGTAAACCTTATGGAGCACAACCGGATAGCTAGTAAAAATTTAGCAATTGGTCACTAGATATAGTTACTTTATTTCTCCACGTATTATGAATACAATGGGAGGACGTAAACATCCGCACTCACATAAACATTCGATTAAACAACCGGGTAGCTAGTAAAAAATTTGCAATTGGTTACTAGATATAGGTACTTTATTTCTCCACGTATTATGAATGCAATTGGAACACATAAACATTTGATTTCTTCCCTTAGAATCCTGTTTAGACAAGATTTTAATTCGGGTAGCGTTGGACGGCTGTTTGGTGACGTTACGATCGTGCTACGCGTTTCGTTTGTCAGGTAACATAATGTGCATCTTGATCGCTCCAGTAACTCATTTTTTCCTTTCTTTCTTTTTTATGGATGTACATTAAGTTGAAAAACAATTGGCAGTTCTTTTTGTCATTGAAAATTTTGGAATGTCCATTACTTAAATATTGTTGTAAGGATTGATAAAAAGGTATCCAACAGTTAGTGACTACTTCGTCGGTAATTTTAAACTATTAAGCCCTTAGTAACATTTAGAAATCGCTATCCAGTGATTGAACTTGGGACCCACGTTTTACTATATCATTCCTAAGCACGGCAAGGCGCATTAAGTCATCAAATACGAAAATCTTACCGGGAAAGAGTGGGGTAAAGCAGATAGCTAATAAGCGAGTAGGTTTGAGAAGCATTCGTGTATTATTATTTACCCGAACTTTGTGCGTACATTACAATACGCATTATAAAAACAAAATGACATTCAAAATTAACAATCTACAACTTAAAATGCAAACACATACGACAAAAGTAGGTTATCAAGCATTTAATTCTGCAGCATTTTTTTTAGTTCCCGTAAAATCCAGTAAAATTTTAAATACATCAATAACCATCTGCATCTATATAATACATATTATTATGAACATTTCACGCCAGCGACTGAATCCTTCAAGGTGACCAAAGGCGTTGGACTGAAGCCAAAAATATCACAAAGAGCATCTATACATCAACTGGCATACGGTATATGTGAACATACGATATACTATGTGTTAGGTTACATATGTGCAATAAAATGCATAATACAAATATTATGAGTACTACGAGTCATACATCAACTAACGTTACGTACAAGAAATAGGAATGAGATTATATGCAAGATGCATGCAATAAGATATATAGTTATAAACTATTTTTAGAGATGAAGACTCAATAATGATGTGTTCAGACAGATATGCTGACGTCACTTTTAAAATGGTTTTTGGCTGAAATCCATGTCACAACTTGGAGAAATCTGGAGCATACCGAACCATACTATTCCTCTGACAATGGCCACACAAGAAGTAGTGATTAGCATTCGTATTCGCAAGAATTTTGCGAATGTAAAATTTGTAGAAAATGTAGAACAGTTTGAAGACCAAAAATGTCGTAAGTCTATACAAATTTACTCCAAAAACAACTCGCCAATTTTTTACATTTTACCGCCCCTTACACTACTTCTGTAGTGCTGCCCATGTTGACGTCAAAATAAAGAATAAACTGAATATCCGAAGTCGCGAATGTCGGTATTCGCATTCGCATCCGCGAATGTTCCAATAATCATGTTCATTACAACACTAAGAAGTAGGTTAGTTTAATAACCACTAAATAGGTCTTTTTTTCAGTTTTAATTCTTAATGGGTGTGATTTCTCTTAGTAAAGTGGTTCTTTAAGTCTTATAACTAGGGTTTTTTTTTTGCGGTCAGCTAAAAAACTTGATGGTGACATATATTCTGGTGTTACACTTCTGGTTCGACTCGAAAGGCTCCGCGGCAACACCAGTTTATGCCATATTATGGGCTTTTGTTTGATGGGTGTCTGAGAAACATATTGTTTCTAAAACGATTCTATAGTCTACAGTGCCGACCTCAGGTTGGACTCTTTATCTTCTTTAGGCTGGATTAGAGGTATTTACAGACGGTACCGATTTTTACTATGAGTTGGCCGAATGCATGGCTCTGTAGATGCCACGTAGGATCATTAACAACTTTTTCATAATTTTTTTATCATCTGATAGTTGAAAAATAATAATTTAGCTCATATTTTTCTTTGTTAATGCTGTGTTTGCCGTGTGGCGCTAGTAAAACATGCTCACATATAGTTATAGATGAAATATTTAATTAGGGTTGAAAAAGTGCGTGATTTCCTATAGTGGATATTGACTACGTGCCTAATACCTAAGCCCCACCCCCCTGCCTTTTTATATACTTAAACCTGTCGATAAAGCAGACGGGCTACATGATGGAAAGTAGTAACCGTCGCCTGTGGACATTTGCATCACCAGAGGACTCTCCAATGCATCGCTGGCTTGGAAGGGGAGCTCTTTTCGCATCTTTTTTGGAGAGCCCCATGTTGAGAAAACGTGACATAGGCACCAGGTCAAAAAGTTCTTCTGAACACTCACCATTGTAAACCCGATAGAACATGCAAAGGCCTTTGTCCCTCCATAGATTCAGGGGTTCTAACTGATTAGTGACCCCAGGGTCATTGATGATTCGGAACGCGCGTTTCTACACAGATTCAAGTGGGTTAAGGTAGTATTGAGGCGCCCCTGCACACGTATGTGAGCAGTACACCTTGTGAGGTTTCACTTGTGCCTCATAAAGCAGAAGGAGATGCCCCACAGTGAAGTACTGCTTGTCTCTGTTTAAGACTTTCCGTGACGTGCGTGGTATTGAATAAGATGTTCATAAGATCATGCATCGGTCATCCATTCATCTATGACGTTTACAGAGTTTCAATATTATCAGGTATCATTAGTATCAGGTTTTCCGTAGACCACATGTTAACAATGAGTTTGATAATATACGTTTTAGTATTTTTTTCTTTATAATATGGAAATATCAAAACGAAACGCAGTTCAACTGACCTGAACTGACAACTGTAATCAACCCCCGATAAGCCCAGAATCATACCAGTGGTTGGTAACCGATGCGATGCTACCCTGGATAAGTATGTATGTCTCTTTTACCACACCCTTCAGACCACTAAAAAGTATATTTTTATCTCATTGAAGTAGCAAACGAGTACGCAGTCCACCTGATGGTAAGTGATCACTGCCGCCCATGGACATGTATAGCGCTTATCTAGAGTAGATTGAGGAACTCCATGGGTGGACTCCAATGACAATTTATTATGGTAGAGGTAGACTGCTCGTTTGTGACTTCAATAATGCAAAAAAAAACATGGCTCGCTATAATATAGCTAGCGATGTTTTTACTCATACAATATACCAATATCAAATAACAAATAATATAGATGTCATAAGTAGTTCGACGATTGTTGTATATTTAAATAGGAACTTTGGTAAATAAATCTATTCTGGGTACGTCGGACTGTTTCGACAGACCCAGAATACATTTCCTTACAACGTGACACCTGTACGATTCTTGTGACGGCGCAGCTCAGCTCAGGTGAATCGGGCCATGAATAACTGACAAACGAATTACCTTGCACTTATATAGACAAAGATATAACCCTATACAAAAATTGTAACTAACACGTTGCGTGTTCTTTCTTCATATTTGATGTTTAGGTACTACGTTACATATTAATGTATGTAAACTCTTCCATCATTTTGCGAGAGACCGATATTACCTTTCTCCACATTATATAAAAATATGTTATATTCTTTATTCAAAAGGTACGAAAAAATAGAAACTTATTATTAACACTAGAAACATTATAAATAAGTTTTAACCTTGTAAGCTCGGAACTTTGGAAATTAACTTTGGTTCTGTCGGAATAGTTTGACAGATATCGTGGCGCAACTCGGGTCCTGCAACTCGGGCCATGAATAACTGATAATGGCCTTGTATTTATATGGAAGAAGATATGATATCTCTTACATAAAATGTAACTTGCAATGGTGCCGGCTCATTTATTCACATTTATTTTATATTAAGGTGCAATTTTATAACCTAATATCAGTAATCTTCTCCATGATTTTTGTTAGAAAGATAGTTTGAAAGTAGTTTGAAAGATATAATGAATACTAGCAACATTACAAATAACTTAAAGTTTATCCCTTATAAATTCGGAACTTCTATAAGTAAATCTATTTCGGGTGTGTCGGAACGGTCTGACAGACACCATGACACTTGTACAAGTCTCGTAACGGCGCAGCGCGGCTCGGGCGACTCGGGCCATGAATAATAGATAAATGCTATGCCTTGCACTTACAGACAAAGTTATAAATGCTTACACGATGATATGTATGCGATGCTGCGTGCATTTCAGTGTATAGTTTTGCAATAAATTATTATAATATAATACAACTTCTGACTTCTTATAAACTCCAGTTTAAAAATGTAGCTTATTTGAAACCCGGAAAGGTCCCTACAAAATAAAAGTTTTTAAGTATGTATATATAATGGAAGAATAAACCTGTGTAACCATTTTTAAGCTTTTATCATCTTTTAAAGATATTATTTCCGACGCAATACATATTATTATTTCTGAATTCAAGTAATATTTCTAAATTCAATTCACCAAGAGAATAGTAATAAAATATTTTTGACTACCCACTAAAACAAGTCCGAAGAAACATTAATTCACAATATTAAATACATGTTAACGGTCTATAAATATAGACTAATGTAAGAAAAAATATGAAAAACACAATTTTATTTAAACACAACCATAAAAAATATAAAATGCTGCCCATTTAATACTCTTTGGAGCTTAAAATCTCGCCACCTCGATAATGACCAGAAAAACTAATATTTAACCAACATTTTATTAATAGTTCGTTGGGTGCAGCGCTTCTAATCTCTCGTCACGGTAAACGGCTCATTAAAATCCGCCATCAAAATGGGAAATGTGGACGCGCGGCCCCGGGCTTAAGAACAAACAAACAAGTAGTACGGCTATCTCTTTCTAATCTTTGGTAAAGTTTTCCGTCTCGCTCGTTTCATGTTTTATATTTCACACCTCGCAACTGGTGTTTGGTAATTTGATTTTTTATAATATGGAAGAAGAGAACGAGAATGCATCCTTGTCGTAAACCAATTATTGTCCCACTGCTGAGCACGAAGCCTATAACTCTCTCAGAGTTATAAGCTATAGCCCACCGCGCTGGCTAAGTGCGAATTGGTGAACTTCACACACCTCCGAGAACTTTTTTTTTAAGAACCCTCGGGTGTGTAGGTTTCCTCACAATGTTTTCAATGTTTCAAAAGATAAGATTTTGAAGGTGGTATAACCAGCGTAGTTCGACCGGGGAAGTACCACCGCCACACCTATTTGTAGCGTGAAGCATTTCTTGTGTTTCGATGGAAGGGAGTGGTTGCCGGCACACTTTCACAAGAGGCGACCATTATAGGCCTCGGTAACGCATCTGTGATTGACTTCAGATGGAACCCATGTTCTGTATGAAGTTGATTATGAAATGTACCTTTTTTAAAGCCATAAATATATTAAAAGACAGATAAGGTAAGATAATAAAAAGTAATAAAAATAAAGTAATTAAAAACCACCTTTACAAAATCTTGTGTAAAGTTGTATACGTGACTGTACTGTGAATTATGACGTCCTTACTCATACATGTCTGAGTAAAGCAATGAGTGGTAGATTTACTTAGAATTCACCTAAAATTCAAAGTTTTGTATCAAATGATTCAAAAACGTAAAATAAGAAAATTTTGCACTTTACATAACTCAATGTGCATTCAAAAGAAGTGAAAAGTAGGCTCAATTATGATGACAAAACAAAATATAAAAATGAGTTCTTGTGAGAAAAACAAAATACGATGGTTTATGGGGGAGATAGGAGCCCCCTCTCCTCTCCACTTCTTTTCAGATTTTGGAAATAGACCTTTATTTTTACTGTAACTTGAGCTATTTTCAAATAATAAAAACGTTTCTTTCAAATAAAGGTTATTCTTCGCCTACCCTCTCAAACGAAAACCCAAAACCAGCCCATGCTACATGAACTAATATTTGTTTAAACAGATATCTATTTTATTTTATGAACGACACTTTGCAAATCACACTCGCTGGAATAATTCCGTATAATTTATGTACTGAACACGTAGCATATGAAAGTGCCAACAACGTCACATCTACGTCAGTACATAATGACTAAAACACCCGTTACGAGAGTTGTTTATCAAAAATGTTATATAAGTTTTTCAAAGTATAATATTGTCCACCACATTTTTTACCACATTTCTACCACATTTTTTAAAGAAGAATATAAGTATTTATATATGACTATCGATCATTGTTTTATTATATTTTGATCATCTTTTTATTATTAATTAGTTGACCCGACGAACTTCGTCCCGCCTAAAAATCAAACATCTAAAATGATCAGTGTTCTTCACCTATATTATGGATGTATTATACATAAAAATACTTCCTCTTGAATCACTCTATCAATTAAAAATACTTTCATTAAAATCCGTAACAAGTGTTAAAGATGTAAGCATGCATAGGGACAGAGAGCGAGAAGCGACTTTGTTTTATACTATGTAGTGATTGAAATAAAAGAAAATTAACTGCGACAATTAAGTCATGATTCTCATTAATATTGTTAAAACTAAAGTTTCAGAGAATATTTGTGCGTTCTGTTACTCTTTTACGCCAGAATTTCCGGTCAGATTTCGCTTAAATTTGTCACAGATAGTATATGACATGGATTAACACATGGGATGTATGGTATAGAGCACTGATAGCCTAAGGGTTGAAACTTGGCCTCTCAATAGGGAGGTCCGAGGTTCAAACCCAGACGCACCGCTGATTTATGTGTGTATTAGAAATTAATGATCACTGCTTTTCGGTGAAGGAAAACATCGCGAGGAAACCTACACCCGAGAATTCTTTAAAAAAAAAAACAAGTCCTTGGACGTGTGTGAAGTCCACCAATTCGCACTTGGCCAGCGCTGTGGACTATGGCCTAAAAGTTTGCTCATTCCGAGAGAAGACTCGTGCCCAACTGTGGAACAGTAATGGGTTAATGGCGTATGGTTGTGTCAGGTAATGATACCTTGGTAAACTGGTAAACGTTACCGAAGTGGGCGGAGCTGCAGGAATAAACTGGGAAAGTATCAGTCTCATAACAAGAAACAGATTTTATGTAATTTAATGACTATTTTGCAAGTACCTTTAGTAATCAATAAACTTATTTAATAAATACTTTAGTTCATAACAAAAAAAACTAATCATATTATTGTACTAATGTGTAGTGTGATTATAATTTTTTTATTGTGATAATAAAATCTTATTAATAACCTGCTGCTGCATATGAGTTTCCTTTCGGAATGATTAGGGCTTTAACTGAGTAGCATGAGGTGTGAATCGATTGCGTTCCCACAACATTCAGAGAATTATGGAGAACTCTTACGAAATCGATGATTTCTTACAATTTTCCTTCACCAATAAATGAATTTACACGTAATCTATATTAGCATAGAATAGAATACTCTTTATTGCACACTATAAACACATACAAAAATAACAATAACATACAAATTAGATCTGTAGTATGCAATAGGCGGTCTTATCGCTAGGCAGCGATCTCTTCCAGACAACCTACGCATGGAATTGGGAAAGATAACACTAATGAAGAGTGGGAAGTGTGTGTAAAGTTAGAAAAGGATTAATGAAGGACAGAAATTATAGTAGGATAAATAAGTAACATTAAGTACACAGTGGAAAAAAAAATGAAATTAGAGACTAAACAAATTAAATATTACCTAATAATTAATCAAAAAATCGTACATGCTCGCTTAAAATTCATATCTAGGACCCTCAGAGTGACAACCCAAAATTCGTCTAACAGACATTACCTATAAAATACCTGCCAGCAATAAGTAACTAAACGCTATAGCTGATATAGAATAAATCTTTCGAATTTCGAGTCCAGTTTATAAAACGAAAACCTCAATTCGAATCAATTATCGCTCGTACCGCTGCTAGGGCGGGAGGGGCGGCCGCCCAGAATAGCTCGCACGTGCCGAAGCTGCCCACGCGCAACAAACATGGCCGCCGGAGCGCATGTGTGCGTGTGATTTATGCAATACACACACGGCGCTTATGCGTTATGGTAGCGCTTGGGTTTAGAATCGGATTGTGTGGGGTATTTTGTTTTGTTATGACTTTGTTATAATTTATTTGTGTAGTAACTTAGTACTTACTATTTTGCGTACTTAGTCGTAGTTTATAACCAGTAACAGAAAGCAAATTATAATGACTGATCTATTAATAATGTTGTTGTATATTTTTATTATATTGATATTATTTTTGTCAATTATTTATTATTTTGTTTATTTAGCCTATTTAACTAAAAATAACTTAACTTTTTGTGATAATTGCAATCTTTATTTAAAAAATCTAAACTAGTCAGTTTCTGTATCATTAATCGTAGTAAACAGAAATTATTTTAAAACTCGTAAATATTATTAAAAATGTTTTCCTAATTTTGCTACACGTAAAGTACATTAATCAGATTTCAAATGTATTTTTATTACATTTAGCGGTTCTGGCATCACCACTTGTCGTAAATTTCGTAATTTTTAAGTGCATTCTTGACTAAGAATTAAATCATCATCATATCCTGTAGACAAAGATTTAAGTACCCAATGTAACGTAAAGAAATTTAATGCTAATATTGATGTGGTTTCAGCAATGCAATTGAAAATGCAATTTAAAATCTTAATGTCTGCTGTTTTATCGTACGTAAATAGGAAATCATTACATAGTATAAAACAAAGTCACTTCCCGCTGTCTGTCCCTATGTATGCTTAGATCTTTAAAACTACGCTACGGATTTTAATGCAGTATTTTTAATAGATAGAGTGATTCAAAAGGAAGATTTTTATGTATGATACATGCATAATATATGGTAAAGAACTGATAATTTTAGATTTTTGACTTAAACGGAACAAAGTCCGCCGGGTCAACTAGTTTTACAATAATTATCTTTAATCATTGTAAAATTTCCTCTTTTAGTTTTCAGATAGATTACGCGTATTGCAACCAGGAATTCCTTTGCGTTCTGTAGACAAAGATCTGACATAGTTCTCATTATCTGGAAAGTTAATTTTATAGAAGTACCCTATCAAAACAAAAGTACTTTCTAAAACCAAAGATTTTAGTTCAAAGGTTTTAAGTGAGCTTGTTCATATATGTTGATACAATATAGTGTTTAACATATTTCGGTGAATATTGTATAAGTTATACAGTTCAATCACTTATTATTTTTTAGTTTAAAAAACAAAGCACCGAAAAGATCTGAGAGTATTCAATTTACTTGAAGATGAAATAATGCCTGTCACCGGTCTTCATCGCTTTAATTTGATTAATTAGATATGAAAACCACACCAGCATTATGAATATCATTTGCACATGTTGATCGAGTTTCGTACATTTGTCCCGACATTTTTCAGGAAAGCTGCATAAATCATGGCTGGCATACTGATAATAATATATTCCGAAGTCTCGATCAAATGCGTCATCTGATGGCTGTCTCAGTTTAGTATAAATATTTTCATGGGCAGTTATGTTTCATTTTTGTTTCTGTTTCTCCAGATGCTTATTTTATGTGACTATAGCATACAATAAAAGTTTAAGTCATAAATCTAATTTTGCGTCTGCATCCCACTGATGCATAACGTATTAGGCATAAAATATATGACGATACTTCTTGATTTTAGTAGGTGTTGTAATATTTTGAAGATGAATAACTAACGATGGTGCAATGCTGCATAATAAAAAATAGTTTTTGTAAGGTAATATGCATGTAGGTAGTGTAGGCACCGATCACAAGGATAGCGATTATATTTTAAGTTCGATTAAGATACAATGTTTATCTTGATTTTCAAAGTTTTGTGTAAAAAAAATATTATTATTTAACTTAACGATGAAGGAAAATGTGGTAAGTAAACTTACATACTAGAGAAAATCAATCCCTACTTAGTTGGCGTGGTGGACTATGATCTAATCCTCTAAGATGCCACCACCAGGCCTATTTCTAGCGTGACTGCTTCGCGCGTTTCAATGGAAGTTTATGGTACTTTGCACACTTTAATAGGAATCCGTGATTCTTAGGAAAAGCAAAGTATCAGTGATTTACTACAGATACAACCCCTCTTCTATATGAAGTTTCTTAAAGAAATCCACAGGCGGCAGTGGCGAGGTACCATCAGAATCAATCATTAGGACTGCATACTCCCTTGCTACTTCAGTATTCTAAAAAATATAGGAATATCGTGTGGCGCGTAGACAGACTCTATAGCGTATATATAATACTGTTTATTGAGTTCTGGTTTATGTTTCAGGAGTGATACTGATACTTTGTACAGCAGATCTGTATCATTCATTTATTGGAGATCGAACACTGAATATTATACATTGTATGTACATTTGTTTCAGTCTGCATTAACCTGAAGTTGCGTGGATTCAAGTTCACTGCTCCTTCACAATGTTGTTGGTACCAGGCGCCCATGTCCACATAGAGCTCATGTACTGTAAGCGTCGTGCGTCTACAGTGACCTAATGATTTGTGGTGCCCGGACTATGTTTACGACAATGTGGTAAATCGGACTTTGTACTTATATAAATAGGTAGCAGGCTTACATAAAATAAGCCTACTACCGGTTTATGTATGGTTACACAATATTTTAGATGCTGATTTAATTGCAGATGTAACATGTGAAAGAAATTTGTATCTTTCGATTTTTTTATGATACTTACTTATCCATAGTAAGCTTTTTACATTTATCGCGCCACACAAAGATTTGCTCCTACGTAGCGTTTACCGTGAACTCAGGAGAAAAGCTTCGTGTGTGGGAAAGGAAACCCAGTCCCAGCACGGAAATCCAAATAAATTATTCAGATACTTGTCTGGCCCAGGCTCCAACCCGGAACCTACCGCGTGTCAAAACCGTATGATGACAGATCTGCCAAGAGGTTTCGTCAAATTGAAGCATTTTGAGTATCATACCTTTACCTTATTCCGCCATTCGTGTTATATTTAATATTCAAAAGAAGAATTACTACAGTGTGTAAGTTAAAAGATCAAAATTGAACTTATACATCAAAAATTTGAGACGAAAGTTATTATCAGCTATTAATTTCCATCCCTTGCAGTAATGCATTACGAGTATAATTCCTAATAACGAATGTAATTAGTCCACCCGCGTGTCCCCTAATATTACAACCATCTGGTCACTGTGCGCATGCGCCGCCTTGGATCACGCGTCGCGGCGCGCGCGCTTCTAAATATAGCCACGCCTCCCGTCGAGGTGCGCCGACACAGACTGGAGATTTCCAACATTCTTCACCGAGCTTATTGTTTTTCTAGTCCACACGCTACGTACCGTATAATGGGGATTTGTATAAAGTTGAATTAATATATTTATCTTATCTTCATTGTTGTAAGGTAACAATAAAGGTCAATTTATACGTAGTACATTTTGTGGAACTAAAAAATACATGTTCATATTTTGGGTTGCAGTTGGGATGCAGTTATCAAAAGGATGTAACATTCATGTTTTTAGCACGTAATCGTCCGTAGTAGACTATGTTATCAGAATCAATTCTAAGTGTTTATCTCAATTACCGAAAATAAGAGTGCAATACCTTTCTTTCGCACTAATATGTATAACCTAACTAATACTAATATGTCAAACTTACCCTTAACATCGACTTGAATGATCGCAGATCTAAACTACTAAAGTTAGCGCCTTGAAATTAAGACAATATGATAATTTTATGACATAGACACAAATAAGAAAGGATTTTTTGATATACAACCCCTAAATAGGTTTTTATATTATAGTATAGATATCGCAGGCAATGGATAGATATTACATACTTCTTTGATTAAGCCATTTTAATGTTAAAATTACAACATATTTTAGAATTTGATCTTATTTTATAATTTTTATATTGACTATCGTTAGCTTAAACCATCTTCCAGCTAACGTTGTCTTTTAAGTTATATGTATTTGTTAGGCCTTTTAAAATTTATAAAAAAATTTACTTACTAACTAAAGTTATTAAGTTAGTAATTTCTTGTATTCGACGTACATATGTAAGTCAATAAACATCTGCAGAACTCTTTTTTGCTGCAAGGAGTATAAATTTCTTATAATGGTGTATTATAAATTCTAGGGTGTTCTAGCATTTACTCTAATAAAAGATCTTTATTTGAATGCCATTCTGCTAATAATTTATATTTAGATATCTATACGTCAGGCCAGACAAGTATCTACCTACAAATACATGCAACTTTTTTTACCGAGAATGTCGCCTTAAATCAAACTTTTCTAATAATGAAAAGTTTGTGTTATAAGAACTTAGCCTAAAAATCGGAGAACATTATAAAACAAGAATTGTAAAGAATCTTTCAAGATATTAATAATTGATGTGAAAATTATTTTTACTTTGCTTTCCCCGACTTTGTAAGGAGCTTAACAGTAAACTATTGAACATGGAAATATGGTGATAAAATTTATGTATGTACCAATATTGAATATAATGTAAACTTGTATATTTATTGTTGAATTGTATATATACGAAATGTATATATAAATACATATACGAAATATGCAAGGCATATCGCCTTTAATTTTGAAGACCTTAAGTGTTTCAACTCCGAAAGTTCCTCGTCACTCCTATTTCTGTCTCATAACAGTAGTATTATGGTTTGCAATGTATGACAAAGAAACTTGTCCGATGCGATTCAACTTAATCCTCAGAGGTAGCAACTTATTAGTGTAAATCCTGAGGTCGCCCGTCTCACGACAAGATAGTCATGTCGTCTCACCACTTAAATGGACTACATCGTCGTCAACCCATTATTGTCCCACTGCTGGGCACGGGTCTTCTCTCAGAATGAGAGAGTTTAGGCCATAGTCCACCGCGCTGGCCAAGTGCGAATTGGTGGACTTCACACACCTCCGAGAACTTTTTTTTATTTTTATAAAGAACTTTCGGGTGTGTAGGTTTCCTCACGATGTTTTCCTTCACCGAAAAGCAGTGATAATTAATATATAATACGCACATAAATCAGTGGTGCGTGCCTGGGTTTGAACCGCGGACCTCCCGATTGAGAGGGCAAGTTTCAACCATTACACTATCACTGCTCATGCAGATGGACTACATATTTACTTCTATATTATCAAGTAAAATCTACTTTTATTTATCTGATTGATGTAGCAAACGAGGAAGCAGTCCAACGTACGATAAGTGGTCACTGCCGCCCATGGACATCTGTAAGCACCTTTAAACAGACCATGGGTTCTATCTGAAGGTGCGTTGCTACTCCGGAGGACTAAGGTGGTCGCCTCATAACAAAGTGTGCCGGCAACCACTCCCTTCCATCGAAACGCAAGAAATGCTTTACGATAGAAAAAGGTATGGCGATGGTACTTGTACACCTGAAAACATTTACTTAACCTAATTTATTAAATAAAATTTTAATAAATTCCATAAGAATTTTTTTAATTCAGATTGGCAAAACATGTTCGTTGTTTACGGGTAATAGTGTATTTTAAGTGTAATCTAGATAAGTGTGTTATATAATAAACCTTTTTCAGCTAAAATTACCGTCGACCCTCCCACGCAGATAATTACAATTGAATTTTAAACTTTAGCTTGTAACCTACTCTCTTGCTAATGGTTATAGTTACGTAATATTTGTTTACAACGAAAAATTAATAGTATCACCATTTGCGTTTTCATCCTATGTACCCATACAAACTTCTATATAAATTTAATAAATCTATCTATCTATATATTAATCCGTGAAGCAAAAATTTGTGATTCGTTTTTAAAATACTTGCCGCAGGCGGAGGAGTATGAAATTACGCAAGGTAATAGTTGATGTAGAGAAGAATTGCGCAATGCTAATATTTTTTTCACATAGTGCATAAAACACACATAAAATCAACTAAAACACATTACACTTACTACCTTGCATTTGGCACAAACACGTACATAATAAACGAAATAGAACATTCAATGTCTTACTATGAAAACACGTAATCAGAGAAATGTCAGATGGCTTTGTCAAAATACCCGCTATTGTTTTTAAATTCAGCTTAGTTAAAATACCTTTTTTATCTTTAACGGGTGTATTCAAAATAACTTGAAAATTATTACAATTTATTTGAATTAGACAAATATTGGTGCTATTTTGGAGAATATGAAGTTTAGTTTTTTAATTTAAATTACGGTCGAATTTCGATCGTCGCGACGGGTGACTAGTTCATACAAAATACACCGATTTAATGGTTGTCAGCTTTGTAACATAAAGTATTTCATTTTGTTCATAGGGGTAGGAATGTATCTGTGATCAGCTTGAGATACAAAAAGCTTATTTGGAGAAGATTACTGCAGATGTCCTGAGCAGCAGAGATACCCCATCGTCATATGAAATGTTCAGACATACTTTTATCGTATTACAATGTTAAGATGTTATTTACTTAATACCTGGGTTTGTTTTATGAAATGTATCGAAAATTTCCAATGACTAATAACAAAACAGCCGTCAGTCACATTACGAGCGGCTGTCGTGATCGAAATCCTTGGGGAAATTGGAAACCGATGAGTGTTTAATTTTTAAAATGACCTTTTCGTTAGCAACTATAGAGGTGATTTTTGCGTGAAATAAATTGTGATTTATGTTGTTTTCTATAACGAAACGGTGGACACGTGCGCCGTGCGCAAAGTAAGCTGAGATCCTTTGGCAGCTGCGTCTCGATTGTGACGCCCGCAATGACTCAAGCGGTCGGGAGAAAAATTGTGAATCGGACAAGTTGAATCATTTAAAGAACGGGCTTCCGCTAAAGCTAACGGATCGTATAATGTGTTCTATTTTGCACCCTTAATTAATCCAGAAATGTAGAATGGTTGTAACTATAGGTCTGTTATGAGAGCTGTCCAACAGGCACAGGCTAAAACAAAAAAAGATCGACTAGTCTTTATTAAATTACTATACACTAGATCTTTTTAGGTTCTTTAATTGGATAGCAAGTCTTCCCCAGGAAGAGACTTGCTTTGTTCCTATATGGATTAATAGGGACGTAAGATGGATGAATATTAATCACATTTCTTGTGAATTTAAAATGATTGCATTTTTATATTCAGATAAGAAAAGGCGATTTTAGTTTTCAAAATCTATCTTGATTGACTTGCTTTCTAGGTGGTATTTTGAAACATTTGTAGCGTATTTGAAGGGGCCTGAATTAAGGTACATAATTAATAGCTTTCAAGCCGCAACTTTTTCTAAACAAAAACTCCTACTAAATTGGTAAGCGTATCGTAAACGTGGTTCTATCGGGGAGGTATCTTCTATTCTATTGCCAGGTAGACTTAATACTCGTTTGCTACTTCAATGTTATAAAAAATCTCAGTGGGGGAGTAATATAATGATGATGAAACATCGTTTACGTGTACAATAGCGTAGAATTGCAAGTAACCTTGTAACAGAGTGAATCACGCTTCGGAAAATTTAATACCTACCTGTACAATGCACGTAGTTTGCCCCTGAATTTCAAGTTAGGTGTATGATAGAGTAATTAATTTTCGGTAATTATATATTGAAACTAGAATATATCCGCCGCTTTGCCTGCTTTGATCATGCCTTAAGATGGTATTGAGTATCCCTCGTGTTCTTTTAGGTCATAAACTATGTATGTGCCCAATTTTAGCGAAATACGAACTGTAGCTTTTGCGTGAAAGAGTACATACATCTTAGTCGTAATATAAATTCGCTACTTATTCTTAAGTTATAAAAATACTAGTTGAATCCCGCAGCTTCGGCCGCGTTAACATAAGTCGATTGTCCCGTGGGAATAAGATATATTTCCTCTGTAAAAAGTAGCGTATATGTTAATCCGGAGTATCAGCTAACTCCTTACCAAATTTTATGAAAATCGCTCCAGCCGTTTACCCGTAAAGTAGTAACAAACATACACACTCACAAACTTTCGCCTTTATAATATTAGCATGATGATGTGTCAGGGAATTTTTTTTTCCTTCTTTTTCTAACATTCGCCATGCAATCCACCTAATGGGTGTCACTGCCACTTGGCCACCCGGCAATGGGCATCCTCACCCATCCGTCGAAATACTAGGACTTTTTTTTTTTTTGTTTTCGAGGGGGAAAGCTTCAAAAGGTACCTGACGCCGTGGGAGCGACGCAGGGTTATGTGGGATTTTTACCGCACTAAAACCCCCCGGTGGCCGTCCTCGGCGCTGAAAAGGAGGACTCCGGGATCTCGAAACGACTTCAACCGGAATCCTCCGAGCGCGTTGTCCCATCGGGCTCCTCCCAGATGGGCGGCTGGGCCCACCGCTCCGTCTAGTCTTTACGACGGTATGCGACCACACATACCGCCGTCCTTCCCGGGATTGCCTGACCGAACGGTTCGAGCTCCCACTCTAGCCGTCTGCAACCCCGGAAGCCCCTTTTAGTCGCCTCTTACGACAGGCAGGGGATGCCGTAGCCCTATTCTGATCCCGGAACTACAGGGCGTCGAAATACTAGGACTGATTTATACTTCGTTTAAAAGAAGATCCGATTCTGAACAGTTAATCATAGTAAAAAAATACAACCACATTAACTTAGTTTATTCATATAATGTTGATGTTATTACCCGACGTAAATTATGATGCCTAGAGCCTAACATAACTCTAGTAACATAACTCTGCCCAAGCTGAGCGTAACTTCATGAGTCACTTTCGGTTTTTTCAGCTACGATTTATTCTGCTTGGCGTAGCGTAGTTTCGTATTGCCCGGATCGAAATTGAATTAACCTAACCTAACCTAACCTAACATAACTCTAGTAACATAACTCTGCCCAAGCTGAGCGTAACTTCATGAGTCACTTTCGGTTTTTTCAGCTACGATTTATTCTGCTTGGCGTAGCGTAGTTTCGTATTGCCCGGATCGAAATTGAATTAACCTAACCTAACCTAACCTAACATAACTCTAGTAACATAACTCTGCCCAAGCTGAGCGTAACTTCATGAGTCACTTTCGGTTTTTTCAGCTACGATTTATTCTGCTTGGCGTAGCGTAGTTTCGTATTGCCCGGATCGAAATTGAATTAACCTAACCTAACCTAACCTAACATAACTCTAGTAACATAACTCTGCCCAAGCTGAGCGTAACTTCATGAGTCACTTTCGGTTTTTTCAGCTACGATTTATTCTGCTTGGCGTAGCGTAGTTTCGTATTGCCCGGATCGAAATTGAATTAACCTAACCTAACCTAACCTAACATAACTCTAGTAACATAACTCTGCCCAAGCTGAGCGTAACTTCATGAGTCACTTTCGGTTTTTTCAGCTACGATTTATTCTGCTTGGCGTAGCGTAGTTTCGTATTGCCCGGATCGAAATTGAATTAATCTAACCTAACCTAACCTAACATAACTCTAGTAACATAACTCTGCCCAAGCTGAGCGTAACTTCATGAGTCACTTTCGGTTTTTTCAGCTACGATTTATTCTGCTTGGCGTAGCGTAGTTTCGTATTGCCCGGATCGAAATTGAATTAACCTAACCTAACCTAACATAACTCTAGTAACATAACTCTGCCCAAGCTGAGCGTAACTTCATGAGTCACTTTCGGTTTTTTCAGCTACGATTTATTCTGCTTGGCGTAGCGTAGTTTCGTATTGCCCGGATCGAAATTGAATTAACCTAACCTAACCTAACCTAACATAACTCTAGTAACATAACTCTGCCCAAGCTGAGCGTAACTTCATGAGTCACTTTCGGTTTTTTCAGCTACGATTTATTCTGCTTGGCGTAACGTAGTTTCGTATTGCTCGGATCGAAATTGAATTGGCAACCGCTTTTAAAGATTTTAAGCTGAAAATATAACTATAAAGCCAACCTAACTAATTAATAGTTCTGATATCCTGTTTGTCAAACATCCAGCGGCGCAACTTGATGTACAGAGCTCTTCCTATATAGGGTAACTCTTATTCTTATTGGTATAAAGTGAAAGTTTGTGTGGGCGTATGTTTGTTCGTTACTCTTTGACGCAAAAAGCACTAGTCGGATTTCATTGTAATTTAGCACACAGATAATTTATGACCTAGATAAAAGCATAGGATACGCATTAGACATTACGGAAGCGGGTGAAGCCGCGGTAATGCGCTAGTCTTTTATAATAAAAAATCCTTATTTAACTGATATAACCGTCCCTCAAGAAGAGCTGGAGGAGACCATAACCCCCTCTGCTCCCTACCCACGCTACGTCGCTATTCCTTTGAAATAATTACTTTTTTTTACTACAGTTTGAGACTGAAAATACACTTTGTATATTTTATTCATTGTTCGTGACATAAATTACGTCAATTCAATTTTGCAAAACATCGCATTCGTTCGTTTTAGATACAAGTGTCGTTGTCATAATGACTAAGTCCACGCTATTTTTGAGTATAGTAACTGATTTGTTTCATAATTTCCAAGATGGTTTCCGTGTTTAAGTGGGTGGAGTTTTTCTGTGTATGTAAAATAAAATTGCGATAAAAATAACGCACAGCGCCATCTCTTATCGGTTTATGGAAGATGAAACATGATGGAATAACATGAGTCAACGTGCTTCTTTCCTGAAACAGTATTTACAATTTTGCGGGCTTCAATTTAATATTACGTACTAAACCACTTGTGATAGTTAAAATTATACCTATACGTTTTACCTGATAAAATGTGTCAGTAGTTTTTATTGCTTATCAATCAATTATACTTAAATAATACTTCAGCCAATGTCCACCAATTCGCACTTGGCCAGCGCGGTGGACTGTGGCCTAAAACTCATTCTGAGAGAAGACCCGTGCCCAGCAGTGCTACAATAATGGGTTGTACCCAATACTTCAGCTGTATTATCAAATTACAATCTGGACTATCACATCATTCGATAGACCAAACTGTGCCAGATCGAATGAGCATGAACAGGCAAGTAGAGTTCTAACAAATTGTCTAACTCGCGTCTGTTGCTTGCATTTCGCATTGCACCTGCCGTCTCTCACTTCAAACGAATTCCGAGCCAAATACTTGTAGACCGAGCTAAGTAGACAATTTCTCTTGAGTGCAATCGAACGTCAGTAGATCAGTTATGATACAGGGTTGCGCAGTTGAATCGAGTCTCAATCGTAAAGTCCAATAGCTAGGAATGCGTTTCAACTATGTCCTTAGTTCGTTGATCGCGGGTTTCAGGTCAAGCTGCGTGGCGAGGCGGCTGTAAAGCGAAAGTCGGATCGCTTTCGATATTTTTTACTAATTTTCCGAGATAGAATTAGATTTTCCGATACAACTTAACTAGGCATTTAAATACATAGCATGAATTATTATTTCGGGATATATTTTGTCATATTTTGACCAGCTGTTAATTTTTTTTTATTTACAAAGTAATTTTCATGTTTTCAATAAAACATAGTATTTTACGACATAATGAGGTGTTATTTTTCATTATTTTAATATTTATCTTCTATTTTTTTTACATAGGTTTTTGTAGTAGTTACTATTAAAGTAACTACTACAAAAACCTCTGTTTTTAAATCACAACTACATAGCTAAATAATAATAGTAATAAAAAAATAATAGTAGGTTTGATGTATAATAGTTATTAAAGTTACAATAAATAAGTATCTATACTAATTGTTCAATATTCACTGATATGCCCTAAAATATAATGTATTCGTTTCGAAGTTACATTCGCTGATTTTCGACAAAGAACCAGCCAGGCTTGTCCTAGAGAGGGGGTGATTGTGTGTTGGCGTGGTGCCAGGCGGCGTCTCTGGCCGCGAGCCAAATCGGGAGCGTACAGTGGAAAAAAATGGCCGTCGCGCATCTTTGATATGCGTCAGAGCTGCGCGCGCGCACGCTGCGCGTTTCGAAAGAAAACACGGTTTTCACAACTGAAGCGCTTACGTCTGCTGACCACGAGACCGTTAACGTCGCATTTGCTAAAGTTTGATTGACATTAAGGATACACGCACTGTTGTTATATGAAAAAACTGCGACTTGGCATGCCATGCAATGAGGTTGTATGCCGACATTTCAGACTGTGTACATGTCATAAACATGTACACAGTCTCAAATGTTTTATAGTTAGATAAGTCACGTTGCCTTAGTGAGATACACAAGTTGGACTGCCTATTCGTAAGTAGGTCCACCTGCAATGGCTGACTAATACCTTTTGTATATATATAGTATTGCGATTTGCAGCATTCCTTCTCACATCTCCAATGTCGGTGGACTTTGAAAGAAAATAGAGTAGTATATTTCAAAATTGAAGTAATTTTGAAATAGGTGCTGCGATTATACTATAGATTTTAACCAAAAATAATGTTCTTGAAATAAATAAATAAGTTTTGCAGAATCGGCAAAACTTAAAATAGAAAAAGTGATGCGATACTACAATGGTCTCAATATGCAGCAGGTTCTAGGTTCGATCGCAAAAATAAGAGTGAATATTTAATTGATGAATTTCGGTTTCTGTTCTGGGTCTGAGTATTGGTATTTGTCTCAGGCACCTAAAAAAAGTTGCCAAAATTGTATATAACTTTAGCAAACAGCCGTACAACATAAAACTATTTGTTTACCTAAATACAAACAATATAAAAACAACTCGGTTTCAGACATAAGATCGATTGATGCGAGTTTGCGATATTCGTAACAAAGTTCTGTGGAAATCAATCAATGTGTAAGTTTTGCCAATGCGTGGGTTCTGATATTGCCTGAAAATCGAGCGTAATATTTTACTTATTAGGCCTGTATGTCCCGACTAACTCTTGAAAACCATCGAATATCGTCTGATTGAAGTAGGAAACCCACGCAAAATGTAGTAGGAAAGTAATTAGAAATTTGAAATCAAATGTTTTATTACAGTTTTCAAACTTTATCTAAAGTAATAACTAAGGTATCACTACACAGGATAAAACAAAGTCGCTTCATGCTGTCTGTCCCTATGATCTTTAAGACTGTGCTACGGATTTTAATACAGTTTTGTTTAATAGATACAGTGTTTCAAGAGGAAGGTTTTTATGTATAATACATGCATAATATAGTGGAGGAACACTGATAATTTTAGATTTTTGGCTTTTAGGCGGAACGTAGTTCGCCGTGTCAACTAGGTACTGATAAAAGCACAAAAAATCACAAGAAAAAAGAAATATGTGATATTCACAATGTAAGGTTGTTTTGAAGAAATCGCAGTTGGTAGTTTAAGTTTTTGTGCAAGTTAGATCAATTAATATTTACGAAGTATTTAGAAACACAAACTTTTATTTCAGTGCAATGAAAAAGAAAAATGAACTTTGTGGTAACCAAACCATTTTTTTTGTATTCTACATTTTTATTTCACATCTTGACCTAAACTTACTGTCTAACAATAATGTCTGTTAACATCTGTTAATGTAACATTCCTAGTTAATTGAAAACTATTGAAGTAAGTTAAATTTCACCTATTCGAAAGGTTTACTTTCGAACACGATGATTAATGAAAACCTTTTTGGTACCAACATTTTAAAATGAAGCCTCACAAATAGACTATTGTTTAAAGTCTGGTTTATATTTTAAAATAGAATATCTAAAATAGCTTCATTTTAAGTTAAGAAGCTTATGATAATGCTATATTATTATTAATTTTAATTATACGGCTATACAAAATAATAAAATCTGTTTATTTGTATCTTTAAACTAATATTTTTTTTTATTAATATCAGGTATGTCATTTCTATTACTTCTGTACGCTCCACAATCAAAGCTTTGGATTAAAGTAGCATAAGGTGCTCCACACTTTCCAAAATCGTGAGGTTTCATATCCATCAAGGACATATGAAGTATATTATATTATTGTTTGTTACTTATCTAGGAGGATACATTGAATTAACACATAGAATTTGTAGATCGGATTATAAGGCCGCGATTTAATGCTGTAGCACAGCACGCTATATTTTCCGGCAAATCTACGTGATTTTGATTGCAATCTAGCATAATTATTTTATCATCTGACATAGAAGAATAAAAGCAAAATACCTTATAAAGCTTTAGTTCACAAACAAGAAAACAACCTGTGTACCATTTACTAAGAAGGGCCTACCGCGAAAGATAACATCAATCACCAATACTCCAGTGCACTACAAAAATCAGGTTACGAAGTAAAACTTCGGGTCAAACTAGTTCAAACATATCTTTCCTGTTTACGCCGGCACCGCCTGTTGCGCTGGGCGCTTGCCAAATATTTTCCGGCGGTTTTCCGCGACATTGTCGAGTGTGTACTCTCTATTAGATTCTAATGACACTAAATACTATATAGTTCAGTCATCGAGTAGTAACATTCGCAGTCCTGAGAATAATAGAGACAATAATTTTCGTTCATTACATACGAGCGAAACGCATACACACAAGCACCATTGATTATTCAAAATTAGTTATATGTTAAGAAATAAAATGAGTTTAAATAAAGTAAAATTAAAATAGATATAAAATTCGTTTTTCAAAAAAAGAAAATAATGCTTAAAATGCATTGAGTACACATTACCAAAAAAGATTATGAAATGAAATGTCTTTGTTTAGTATAACCCTACCGCAACACTTACAAATTATTGAAATATTTATTTTGTCTTGTTGCGGGTTTGTCTTTTTTGTTATTTATATCATTTTTTTTTAAATATAACTACAATCAAATTTTTACATGGTAATGAAACTTACAAACTCTCGAAAAATCGCAATTTCTATAAAATTGAATAAAAATAAGCTCAACAATTAAAATATCGTTTCCACTACAATAATATAATAAACATTAAAAAAGAACAGATTGTAAGTAGCAATCGGCTAATGCTTTCTATTATAACTATTCAATTCAAATAAAAGCAGAGATTTCTCGTAAGCAAACCTCTCTGTTTACAAAGCTTACGTCTGCTCCACTGGACGTCTGCCAAAGATACTTAACGGTTTTCCACGACAATATCAAGTGTTAGAATGTGTTCTACTTAGTTTTAACGACTTTCTTGATTCGTCAAATACACTGATTGAAATGATTTCACAGCAGGGTATGAGGTTATATAGCCTTAGTTTAAATATACGTAGTTATTTTTTAGTATAAACAAATAAGACGAGGAGCGTCGTTTCAATAAGCTTTTCATAGGTATACCTCTACACTATGACTCCCTATAAATAAGAAGTGAAATAAAAATAAATGTCTTTATTTTGTATAGGCCTACGGGGGCACTTATAAATTGTCAGTTACACATTTATTTACACTACCACCGGGTCGGAACACGACTTCAACTGAGAAGATCCGGCAAGAAACTCAGCGGGTTTGTCTTTTTTGTTATGTTGTATATTTTTTTTCAATCATGATTTTTTTAAATTGTAATGAAAATTAGCTCCAGTATCTTGCCGTACAGTTAATAAAGACCAGCTAAATACCAGCTTAGTCTTCCAGCTTAGATCTATATAATGTTAATGTTACTTACAAAAGTCGATGGGCTGCAGTGATCACTTACCTTCAAGTGAATTGTACGCTCGATCACTCGTAGACTCAAATATTATCCTAAAATACATATAATAGAAAAACAACGACTACAATCAGAACATTTCTTGTTTACTCGCCTGTTGCGCATTGGAATCCTGCCAAGAACAATTGCAATTTCCACGACAATGTGGTTACCATATCCTTAATATTGGCATAGTAGAGTAACAAATTGGTCTTTCTAGATTTACACGATTTTCAAGAAGGCTGCAGTCATATCGTCAACCCATTATTGTCCCACTACTGGGCACGGGTCTTTTCTCAGAATGAGAGAGTTTAGGCCATAGTCCGTCGCGCTGGCCAAGTGCGAATTGGTGGACTGCAGGCTGCAGTCATACAATTGAATAAGTTCTAGTGATATTGATACTTGCTGTGTCACTATAACACACTTGCTTCTAAAATTCAAAAGCTTGAAGTAGAGGAACCTTTTATGTCCTGAGTCGGAAGGCACTTTTATTACACTGTTACATTTACATGTTGTTACTGAAGTATTACTAGTTACAATGTTCAAGGGTATGATAGAGAAGTAACATACACATATTCTCGTAAGTCATCCGTGTTCGGTGCCGGGAAACTTGTCGAGGAAAAAAATAAGTTCGTCAAGAATTAATATTTATAGTTTGAAAAATGCTAGCGAGAAATTATGTCCAAGGAAGTACCGTACCGTACCGTATTCTAAAAGGAGATGTTTTAGTGAGGCCTCTGGGTAACTGACGAAGTTTTGAAGCAACAGTTTTCCAAAATCATCTTTTTAGTATAATAGGTCATTTAAGGAGGCTGCTTTCTCAATTTTACTTTTTTTATAAGATTGAAGTAGAAAACGAGCATTCAGTCCAGCTGATGGTAAGTGGTCACTGCCGCCTATCTGAACTCAAATACAGATACGTCGCTGCTCCCGAGGACTAAGATGGTCGCCTCATATAAAAGTGTGCCGGTAGTACCTCCCGGGGTACTCTGGTTCTACCACCTTTACTAAGGCAAATGATTTAAAATATATATTTTTCCACTGTAATTTTCCCTTTGATCATTAACCATAGGCACATCTGCTATAAATACGAATGGTGTCGCTGCATTTAAGCTAAGTAACAATAAATTTAAACGAATGAATTGAGTTTACAAATTGCATCCTTAATTATCTGCTCTTACAAGATCTGGGCGTGAATATAGTTATTACCCTTAACGACGGAGGTTTACGAGTATTTGTATTGTGTTATTAGACGGCTGTTCTAATATATTTGGCATTTTACGAGACTTATTTTGGCTCAATTCACCAAAACTGCTTGGAGCGCACGTGGACATAAACGACCAATCCAATTTGATACTAAATATTGCATACGTACTTATAAGTTATAGACTTAGTGATAATACGTATTAGTTCTAAAAAAATTGCCATGTCAAACGGCGAGATTTTTAGGAGTATGCAGGAGAAATACTCATTCTATCTTAAAGTATCAGAATGAAAAATAAACATTATTCAATGTGAAATTATTATCCATATTGATTTTTTTCGAGAGTAGACTTAAAGAGACAAGAACTTTCAATAAGTAGCATTTATTGTCGTTACAAACCTTGTTTATTATTATTTTAACGTAGAAAAAAATTTCATTGATTTCTCACTTGAGTTTTCTTGAGTCTTATCGGCTAATATTCCACCGTATTCCTCTGTGTGTCTTGTGTCGAGACTGTGTGTAACTATGCAAATTGCATTATGTCGACAGTGGCCCTTTCGTATCTATGTCCATGTTTATGTTGTTAAACATGAGTTGCTATTTTTACACTCTCCTAAAACCAAGGTCTAGAACCTAAAATTACGACTTAGGATCGTACACAAACTATTAATGTGTTTCATGATATGGTGGGCTACGAATACTACGATGTGCATCGCAAGAAGCCTCAGTTGCTTCATAACGATGGAAATAAAATTGAGAGAAAAAATTGCTGGACTACATTTTCACGGCACGATGCCATGTCGTGTTTTTACGCGAGGTCCAGCCCAGACGGCTCGCCACATCGCTTTTATTAGTTTAAACCTTTAGTAGGCCACGAAACATCAGTTTTTAATGTAATTTTAAATTTTGAGCGAAATTTAACATACTTCGCTACTATTTGCATTAAAATTTCGTTTTTAACATTCAACACTGCATAACCGTTCTAATAAGACCTCGAAATTTCACTGCAAGTGTAGAGAAAATTGCTGAAATCAGCGAAACGCTTGCAGCTCCAAGAGAGTATCGCTCATAGCATTTGTTTTGTGGCTCTCGGCTAAATTCATAAACATATGTTTGATTTTAACATTTAAATCGACAAGCTAATTTGCTTTTAGCGTTACTTGAGGCTTGGTTCAGTCGCACTTGGCTACGAGTTGGTAACCGCGATCGACAAATAACCTCAATGATAGACGAGTAAAGACGCTGTCAAACTAGTGCTACAATAGTTTTCATTACGAAGACTGTCTCCAGCATTGATGTGGATCGACTTGGCGTGAATCCAACATCGAAAGTCGTAGCTGTGAAAATTTACATGCGTAGCTCTGAGCGTACAGTCGAATACATTATCTCGTAATGTGTCGTTAAGAGCTTGATGTAGATTTGGGAGTAACAGGTAGATTAGCGTTTACGCCTTACGATGGGATCGATAGATATTCATGTGCGATTATCCGGTGCAGAATGGGTTTAGTTTACGCGATGCGTAGCTGTAATTTGATTAGGTAATTAGACTAATCCTTTTTATCTATTTAAGGTATTATTTATTAAAAGTGAAAATTTTATTTGCTTTACTTTGATAAGTTTTTCGAATACTTTTATAAGTATATGTATTTGTTATTAATTTAATAACATAATATTTAGATTTAGATAACGACCTAATTATTAACGTAGCTAGAAATTTACCTCTTTAATGCGTTTCGTAATTTTATAACATTTTATAACCCAGAGTTCTTTTTAAAAAAAATAGTTCTCGGAGGTGTGTGAAGTCCATCAATTTGCACTTGGCAAGCGCGGTGGACTATGGCCTAAAACTCTCTCATTATGAGAGAAGACCCGTACCCAGCAGTGGGACAATAATGGGTTGTACCCCATTGAGTACCTATCTTTTCCTACCGAGAGCTATTGGAACTAATCAGCATTGCTTTAATGTTTTACTGTTTGTAAAAAATATTTAAAAATGTGTTCTATATCTACCCTATTTTATTACCAAATTAATTTAAAATATATCTTTTAAAATTAGAAATTTTGTAAACAACCCCAGATAATATCAGTGATTCGCCTCAGATGCTGCACCTAAAACTAACGTGGTACGCCTTTGATGAATATAGTAGCCCTTTGTTAGGCAAAAAAGGCGTAGCTATCGTATCTTTGGTGTTTTGATAGGGTTTTATCTTATCACATGTTCCTATACTAGGCACATAAAATACTAGCACAACAGCAAAGGAACACATCGTAAAGACAACACGACAACACACCTGAGAGCTCTCTCAAAATTTCTCAAAGGTGCGTGGAGTCGGTCAATTCGCACTTCACCAGCGTAATGGACTACCTACAGCCTAAAAATCTCATCCTGAGACCTGAATCCAATAGCGGGACATTAACGGTTAGACAAATAGAGCAACACTGTAGTTTGACCGGGGAAGTACCACCGCCACACCTATTTCTAGCGTTTCTTGCGTTTCGATGGAAGAGTGTGGTTGCACACTTTAATATGAGCCGATCGTCATACCATCACAGTCTCGAGAGTAGCAACGCTGTGATTGACTTCAGATAGAAGCCATGTTCTGTATAAAGTTGTTTACAGATGTCCATGAGTGGCAGTGGCCACTTGCCATCAGTTGGACTGCATGCTCGTTTGCCACTTCGATCTGATAAAAAAATCGCACTTCACTAGCGCAGTGGACTACATCCTAAAATCCCATCCTGAAAGAAGACCTGAGTCCAATAGTGGGGCATTAACGGTTAGACAGGTTTTTTTTAATAAACACGCTTTCTACGCTCATAGCCCCACATTAGGATTTTCTCTTGTGTTATGGGTACCATGGACACACACAAGATGAAAACACAAACACCTAGACCCAGAACAAGAATCTAAACTCATCATTCAGATATCTGTCTGGCCGGGAATCGAACCCGGAACCCATTGTGCGTCAGACTGTTAGAGCAACACTGTTAAGTAAGTATAAAGGATTCTTACCACTTCACACCTGTCATTCTTTCACGAACGGATCATTAGGGGCAGCTCATTTTCCAACGACTGTACGACGAGGAGACGTTGACCTCGAATGCATGTCTAGCCAAATGTCGGCATGCCGATCTGTTGCGTCTCGTCGTATAGTACATACGATTAGCAGAATTCATGCGAAATATGCCAAATGCATGCTCTTTATGTAAGTACAGAACGTAGAAGATTGACCTACTTCCTAAAACTAAAATAAGCTTTTTTCTCTCTGTCATTAATTTTACGCAACCGTTCCTAGGCAAATTTATTGCCCTTTGTTAACTGACATAGAAATATCAAAATAAGTATGCTGAGTACGTGGTATATAGTCACAATCGCCCGTAAATTATTATATTAATACGTGAAGTAAAAACTTGTGATGCATTTTTAAGTAATATGTCGCGGACGGATTAGTGTGAAATTTTCCACGGATATAGTGGACGTAGAGAAGTGCAGAATGTTAATATTTTTTTCAAATAATGCTTATCACAAACAAAAAATCAACTAAAACACACACTACCGTGCATTTGTCACACATAAATAATAAACGAAGTAGAACATTCAATGTCTTACGATGAAAACACATAACGTCAGAAATGACAGTGTCTTTGTCAAAACACCCGCTATTGCTTTTAAATACGGTTTAGCTAATAAACCTCTTTTTATATTTATCGGGTGCGTTCAAAATTACTTGAAAAAGATTACATTTTATTTGAATTAGAGAAATATTGGTGCTATTTTGGACAATATGAAGTTTAGTTTTTTAATTAAAATTACGGTCAAATTTCGACCGTTCCGACGGGTGACTAGTATTTATTAATAGATATGAATACGATTGTTTTTCGTCGATTGAATTTCTCTACCTCAGAAAATTTACCTCCTCTATCAAAAATAAGTAGTAGGTAATAGTGGTAGTGGTAACTTAACATTTTACTTGCTAAGAAAGTAATAAGATATACTTAACATATTGGAATGATTAAGATTAAAAAATCTATAACATTACATCTTCCATTAATAGTCAAAACTAAACGTGATAGAGAATCATAGGTAATGATAACATGTAACTAATAGGTATAGTGTAGGAAAACCGTCAATCTGCAATTCTATTGACTAATGTGTTTCCTTATCGCTAATTGAAAATGTGATAATTTAAATAAGATCCCATTCACTCATTATAATTAAATAATAATAAATGAAGTAAACCATAAACTTTAATTCATTTTAGTGTTACTAGATAGATTTACCCTCAAAATTAATTGATATAATAAGATAGGAATAGGTAGCAATTGAATCCCACAAGTGGGATAAAGTAATGATGACCTTTAAATCATTTTAATATTATTAGATGTTGAATTATCATATTGACGATGTTGTTTGTTTTTGGAACAACTAAATGAAAACTACATTAGTAATATTCCGTCATAGAAGACTGCTTCAGTGGTAATATTTATGTTTCCTCTGCCAAGTAACGGTGGGCGTTGACAATATTAACCGTAAAATAAATTTTAATTAATAAACTTTTCGTTGCTTGTGTTTTGAATAGAAAATATTATAAGTTGATATTATACTGATTCAAATAAAGTAGGGTTCACGTATTTATAAAAGCATCGTTGTCAACTTATTATCACTCCAATACTGGGCATGGATTGCCTCTGCCTTTGAACTTTAGGAGTTTAGGCAATATGTCAACCGCGGAAATAACTTAAAAACATGTAATAATACGATTCCTTCACACTAGTATTTTCTCCTGTATCGTGGGTACCATGGACACATACAAGACGAATACACAAACACCTAGACGATTTTTTTAAAGAGGGGAAAACTTTCAAAAGGTACCCGGCATCGTGGGAGCAACGCAGGTTTATGTGGGATTTTTACCGAACTAAAACCCCCAGGTGACCGTCCTCGACGCTACATGGACTACTCCGGGATCTCCTAAAGAACGCAACCGGAATCCTCTAAGCGCGTTGCCCCATCGGGCTCCTCCCAGATACGCGGCTGGGCCAACCGCTCCGTCTAGTTTTTACGATGGTATGCGACCACACATCCTGGATGGATATCGCCGTCTTTGCCAGGGTTCGCCTGGCTGGACGGTTCAAGCTACCAATCTCGGCTAGATTAGATCCGTAACTCCGGAAGCCCTTTTAGTCGCCTCTTACGACAGGCAGGGGATAATGTAGCCCTATTTTGAACCCGGAATTACAGGGACGAAAAATCTAGTCTAGTGTTCAAACTTACAACCGCTGTATTTAAAAGACGAATTTCAAACCACTAGGTTATACCGAGTTATATAAAAGCAAGACAGGTGGTTAAACTTGCTCTCGCTCTTCTGCACCACCACCACACTTATGCGTGTCTGCATAGAAAGTTTTACCGCCACTAGTTAAAGCTACTATCGATTAGACGGATTTAAATCTGAAGAAATACTGAAACAGTCAGTGTTGCCGTAGGAGGAGCGCTAGTAATGGGGCGTACCATTCAAGATTTTTTCCTTTTGCATTACGAAATCATCACTTGAAATTCGCTAAGTAATAGGCAAAGTTATTTGAAGTAGTTAATATATATGTCGGCGGGACACCGCGTATTAACGAAGAACAGTTATTTCAGTTAGGTTAAAAATTGAAAATTGTTTGTTACACCATTTGTCACGCTGATTCGTCGTATATAACTTCGCATTTCCCATTTTTTTTTGTTGGGTCACTTTATATGATTTTTGAGCAGCAGTGACTACCAATAGATACTGAAAATTCTATAGTTACTGATAAAGCCGACGAGCCACCGATGGGGTGAAGGTAAATACTTTCATTAGGTGGCCCGTCTATCTTATCATTAGATACAAACATGAAAAAGCCTACATAAAGTTTTGTAAGAAAGAGGTAAACGCAATCGACTGTCTTATTTTTTTACTTTAGATTGTACTTCAAAGTTCTAAAAACTTGTCATCCTAAATTAATGTCTTACAACTAAATGCTTCAACTCGAACACAACTTTATTGTAAATTCATTCAACGTTCATTTACAGTAATGACAAATGATGATGTTTCTCTGTAAATGAATCTTGTTTGCCAAGAGTATGTCACGGTACAAAATACAGGCTATTGTTCTAATTACTCTATAATCTATTGATATAATCAATGATTAATAATTATGACAACAAATATTAAAATAATTAATTTATATATTTGTCTCCTTGTTTTTGCAAATACAAGTTATACGAACAGTTTTTTATAATTATAACAAAAAGATTATTATGCGATCAGACATTCGACTTCCAAAAAATAATATGCCTCTTGAGAACTACAGTTGAGCAAAGGTCTGCCCTATTGGGGGATTATGCCAACAGTATGCCAAAATGCAATAAGTATTGATTTTACACACGAAAAGGCTACTGTCCATGTCTTGCATTATGTGCCTTACGACATCCAAGGGATACAAATGAGAGGTGTTATTCTTTAAAAGAGCTAGTCTTGACCACACAGCACTAACGTAAATCTGTTATTATCCGTGGATTATAAAAACAATATTAGTTACACTTATGTTCTATACACACTTATTATAAAAATTAAAAATTCTATGCTCATTGAAAATTGTTTTCTTTCCTCTCATTTTCACAAACATTCTGTGTATGAAAACAAAATCAATTTCAAAACTCGTCGGCGCACCACCGTGGCATCACATGTTAAATATTTATCGAATTATTCGCCCAACATCAACGAACTGACGGACAAGTTACAGACTAGTTTGATATATACGGTTCGAGCTTACCCGCCGATTGACTAGCGGGGAAATTATACGGAAATGGTAATTGGTATGTTTGAGGTTTCCAGATGATAAAGTTGTTTGGAAATTGAGTTGATGCTGTTTTAAAACTGTACTGTCTGTTTTTGAAATTGAAAGTAGCAAAGGAGCATAAAGTTCACTTTTTTTTCTTGAGGGGAAACCTTCAAAAGGTACCCGACGCCGTGGAAGCCGCACTAAAAACCCCCGGTGGCTGTCCTCGGCGCTATAAAGCGGACTCCGGGATCTCGAAACGACAGCAAGCGGAATCCTTTGAGCGCGTTATCCCATCGGGCTCTCCCAGATGGGCGGCTGGGCCCACCACTTCGTCTGGTCTTTACGACGGTATGCGACCACACATACCGCCGTCCTTCACGGGGTCGCCTGAACGAACGGTTTAAGCTCTCACTTTAGCCGCCCGCAACCCCGGAAGCCCCTTTAAGTCGCCTCTTACGACAGGCAGGAGATACCGTAGCCCTATTCTAATCCCGAAACTACAGGGACGTTTCAGCCCTTTAAATATACCCTGCAAATAACTCGTAACACGGTAAACCATAATGGTTTTCAGCAACGCAATATAATCGTACTAAAGGCTGGAACGTAACTTATATCATGTTTCAAAAATCAATTTAAGATTTTGAACGTCATTTGTGGAACGTGTCCTCGAATCCATGTATCCATGTATACCTTGAGATATTATAAATGTTGGCAAAACAGATCGTACCTACTGTTTTTCTTAATGGAGGAAATGAGTTAATTGGCGGACTTCCTCTTGGAGGAAAATGTCTGCGCGGAAAATTTATTACATCAACATGAAGACAGCCATTAAATCTATGTCACTATTGATGTGATTATAAAAATATAATCTAATTAACAACTGTAATATATTAAAATCCTCTATTAACACAAGTTGTTAATATATGTCGTGTGCATTTGATTAATTGAATGATAAAATCGCCGCAACGTCGTGGTATATCCAGCTCTCTAATTTATCCCAAGTTTTGAGAATAGCTGATAAAATGAAGAACTACATGGCGGAGCGGTAATCGTACCGGTCTCTCACACATTGGGTTCCGTGTTCGATCTCTGGCCAGACAGATTATTTTTCTGGGTCTGAGTGATTGTGTCTGTGGCACCCACGAAACAGAAAAGATCTTATTATGTAGCTATGAGAGTAAAATGCTTTTATAATAATGTTAGAAACCCATTGTGGTTGAATTGCACCCGTAAAAGTACTGCATGTTTTACATCACATATTATATTCGCAAAAAAAAAGTTCGGGGGACATGTATATAAAGGAGATTTCTGTATTTTTTTAGATTTTATTTGTTTTTTTTTGTTTCTATATATAAAATCACATCAAATTAAAGTTACTAAATTTGAAGGTTTACAAATATATGTATTTAGTCCATGTCCAAAGATATTAAAATTCAGTCTTTATTTACCTATTTAAAAATAAATAACTATCTATCAAATCTTCATCTAAATATCAAATGATATCACAATTTAGAATTATATTACAGTTGTTCCCGCGTTATATAGTCTCATAGTTTATGACCCAGATTAATAACTTAGTGTACCTAAGATATTAATCTGGGCCTAAGTTAATAATCTTAAGTGTGAGCCAGATTTCAGCGGAATGTAACCCGTAGTTTTGCGTGAAAGAATCAACAACAATCAACAATCACACACACCTTCATAAAAAAACACGCTTTCTACACTCATAGCCCCACGCTAAGATTTTCTCCTGTGTCATGGGTACCATGAAGACACACAAGACGAAGACACAAACACCTAGACTCAGAACATGAATCTAAACTCATCATTCAGATACCTGTCTGCCCGGGAATCAAACCCGGAAACCATTGCGCGTCAGATCGGTATGGTAACCGCTCCACCACGCGGGTGTTCAAATAAAATTTCGAATTTATAATAATGATAAGATAAAATGCGGTTGAAACAGTGAAGCACAGCTAGTATCAAATAACATAATTGATTAAATTCTTCCTGTCCTTCTTAATCCATTGACAGTAACTGTATAAATGCTTTGTCTCTGCCGTGTTGACAATGATTTGAAGATTTTAGCAACAATGAAGCAACAGGTGTGTGCGCTACATACATATAAATGTGTTTCATAAAACCGTGGATCATTTAACCGAGTAGACTTCTAATAAGTCTGAAAATTGCGCCCCTGATTTGTCGACTTTCGTGATGTTCATTTTCAATCATTCCTTATCGTAGTAGTATGTTGCAGCATATACTTATATTTTTCTCTTTCTTATATTTACGTTTACTTTCAAACTTCAAAAATAATATAAGGCGATGACTGTCGCCGATTCATATCTACTCGTATAATCAACTAAGCTTGATATTGGTCTTAAATGTATTGCATCCCTTCAAGACTGCGTTTTTATTCTGAAGTGTTTGTTTTTCACCCTCTTCAAACAAAAATACAGAAGAAAAGAAAGAAAACCACGAAGTTATCTGGTACTGTTATGTGAGCAAAAATAGTTTTTTGGGTCACGCCATTTATTGTTTCCATCCCATAATGAAATTGATAAACAGGTTCGAAAAATGAATAGTAAACGTATATGGTGTCTTTTCGCAACTCATGAATAGAAGGCGCCATTTTGAAATAACGCTCTCAATTTTTTCTTTATATCTTGTCCAGAGGTATACAAACTCCGCAAAACTATTGGAGGACGGCCGCTATTCATTGCGTTCACGTAGCTTGGCAGGATTTCCGTTTAACAAAAGTATACTACAATTTGGATGGATGGATACTACAATTTGGCGGTCGGGTCATGTAACAGATAATGGATATTTTTGCCTTTTTTATCTGACCAATAGCAAACGAGCTTGCAGTCAATCTGATGGTAAGTGGTTACTGCCGCCCATGGACATCTGTAATCAACTACATACAGAACATGGGTTCCATCTGAAGTCAATCACAAATGCGTTGCTACTCCCGAGGACTATGATGGTCGGCTCATGTGAAAATGTCTTCCATTAGGAGTCTATCAGGTAACTAATTCTACGTCCGAATCGCGTATTGTCCGAAAAGCCGAGTAGGTACGAGATAACCTTTAGCAGCCGCGTCATGTTGGCTTCGCACCGAGTGACTAATGCTGGCAGCCCGCCAGTGTCTCGACCTATATACCGGCTCCATCTTCCTAGAGCTGCTTGACAATCGAATTAGGTTAGATTATTATTTTATTGCTTTATATGGCATAATTAGTTAAATACGCGAAATGGTTGTGCCACGACATCTATGTGTAGTCATCTTATTTAGGTAAAGCTTGAGTGTTGTCGTGAAAGGTATCTGAAATTGAGACAATCCCAGCAAACGACATTTGGATTTTTAGATTTATATACATAACTTTTTCGTATGAACTGAGAAAAATACATCTTTTCTTGAGGTGCCATTGAGTATAAATTTGTATGAAATAAAAAAAAAACATTTTTAGGTCATAAAAATCACTAATTAGTAAAATTTGATGGACATTTTTAATTCAGTTGTCAAAACTTTTAATTTTAAACCAGTGTTCAAAAAGTTTATTTAGTAATTATCAGCATATCTTTACAAATACCTATTTCACCGATATAAACATGAGTTATAAACATGGTATGTTCTCAATATTATTAATTTGTAGTATTCTCATTTTTCCAGAATTGTTAATATTCAATTTATTGAAATCAGGAGAAAAGCAATAAAAGAAAGAAAGTGTAGACTAAGCTGGCAAACCTTTGAACAAGTATTCAAACCTTGGCTCGATTGATGTTTTGACAAGTGACCTTCAAATGTAATAACATTCCAGGAAATGAACGAAAACAAGGACTCAACAAGTCTGATTCATGAAAAAAATGGAATACGTTTTCTAAATGTTGCAAGAAGCAGAAAATTATAAGATTAACCAGGAATAAATTAAAATTGATGATCAGTAGTAGGTACTCTCAGTTTAAGTAGTAGGTACTCTCGGTAGAAACGCAATAAGTTTGAGCGACTATTCTTCACTCCCTTTCTCAACAAGAGAACTTAGTGAACAGGCATTGTATCCGATATCAGGGTTGTCTGGCATCACATCGAATGCTTCAAAATGTTTTAAAACAGCCGAATGCTTTGAGAGCTGATAAAGCAATGAGTGAAGACGGGCCGGCGTCACGAACGAGTGGGCGGAGCGTCGCGCTCGCTGCCGGCGCCCAAGTACAGAGAACTACAAAATAATTACATATTTTTTTCCATCTAACCCGAAATTAATAGTAATACAAACTTTGTGGTTCCATTACGGTGACACCACTGCGACTAAAATTTTTGCCTTCAACAGTAGTGTTAAACCCGGCTATCCTGATAAAAGAAAATATATTTAACGAGGTCAAAATAGGTCTTCAGGTGTGATAACGCGCTGATCGCCAATATCAAGCAGGACTTTAATGTAATCTGATAACAGGCGTTTTTGCTCAGAAGTGGGAACGAAACATGCTCTGTTAGCCTTATAAATCTATCTTTTTATCTATAAATGTACATCAATATAAATTTGATGAGCTATGTTACTACATTTAGAGACAAAAAAGAAATGTCTCATGTAAGTAAATTAAGCAAAGGTGACATCAAAGACGAGTAGCAATAATTTCTCTTGAAAGTCCACAACCACCCAATACCCCACAATAATAACCACAATATACACATATGCACCATATGCACCATATATTCATATTATATAAACCATAGATCAACAATTATTGAAATCTCTTAGCTCTCAAGAAATGGCAAAAAAGTATTCAGCTAAAGTGAAAAAAAAGATTCATTTAGTATCTTCGAAAAAATACTCAAAAAAAATTAACCATACTTTTAAGGATTCATAAGAATCTTAAAAAAGCGGAGAATAAACGTTATCTATGTTTTCAGGCGTACATTGTGATTTAATAGAAGAATAACATATCGGACATAAAATAAAAAATAGAAGTTGGGAATTACAATGAAATAACGTGTAATCTGGTACTATAACAAAGTGCAACAATGTATTATATTACTTTCATCGCAAATACACGTGACCGCGAAACCTCTGAGGGATTTAACTACTATGAGCACTCTTTGTTGCTAATAAGAATGTCTCGTGCAGACTTATTACATATCAAGTTAAAATTGTGTAAGACTAATATAGTTCACTAACATATCTTTACAAACGATAGTTTGAAAAATGTGGCAAGAGTGACTTACTTATCTGAGACGTCCAAATTCGTTCTCAGTCGTAACAAAGTATCTGTGGCTAATCACATGTAAGATTCATGTATTATCTGGAGTTTATTACAGCTATATTGGCTACAGTGGCTTCTTACTTTACAAGCACCTCTACTACCTCGAAATTATATAAAATCATGAAATAGGTACTCCTACTTTCGTGTTAGGAGAAGTTTTTACATTTTATTTTGTAGCCACTATGTACATAGATATTAGTTTAATACTTTATTTTGAATAATATAATAATAATTTTATGCTCTATACGATATAGACAACAACGTTACTGCACTTTTACTTAACTACACAACAAGATTTTTCGTCTGGTACAGTAGTAGGAACTGCTAGTAAATTTTATACAATATTTACGGTTCTTTTTTTATTAACAAATATATAAAGGTATACAATTATAATTATATTATGCAATATTTATCATGACTAGGCGCAAAGTCACATATTAAAATTTAAATACTATAAACACATTCACATCATGTCACATGTCACGTTTACACGTTATTTTTTTATGTCAAAATCCAGCATTATTAGAATAAAAAAAAGAAATCACGGAAGTGCTTTTCCACGCGACTGTACAGTAACTGCGCCGGCGCACGCCATATACGGGGCGCGTTGTTCCCCCCGCCGTTCGCCCCGCGGTGGCTCACGTTTCGTCACACCGCCTCATGAAAAACTGAAAAGTTATGAGTTAGGTGCAGCTTGCACTGAGAAGAGTACCGGTTTCAAGGTCACTGCGCTCTAAGGCGTAAGCTGTGATGCGGTGGAGACTATGACAGAATGCATAAATATGATTTTTAATGTGTGTATTGTGCTGTGACACTTGAATCCAAAGTAAGTAAATTAATGGATAGGGACATTTTTGAATACCGAATTTGTAACAATAAATGTTTACTGATTACAGTCCATGCACTTCAAGATCGTCCGTCAGTACCACCTCTTATCCGATGGTCTTTCAAAATTCTAGAAATAAGAAGACCCCCCCCCCCCCAAATTACTAAAAGAAATCTACTTCCTTATAGTAAGAACTTGTTTTTCTTCTTTGTATAGCCTATCTCAATCGTTGTCAAGTCACTTCCAAACAAAAACCGCAACAACGCTTGTGCTCTTCTTCAGCTCTCCTTACTAACTACTTTTGGCCCCCTAGTTATACTTATTAAGTTTATGTTTATTACAGACCGACTGGGTCGAGAAATTCGCGACACTTCTTGTAAAACTAATTACGTTTACCTCGCTACTTACATATATGGCTTTGGAATTCCCTCCCAGACGATTTACGTAAAGCATGCAGCAGACAGACTTTCAAAATGAAAGTTAAATCTTATTTTCTAAAATTACTCTCCTTGGACTAATCTGTATACGTATGTATACCTATACCTTTGGATTTGTGATATATATGTATAAGGACAATTATTCTTCCACTTCTTGAGAATATGTTTGTTTATTTTTATTATATTTAGGTACTATCCTAGTATTTCATATGTATGTTTATATTTATAATTATCCTATAATTTCTTATATAGCATTGTTTGATAATGCCGCCTTGTATGTATTCTGTTTAGCCTAAAGGTTGACTGGTAGAGAATGCTCCTAGCATTAAGTCCGCCTTTTGTACCAAAATTGTAAGGTATAATAAAGTATAAATAAATAAATAAATAAATGACATTATATGATAAATGTTTAATATTTTCTGTACATGACAACAGCGATAACGAGCGTGATCCTAATTGTTTGTGCTTGATCAGTCATCGATCCGATCCGAAATTTGCTTACTTTATGTGCTGTGCATTTGTTTCTTCTCAAGCAGACTATGCAGTGAAGATGGATTTACTTATGTACGGCAAAAAAGCAGAAAATACAATCCTACAGGTAAGATAATTATACAATAGCAGATAATTATGGAAACTTTGGAATTGTCTAATTGGCATTTATCGCATTAAAAACGTGAGAGTATGGATATCAATCCTGTAAATGCCAAATATAGAAATATGGCACTTTTTAGTCTCTTAATTAAACTTGTTTACAAGCAGTTAGGTAGTTTAATAGTTTTGGTCCTCTTCAATTTTAAAATGAGACCCATGCCAAGTAGTGATACATAAAAAGGGTGTCAGCTACGTATGATAAGAAAACTAGATGTATTCAAGTAATTTTTCATCAAAATTGACTGACAGTTAAATATAATCAGTTAAAATAAGGATACACAAAACCTTATTTTGACAACTCTCAGACAATTTAGATGGAAATTTACTTCAATACAAGGTTAGAAGTAAGAGTAAGTAGAAGTAAGTACGACCCGCGTGGCGGAGCGGTTACCATACAGACAGGGATCTGAGTGATGAGTTAGATTCATGTTTCGGGTCTGGGTGTTTGTGTATTCGTCTTGTATGTGTCCATGGTACCCACGACACAAGAGAAAATAATAGCGTGGGGCTATGTGTGTAGTGTGGGGAGTGTAGAAAACGTGCTTATATAGTACCTAACGAAAAGTTATTGAACCGTTTTCATTAATGTATAAAAGTTTATGTAAAAGTCAGTAGCTAGTCAGTAATAAGTAAACACTAATCTAGACGATTCACGCATCGAATTCACACATCGAAGCACTAAAAATCCATTAACGATCGACCTAAACAAAGCCGGGCGGGCGAGCTAGTTTGTTATGACAAACTAGTCCCGTTAACCCAGAACAGTAAACCAGCATAATCGGCGGTAAAGTAAACGTAGGAGCGGAAGCAACAGCGATTATCGAGCCACAGTTGCCATCGTGGCTTGATTTTTCCTGAAACAGACCTTTTAATTTTGAAATCTTAAAGAAATAGCAGTAGTTAATACCATCGTTGCTTGCGTAGATAAATGACAAATAATACACAATGTAGACGCGTCTGCCGCTGGTGATAGTTGAAAGGGTTGATAGCCACTAATCCTTACTCCGCTACTAATATGTATTGAAACAGTAACAGTGAAGGAAAGGCCTGGAACTGATATGCCTCGCGCTTCCCTCATTTAATCATAAAGACATAATTAAAGATCTTTTGTGGTTTGAATTCGGATGCACTTATCCGATACGTACCAACTTAGACCCCGCATTAGCAACGCGTCTGTGCCCAACCTCGGACAAGAGTTTTGATCTTATCTAAAGTTATTTACAGACGTTAACGGGTGGCAGTAACCATTTACTATCAGATGGCTAACATGCTCTTTTTCTACAATTTTACTATAAAAAGTGATAACTTTGTCCGGATCGGATCGTGAATGCGTTACTACCCGTGAAACCTAATAACTTGTAATGACTGGTCTACTGGACTGGACTACTATTAAGCATAATAGGTGCGGAGTCGATGCCACAGATGCCAGAGGAATCATACCTCTTCGTATAAAATATTAAATAATACCTAATCCTATCAATTGGGCTATAGGTAAACGAATTGCGCATTCAAGATAAACCTTCTCGTTTGTTTCAGCACAAGGAATAATCTCGAATGAATTGTACGATATAACTTAAGAAAAACATAATAATATGTCAACATATACAATTTTTTCCAAATACCACCGAGTAAAGTTTAACATAATATAGAAAGTTCCCATTTATTATTTAATATAATTCTCAAAGTACACACAAGTTTATCATGGTTCAGTGCAATATTTTGCGGGGATGTATTTCCATATTTACTGGTCTTAGTTACTCCGAATAGACCAAGAGTTCAATTTACAAAATATCAAAGATGAAGAAATTGATATATCCCTACCCAAAGACTCGTAATACGAATGAGGTATCAGGTCTCTAGCAGATTGTTGAAGGATCCCATAGACCTATGTGATAGTGTGATGTCTAAGTTAAATGTTTTAGAGGCTTTAAGAACTGATAACAGTTCTTAAAGCCTCTAAAACATTTAACTTTAAAATTGTTATACCGAATCGCAGGCACCTAAGCTAATTCGCAGTGCACCACCTACCTAACCACATAACCACAACGTATGTAACATGATATGCGCCCGCGCATTCCGTATACGGCGTATGTTGCCCACTGACCAATCGCAGCGAGCCTCCCTCCTCACCGCCTGTCAATGTTTACTATTGACGTCCTAACCGTACGCAATAAGAGTGAAAACGTTGCTATATAACCAGTACTAGTACAATGATACAAAGCGACCATTGTTGACGCCTCGAGCTTGCCATTAGCCAAGCGTACATACATGTAAGTGTGGTACTGTGGGCTAATGCTGCAACTATATGAATCATCTACTAATCTACACTTATAAACATAGATATTCCTTTAGTACCAGATCTGTTTAATTATACTGCATAGTAAGTGTTGGAAAATTGGAAAAGAACCCGATTTAAGGTTGAGGTCCTAACCGAAGTCGGTCACAGAATTGGACTAGGATGGAATGCCTCGCATATGTGTTCTCTTCCTACTCTTCAAACCAGAATACAGCACTAGCACTTACTCGAGGCTTCGCCCGCACGGTCAAAGGGAGTTAACATTGACGTTTGATAGGGTGATTCAGAATTTGCAAATGAATTTTACTAACGCCATCGCGTCTAACGTCTGGAACTACTAAATATGTATCAACATCGATAGTCTCATGAAAATGGGAGAGTGCGGTAAAAAGTAGCTACGTCACTCTCCGCCCTCCTATCTCCCAGCATATAAACCATATCATATAATAGCTATGTGGCGACGTGAAAGAGTAACAAACAAACACAGTTTCACATTTATAATATTAGTATGGATTTGTGTATAAAGGCAGGTATAAGGATATTCTCATATCTTCGATTATACTTTGGATGATTTTATGGGCCCTTGATACAAATTTATAGCATTTCTTGAAAACAATCACTGTTTAAATCCTCATGCACATATTGAATGTACATTACATTGCACATTTACGTTTCGTTTTCGGCCATATCTTGCAAAGTACTTTACGAAAATAAAATATACCGGCCGAATTGAGAACCACCTCCTTTTTAAAGTCGGTTAAAAATTTAATGATGATTTGTTGAGGAAACGTATTAAACTCGTACTAAAAGCACAGTGATAACCTAATAGTTGAAACTTGCTCTCTCAATCGGGAGGTCCGAGGTTCAAACCCAGGAACGCATAATTTATGTGTGTATTAGAAATTAATTATCACTGCTTTTCGGTGGACGAAAACATCGTAAGGAAACCAACACACCCGAGAGTTAGAAAAAAAGTACTCGGAGGTGTTGGAAATCCACCAATTCGCACTTGGCCCGCGCGGTGGTCTATGGATTAAAACTCTCTCATTCCAAGGAAGATCCGCGCCCAGCAGTGGGACAATAATGGGTTGACAATACGAAGAGCACAGTGTCCGGATAAAGTAGTTTTTTCACTCGATTTAAGGCAGAAGCATAATAGGTAGGTACATAAACGAATACAAATTGCTGTAATTTTAGTTGTCTCGTCGAAGTTTACCGCGACAATAATGTCAACGATTATTGTTCAGGTACTGTGGGCGTGGCCTCAATATAATATTCTGTTTAGTTTTACATGTACAGAAAATACATTAGGCTTGTAACAAATGGATATTGGGTGGCGTAAAAAAATAACAATATGTCCGAAAGAAAAATATTTCTAAGGAAGATAACACATGAAAGACAGTAAACACACCAGCGACTAAACAGCGACGTTCAGTGTATGCAATTGTCGTCAGTGACCATCGCCTAATGCAACTCCATTATAAAAAGTAAGACCGCAAATTAATGAACCTGCATCATAAATTATATGTATTTTTAAGAATTCAGGTGACTAATTTCGTAGAAATCTCAAGACCGGTTCATTAAAAGTTTCTCTCATCAAATTTCCGGTGATTACCTAAAGATAGGCAGAATTAAATTAGATTAAGTAAAGATGGACAGAATCGATACTTCGTGCAGAGACTTGTCCACGTGTTGTGCAATATTAATATTTCATACAACTGTTCAGTTTTCCCGGTCGGTACTTAGATTTTAAATAAAACTTTTTTTAGCGGCACTCTCTCTTTCCCCGTGTACATACACGCAACTCTCTCATTCTGAGAGAAGACCCAGCAGTGGGACAATAATGGGTTGACGACGATACACGCCAGCGACGTCCTAATTCCTTCTGGGGGCGCCTATGTCCAGCAGTAGCCTTTAAAGGGGTGATAGGTGGATGTAATGATAGGCATATACTTTTTGATAAATAAAAAGTAAGGCGAGAATATATATCAAATTTATAAGTAGTTACTTTCTTTATAAAAATTAATGTTCTCTATAGAATCGTAAACTATTCATTTGATCATGTGTTGATCTTTAGCAAAGTTGTTATTCATGAACTCGCGAAGGTTTCTGGTGTAATTTTTTTTGTGATGGCGTAGCAAGATACAACTATTAAGAAAATAAAAACCAATAGTTTATATCAGTTGGCAAAGTATGAGTAAAACAATAATGATTCATATACCTTTGGCAGTTTGTAGAAATGTGGGTCAAAGACCAAACAAACTTGGCGAACAAAGAAAATATAGTTTAATAATGATAAACGACAAAGTGTTTTTATAAAAACCTTTCATTTATTATGTTTACGTTTTCCTCTGTACCTTTGCTTTTTTATTTTGTATTCAGTTTTATACTGGTTCATTATAAACAGTGACTGCTGTTTTGTTGATATTTATCATAATAATATTATAAAGGCGAAAGTTTGTGTGTATGTTTGTTACTTCTTCACATCTAAACGGCTAGAGCAATTTTCATAAAATTTGGTAGGGAGTTAGCTGACACTCTGAATTAACATATATCGTATAAGCTACTTTTTCTGTGGGGAAATATCTTACTCCCACGGGACAATCGATACATCGATTTTTTTAACGCGGACGAAACTGCGGGGTTCAGCTAGTATTAAAATTGATTCAAAATATTTTCCACACAGATGTACTTGGAGAGTACGATGCATGAGAGTGTCAACTGCTACCTGTACCCTTAGGTTAATATTACCCAACTGAGTCAGAATAAGGCTAATTTATCGATCGTTTGTATGTATTTGGCATTCGCTGAAGCCCAAACGGATTGTAGCGTATGATACATAAGATGTTATTGGGTTTTTGGAAAGTCATTTCGTTTTTAAGATGAAAATGAAAGACGTTTTTGGTACAAAAATGGATCATTTTCGTGACGTTTGAGGAGCGAATCACAGACGTCAACGCGACGACACAAGTTTCTCTCCGTGAGGACATGAGGAACCCATATATTGAGCTTCGACGTTAAACCCAGGCGTTTCAATTGGTCATAAACAGTTGAATTCGATAAATTTAACCTCTTACCGATCTCACGTGTTTAGTCATTAGCCGGTTTGCATCAACTAATGCACACGGGTCATGACAAAGACAGTACAAATGACAAAGACAGCCACGGCCATCTTCAACATATATAGCGAAATTCAAAAATATATGGCGAATAAATGTACACATACATGTTAATCTTCAGCTGAACTACGAGATGTTTACAAGGTAGTAAGGTAAGTTCGACCGGTAAGATTAAGTTAGGATAGGTTAGTCATGTTAGTCGGCTGGGTGCCCTCCTTGGGATCTGGAGGCGGAGGTATATGCTGCGATGTACCAATGGCGTAGAGACCTCCGGCTCCGGGAGGAACACCCTACGCCCAAGGAGGAGGAAGCGCGGAAGTTCCACGCTCTACAGTCCATGACTGCTAAGTGGAAGGAGAGGCTGGCCGAACCTACGGCTGGCCTCAGGACTGTGGAGGCTGTCCGCCCAGTGCTCGAAGACTGGACGGACAGGCGGCATGGGTCACTGACCTTCCGGCTGGTGCAGGTGCTCTCGGGACACGGATGTTTCGGGAGGTACCTGTGCCGCACGGCTAGAAGGGAGCCAACCACCCAGTGCCACCATTGTAGCTGTGATGAAGACACGGCGCAGCATACACTGGAAGAGTGTCCAGCCTGGGATAGTCAGCGCCGTGTCCTCGTCACTGCAGTGGGGCCAGACCTCTCGCTCCCGGCCGTAGTCAAAGCCATGGTGGAGAGCGAGAGGTCGTGGAAAGCTATGAAATCCTTCTGCGAGGAAGTCATCTCGCAGAAGGAGGCTGCGGAGAGGGAACGAGAGAAAACCTCAGACCTCCCTATTCGCAGCCGGAAAACCGGGCGTAGGGGAAGAGTACCTCACGCCCTTCTCCTACCCCCATAACGGAGGCTTTGGTGCAGGATACGGGGGTATCCTGTACCAAATTGACATGCCTCGAGGTGGCGCGCGCGGTGTTCCCGCGCGCACCTCAAGACGGAGGGATGGAGAAACACCAGCTCCATCCCTACAAGAGACGGGCCCTCCTGAGGGCAGACGCCGTCGGGACCGCGGACGACTGCTATTAGCTTACCCGCTGTCCCGGCAAAGGGTGTACAGAGGAACACCGTGGGGTTTTAGCCGGTAAGAGTCCGGCATATCCTCTCAGCTTCCCCCGCGCAGAGAGGAACCCATGATGGGTTTCCCCACGAAAAAAAAAAAAAAAGGTTAGTCATCACTTTTATTTCTAGCGTGAAGCAATTCTTGCGTTTCGATGTAAGGGTATGGTTGCCGGCACACTTTTATATGAGGCAATCATCTTAGTCCTCGGGAGTAGCTACACATTTGTGACTGACTTCACATAGAACACATATACTGTGTGTAGTTCGTTACAAATGTTCATGGGCATCTGTGACCACTTACCATCAAGTGGTCTGCATGCTCGTATGCTACTTTGATCTTATAAAATAACCTACAGTCCTACACCTATGTTTGGTATGAAGTATGGTTCTTTTTATGATCTGTATAATATGATGATATGACATTCCACCCATAAGGGCGTTAAATATTTTGTTATATTTTGTATCAGAGTTTATAAACTAACTAAATAACTAAACTTTGAAAACCAAACCTTAAAGCCGATTACCTATAATAACACGGAGCTGTAAGCTCTTAATGTCTTTTGGTTCTACATCTATACTATAATAAATCTGTAAGAGGTCGCTGTCTGTACATGGAATAAATTTAGGTGAAAACCATTTCTAGAGGACTTTAATACGATATAGAACGTGAATTCGACCACTAAGAATGTAAATTGGTTCAACAAAGCGGTTTACAATAGTAGAATTCGTCTAATTTAAAAAAATACATAACAATACGTTCCTACCCTCAAATACACACTTTAAATTCGTTTTTTCACTCTATGTTTGACCAGGTAATCCTTGAGCGGCCAAACCGATTTTAATGTTACTACTTTTTATCATAGAATTCCCATGCTGTCGAGATTTGCGCGGGAAAAACTTTGTGACACGTTGATTTGCACGCGGGCAAAGCCGCGGGTACAGCTAGTTGAATAATAAATTACGTAAGTTGAGGGCACTGTATTTTGTTCGCAAACTTGGTATCGATTATGTAATAGTACTGAAAATTAAAATACTTGAAATTTAAAAGTAAAACAGGATATTTTAAAAGTTAAGATTTAATTAAAATTTAATTATCTAAAGCCAATAAAGTTCGGAACAAGTCCTACATAAATATTGAAGTTTGTATACAGTTTCAGTATATTAAAGGGTATCTTCTTGAAGTTCATCATATTAAAAAACGCCTTCTACACTCATAGCCCCACAGTAAGATTTTGTCCAGTGTCGTGGGTGCCATGGACACACACAAAGACGAATACACAAACACCCAAACCCAGAACAAGAATCTAAACTCATCATTCAGATACCTGTCTGACCGGGAATCGAACCCGGGATCTACTACGTGTCAGACCGGTATGGTAACCGCTGTGCCACGCGGGTCGTCATATAAATTACAATACAGAAATTGGTACGATTGTGACACTTTGAACTACGAATATCACGTTTTTTATTCAATTGAAGTAGTAAACGAGCTTCATACCACCGTGGCGGTCACTGTCGTCCATGAGTATAAGCATTTTCATATAATACAGGGGATTCCCGGCCAGACAGGTATCTGAATGATGAGTTTAGATTCATGTTCTGGGTCTGGGTGTTTGTGTATTCGTCTTGTGTGTCTCCGTGGTACCCACGACACAGGGGAAAATCCTGTGGAGCTATGTAGAAAGGTTGCGTGGTGTATGCCTCGTTTGAAACTGAGCCAAAATACATCAAGTATATATAAATACATACATCAAGTATATGTAAATACAGACATAAAGTAGGTGCGGTGATAGAACCTCTCTTGTCGAACCACATATCTTAAACAGTAGCAGATAATATTAATTAATTTTGACTATTTTTAGTAAGGTTTATATGGTAGATATTGTAATTAAACATTTTGTATTACATAATTAAGTAAATCTAACCTAATAGTATATGTCAAAATGCTATATGGTCAAAATGACACCAAACAATAATTTGAAACAATAATAAAACACTAATCTATGTCTTAATAGTCATTGCAACATATAACAATAGAAAGTACCTAACATTACAGTCCTTGCCTATTTTAAAGTGGAGTTCTATGAAATATATCTTAAAGCTATCAAAAGTCTTTTTAACCGACTTCCAAAAAGGAGGAGGTTATCAATTCGTCTGTATTTTTATTATTTTTTTTTTTTTTTTTTTTTATATTTGTTACCTCATTTCTCCGGACTGGGTGAACCGATTTAGATGATTTTTTTTTTATTTGAAAGGTAGTGCGTGTCATAGGGTCCCATTTTTTTTTAGTATTTTTTTGACTAGGGCATCCATAAGAAAAACGCATAAGTCTTAAATTTGCATTTTCAATGTACGCGATAAATGTATGAATAACTCAATATCCCGCCAACCGATTTTGATGATTCTTTTTTTATTAGAAAGGATGTACTCCAGGGGTAGTCTGATAAGAGTTTGATAAGGTTCTAATCATAGGATCTTCAACTTTTTGGAGCAAAATAATAAAATTAGTGATAGTCGGCCGAACCTTAGCTGGAGAAGTCCAATTGAGTAAAATATAGAATAAAATTACTATGTAGGTATTTACTATGAAAAATTTGACCTTCAACTCTTCAATCCTGATGATGCAGGGGTACTGCTAGCCTGAACTATAAAAGTTGGTCGTTTGATGTTTGCGAATATATAATGAAATTGTTAAGCAAATTCATGGGACAAAAATTTGACCTTCAACTCCTCAACCCTGATGATGCAGGGGTACTTAAAGCCAAAACCATAGGAATAAGCCATTTGGTGCTTACGTATATGTTATAAGATTACTGAGCAAAAACATAAGATGAAAAATTTGACCTTCAACTCCTCAACCCTGATGATGGAGGGGTACTTCAATCCTAAACCATAGAAGTTGGCAATTTGGTGCTTACGGTTATGTAAAGAAAATACTAAGCAAAAATATAAAATCAAAAATTTGACCTTCAACTCCTCAACCCTGATGATGAAGGGGTACTTCAATCCTAAACCATAGGAGTTGGCAATTTGGTGCTTACGGTTATGTAAAAATAATACTAAGCAGAGGCACAAAATTAAAATTTTGACCTTCAACTCCTCGACCCTGATGATGAAGGGGTACTTCAATTCTAAACCATAGGAGTTGGCAATTTGGTGCTTACGGGTATGTAAAAATAATACCAAACAGAGGCACAAAATTAAAATTTTGACCTTCAACTCCTAAACCCTGATGATGCAGGGTACTGCAAGCCTGAGCCATAGAAGTTAGCCACCTGGTACTAACGTATATGTTATAAGATTACTAAGCAACAATATAAGATGAAAAATTTGACCTTCAACTCCTCAACCCTGATGATGGAGGGGTACTTCCAGAGGGGGCGCCCTGTTTGTATGAATTGTAAAAGTGTTTTATGTTTAATTTTTGTGAATATGTAGATGCACAAAGCAAACTTAGAGGCTTTATTTAAATCTATACTATAATAAATCTGTAAGAGGTCGCTGTCTGTACATGGAATAAATTTAGGTGAAAACCATTTCTAGAGGTCTTTAATACGATATAGAACCCAAAATAATGGTTTTTAGAAATCTTTTCTGTTTGTCTGTTTATCTGTTTGTCTGTTTGTCTGTTTGTCTGTTTGTCTGTTTGTCTGTTTGTCTGTTTGTCTGTGTGTTTGAAAACGCTAATCTCAGAAACGGCTTATCCAATTTGAATATAATTTTCACCGATGTGTTGTGAGAAACTTCACTTAACATTTAGTGTTTATTTTATGTAAATTGGTTTATAAATAAAAAAGTTATGTCAATTTAAAACTACGCAGTATTTATTTTGTGTTCGATAAGTGTTAATAAGATAAGTAACTGCATAGTTGAATTGGTTGAAACTGAACATGTTATGGTCTGTAAAATGTTTCCTTTGTTATGTATTTTTTATTGGTTATGTGTGTACCTATGTTATTTGATACTATACAAATCTATATCTCTATATCTATATATACTTATATAAAATCGAAAGGATGCTCACTCACTCACCTATTGAATAAACATCGCAGAGCCTAAACTGCTAAAGATACGAATATGATTTTTACTAGGGGTTCCTTTTATGACGTAGACGTCAGGTAAGAATGAATTTTCTGATCCCCCCCCCCCCCAATTTAACAAAAATAGGAGATGTAAGTTTGTATGAAAGTCAGCCAATTTTGCGGCCACTTCAATAAAATTTAGTATTTCGCTTTGATTTTTATGTTAAAACATAGTTTTAAACCGACTTCCAAAAAGGAGGAGGTTATCAATTCGTATATTTGTTACTCGATTTCTCCTCACTGGGTGAACGGATTTGGATGATTTTTTTTTTCATTTGAAAGGTAGTACGTGTCATGGGGTCACATTTATTTTTAGTTCACTTTTGACAGTGGCATCCATAAGAAAAGCGCATAAGTCTGATATTTGCATTAACGATGTGCGCAATAAATAGATGAATAACTCAATTTCTAGCCAACCGATTTTAATGATTTTTCTTTTATTTGAAAGATTGTACTTCAAGGGTACTCTGATGAGTTTGATACGGTTCTGATCATAGGATCCATTTCTTTGAAGCAAATTAACGAAATCAGCGATACTCAGCCAAACCTAAGTTGTAGGAGTCCAATTGGGTTGAATGTAGAATGAGATTACTAAGCAGATATTTCCTAAAAAAATTGACCTTCAACTCTTCAATCCTGATGATGCAGGAGTACTGCTAGCCTGAACCATAGAAGTAAGTCAATTTGTTTTTATGGATATATAATAAGATTGTTAAACAAATTCATGGGACAAAAATTTGATCTTCAAATCCTCAACCCTGATGATGTAAGGCTATTTCAAAACTAAACCGTAAGAGTTGGCTATTTGGTACTTACGGTTATGTACAATACCAAGCAAAGATACACGGTAAAAATTTTGACCTTCAACTCTTCAACCCTGATGATGCAGGGTTACTTCAAGCCTAAGCTATAGGAGATGGCCATTTGGTGCTTTCGGGTATGTAATATGATTACTAAGTAAAGACACAAAATGAAAATTTCGACCTTCAGCTCCTCACCCCTGATGATGCAGGATACTGCTAGCCTACACTATACGAGATGGGCATTTGGTGCTTTCAGGTATTTAATATAATTACTAAGCAAAGACACATGATGAAAATTTGGACCTTTAACTCCTCAACCCTGATGATGCAGGGGTACTTCAAGCCTAAGCCGTAGAAGTTAGCTATTTAGTGCTTTCGGGTATGTAATATAATTACTAAGCAAAGACACATGATGAAAATTTTGACCTTTAACTCCTCAACCCTGATGATGCAGGGGTACTTCAAGCCTAAGCCATAGAAGTTAGCTATTTAGTGCTTTCGGGTATGTAATATAATTACTAAGCAAAGACACATGATGAAAATTTTGACCTTTAATTCCTCAACCCTGATGATGCAGGGGTACTTCAAGCCTAAGCTATAGAAGTTAGCTATTTAGTGCTTTCGGGTATGTAATATAATTACTAAGCAAAGACACAAGATGAAAATTTCGATCTTCAACTCCTCAAGCCTGATGATGCAGGGTACTGCAAGCCTAAGCCATGGGAGTTGGCCATTTAATACTTTCAGGTATGTAATATGATTACTAAGCAAAGACACATGACGACAATTTCGACCTTAAGCTCCTCAGCCCTGATGATGCAGGGTACTGCAAGCCCAAGCTATAGAAGTTGGCTCGCAAGTGCTTACGTATAAGTAATAAGAATACTAAGCAAAGACACGGGATATTTTTTTTACCTTCAACTCCTCCCTGATGATGGGGGATAGTGCAAGCCTAAATTATAAAAGGTAGTCACATAATACTTATGGTTGTTTTTAGTATATATTATAAGTTTAACGACAGCTCATTAAACTGAAATGTGATTAATAAATTAAACTTAATTTCATCAACCCTGATAATCTAAGTACACAACCTACTTAAGCCGTATGAGTTTGGTACTTATTGATTACAATACATTACAACCCGTTCCTGAGAGAACATTGTGATGAAAAGTGTCACTTTGAATACCTAAATCCTGAAAATGCAGGAGTATTGTCATGTTATTGTTAAGAGTTGGATTTAGCTGTAGCTTTTTAAACAGGATGGGTTAGGTTAGGTTGGAACATAAAAGAAAACATAAAAAATAAGCGAGCAGGGTGCGGCAGCGCCTTGCGAGCGAGTGCGCCCTGTTCGTATGAATTGTAAAAGTGTTTTGATTATGTCTTCTGCTTTACAAAGAACAATGCGGGATTTACGCACACAAATGGCCCGATGCACCTCTTAAAAGATCTTATCTTTGGCCACATGAAACTAAATATGAACTTAGAATATATGTCGCTGTTCAGTGATATTCCAATTTTCTAATGAATTACTTCAAGTAGATAATAGTGTTATCCGGAAAAGTTAAAATCAATCTTTATATCGATACGTCTTCGTTTAAATGTGGAGGAGTTGGTTGAAAAAGTATATCCCGATATTGTTAATACAACCAATAACACTATAAATTGGTTCCAAAAGACGGCTATATACCCACCCACCAATGAACGTGTCGATAAAATAAATGATTTATTTTTTTTCAAATTTAAAGCAGCGTCACAGATCTACTATTCGGTAGACACAGTCATTGAGATGGAGGAAGCAGTACATTACCCAACAGAATTTTTGAATTCCATAATGCCTTCCGGAACTCCTGAACACAAATTAATATTATAAGTAGGTTTACCTATAATCTTACTTAGAAATTTGAATCCGCCAAAATTACTTCAAATAGTATTTTCCAATTCGGAAAAGTTCAAATCAATCTTTATAATCGATACGTTTTGGTTCAAATGTGGAGGAGTTGATAAAAAAAAAGTATCCCGATATTGTGAATTAGACCACTAAGAATGTAAATTGGTTCAAAAAAGCGGTTTACAATATTAGAATTCGTCTAATTTAAAAAAAATACATAACAATACGTTCCTACCCACAAATACACACTTTAAATTCGTTTTTTCACTCTGTGTTTGACCAGGTAATCCTTGAGCGGCCAAACCGATTTTAATGTTACTACTTTTTATCATAGAATTCCCATAGTGTCGAGATTTGCGCGGGAAAAACTTTGTGACACGTTGATTTGCACGCGGGCAAAGCCGCGGGCACAGCTAGTACAAACATAAAAATATAGTCACTAAAAAGTGTAAAATAAAAACTTTTTAACAAAAAATATCTACCGACTTCCATGTCACAAAAAAGTAAAAAATAATTTAAATATATTTTGGTCTAGAACATACTCAGTACTTAGTACATAGTTCTGAAGTCGGTGCTCATATAGGACGTAGTTACCGTCGTCCAGCGAAATATGTCGAGCACCGACTTCAGGACTATGTACTAAGTACTGAGTATGTTCTAGACCAAAATATATTTAAATTATTTTTTACTTTTTTGTGACATGGAAGTCGGTAGATATTTTTTGTTAAAAAGTTTTTATATATTGCGCGTTTGAAATGAATGGCAACAAAAGGCTGGAAGAATAAACGTGTTAGACTACAAAGACGTTTAGTTGCTAATTCTCCGTCATTTTCATATTGAAACAGACAAGAAAATCATATTTAACCGACCCCTGCTATTATCTACCATTGCTATTTCTTTGTCGCCATTAGAAAAATAATGCTCGTCACTGGAAATATAGCTATTATATTTAATAGCAAAGCAGAGGTTGTAGTAGATATACGAATATTTTAGGTAAGTTTGTATATAAGTTAAAAAATATTTTAATACAAGTTTTTTAAAGAAAATATTGCTTGCAGTTACTGCTTGTCTGTCGGTCTGATTAACTCCAAATTAGTTTATTACCTGAAATTGGCCACGAAGTTGCTGCTTCAGAGAATTCCCTGTTAGACTTTACATATGCATGTATTTTCACAAGTGGTCCAGGCAAGTATATCAGAATTCAGCTTTCACGCTTTTCTACACTCATAGCCCCACAGTAGGATTTTCTCCTGCGTCGTGGGTACCATGGACACACACAAGACGAAAACCTAAACACCCAGACCATGAATCTAAACTCATCATTCAGATACCTGTCTGGCCGGGAATCGAACCCGGGACCCATTGCGCGTCTGACCGATATGGTAACCACTCCGCCACCGGTCGTCACTTTTACTCCCGTATATAGACAAAGAAGTATGCTAGCGAAATTACATGAGTACGAGCATTATACATGTTTTAATACCGTACGCAGATTGTTTTTTAAAGGGGTTCTTCTGGGATAGAAGCAAGTAAAGTTAAAAGACCACCAAAGCAGAAATCAAACTACAGTAGCCTAAAGATTTCATGATATCAAATAGTAACATGATATTTACCTATACTTTGTACGCTCAGAAACTCATTTAACGATCACCCACGCAATTCAAGTGGTCTCGTAGATTGCTTTCGGCTTGTTTCTCAGCGCCTGCGAGAAGCTTGCAACTAATTTGTCTTTAAGTAACTGTAACGCAAGGATAGATAAAAACAATATTGGCTGTAATTTCTTACCTACAACGCAAATGAATGTCAGTTCAAAATCAAGAGGACTACATGCCCATTTGCAACTTTACAGGCATTCAAGGATAAAAATGTTACTTGCATTTCAGCTGCATGATGTACGAATGTGTAAGTGGCACACTTATATTATAAAGATCACAAAATTTTCAATTTTTTTAGTTAAAAGGATAATTCGTACATGAAACAAGATAAAACTATTTTTTATAGAAATTTGCATTATCTAAATAATTTGTCTGGTGTATTTTTTAAATAATTTAGCGTCGTTTGGTTTAAAAAGTAAAAATCACATATTTGCGACCTATGCAGATATGGGAATGATGTCGACTTCTCACAATTCATCTATAATGGTTTTATAAACCTTAGTATATATTTTTTTAAATTAGAGCAATCTTTTCAATACTTATTCTTATTCTTTGTTTTAAATTGATCGGGTTATAATGTTAACACAAAAATAATTGAATAACAAAAATCAACCCCAATCTTACATACTAGACTATAGTAACATAGGTAAAAGGAAACTATCTTTGCTGTTTCAGCTTTATACAGTAATAGTTTAGTCTACAGTTTACTCGTTTGTGATGAGACGAAATCCTTATACAATCTTATACTCTTGAGGTACTCGGATTTACTGTTCAAGCACCTGACAGAGAACTGAATTTTAATCGATCTTAATTAAAGAAGCGCCCAAAGTTGTGTCATACTTATTCATTGGTCTATGAAAATTGATACAAAATTTTCTTACAATTACGATACGATATAATTTTCCTCTTGGATGTAATTCATATAATTATACCTACATACTAGTTGACGTTTTCGATTTTTTTTACCTTATTTTATCAAGCGAAAAGTACGTAGCGTCGTAGCTTATCTACAAAAATAATGTCATAGGTCTGAGAATCTACAAATTCGTATTTGGCTAGCGTGTGGAATATAGTCTAAACCCTCATTCTGAGAGAAGACCTGTACATTAGTAAAAATAGTACATTGACCATGACAGGGTTTAAAAAGATACAACATAAAGCCGATCTTAACAAATGATATGTAGAAAATGACCATTCAAAGCAATTCAGTGGTGGTTGTGAGAGGTCAAAGTGTGTACTTTTTTTAAACTGACTGAAGTGGCAAACGAGCATGCAGTCCACCTGATGGTAAGTGGTCACTGTCGCACATGGACAACTGTAATCAACTTCATATAGAACATTGGTTCTATCTGAAATCAATCACAGATGCGTCGCTACTCCCTAGGACTATGATGGTCGCCTCATATAAAAGTGTGCCGGCAACCACACCCTTCCATCGAAAGGCAAGTAATGCTTCGCGCTATAAATGGGTGTGACGGTGGTACTTCCCCGGTCGAACTACACTGGTTCTACCACCTACAATCCTATACATATCCTACTTATGCAGCGTGTCTAATCTTCGTTAGTATAAACAGTAATTGATTCGATGGCCTCTCACCGACCTCTCGCCGACAAAGCGAACGTGTGAGCCTCTGGCGCCGGCGCACCTGACCCTCTTGACTCTACTTAGTCCTGTATCATAACCACTCCAATGTAGTCGGGCAACTTAAGTATTGATGTGAGAGCTTGCCTACCACGATTGTAGGTGGTACTGACTGTTTTATTTGGGGTATTTGAGGACTGAATAAGAAAAACATTATAATTAATGTTCCTTTCTGTTAATTGAACTGGATCAATACTTGTTATTGAGTTAATAAGGATTTTGTGCGTTTTATTTCGTATAAGTTTTCTTTTTACATAGCATAGAAGCAACAAGCAAGGATACGGTTCCCTTGATAGTTATAGAACATTGCCACTTTCTTTGTGTCAGTGGCAGTGTTCAGGACGGCACGCTGCACCATAAGACTGATCATCTTTCTACCATAGAGGAACACATACACGAAATAAAACATTCAATGTCTGACTATGAAACATAACGTCAAAAATGTCAGATGTCATTGTCAAAATACCCGCTATTGCTTTTAAATACATGCGTATATAAGTAGGACATGAGTAGGATTGTAGGTGGTAGAACCAGTGTAGTTCGACCGGGGACGTACCACCGCCACACCTATATCTAGTGCGAAGCTTTTCTTGCGTTTCGATGGACGGGTGTGGTTGCTGGCACTCTTTTATAATTAAGAGTACTAATTAAGGGAATTATGGAGCTGCAATATGGCATGGATATGGTACTTTTAAACATACTTCTGAGGACCTGAACCTAGAACTAGAAAGGGACTTACTTTCAAAAAACCTTTAAGGTGTAGCGATAGTACCTATAAAAGAAACAATATTACATGAACAGAGAAAAGATTATTACTTCAGAATAATAATTGTCAGTGTTGTTTTAATATAATATTGTTATTAATCCACTCATCTGATTTCATGCCACTGGGACCCAAGGACCCTCAGGCGGGTAGAAAACCAGATTTGACGGGTTAAAGGTTAAAATTAACATATTTTTGATTACAACTGAATATTATATGCGAGTTCTGAGGATCGGTTAAGTTGTTTACAAAATTTCCAGTTTAAATTACTAACCTATTATACTACATACTTTACAGTATGTTATAAAGAAACAATAATATGAGTCGTTTTATAATGGAACCACTCGAAAACTACTCGTAAAGACAAGTGGATGAACATGCTCTAAGTAGGGCAGTGCAGTTGCCTTTCTTTTTCTAACTTGATTATTTATTGAAGTTATTATCTTATTATATAGTTCTGGGTTAACGCGATGTTAGATCTGATGCCAATTTGTGTTAAAATATATAAACGCCACATTTTGATTATTGCAATCGTCAGAAGTTAATCAGAGTAGAGTGAAAATAACTTTGTGTGATTCTGTCCATAGTTTAAAGATTAAGCAGGTAGGGTTAGTTATGTTTTTAACAGATACATTATAGTTGTAATTAAACTTAGGTATATCATATCTATATATTAATAAGTACATGAAGCAAAAATTTTGAATCCGTTATTAAGATACTTGCCGCGCACGTAGGAGTATGAAATTACGCTCGGTTATAGTAGATGTAGATAAAGTTTACGGAATGCTAATATTTTTTTCAAACACACATATATAAGATCAACTAAAACACATTACACACTACCATATGACATAAAATCGCTAGATGAAAAATCACTTTCAAAAACGGTTGTATACAGATGTACCTACACAACTTTTCTTGAGAGTAAAGTTACGGTTACCGATAGAAAAAAAGCCCTAAATAAATATTTGTAATAAAAGTTTTATTTTTTACCCAATGTATATATGGCAATACAAATACCTATCCATACTACCCTATACAAATTGTACTCTCTTACGTATTATGAGTATCGTGCTACGAGGCATGTCATCACGCTGGCAGGCCGCACGGGTCATTGCGTGCGCTGCTCTGATCAGTGCGCGAGAGATTCTGGCCCTTCGCGGATCGTTATTATGTAGATATCTCTCTTACACTGAAACGTTTTTTTAATTTAACCTATCACTAATATATACACGTGATTTAATGCATTGTTGGGATAGATACTGTACATAAAATCAATTCTGAGTGAGATTTTAACGGTCCAAGAGAATTGATTGAATGTATATACCACCAAAAATATGTCAGTTGACTCCGTTTTTGTCTATATAGATTGATATGTCAACCTTTAAAGAGTTTTGAATTGACGTGTTTGTTATTGAAAAGGTTATTATAAGTACGTACATTTTATGCATATATAAGCAAATTATCGTAGTAAAAAGTTAATACAGTAGAATCTTCCATAAATTGTACTCTTATACGTATTACGAGCATAGTGCTGCGAGGCGTGTCATCACGCTGGCAGGCCGCACGGGTCATTGCGTGCGCTGCTCTGCTCACTGCGCGTGAGATTCTGACCCTTCACGGACCCTTATTATGTAGGTATCTCTTTTACACTGAACTTTTTTATATTTACTTATCACTATTTTATACCCGAGTGATTCGTTGTTACGTATCTATTACTATAAGTTTTTAGAGCGGTTGTGTTTTTATTATATAGAGAGATGCACCGACCTCTAAAAAGTTTTCGAATTGACGCATGAAAGGGTTAATTTAAGTACGTATCTTGTTACTAAAGACGACTTTTCATAGTAAATGTTAATACAGTAGAACTTTCCATAAATTGTACTCTTTTACGTATTACGAGCATAGTGCTGCGAGGCGTGTCATCACGCTGGCAGGCCGCACGGGTCATTGCGTGCGCTGCTCTGCTCACTACGCGTGAGATTCTGACCCTCCACGGACCCTTATTATGTAGGTATTTCTTTTACACTGAATATATTTTTTTATTTACTTATCACTATTTTATACCCAAGTGATTCGTTGTTATGTATCTATTACTAAAAGGTTTTAGAGCGATTGTGTTTTTATTATATAGAGAGATGCACCGACCTCTAAAAAGTTTTCGAATTGACGCATGAAAGGGTTAATTTAAGGACGTATCTTGTTCCTAAAGACAACTTTTCATAGCAAAATGTTAATACAAAAGAACGTTCGATAAATTGTACCTTTTTTTTTTTTGTTTTCGATGGGGGAACCTTCCAAAGGTACCCGACGCCGTGGAAGCGACGCAGGGTTATGAGGTATTTTTACCGCACTAAAACCCCCCCGGTGGCCGTCCTCGGCGCTGAAAAGGAGGACTCCGGGATCTCGAAACGACTTCAACCGGAATCCTCGAGCGCGCTGCCCCATCGGGCTCCTCGCAGATGGGCTGGGCCCACCGCTCCGTCTAATCTTTACAACGGTATGCGACCACACATACCGCCGTCCTTCCCGGGATTGCCTGACCGAACGGTTCGAGCTCCCACTCTAGCCGTCTGCAACCCCGGAAGCCCCTTTTAGTCGCCTCTTACGACAGGCAGGGGATACCGTAGCCCTATTCTGACCCCGAGGCTACAGGGACGCGATAAATTGTACCTACTCTTTTACGTATTACGAGCATAGTGCTGCGAGGCGTGTCATCACGCTGGCAGGCCGCACGGGTCATTGCGTGCGCTGCTCTGCTCACTGCGCGTGAGATTCTGACCCTTCACGGACCCTTATTATGTAGGTATCTCTTTTACACTGAACTATTTTATATTTACTTATTACTTTTTTATACCCAAGTGATTCGTTGTTATGTATCTATTAGTAAAAGTTTATAGAGCGATTGTGTTTTTATTATTTAGAGAGATGCATCGACATCTAAAAAGTTTTCGAATTGACGCATGAAAGGGTTAATTAAAGTACGTATCTTGTTCCTAAAGACAACTTTTCATAGTAAAATGTTAATACAAAAGAACGTTCGATAAATTGTACTCTTTTACGTATTACGAGTATCGTGCTACGAGGCGTGTCATCACGCTGGCAGGCCGCACGGGTTATTGCGTGCGCTGCTCTGTTCACTGCGCGTGAGATTCTGACCCTTTACAGACCCTTATTATGTAGATACGTTTTTTACAGTGATACTGTTTTTTTTGACATGCCACTAATTAATTATATACCTATGATTTAATGCAATGTTGGGTGAAATTCTGTACGTAAAATCTATTAAGAATGAGATTTCGATGGCTCAAGGGATTCGATCCAATGAAGTATATCAGGTGAAACTGTTTTTGGCTATATAGACTAATTTGTCAACCTTTAAAAAGTTTTGAATTGACGTATTTGTTATTGAAAAGGTTATTATAAGTACGTACATATAAGCAAATTATCGTAGTAAAATATTAATACAGTAGAACTTTCCATAAATTGTACTCTTTTACGTATTACGAGCATAGTGCTACGAGGCGTGTCATCACGCTGGCAGGCCGCACGGGTCATTGCGTGCGCTGCTCTGCTCAGTGCGCGTGAGATTCTGACCCTTCACGGACCCTTATTATGTAGGTATCTCTTTTACGCTGAACTTTTTTATATTTACTTATCACTATTTTATACCCCAGTGATTCGTTGTTACGTATCTATTACTAAAAGTTTTTAGAGCGGTTGTGTTTTTATTATATAGAGAGATGCACCGACCTCTAAAAAGTTTTCGAATTGACGCATGAAAGGGTTAATTTAAGTACGTATCTTGTTCCCAGAGACAACTTTTCATGGTAAAATGTTAATACAAAAGAACGTTCGATAAATTGTACTCTTTTACGTATTACGAGCATAGTGCTGCGAGGCGTGTCATCACGCTGGCAGGCCGCACGGGTCATTGCGTGCGCTGCTCTGCTCACTGCGCGTGAGATTCTGACCCTCCACGGACCCATAACATATCTCTTTCATGGATGACTCGCTCTAATCCATAGCCTTTGTGTTTTACAATAAAAAGCTAATTTTCATGGTAAGCTTACGTAAATCCATCGTTTTTATTTTTCTCGTCGTAGGTATACAACTCATTATCATATATGCGGTCTGCAACAGTTGTTTTAACAATATTTGCAACGTTAGGTTTTAAGGTGTTGAAGATATATTTTTCACGGAAAATAGTAGAAACGAGATTGTAATCGAAATTACGATTAATACGAAATGAGTAAGCTCGTAAAAATATTGGTATACCTACTACGATGGAAACCATTTTTCCGCGAAAAACTGCAGTTACAATAACTTTGAGGTTGTGAAAGGTTTAATGATTAATAATAAATTCGGAGAATATTATTAAGTTCTTGCAAGACAAAACTGGCTCACTAATTTTCTGATAATATTTTACTAGGAAGTATTTCCTTGTTGTCGGTGGAAATCATACTAATATTATTAAGGCGAAAGTTTGTGAGTGTGTATGTTTGTTACGTTTTCACGAGTAAACGGCTGGAGCAATTTTCATAAAATTTGATAGGGAGTTAGCTGACTCTCTGGATTAACATATAAGCTACTTTTTACTGTGATAATATGTGATGATATTTTATTCTCACGGGACAATCGATACATCGATTTTACGCGGGCGAAGCTGTGGGGTAGTCCGCACCGGGCTTTGTCCATGGCCCCCAAATGACTTTGAAGGTACATTAAAACCGCCTTATGTATGTAAGCTCTAAGACTGAGACCCTCGTGTAGCTATGACACCTTGGATCTCATACAACTTTGATGGTCAGTGTCCCTAAGGGGCCTAGCCTGCTACTGCTTCGTAACACATGCTTTCGTACAAGAAATTACCTTGTATCCTATTTAAAATGATTCTTTAAGTTTATAAAAATATAAAGTTCACGAGTAAAAATCAAAAACAACATGAACCATCAACAAAATTTATATCAGAATCATGTGTTTTAATTGATTTTTAATTTGAATTCATTTTCAGAGACAAACATACACACACATAGTAAAGACTACTAAAGTCATTAATTACTGTCTTGTCTCTGCCGTTCAAAAGATACACAACATGAAAAACAATACCGCGACGTAAACATAAATGGGCAACACCGCGGTCGTAGTCATATTCAAAGAATTCAAGTGTACCTACTATCGACAAAAAATCGTTATATGATATTCGGAATTGTTTACTCAACTATAATAGTTGACTTCGTTCCGCCTACAAGTCAAAAATGTAGAATTATCACTGGTTCTCTACTATATTATGCATAGATTATGCATAAAAACCTTTCTATTGAGTCACTATATCCAATTAAAAAAACTGCATTAAAATCCGTAGCGTAGTTTTAAAGATCGAGGCATACCTACATAGGGACAGACAGCGGGAAGCGACTTTGTTTTATACTATGTAGTGACGGGCTTTTTCCAATTTATTAAACTGCCACAAACAAACGACAATACAATTTTCAATAAGCTTGATATTATTTAACTTGAATTTCTTACGATGAGTCATGGAAATTATTTCCGCGAAAATTCAGAGCGCTTTAAGCGCTTTACCGCTTGAAGGGCAGACCCTCCAACAAACATTATGCAATGTTTCCATATCAAGCATTCCTTACAAAATAATGAGGTATTAGGGCTTTTTCTACGCCAACCGTGAACATCAAAACATAATAGACCATTATTGACGTCGCAAATAATATCAGCGTGTGCGATATTTCATTAAATTACAGCTCATTACGCTTCAAGAAAACCGTTTTCACCGGGTCGTAATTGATTGACTACCTGCGCGCTGCGTGGGTGGCGTGGGTTGGTTGCCATGGCGACGCCCACGCTTTCCTCCCGCACCCCTGCACCCCCTGAGCCCAGCATTGACCTGCAAGACCTTGACCTCGACAGCTGAGACGCGTGCTAGCGCGGAACTTATAGACACTTAGAAGAAATGACTATTCAAATCGTAGACACGCGTCTACGTTCCTATTAAAATAGCGATTCCATGAAATGAGTAAACCGACTTGAGATTGCTACGGCAATAGTAGAGATAGAAATAATACGGGATATAAAAATACTGACGCTCTTAATATTAGATTGACATAGGTATGTTTCTTAGTTATAATAAAAGTCATACATTTTTATTATTATTAGGTACATTTCTTATTACATCACACATTACATCGTTACATAGGAAAACGTATCTTGCGAACCTAATGATTCTAGATTTAGAAGTTAAGGCTGTACAATGATAAGTCAAGGTAGGCACACATATAAAACACTACATTATAATTATAGGTGCTCGTATCTATAATTATTTTTATATTATAATTACAAGCAGTTGATTATATTATTGTATTTTGTCCTAAGTTGATAATTTTTATGTATGAATTAGTTATATCAATAATATTATACTTTTCGGGATACAAAATTTCTTTTTATCGGTACAACGCAACAAACCGCAATTATGAAATTAAGTAATTTCATTAATTACATGCCATCAGCGTTCAAATAACGTTTCAGACAGATTTGTAATTGTCTCGTCGAAATACACCAATTATGACAAAATGTATAGGTATTTTTATTAAAATACGTAAAAGTTATTGAATATTTTATAGTCACCTTTATTATAATCACTTGTTAGTGAGATTTTTTATCACTTACCGCTAGTTAAAAATTTTATTAATTGAGTAAATACAACAAAATCAAATATTTTTTGCAGCTGCGCCGCCGTTTGTATTGTTAGGTACCTTTCGAAAACTTTAGCACAAATCTTATTTTCGTTTGTCTCTAAATCTGAAACACTACTTTTTTCGAGGCTAATTTGTCGTTAAGTGAATCAAGCGTAGGGTCTTGGCGTTCGTCCCTGTAGTTCCGGGATCAGAATAGGGCTACGGCATCCCCTGCCTGTCGTAAGAGGCGACTAAAAGGGGCTTCCGAGGTTGCAGGCAGCTAGAGTGGGAGCTCGAACCGTTCGGTCAGGCGATCCCGGGAAGGACGGCGGTGGATGGTGTGGTCGCATGTGGTGGATTCCGATTGCGTTCCTTTGGAAATCCCGGGTACCTTTTGAAGGTATCCCCCTCGAGAACAAAAAAAAAAGTGTATCAAGCGTTAAGAAACGAATCTGTGAACTCGTGTCCTTCCCTACACGCGCCATGAATATTAGTCACATAATGTGCCACCACGCTATTAACCACGCTTGACTGCAATCTTATGTCCCACTACTGTACTATTCTGTACTTTATATAAAACAAAGGTTCTATTTGAAGTCGATCATAGATGCGCTGCCATTTCCAAACACTAAAATGGTCGCATCATATGAAAGTGAGCCGAAAACTATATCATTCCACTAAAAACGCATGAACTGCTTTAGGTACGCCAGAAAAAGAGAAGCGGTGGTACCTCTTGTGATAGAACGCTTGTGGTCGAATCTAATCTATTATATATAATAACAATTTGAGGTACATTTATTAAGAGATATAAGCGGCTGCAATGTTGCTGCATTAGGGCGGAATCTGAAAGAAATACGTAATTTGTCGGCGAAAAACACAAGATGTCCTCCTGTTTAAAGCTTTTTTTGTTTGCTACACATACTACGGGGTAGGGTCCGAATCCTCTAAACACCCTCTTAATTACGCCTATAGGAGTAGGCCTGACCCGCTGCCACTACATTGCTTCGATCCAAATGATGAAGGGATCTGAACGCCGTCTGTGTTACGTTAAGGACTCCGAGGATCTCCAATGGAATAAAAACGAAGTCTTTTTAGCTTGTTCGGACATTGCTTGGAAGGAGTTTAGGTACTTTAATTTCCAGGCCTTCAATTTATTACGACGTGATTAGGCCACTCATACCGTCTTTCTACCGTCTATCATTTTTGCTGCCTGCAATCTTGGAGCCTTCGGTAAGGTCTACTACTCAATAATAACAAGATCAGGACCAACTGAATAGTGTAGAAGTAGCGTAGATTATTCCACTCATTTGTCATGACACTAAGACAAATGAGTTGAATTCTACGTCATCTTAAATGATAAAACTATGCACAAAGAGGAGTATGTTAGAAAAACATTACCCTCTTTCTGACAGTTAGGTAAAAAGAACCCTCAATCACTTCTATGTTGCTTAACATTCCCGGTCGGATGTCTAAGCCATGGAGCACGTACATACCACCGTTGAAATTTTGTTGAAATTTAATTAATTGTAGGTAAAAAGGAGGTTCTTCGTGCCGTCGCCTGGGGGTTCTTAAATTTATCCCTTCACTTAATTTCTTTATTAAGTGGCGTATGTATCCTATTATCTTATTCCTTGAGAAATCCTTTCATGAATTTTGTCGCGAAAAAATGTAAATTTAATAAAGATTTTACATGTAACAGCATCGTTTCAATAGATTTTCAAACGAATTTTGACATTTTAAACGCACTTAATTAGCCAATGTCAGGGATTTTTGTTTTTCAATTGCATATTTATTTTCTCTTCGTAATATTTGTATTTTGTTATTAATTTATAAGCGCAGATGCGTAGAATTTATAAGTACACATATTTAGAATACCACACGCGCAATTGTATTTAAAAATGTCTGTATTTTGCAATTTAAAGGCGATTTTACGATATTACTATGTTTATCATTATGCATCGTTCATAGTAATAATCGCATAATGCATGTTGCATGCACTAATGCAATTAAAACTTGCTACCTGAACATTTAATGGCAAATGAGCACGCGGTTTTATGGCCATTATAACTTATTGGCGTAAACAAACGTAAGCTGAAGTTAAGTAACGCAAAAGTACAATATTACTATTTTTTTAAATATATGATGGGTGGGAGCTCGAATCGATCGGTCAGGCGATTCCGGGAAGGACGGTGGTATGTGTGGTCGCATACCGTCGTAAAGACTAAACGGAGCAGCGGGCCCAGCCGCCCATCTGGGAGGAGCCCGATGGGGCAACGCGCTTAGAGGATTCCGGTTACGTTCCTTTGGAAATCCCGGAGTCCTCTTTATAGCGCCGCGGACAGCCACCGGGGGGGTTTTAGTGCGGTAAAAATACATAACCCTGCGTCGATAACACGGCGTCGGGTACCTTTTGAAGGTTTCCCCCTCGAGAGCAAAAAACAAAAGCTGAAATTAAGTAACGCATAAGCACAATATAACAATATTACTATTTTTTAATGTATGATGGATAGTTATCATATGCAGTTTCTGAATTATTTTTCAGATGTTTCAACCGTAGTGTCGCCGTGACTTTGATTGTACCTGAGTCAAAATAAGGCAAAACAAGAATCCAAAAATCGGATATTGCAAGTACCGGTTACATGTTAAAATGTATAAACTCTGTGATAATATTAGTTCGAATTAGTTTTTACGTGTTTTAAGCAAAATTCTAATATATTTACTGATATTGGAAACCAGTAACCTAGTAATAAGTTAATTAATTAAGTTAGGTTATAATCAGTAAATAAATACCTGTCTGGACAAAATACGGTTGGTAACCAGTAGGTTATTTACATAATTTTCATACCGATAATACTTCTCGCACGGTATCGGCCGCTTCGGTCACCACGTTACTGAATATTCCATGTGTGAATCCAGTGATCTGTGTGTAGTTTTTTCATGTAAGGGTAAGAAACATACACTCGTCTTCACATACTTTTGCATTTATTTTATTAATATTTTAAGATACGTCATAAAAATATCTTAGGAACTTTGGTGTCTATTTACTTTAGTGCACTAATGGTTGCTGACATACGAAAAATGTTATGTTATTAGTTTGTACACGCTACCCTTGCGTCTGAGATATTTCCTTCAACCGCACTAAGGTTGTCTGGAAGAGATCGCTATTTTAGTGATAAGACCGCCTCTTGTACCTTTCTTCATGTGTCCTTTATTAGTTGTTGTTTTTATATCTGATTTTGGTGTACAAAAAAGTTGTTTGTATTGTATTGTGTCTCTCTCTATTGGATTACTTTTGTGAAATCAGTGACGTTTGAAAAATGTATCAATATTATTATGTTTAAAAATCATTTAAAGCCGTAAAACGATTTTGTCAATTCATTTTCTTAATCTGGAACCAGAACACAGCAGCTTTATACACAGCTGTTATAAGTCAGAAATAAATGTGGCACTTGCCTCTTAGACGCACGCTTTTTCTTAGACGTTTATTTAATGTTAACTCTGTTGATGCGGAATAATTCAAAAGATATTCTATCAAGATCGTCAAACATCTACCGCTTTAACATAATTCAACAAAAGTGTTACATAAAATTCTGTTACTATCTCTACTAATACTATAAATGTAAGTTTTTATGTTACACTTTAAAGGCAAAACTGAGTACGCGTAGTTTTGATTGATTATTATGTAACTTAGTACACATATTCTTCTTTTTTTTGTTTTCGAGGGGGAAGCTGACGCCGTGGGAGCGACGCAGGGTTGTGTGGGATTTTTACCGCACTAAAACCTCCCGGTGGTCGTCCTCGGCGTAATAAAAAGGACTCCGGGACCTCCTAACGAACGCAGCCGAAATCCTCTGAGCGTGTTGCCCCATCGAGCTCCTCCCAGATTGGGCCCACCGCCCAATCTAGTCTTTACGGCGGTATGCGACCACACATACCGCCGTCCTTCCCGGGATCGTCTGGCTGGATGGTTCAAGCTCCCATTCTAACCGCCCGCAACCCCTTTTAGTCGCCTCTTACGACAGGCAGGGGAAATCCTAGCCCTATTCTGATCCCGGAACTACAGAAACGTCGCACACATATTCTTAGAGGTATTTTACAGGAGGTATTTTAAAACATAGAAAACTTATTATTGAAAATCAACTTTAAAAATATTTTGTATGTAGTAATTTTTAAACACTGAATCACATTGATTCATTCCTATTGAAATTATCTTTGCTATTTATTTACGGGCTTCAAAGCGAGCGAAGTCATGGGTAAAAACTACTAGAATAAAAAACATATTTTTTCGTATGTCACTTAAGTACCTTCATTTTCATGAGAAATACAATCAGATTTGTTCGACACAATTTTTCTAAATTATCTATAAAAAGATCTTTTTGCTAAAGGACATTTCATTTCTTTTATTAATTCGCCCGTCTTATCGCCATCTTGGTAGGTATATTTTATTCTACGAATATTCATATTTTTGTGTTACGTTGATGACGAACTAGGTTAAAATATGCTATAGATATTTTTCCTTCAGAATGTTATAATAAATATACTATGTTGTAAGTACCTAAGCTTTTTTGTAATAATGAAGTACCAAACGACCAAGCAGTTCACTGGATGGTGTGAGATAAGTGGCCACTGCCAACGATGGAGATTTTTAGTCAAACCTTAGTAGTTAGCGTTATTTGTAGTTGAACACAGATGCGTTGCTAATCCTCACGAAAAACCTCTCCAATGGCCGTTCTCAGCACTACGTGGAGGACTCCGAGATCTCCAACGGAACACAACCGGAGTCCTCCGAGCGCAATGCCCTTTTTGGGCTCTTCCCCGGTGACCAATTGATGCTCATCGTGCCTCTCGGTGTTTACGACGGCATTCGGCCACACATGCCATCGTTCTTCCCGAAGTCACTTGGCTGGACGGTCCGAGCTCCCAGTCCTACCGCCCGCAAACCCGGCAGCTCCTTTTAGTCGCCTCTTACGACAGGCAGGGGATACCGTAGTTCTATTCCGATCCCGGAACTACAGGAACGATCACAGTGACTTAAGAGAGACACAAGGTTACGCGGGATTTTTAACCCACTAAGACTACTACAACTGGAGCAATATACATATATTTGTCTTCCTTATAACATATTTTCTGCCAGGTGGTAGAAGTGCCAGTGTAGTTCGGTCGGGGAAGTACCCCCTCCACACCTATTTCTATTGTAAAGCATTTTTGCGTTTCGATGGAAGGGTTTGGTTGCCGGCACACTTTTATATGGGGCGACCATCTTAGTCTTCGAGAATAGCAACGCATCTGTGATTGACTTTAGAGAGACCATGTTCTATATGCTTCCATGGGCGGCTGTGACCAATTTCCATCACGAGAACTGAATGCTTGTCAGATAAAAAAAAAAACACAATATAAACGTATTTCTGTTATAAAGCACAAATAGGAAGCGTACGAAGACGAAACACGAATATTAATTAATTTTAAACCACGATATATATATCGTGGCTAATATAAGTTTTAGTCACACGTTACGTATGACAAGGATTATGTTACGAAAATATCGATACTGAACTGATCAATCGAAGGTATCTCAATTATGTGCCCAAAACACCTTGTAAGGTCACGTAGAGCTACGTCACGCGAGCGTACACGAGGCTGTTTAATAAATAATCACAGGGTGAAATAACAGTCATTATAGTGTAAAATATAATTCGAAGTTATTTATTTGGTGATTATAAGACGATAAATTTTTCTAATATGTATGTATTTTTTTGATAACAAATAGTTAATAAAAACATATTGTATTTCTTATCCCGTAGACGTCGTTTGAGCAGACTATAGGGCAAAATCCAAATGGGCCGAGGCCTTTCCCTGTGTAATCACACCCATTGGAGTAATTCACATGAATGAGTTATTTTACGATAGCGTCTTAAAGAGTACCTACAAACTATGAGTCGTCATAATATGGCTTCAGCCACACACCTCCGCGTAGCGTCGTAGCTATGTAGCCGTAGCAGTGATTCTGGGTTCTATCTAGTGGAGGTATGAATTTCAGCCAACTCTGATTTCTTTCTTTTAGGCTTAAATTTGACGACAAGGCAGACTGACTACCTGATAGAAAGTAGTCACCGTCGCCTATGGTCATCTGCAACATCAGAGGAGTCGCAAATGCATTGCTGGCTTTGAAGGAAAGCCCTTTTTGCACTTTTCTTAAAGAGCCCCATGTCATAACGCCCCGGGAATACCTCAGAAGGCGGCTCGTTTTACGATTTTAGAACATTAGTAGATGATTTGCAAAAATTTGATACATAATAAAGGTGTTACGTGAACGCCGCCAGGTCGCGAAATTTTAATTTGCCTTACCCTCTTTGAGTAAATAAGCGACTAAAAATATCTTTTTCTGAATATTTCCATAAGGTATCTCTACATAAAAAATATATTATGAATACATAAGGTTATTACATTATAATAACCGTGACCGTGCCCTCCGAAGTACTGTCATGAACAATAACAAGGGCTATATATAGGTACTTCATACTTTATACGGCTAAAGCTTTAATAGCTAAGGTAAATCCTCTGTTTCCAATATGATACTGCAATAGACTGCGCTTTGTAAAGTAGTTACGGAAAGGGAGGTACCATCGCCACACCTATCTATCGTGCAACAGTTTTGCGTTTCGGTAGAAAATTATGGTTGCCCACTTATTTTTATGAGGTGACCATCTATGTTCCAAAATTTTTTTTTGATTCTTTTATTACGCATTAATTTTAATAATATTATCCGACCAGTGCTTTGCTGTACATTTTTCTTTAAAATTTCTTTCCAATTACCTCCAAAACTTCAATATGTGCGGACCCTGTGGTGGATGCTGCGGGCCTTGCTGCCCCTGCATCACTATCTACACGTGCTGCACGAAGATATGCTAAGCATCAGTTCATCATCAGTGCTGAATGCTCGCGTGTCATGTCTACAATGTCTATGCCGTTTTGTGAAAATATATAATAACCCCTATTTTATATGAATTTGCTTACAGATGTTTATGGGTGGCGGTGACCACTTACAATTATCTGGACTGTACTCGTTCGCTACTTAAATCTTATATAATGAGAAAAAAACCTTAGTGTCAATGACATTAGTATCTCTATTACCGTTTCCCTAGTAGGCATAATCAATAGAAGCAATTACGACGAAAAGATAATTATAATATAGGCGGAACTCGTGTTCCGAAATACATATCCGGTTATAGGTACGAAGGTCAAACTGATCAATAAATACTCATTTCTATTGTGATTATGTATTAGATACCATATCTTATAGCTTATAAACTCATTCATACAGCAGTGATAGCCTGATGATTAAAAAACTTGCCCTCTCAATCGGGAGGTCCGAGGTTCAAACCCAGGCACGCACCACTGAATTAGGTGCGTATTATAAATTAATTATCACTGCTTTTCGGTAAAGGAAAACATCGCTAGGAAACGTGCACACCCGAGAGTTCTTTAAAAAAATTGTTCTCGGAGCTGTGTGAAGTCCAATTCGCACTTGGCTCGACTATGGCCTAAAAGTCTCATTCTGAGAGAAGACCCGTGCCCAGCAATGGGACAATAATGAGTTGTACCCTATATATATCTCTGTATCTCTGTATCTATATCCCTGTATCTCTGTGTATCTGAGACATCGAATAACAGTTTTTTTCTAAAGGTGACTTAAGGTTGATTAAGATTGTTCTCCACCAATTCGCACTTGGCCAGCGCGGCGGCCTATGGCCTATAACTCTCTCATTCCGAGAGAAGGCCCGTGCCCAGCAGTGGGACAATAATGGGTTGACGACAAGATTGCTCATAATTGGCCAAAGAAAACATCTTGAACTATTGTAAGATTATTGATCATTCATCTTTAGTCTTCCAGTCATAGACAGGATTTGTTTAACTCTTTATTCAATTCTGACATGCGTTTTTGTAAATATTTAAGTCAAATTTATTCCGAATAAATCCGAAATCTCATTGACGGTATAAAGAGAAGACCAGTTATGCAAGAAAGTTGGTACTAATTTTCGTAACGTTTACCTGATTTCGCCATTGTGAATCCTCTAAGTTTCAAACTTTTCAAAGAAATGTTCAAAACGGAAAGAGAAACATCAACAATTTTGTTACAACCTTTTTCTTTGCTTCTTTCGTAACTTTGGTGGCATCGAAGCTCCACCAATGCGAAGTTGGTGACGAAACGGCAAGTTTATTTTTGATGTCGAGAGGGCAAGAGCCCTTGATAAAGATGCTAATTTTAAATTGTAACATTTTTGTAGATTCCAAAATATAACACTTCCTACAGGTATTATTTTTTTGACTCAATATAAAAGGGATAAGTTGTGTTGGTTTTGTGTGTAGAAATTGTAATATAGCGTTTGTGTTAGTTAGTCATTCAACATTCATACATTACAATAATTCCTATGAACGTAAAGCATTTCTAACTACTTTTAGATTGATGAATCTTAGTTACATCATAAATATGACAGTTTTTGAGGATGTATGTGCGTTCGTTACTCTTTCAATTAAGAACTGCACGCTCGTTTCTGCTACGGCCGTGCAAGATGTGAAACGAGCTTCCTCCTGAGGTATTCCCGATGCATTGGAGACTCCTCTGGTGCAAATGTCCTTAGGCAACAGTGACTACTTTCTATCAAGTAGCCCGTCTGCCTTATCGTTACATTTAAGTATAAAAAAAAGAACTACCGGTAGGGTTTCGCCAAAATTTGGTAGATACACAAATAGTTTATGACCTAGCAGTAAGCCATTGCCCACGGCATCGCACTCATAGGGGTCTCGCAAAGCCTTGGAGGAGGCGAAGACATTTTCAAGGGCACAATCCAATGAAATCATGCAAAGGGGCCTCGCTGATAGGAGTTTGCCCTCGTCTACTTGGTCCACGCTACACCACTGTGACCTAAACTAAAACAAAATATACTCATTGCCCTGATAGACGTGACTCAAGCGGGAGTAACTGCGGTAATTAAACTATACAAATACTAGGTGTATTTGTACATTTTTAAAATACTTTTAATTTCTATGTGAATATAAATAGCAAACGATCAAGCAGCTCACGTTATAATACGGCTCATGTTCACGCCTCATATAATCACATCGCCCTTCGCCCTTCAAACGATATACCTTGTTACAATAAAAATACTTTTATAGGCTTAAATATTCCTGCCTAGTTCCGCATAGATATAAAACATAATTTTATGAACACTAGACACCCGTCGCAACGGTCGAAATTCGACCGTAATTTAAATTTAAAAAAACGTTATTAAAATTAGTTGAGCTGCATTTAAAAGCAATAGCGGGTATTTTGACATAAACATCTGACATTATGCGTTTTCATAGTAAGACATTGACATGGATGTATAAAAAGACATGGATACAACGTTATAAGTGTAAAGTGAAATGCATATACTTGTCCTTCTTTACGTATGACGTAAATATTGCGTAGAAAAGAGACAAATAATACTGTCCTGTTTCATTATTTCGTAGGTTGTCACAAGGTAGTGATGCCACATTATCGACATTTTCGCGTCGATATAAAACATGATTTAGTTTTATCAGTCGTATATGTTGTAGTATTCATATAAAGTTTTTTTTTTGTTTTTACGTAGAGCATTTATTATCATTTCATTAAAGCGTTATCGGGGCAGGTTGACGCTTTGATAGAGGCTAGATGTTATTGTCCGAGCTGGCGGCGGTGACTTCTCTGTAGACCTCCGTAGAGGTGGCAGCTTTTGGTCTGTCAACTGTCTACGTTGTATATTTGTGTTTAAGTGCCTAGTTTTAAATGTACCTAGTTGATACTAAATCTCTCAGATTTTTTTTCACCTGCAATTTCGCCTCCACAAAATGTCTTACGGTGAAGAAACTCAGCTTGATCGGCATTCTGTATTCATGCTCCGACTTAAATATTATTGACTTTCCATGTACTCGTAGAACGGATGACAAAATTATAATAGTTGTAAACGATTCTATTCTGAATGTAAAATGGATACGTTTAAATATTTACTAAAAATCTGTAAACGCTGCACTACGTACTAATATTAAGTGGTCAATGGAAGAAAAAAAACATCATAACAATCACAAAAAAAAAGCAAATTTATACATACACAACGGTAATGTTATTGAACAAATAAATATTTGCGAGGCTAGTTTTTTGTGAAGAACAATATTCGCCTCTTAAGTCTAAAATATATAACATGTTCAAGAAAAGCAAAAAAAAAAAACAAATATAATGTTCTGCTTATCCAAGTACCAATAATACCCCTACAATAGAAGCTGCGCAGATACAGTTAACGATCTCAATGTTATTAGTTTATATCATAATTACTGAGCATCTTACAAATAAATATATTTTTATGTGCGCCAATTTTTAAATGATAAAATTACAGGATATAATTATACATTGAAACAAAACAACCAACAACAAAACAAACTTGTAAATACCTATTTTAATATACAGTAAAACAATTGGTTAATAATTATTGATTAGCATTCAATCTAGACATATAAAGATACATACATAAATTTACAAAAAGTTGATGATTTTTTTGATCAATGTTATTGTCTATTGTTACCATAGATAAAATAAGTTGTCTTGTAGAGTATTCTATCAGTAAGTAGCAAAATATACTTATGATACGTTTTCAATACTTAATTTATGATGTTTTCCTTTTAATATTTAAAGAGGTTATATTTTGTTGTTATTTTGTTAGTGTTAATGCACCGAATGAATGTCCCACTTCGAATGAGTTGAAACATACGTTACGAATATTAATTTAGAGATTTGATTGTATGTTATATTAATCAAAACAGTCGCCTAGATAATTATGCGCATTGCCCTTCTATCGACAACACTATCGATCAACACTATCAAAACGTAAAACTACAAAATAAAGATGCCAGCCGTCATAAAGGAAATTGCAGTTTGGATGGAACTTTTGAATTTATTAGCATAATAGAGCTCAAAAGAGGACCGCTTGTGACACGCTAATTTAATAAAAACAGACAGACATATTTTGTTTCACTCACACTTACGAAATGTTATTTGACATAAATGAACAAGCTATAGAGTGCTCAGTTTGTATTGTTTATGCTTATTCTACGAGTTCCTTATTCTAAGGACATTGAATGTTCTATTTCGTTTATTATGTATATGTGTGTCAAATGCAAGGTAGTGTGTGTAATGTGTTTTTAGTTGATTTTATGTATGTTTTATGCATTATTTGAAAAAACATATTAGCATTGCGTAATCCTTTTCTACATCAACTATAACCGTGCGTAATTTCATACTCCTCCGTCTGCGGCAACTAGGTATCTTTAAAACGGATCACAATTATTTACGGATCATTAGACTATTGTAACTTTAACGACACACTGACAACTGGGCACAAACAGTTCATGTCATTTATAAAGCAGGAACAACACATCAGGAATGGGCTAGTGTTTTGAAAATGTCTCTTAATCGGTGACATTGATCCGAGGTTTGTATCTCGTATCGATTGCAGAAGGAAAGTAATGGGTTTCAAGCGTGAATGTATCTATATATCTACGTATGCTTGGATATATACGTAAGTATGTATATATGTCCATTTTTTTGCCCAAACAGCATTGTAACATGTGACGTGCCATTAAAATCGTATTAATTGTCATGGTGTCAAAGACTAAATAATATTTAAAGATGGCGTCACTCATCAGGAAAAAATCATAATGTAACCTATTTCTATTTTAGTTTTTGGTTTAGCATTTTTTTATTTAGACTGTATTCTTGTTGCTATAACGGTGAAGAATAAGGAGAAAAACTACGTGAGAAATCCTAAATAATAAATCGCTGCATACACCATCTTGAAGGTGGTAGAACCAGTGTAGTTCGACTGGGGAAGTACCACCGCCTCACCTTTTTCTAGCGTGAAGCATTTCTTTCGTTTTGATGGAAGGGTGTGGTTGCCGGCACACTTTTATGAGGCGACCATCATAGTCCTCGGGAGTAGCAACGCATGTGTGATTGACTTCAGATAGAAACCATGTTCTGTATGAAGTTGATTATTATTATTATTCAGCAGCAGTGACTACTTACCATCAGGTGGACTTCATGTTCGTGTCAATGAGCGGCAGAGACCACTGACCATCAGGTGGACTGCTCGTATGAAACTTCTGTTAGACAAATAAAATAGTATAACTACATTATATACGTCCACTTTTCAAAGAATTTTTGATCGCTAAAAGTTAGTAACTTATACTACGAACCAAACGTGTAATTAAACAACGTGGAAAGAGTGGAATAATTTAAGAAGGGTCTTTTCCACATATGACGTGTAATTGAGATCAATAACAAGCTAGACTAACTGGTTAGGAAGTCGAAGAAAGAAACACTGGTAGCGACAGCGTAATAGCAGACAATTATAAGCTCAGTATATTGCGTTTTGCAATGGGTTCTTAAGAAAAAACTTAAGGCGTGAGAATTCTTAGTGAAAATAAAAATATATTTTTACCTAACTGTCCTTAAAGGAAGGTAATATTTTCCGAGCATACTTATGTATGTATGACCGTATATATATATTTTTGCCTCGCGCTACTACCCCAACGGCTTGGGGTAGTGTAGGGTCTTAAAATATATTAAAATATCTTTTTAATATGTTCTTTGTTGAAGAACTTTTTCTTTTCATTTTAAGCAGTCAGTATTTTTTTTGGTTTTTGTAAAATAATTAATTATTTTGTTGTATTTAGATTCTGTACTTCGTAACGCATAGATTTTAGATAGGTAAGTTATGTTATAAATATTTTTATTGCGCTATTATTGTTCATTTCTAATATACTGAGTAGTTGTTTTAGTAGTATTAATTTAATTCAGTCAGTAATCATGTAGTTACTAAAGTATAAAAATCCTTTTAAAAAATGAGCACTTACCCCTTCCGCTCTCTCAAAATAGGAACAGCCGGTCAGTTTTCCAGATACTGAAACAATAAATAATAACATTGTAAATACTTAATTGCAGTTTTCTTACGTTTCAAAATATCGAATTTTCACTCGTTGACTCGTGTTTTTATGACAGTTTATAAAGATTTTGTTTGGGTATTGACTTGCCATTTGCGAATTCGCTTATTCCACGGACTCTGCGACTTTCGGACACTTCTACTACGGTAATGAATTTCCCATGTGTTAATCTTGGTCTTAAACTATTAGTGTTCCAAATATCATCAAATTCCGTATTTATAACTTCGTATTTCGTATTTATAATGTTGATAAGAAATAAGATTCAAAAATATACAACGCATCCTGCACTCAGTGTTTACGCCTGTGTCGTGTATTTCATAGACAGACCCAAACGTATTAACACCCACTCCCAGAATAGAAATCAAGACTGATCATTCGGACTTCTTTCTGACTGGGGATCGAACCCGGAACACGTAACGTGTCAGACCAATATGATGAACGCTCCGCCATGTTAATCTCATATACCTACTACCCGCTTTCGTCTATCCCTTGCACCATTCAGGGTGGATAGGGTGACGTGATTCACCTGTCAAGGAGCTGTCAAGTGAAAAACTAATTGACATAATTCTATCGCACTCTATCTTCAGCTCATATAAATTATGACGTGCAATTTGTAATTGAAACTTTTATAACAAGATTGTCGTTAGCTACGTAATACTGGAAAATGTCAATATATGTATTATTAAAGTGACAATTGAGGATATAGTAATAGCAATGGTACATGGTATAAAACTTAGTGTTTAGTTCTTGAAATATTTTAAGTGAAAACTTCTTTTAGTGCATTGAGAACTTTTAGGGTATCACTGAACTCTTTGCATGGGCTATATGCAAATATTTATTTATTTATATATTTATTGCACCTTTATAAAAGTTACAATAAGGCACTTAATGTCTGATGGCATTTTCTGCCAGTCAACCCCGGGTGGCTGGAAAATTTGTGGCAGGTGTTAATTACATATATAGTGCACCAAAATATTAGCAAAAGTTATTCTTAGAAAAATAAAAAACCGCGTATCGTGAGTGCCAATTAAGTATTAAAATTTATCAATTCCGCAATAATATTAATCTAAAATCATATTGGTACTATGTCACAGATATATCTCCGTGCGTCATTTATTTTTAATTTTAATGGACAGTCCTTATTATTGCCTTTTTATTATTTTTATACTATTTCTACCTTACTAAACAACACAGACACAGAGAAGTTTCTACTTAGTCTTCAGAGATTACAAAGCACTAAGTAAAGTTATTGTCTAAAATTTAGACACATAATAGCTTCATGCATTATAACTGAGATGTTGTTAAACCTGTCTACATCGTAGGGTTGTTTAAGATCTGATGTCTAGTTCGTGACTGTATGATCGTGAATTAACTTTATAAATAACGCAATAGAGGGAACCCTTGTGGTATTATCAACCAAAGCCACCGCGCGAGGTTTAATTCTGCAATTAAATTCGAAGGCATTTTTCAAAAAAGAAACTTATGCTACATGAAAAATATTTATTTAGAAAACTGATATGCTTGAAAATCTTAAATAAAAAAATCTCAAAGATACATGAAGTCTACTCGCCTTTAGCAAGCACTAGCAAGCAAGCAATCTCGATTCAGCAGTAGGAGAACAATAAGGTTACGATGATAAGTACAGTAAAAGTTCCAGATTCGCGGGGGCTATGTTTCGCCCATATGTCGCGAATACGGTACCCGTGAATAAATAACTTTTCAGAAATGCCACCTCGGAACGTCCCAGCAACTACTCAAAGAAAGCTGACGCGCAAACAGAAAGCGCCAAATCTTATCACTTTTACCCACTACATCCGCGAATAAAGAAACTTTTAGGCGCGAATACCTACTGAGAACGTGAATGAAAACACCATGAATGAGGAGTTTTTACTGTACGAATATTACGAAGTGAACATCTTTTAAGTTTGATGTCATAGATCATTTGATTATGCGTTTTGTTTTATAAAGCATTTTTACTTACTTGCGTTGCATTTCACAAGAACCAATAGAATGATTGTAACGCTCGATTAGCCTCATAGCCTTGGGCTGTAGCGTCATGAATATCGCCTTCTAACAACACTTTCCATGTCATCCGTGTAATCTCGCCGAGCCAATAATACGACACACGGCTACACGCGACCAGTGTGTAAAAAGGGTGTATGTTCGTTTTTTCTGTCGCTGAAGGAAAAGAGCGTGCAGTTTTTATAGTAGTTGGTCACGGCTGTGCATGGGCATCTGTGAACAAACATTTTTTTATCTTATTAATAATATTTTAAATGAGAAAGTTTGGGACAGTGTGTGTTACTCTTACGCGCAAAAATTACCGGTCTGAATTCGCTAAAAATGACATATATATTGTTAGTGACCTTTTTTTTGTCAAAAGGTACCCGACGCCGTGGGAGCGACGGAGGGTTATGTGGGATTTTTACCGCACTAAAACCCCCCCTGGAGACCGTCCTCGGCGCTATAAAGAGGACTCCGGGATCTCGAAATGACCGGAACCGGAATCCTCTGAGCGTGTTACCCCATCAGGCTTCTCCCAATGGGTGGCTTAGCCCCACGCTCCGTCTAGTCTTTACGACGGTATGCGACCACACATACCGCCGTCCTTCCCGGGAGCGCCTGACCGAACGGTTCGAGCTCCCACTATAGCTGCCTGCAACCCCGGAAGCCCCTTTTAGTCGCCTCTTACGACAGGCAGGAGATGCCGTAGCCCCATACCTGATCCCGGAACTATAGGGACATAGTTAGTGACTTAGATACACTTATGGCACTCATTAAAATGGTAAACGTGATCGTAGCAAGCGAAACTGCGGGAATGATCTGATACAAAATAACAAACGAGCATGCAACTGCTGATAGTAAGTATTCACTGCCGCTTATAAAAAACTCAAGTTCATTAACTACCCAATTACCTACTATCAAGTTCTGTAACTTCAATAATTCCAGCGGTTCTGTAGATCATAGTCGCGTCATAAATTAGTCAGTCCACTCTTTTACACAAAAATATCGCAATGATTGTTTGGGTGGCACTTTTTAGAATTTAAAGGAGATGTTTCAAAATGTATGGACCTTTGGCCAGGTATCTGTACACCATATGATAAAAAGGCCAGTAAAGTATAGAGCACCTTTAAACTAAGCATTTTATTAAAATCGACTGGGTTTATTGGTACAAGACTAGAATTTTAAGTTAGAATTGCAACACAATATAATGGCGGCGATATTATTTCATTTTGACAGTTGAGGTTAATAAACAAAAACTGTGACAATGACAATCAGTTGTCAGTGATTAATCTGAATTCTGATCCAATGCAAAAAAGGAAAAACTTATTATTACATTATGTAGCTTAGCTATGATAACCTTAAAACTATTGTTTAGTTATGGTTCTATGAAAACAAATGTAAACAAAGACTAATCTTACGTCATAGCTAATAGTCAATTACAATTATGATTTCAATTTAAACCCGAATAAACCAGTTGATGTTTGGAAGTCCAAGTTGAGTATGTAAATCCTTTATTCACTAGCCTGGCCAACAGGTTAACCGATGAACAGTCCAAAATATGAAAGTCAAGTCAACTGAGGTAAGTAGCGATCCGAAATCCAAGACATGTAAGCCAGGGGTTTGATAACTTGATATAGAAACTCCAACACAATACGCACACGAAAATATTCCGTGAAAATATCTAAGAACAAGAAGACAGATGAATGGATCTAGTAAAAGAATCAATATGACAGTTGTCAGATAATGACAACTATAGTTTTGTCCACAGACTGTCTAAATCAGTTGTTCCGCCATATTGGAAAACGAAGAAAATAGTTGATTTTAATTGGTTTTGTACCAGAAAAGTACACGTTTTTATAAATTTTAAGTATTTTTTTCGGATTCTTGAGATTTTTCTCGATTTTTTGAGATGGTGTACATATACCTAGCCAAGATTGAAACATCTCCTTTACAAACAGGTTTTTTTCCGATTAAATCTGATATTATTTACTGCCACCTTTTTACGCCGACCTTCGCAGTTTAAAACCTAAGGTAGGTATGATGACGCATCGGCACTTCAACCATGAGTAAAACTCATCATAGAAAAACAAATAGCAATAAACATTTTTGGAGGTAGGATTAATATTGTTGGACTTGAGAGGTACCACCACCATACTCTAGTGTGATGTAGTTCCTTCAGATTTCAGTAAAAGATGTGTTATTCGATTCCTTTTCATATGAACCAACGATCCTAGTCCTTAGGAATAAGAGTTGTTCTATATGAAGTTGCTTCGGATGTCCATTGGCAAGAGTGACCAGTGATTATTGGACTACGCTATTTTACTACTACATATGAATACATATAAAACAAAGTCGCTATGCTTAGATCTTTAAAACTACAGTACAGATTTTAATGTAGTTTTCTAATAGATATAATGATTCAAGAGGATGGTATTTATGTATAATATACATGTACCTACTTAAAATATACCTAGTACCTACCTTAGATTTTTTACATTTAGGCGGAACAAAGTTCGCCGGGTCAACTAGTTGTAAAATACCTAAACCTAGAAATCTACGTGCACCTGTGTAGTTAGTAGTTTCATGTGCACGTAGGGCTACAACCCATTATTGTCCCACTGCTGGGCACAGGTCTTCTCTCAGAATGAGATGGTTTTAGTCCATAGTCCACCGCGCTGGCCAAGTGCAAATTGGTGGACAAGTGGACAAGCACGTATAGACCGATGAATAGGCTTTACATTTTACACTTACGTCATGTATTTACAGGTTTCTGTGGGTGTGTCTATTGCACATAATTATGCCTACACGCCGATTAAATACGTGAAGCAAAAACTGCATACATTTTTAAGTAATATGTATTTTTAAGTAATATAAAATAACGGACTGGTCCTCAATCCAGAAAAGTCGCAGGTCTTAGTGTTGGGGACTAAAAACCAGATTAAAAAGGTACTGAATTATACAGACGACTTAAATATCGATGATGTCGCACTTAAGCGAGTAAAGTCTGCTCGCAACTTAGGCCTAATAATCGACGAAGAGCAAAAATTTGACGAGCATGTCAATAATCAGATTAGGAGCGCATACCTAAAGTTGAAAACATTGTATAAAATCAGAGCTCACTTAAGCGAAAAACTACGTCTACTCTTGTGCGATTCCCTGGTACTCTCTCAGTTCAATTACTGTAGTTCCATCTACGGGCCAAAAATCAAAGCGAATGCGGAAAAAGCTATACAGAGGGTACAAAATGCGTGCATCCGCTTTTGCTACAATATACCCAGGAGAGAACGCATTACTCCATATTTAAACAGACGGGGCATCCTTAATATGAAGGCTAGAAGAGAACTTCACTATGCCAGCACAATTCAGAAAGTTATCTGGAATAAGCGACCCGAATATCTATTTGAAAAGCTCACTTGGTTTGAAGACTCCTCTCAACGAAGCCAACGGTCACGGGCGCAAACTACTCTTAAAACGCCAGCACATAGGACATCAAGATATAGGTCTTGCTTTAAGTTTTCAGCAGCAAGTATATGGAACGACTTACCCCCTCCACTTAGAATAGAAATGACTACTAATTCATTTAAATGTAAATATAAATCAGCGCTGTTAAAAAGACAAATTGCAGCTGAAAACTTGAAGCCTACCTATAACAAGTTGTTAAATCTAAAGAATTACTTTGACTAGGAGTGAAAAAACACACACACAAACACACACATACACAAACACACACACATACACACAGACATACGTGCGCGCACGTACAAACTTACCCAAACATGACAAAACACACAGAAGGGTTACAACTTCCTTTTTATTTAAATTTATTGAACCTTTTTTATTTATAGTATGTTTTTTTGTAGATGTTATAATTTGTTAGTCCTACTTGTTTATCTTGTAAAGATTTTTACGCAGCTGAACGGTACCTAATTGGGGAACCCATGACTCTTGCTCCCGCACAACACCATAGGGGGAAGGGGGTGACTGAAAATCAGCGCTGCACAAGATATAATCTTTGTCAGCAAAAGCTGAGTCACGTCCCTTTGCCTAACGGTATTTTTAAGTTATTTATTTGTGTTTTTTTTTATAATTTAAAAAGGCAATAAACGATTATTATTATTATTATATGTCGGGGACGGATTAGTATGAAATTTTTCACGGTTATAGTGGACGTAGAGAAGGAGTGCAGAATGTTAATATTTTTTTCATATAACATACATAAAATCAATTAAAAACACATTACACACACTACTGTGCATTTGTCACAAACGCATAAAAATAAACGAAATAAAACATTCAGCATATGAAAACACAGAACGTCAAAATACCCGTTATTGATTTTAAATGCAGCTTTGTCACTTAAACCTCTTTATACCTTTCGGGTGTAATAACATAACTTGAAAAATAAAAATTGAATTTAGAACATACTTTGGTCAATATCAAGTTTAGCTTTTGAGTTGAATTAGGTACGGTCGAACTTCGACCGTTGCGACGGGTGACTAGTAACTATAGGTACCTAAGTATTTAACACAAGAGAAAGTTCATTCATGTCTCCTAATGAAACTTCCGTCCAATAATTATTGGATATAATAAAATAACAAAAATAATTAGCGAACAGTCTGCGACCTTTGTGTCCCAGGAAATTGATTTCCGTCGAATTTTCCTGCGATCAGAATGTCCCCGGTCTTACAGGTGACGTGACATGAAAATATCACAGAAATGTCTAGAAATGAGCACACATTCAGAAATAGATATACGGTATCTATTTCAGATTTTTGTAATCCAATAATTTTGAACCAGCTGTGCCTCGCGGTTCCACCTGCTTTTAAAAGATATAAAAGCTTTAAATTGTCATTTAGTTCTTAAATTTTTATTGAATAGACTTTTGATAACTAGGCAGATCAATTGTAGTGATATAAATACTAAATGGTAACTTATGATACTGAGTGTAAATACTCATATGTTCAAAGTTTAAAACTATTAAACTAAATTCGGTAGTTCTTTGTTTGATGCGATTTAAAAATTAAATATCAACAGGTAGATAAAAAATCTTAAAAATACGGAAATGTCTATTGCTACTCATTATGTTATCTGATGTAAAGCTATCTTTTTTTTGTTAGAAACAGCTGAGGACGACAAATATATTTACATACTGATGATACATTTGACGACAAGCGTGGCGGAGCGGTCAACATTCCGGTCTGACACGCAGTTGGTTCCGGGGTCAATCCACGGCCAGATTGATATCTAATTAATAAATCTTTAACGATAAACCTAAAAGATACTATAGTTATTGTCTATGATTACCGATTCTGGTATCTTTATCTTTATTCATAAGCAAATAGATAAGAATCAATAGGAAGCATAATGTCGCTGATCAGCATTAACTCGATGGCTAAGGGAAATGGTCCCCCTACATTAGTAGGTATAAGCAAGCAACGAAAAAGTCCAAACAATGGGATTTTTTTGTTGGATTTCAGAGTAAAATTTCGGGGACTATTTATTCTGAACCCATTTAGCATAAGGCGAGAAAATAAAGTAGAATCGAAAAATCGGCCGAGTCCGATTTTTGCCACCATCACTGTTAGATACTAAACCTATTGGTACGCCTATGATAAGTGGAGTAGTAGAACAGAGATGAGATCGCACCGGACAAGAGAAGGATACGAGACAAAATGCTCTTTTCAACCTAATAGTTTCGCTGGTGGACAAAGGTGTTCTCTCAGAATGAGAGAGTTATAGGCCGTAGTCCATCGCGTCGGCCTACTGATAATTAGTAGACTTATTACTCTATCTACATTTAACGCATTACCAAATAATTTAAAATCATGTGAATAAATAAGAACATTTAAAAATCTACTAAAGTGTCACATTTTGGAAGACTTCCAGGAACGTCGTCGTCAACCCATTATTGTCCCACTGCTGGGCACAGGTCTTCTCTCAGAATGAGAGAGTTTTTGGTCATAGTCCACCGCGCTGGCCAAGTGCGAATTGGTGGACTTCACACACCTCCGAGAACTTTTTTTTTAAAGAACTCTCGGGTGTGTAGGTTTCCTCACGATGTTTTCCTTGACCGAAAAGCGGTGATAATTAATTTCTAACAGGAACTTCTTCCAGGAACACATATAAATAATTATAATGTTTAATTATCAAAACACGTGTGTAGAATCAAAACAAGTGAATAGAATGTATCTTGTGTAGGCAAAACGTTGTTTTTGTACTTCGAATCATTATCTTTTGTTAACTGCCTATTTTCTTTAAGACCGAAACGAACACAAGTAAATGTTACTTCATTATTTGTATGACAGTTTATTTCTCGTTAGTGATTGTTAATCATAAGCGAAATACTAATAAAGATCTTAAACCATAATGGTATCAAATAACAGTAAACACAATTATTTTTAACTGTACAATTTTATGACGCAGTTCCGTAACTTCTTTGTTTTGTCATCAATTCCAATACCTACTTGCGAGTTGGTCGTCGGTAATTATTATATACCTGCGTCAATAAAGCCTGTGAAACGCTATAAAGATATGGAAAAGGCTTTTACTGGAAATTACGACATTTTCAAATTGGAACGGTTACTTTTATCTTATTACTATTATTATAAACTTATTATATTTGACGACCCGCGTGGCGCAGCGGTTACCATGCCTGTCTGACGCACAATGGGTTCCGGGTTCGATTTCCGGCCACACAGGTATCTGAATGATGAGTTTAGATTCATGTTCTGGGTCTGGGTGTTTGTCTATTCGTCTTGCCCATGGTACCTACCCACGACACAGGAGAAAATCCTAGTGTGGGGCTATGAGTGTAGAAATTTTGTGCGTGTGTATTAATAACACATAAAGTATTTAAAAAAGAAAATTTGAATAAAAAGTGCTACAAAAGTAAAAAAAACTACAATAGCGGATTACTTTTGGGTTCCGTACCCAATGCGTACAAACGGAACCCTATTACTAAGACTCCACTATCCGTTTATCTGTAACCAGGCTCGTGACACGTGATAGCTAGACAGTTGATTTTTTGTAGCTATAAATAAATAAAATTCAACAGTTTGCTAGGTGCGAAGACAACAAAATAGGTATTATCGACCAAACTCATCCACCAATTCGCACTTGGCCAGCACAGTCAGGGTTACCAAGTCTCAAAAATGTATTCCCCTAAAGCCTTCATTAAAAACCCCTAAAATCCCTCACAATGAATTATTAATCGGAATTCTTCGTGGCAACCTGAACTGACGAAAAAAAAGGTGTTTGGGTGTAGTGCATGTCCTTTTTTTTCGTCGTGGGGCATGATTATATAGCCTGTTTCCTTGTAAAAACACCTATGGTTAAGTTATAAAAACCCCTGAATATACCCCTAAAAATTTTACACCCCTAAAAAATCCCCATCCTACTTATTTTTCCCCTAAATTTGGAGGAAAAACCCCTAAGTTGGGAACCCTGAGCGCAGTAGGCCTATAACTCTCTCATTCTGAGAGAAGACCCGTGCCCAGTAGTGGGACAATAATAGGTTGACGATGATGATGATTACCAGGCTCATATTAGTTTAAATACATTATCTATTTCATTAAATTTGTTTTAAAAAAGTATACGTCCTATACTCATAAAAAAATTACGATTTATTGTAATTAACACAAAAGTCGTCGTAGATTGTGGCATAATATATCTATTAAGCTAGTTCATTCCTTAAGATGTGAGCTAGAGAAACAAATTTAAAAGACTCATTTCATATAACGTTACTAAAAAAACAAAGATCATGCTTAACTTATCCAATTATTATTTCCAGTTTTCTTGTCTCTATAAACTTGCATAGTGCGGTCTATTTTTTATTTAATGTGATGATCCCAAAGTGGCGAAATAAAACTTAGGTAGGTAATACTTATGGAAATATTATCACTCATTTTTTTCACAAGGTGGTAGACGTAGAACGTATGATTTGACCGAAGATATATTTGCTTATGTATGTTTTCGAACGGCAGTGATCACTTGATCTACATGCTTATTTGCTATTTCAATACAATATAAAAAGTAATTATTAAGTGCATAATATAGGCAATAATTAATAACTATTAATAAGCTAACTGTTTCAGTCACATATGATTTTAGACTAATGTTATCGCGGAATTGACACATTTTAATACTTAACGGGTACTTAAATATCGGCAAAAAGAATTCGAAAAGCATTCAAAAACCGCATATCGTGAGTAGGTACCCGTTAAGCATTAAAATGTTTCAGTCACACACTTAGTGTATTATAAAATCAGTCTCCATACCTTCTCGCCACCCCACGCACGGCGCGGCGGGGGTGCAGCCGGGGGATGTCTCTGGCCCTGCACTTGTACCCCCTCTGATAACCACCGGACGGCTCATTTTAGAGTGGGTGTATACACTAATAGTGTACCTATACACTAGCTATACACTAATTGTATCTTTATGTAATCGGTAATTTATGGATGCAGTATTACGTACGAATATGGCACACATAATTATGGGAAGTACTCTATATTTCTGTGTTCACCGCCAATGAAACATTTGAACTAAATTGTAAATGTGGGTAAGGTGGTATCCGTGTCTTACAAAGATTTAACTATCTACCCACAAAAAATAATAATAAAGTAATTAACAGTCATCCCACCTCAGTAAATGTACGGTGTATGTGTTGTATGTATGCGTAATGTAAATGAACAGCGTTGATCAAATAAAAAAATATAAATTCTTTGGACGTAATAGTATTCGTTAAACATTTTTACTTAGGTTATGCTACGCCCAATGAGTTTATTATATTTTTTTATCAGTGCAGTTGATTATGCAGCCGTTTATCTAGCCTTGATTCTCGGCTGGTCAATCGTATGTAATCTCTAAAGCATAGATAAATACTAATATACTAAAGGTCTCTGGGTGGTATTCGGATAGAACTTGATTGCTCAACGTTGACAGGCGAGTCCCGTGTAATTGTGATGCATTGGACAATGTTTGGGTGATGTTCATATGTGAATATGATGTGCTAAAAGTCAATTTTCCTTCCTATTGAAATTGTTATTGTAAAAAGCCTAAAAATGCTTCTAAAACTAAAAAATGTGGTACAACATTAGTGGTATATTTCGACACTTATTTTTAGCGTGGAGCATCTCTTGCGTTTCGTTAGAAGCGCGTGGTTACCGTTCACTTTTATACAACGACCATCTTAGTCTTCGGGAGTAGCATCGCATCTGTTACTATTATTTTTCTTATCTGACAAGTAACAAACGAGCATGCAGTCCACCTGATCGTAAGTGGTCACTGTCGCCCTGCGACATCTGTAATCAACTTCATACAGAACATGGGTTCCATCTGAAGTCAATCGCAGATGCGTTGCTACTCCCCAGGACTATGATGATCGCCTCATGGGAAGTGTGCCGGCAACCACACCCATCCGTCGAAACGCAAGAAATGCTTCACGCTGGAAATAGGTGTGGCGGTGGTACTTCCCCGGTCGAAATATACTAGTTCTACCACCGTGATTAATTTCATATAAAACTCTTGTTCTGTATGAAGTCGCTCACATATGTTCATGGGGGGCAGGGACCATTTATCATCAGGTGCATCTTCGGTTGCTACTTCAGCCTTGTATAAATTATAATTACGACAGTGCAATAATATTTTAGTGTAACTTTCGAGGATTTCACTTACAGAAATAACTTTACGGTGGTTTCGAAATAAAACACAACATAAAATATATTTTTATATATTTTTGGACTTTTTCAATATACTCATCACGTCTAATTTAACACGAAGTCATACAATAGGAATAACATCAGACATCAGATAGGATACATGTATAAGATACAGATAGCACGATTTACAATAACATTATAAAATATTTTTAATCCGACTTCAGAATATTAAATCATGGCAGACACCGTATAACAGCATTATACAATTTGTTTTACTGAAAAAAATATTAAAAGCATGAGTTTACATATTTTTTTCGAATTATAAAATGTTTGTTTACGATAATTTGTCAGTATGATATTATTTCAGTCGCTCGTATATTATTTTATCTTAGATAATAAATATTTATTACATTCCATTGATATCATATATTTTCTAGTGATATTTTCTTTATTTATTTTTTTGATAAAATATTTAGTCTTTGATATATAAAGGTGGGCATTCACGTTACAACGGTCGCACGGATTGTCGCACGAACTACGGTCGATGTATACTTCAATGGACCTGCGACATGACCTTGGTCGTACAGTCCGCCTTAGGACCAAGCCATTCACGATCGAACTTGTCGCATACGACCGTTGTAACGTGAATGCCCACCTTAACATGTAACAGTCATTTAACAAAATAATGTAAGCTAAGCTTTAAAGAGCACGAATACCAAACATATTACAAATTATGTTTCATAATATAATTTATATTATATTTGAAGGAAAAAAACAAGGAATCTACATTTATCTTACGATCTCACGACATTAATATTATACTTAATATGTTACCTTTTTAACAGAGTCACTACTATACAACATATTATTACAAAAATTACAACCATCGTAATAGAAAATGCAGTAGTTGCAAAACATTTCATAGTTTTGATTTGAATTCATACTGCAACAAAAATGTATAGGGATAAAGAACCAAATATACTATTGTAGAAAAAGGACGTAAGAGCTGCATTTTATTCAATCAACAACCAATCTAGCGCATATATTGCATTTTCGAAGTTCTATCCGTGTAGTATATAGTAATAAACAAAAAAACTTTTTTCTTCTACACACGTAGATAATATTCTTCTGATATAATTAAGTCACTGTTGCAAACATGGCATTTACTGCATTCTTAATTACGAGCGATATAGTTGTAAACTAGTTTATTTTGGTGATTACAACTATTTGTGCCACTACATAAAATATTGTAAAACGATTTTACATCGTATAACCTTTACATTCCTTTTTTGGGAACGAAAGTCATTCCTATGAAGGTCTGAGTCGGTCTTATGAAGTATTTATATAAGACTGAAGCAGTTAAGGAACGTGCACAACCCGTTAGGATGCGGTCACCCCCGCCCAGGCATCTGTAAGCAACTTCAGAAAAAGGTCCTAATTGAAGTCAATCACAGATGCGTTGCCTCCCTACTAAGATGGTCGTCTCATATAAATGTAAAATCGATACTACTAACACAAAATATTGCTGTGTTTAACAAGCAATATGGATTTACACACAGAAAGTGTGATACATACATTTACATAAGTTTATATTTAAATTTTATATAAGTAATGGAGCAGTGATTCTGCATATTACTTTTATACGCAGAAGTATTATTAATATTTTTTATGAAAATAGATTTTTTAATACAAAATTATTATTTGTTGTAAGTTAATTAAAAACATGAAAGAGCAGTAAATTGCTGTATAGCCATAATCAAGCATTTATTATTACAAATTAAATAAGTCACAAAAAATCTCCTTAAGATATGGCTTATAAAATTAAATAAACGGTACCATTTGCCGTTCTTCTTTCCAATTCACTTAAAGTAAAGATCAAACATTAAAAAATATTTAAAAAGTCAAGTTAAAATGGAATGTATTTGTCTAAAAAGTAACACATGATTCTTGTAGGATATATAATTAAAAATAAATAAGTAGAATGTGCTATCAACGCCTTAACAAAATGTGCTAAATTATTCAGATCAATAGTTAAATATAACTTAAAAATAAATAAAAATAAATGCTCTAAATACACATATTTAAATCAAAGAAACAACCAAATTGCTAGTCAGTACGGTTTCTATCTATTTCTAAAATTCATTCAGACACTTCTGATACTTTGCTTCAAACAATGCCAATAGCATCTGAATAAGCTATATAAATGGTAAATATATTTTATTTTCAACTATGTACATACATCGGAGTCCAAGTTCCAAGCCAAAGTCATTATTGAAAAATCAAATTTAATACTAGCAATAAAGTATGCAATTCTAGCCTTCAAGTGGGTACAATTTCTATTATTTTTGTATAACTATAATTATTTCTATGTTCTATAAAATAAATATTCGTCTATTTTCAAACGATAACAGTACATATTTTATTTAAATTTTAATTAAAATAAGATATGTAGGTACTGTTATCGTTATTGCTCTAATTTAACATATTTTTCCCGTGTCTCGAATTACATACTTTACTTGTATCATAAATAAAAATATATATCTTGTTTACAATTACATCTACATATATTGTTTCTACATATATCGCTTATTATTGTAAATTATTTGTAAAATAAATAAGAACATCTTAATAAATAAACAATATTGATATGGTTCATTAGTACTATCGCGGAGAATATTGTGAGTATTGCATATATGTAAGTTTTGAGACCAATTTTTAATAGTAAAATGTGTTAAAACGCTTTGTTTTATGTATATTACAAAAAAATAAAATCTTAATCACTCATACATAACTTTGCATGTAACTTTATTACTATTTTAAAATAAATTTACATATGTATTAATATTAAATCAGATCGTTAAATGTGAGACAGTAGAAGAATTATTCTATATTCTATTTACAAAATAAAATCGGAATGATTCATTGGAATGTTTAAAAATACAACGAAGCAGGAAAGCGAACTTGTATCAACAAAAATGGAACTTAACACACCAGAGCCAAAGAAAACCATTTAAAAAGTCATAATATTTAATTTATTAGTTTTATGTTGTAAAATATTGAAATGATAACCTAAAAACTACTGTCTAATTTATGAAACCATTATAAGATTAGTGTCATTGATTTTATGTATACAACTTAAATTATTATTTTTTGAGATAGGTACTACAAGTTCGCTTCCTACCATTCCATATATTAGGTACATTGTAAAAATAACCACTTAAGAGAGATCATAATTTTCAGATCTATTTTTATTAACATCAAAATGTGTGACATGAATTTACAAATAAAATCGTCCAAATAATAAAATAAATAACTTTTAAACTCAGTTTTTTATTTAGTATGATTTGACTAGAAATAGACATATATTTTTTTCTTAAGGTATTTATATGGAAGATTGATTTTATATTTCAAGATTAAATTCGATATATATTCGATAATTCGAAGATAGAAACCAAACATACACAAGAATTAATATATTATTTGTGTATAAACTTGATAAATACACACTAGAGGGAGCATATTTCACGAAATGTTAGTGGATGTTAGTTTGGCAAAAAAAATCTGTTGTCCGTAAAGTCGGTTTACTGACGATAGTTGAACATAAGAAAATACTGATAGAATGTATCGATATAGACAAACCCAAGATACACATTCAGCGTCTCAAAACTGTCCGGTGAAAAAGAGCGCTCAATTTCAAAATTGGGCGCTCATTTCAAATAGTAAAATTTTATTATTTTTGCTTAAAGCGTTCTAAATACAACTTTAGACCATGGACGTAAGGTTGTATTGCAAAAATATATGGTTGTTATGACCATCTTTAAATAATTAAGTACATTTGACGACAGTTTTAGGTGTTTTGTTCGAGACTGTGTATTAGTGTATTTCTATATCGATGATGGAATGGTTGCGTTTTTGTATAGCTGTCCACGCGGATGCATCGCTCATTCAAGTAGGAGAGAGACAGATGTCGAACGCTGCCGAACGCTGTGCCTCTTTGTCCCTCGTTCCGCGCTCTGGTTTGATCTCAAGCCTTAAATGGAACGCCTCAGAGCGAGGTAACGCCGCATGAGTTATGATTTGTGATGCGTGCAGCCGGCTCCAGCCAATTATAAGACGTTGTTAAGTCAAAGATTTCCCTAATTTGTTTACAAAAGTTGTTACCGGAAATCACCCGATATTAATTGTTAATATGTTGCGCCCCTCCTCTCAACGAAAATATTCGCTTTAGCAATGCGATAAAATAATGTATTGGTAATTAAGATTATTATAATAATATAATATGAGGAATCATAATAAAGGGAAAATTGTGAACATTTACAACCTACATTTCGTTAATACTGATCTAGTAAATAATCTCAATAGCAATAATTTGGAATATGAAATATATAATTTGCAAGCATCTCTTAAGAAATACAAACATTGATAACATTACTTATCTTCTAAACACTTGACAAAGAATTGAGAACGCGTTAGATTATAAAATTGACATAAATGCCATTAAATATTTAAAATTGGATTAAGGTTTTGTAAAAATATATTAAATTACTTTTTTTAGGAGCTCACATACATTATGTAGCAATACTTTTATAGAGAAAAGATGAAGTATCCAACCTTATACGCATTGGAAAAAAATGTTAAGACTTAATTTTATTATTATAATTAAATAAACGAATCCGACAATTTACAAACTACTTCAAAATTGTATTGCCAGTGCAATATAAATATGACGATTTATGCAAACGTTTGTGCAAATGAGCTGTTCCATTGTTTAGTGAAATCCATTCAATTCATTTATTAAATTATTCAATTAATCTCAATTGCATTTTAATAATGCAGAAAACATAACCCATTTTTTATGTAAATTATTTCATATAATTCTAAACGTTCCTTCTCAAATATATTTAATTTTATTTTTGTAATAATATGTTAAAATTAACCGCCTATTCTTCATTCGACATTGCCAATAAAATTAAAATGTCTTCTAAAATACATTTGAATTTCGATCTTGTAATTAATTTTAAAATAACAGCCTAATTCATTCGACATTCATAATAAAATTAAAACTACCTCTACGTTTTCATACATCGTTGGTCTCAAGATCAGGTATGCGGTTGAAGTTCTCGGGCGCTCGGTTCCAGTAGTAGTACGGCGGCCCGGCGGAGAAGCAGTACTTCTGTTTGAGCGGAGTGTCGTTTTGCACCCAGTACATGAGGTAGAAGTTGCACATTTCATCTTTGTTTGTTGCCCTGGAAATGGAGAATACTTTGGTTAATTATTTAGTATGATAAATTATACAGACTTTTTGTACACTTTATCCTAACGATAAGGCAGACGGGCTACCTAAAGGAAAGTAGTCACCGTCGCCTATGGACATACGCAACACCAAAGGAGTCGCCAATTCATCGCCGGCTTTGAAGGAGAGCTCTTTTCACACCTTTCTTGACTAAGATTACGGGTTCACCTTAGATTCTGGCTGATTTTTTTCTTATGTTAAACCAATAATAGTAATTAAATTTGTTAAATAAAATAATAATAAGCCGTCCACAAAGCACATAACTATCAACTAACGGGACAGATCGCAGATTAACTAAATACTCAAATAAATAAAACAAAATAGTGGACTTCTGTAATGTACACAGAACATGGGTTCCATTTGAAGTCAATCGCAGATGCGTTGCAACTCCCGAGGACTAAGATAGTCGCCTCATGTGAAAGTGTGCCGGCAACCACTCGAAACGCAAGAAATGCTTCACGCTAGGAATAGGTGTGGCGGTGGTACTTGTTATATTTACGGAAACAGTCAATCAATTTATCGGCACAAAAGGCTTTCCATTCTTGTGTAGTAACAACATACCCGCTCTTGTTATATTAACAAGAAAAACCAGTCAATTAATAAGCACACGAGGGTGTTTATACAATAACCAACGTACACGATTTTAATAGATTTACGGATAGAGCCGAAGACGAAAACACCCAAAGTCCACAGCTAATGATGAATATGAGAACAATTTGTCGGGTACACAAAAAAATGGTGTATTTTTTCTCTTCTTCGGATGACGTTGTTCACGAGACTAATCGAGAGAGGTACAAGAAGAAACCCACTTCGCTTACTATCGCAGAGATTATACCAGAATTTGGATCCGACTATGTTTTATGAAATTGCTCAACCCGGTGAAGTATAAGGGTGGAACAACGCAGACCGGCTATTTCTAATGCAATTACGGTTACGCGGTGCAGCACGAGAGTGATATGACGATATCTATAACTGTGACCTTACTCGGGAAGAATAGATTTATGGGGCATTTCAACATAAACCACCCAATTTTATATTAACGGGCACTGCCAATCAATTGACCGACACATGCATTCCTTACACATATAAAACGTAACGTAACGTAATGAAACGTACCCGATCTTAACGACGTACTCGTGCGTGTTGTTCATCGTGCAGCGTGCGGCCAACACGTCGTGTTTCCGGATGGGCGTCGGGTCCGTCACCGGGTAGAACATCTGCGGCATCTGGGGGTTCTTGCGGCCTAACAGACGCCACTCGTCGCCGTTCTCGTAGCGACGGACCACGTAGCCGGTTACTAGTTGGCCTGGAATGGAATTAGGTTAGAAAATGTGGTGGTGTTATTTCTTATGTGTATCTATTTTTTTACTTTTAATTTATGTTATTTTTGTTGTATGTGTTGCTTCAACGGAATAAATCTGTTTTGTTTGATTGTTTGTTTGTTTGTTTGTTTGAAATTATAGTATCGTATTAGGAATTTACAGTTAGGGGATAGGACAATGGTGCCTCAAGCTTGATTTATACCCTCCCCCCCCCCCCCTCCAAACATATCAGTACGATGAGTTGTCATTTTCTTTACAAATTAACAGATTTGTAGTAATTTTGTATCTTCTAATAACAGATTTCATCGACTAATAATAATACAGTAATACTGTAATAATGAGCAGTGATAGCCTAATGGTTGAAACTTGCTATCTCAATCCGGAGGTCCGAGTTTCAAACCCAGGCAAGCCCCACTGATTTATGTGCATATTACAAATTAACTATCATTGCTTTTCGGTGAAGGAAAACACTGTGAGGAAACCTACACACCCGAGAGTTCTTAAAAAACAAAGTTCTCGGATGTGTGTGAAGTCCACCAATTCGCACTTGGCCAGCGCGGTGGACTATGGCCTAAAACTCTCTTATTCCGAGAGACGACCCGTGCCCAGCAGTGGGACAAAAATGGGTTGACGATAATAATAATACTGTGAAACACTAAAACTTAACTCATGATAATTCAATAGTTAATATGTCTGCATTATTAAATTATACTATGATATCATGCTATTTAAAACATGAAGTATTATCATTTCATTATATATTCTGGCTAAAACAATATAATTACCAAGTTATTTATGATATTGAGTTGAATATTTTAACACAAATTATAATCTAACTAATATAATTATCAAATAATGTGAGCAATTTATAGTATGGATATAAATAACACATTCAATCGAAAATAATATAATTACCAAGCGAATGCGTGTGAGTACGGAACGCAAACGGATGTATGACTTTGTTCTCTTCCATTGTGCACGCGGTCTCCATGTGCTCGATGTAGTTGGGGGCGATGGCGCCGCTCGTACCCAATAACAGCACGCCGGCTTGGCGGGGCATACTGGAACATTGTTTAAATTTTATAAAGGGGTACTCTGGTTTGACGGCAGGGTTGCCAATTTAGGGGGTTTTCCCCTAGATTTAGGTGATAAAAAAGTAGGATGGGGTTTTTTTTATGGGTTTTCATAACTTCAATATATAGGTGTTTGCAAAGGGAAATCTTCCACCAGGCTACAAGGACAAAAAAAAAGATCATGCACTAGACCCGATGACCTTTTTTTTCGAAGTCAGGGAAAAACTACCATGCAGAAATACGGGAGGTTGCCATATACAATTCCAATTCATAATTCATTGTGGGGATTTTATGGTGGCTTTAGGGGAATACATTTTTGAGATTTGGTAACCCTGTTTGACGGCCGGATTTTTAAGCATTATTTAGGATTGTTGAACCAATGAAGAGATAGAACTTTGAATGTTTTTATGATTTATTTATAAATATTTGAAGAGTATAAATATACATTTCTAGTATAAAATATATAGTATAACCAAAATCATAGAGCTCTGAAGATCTCCCTCGAAAAACTCGCAGCAATTTATTCAAAAAACAAAAAATCGATTTTTTGAACCCATCAAAACAGAGAACCACCGTAATTCTTGGATTTTATTTTTATTGTCCCATTGTTGAGGATACATATTTTTATCCGATTGAAGTAGCAAACGAACATGCAGTCTACATGATCGTAACTGGTAACCGCCGCCCATGGACATCGGTAAGCAACTTTATATAGAACACAGGTATAGAACCTGTGTTCTAAAAACAAAATAAAATAGTTTATACTCAGGTTTTTCATGACTCTATGGCCATAAATAAATAAGTTACTTCACAGATAAATAATAGACAATAATACTTACGGTTGTTTCGTGTATTTGAGGAAAACGCCAGAATTGTCGGTCTTGCCCTCTGAAAGAATAAATAATAACAATAACAATTTTTAGACTGATTAACATTTATACAAAAAAAATATACTTAAAGGCAACATATCAAATCCAGCTTTTTAAACATAATCTGGATCTATTTTGATAGATTCACGCAAACTACAGTAAGTAACGTGTCTAAAAAGTAAATTACAGGCCGTTAAACGTGTAGATGCAATTTCTATCGGATTATATGAGCCCGCATATTCTCGTAAGTGTAATCAAGATAAGAGTGTATGGAAATGTAGTATTTTCGTAAATAAACCTGATTGTTTGATGAATAAGCAGATTATATAAAATATCATTATAGATACATATGGATACTATAACGATGGATGTTATATAAATGATCATAAATGAGCTTATCTATTAACTTAAACTTGACTATGAAATATAGGAGCAAAAATACTTTTTCCCTAAAATAACCATTAAGATCTCACTAGTTTACAATTCCAACGGATCCATAACTCGTCTATAATTGACTTTGGTGATTCGTGCTTGAAACGGGCAGAAGGTAAGCTTCGGGGTTTGAGTCCTTTACAAATAAACAATTGGACCTTGCTTAATTGTAAACTATGGCTCCGATGGAGTTTTTGTTGCTGCTGGCACACATGTGTGTATGTGTTTCTTTGTTGGATGCGCGTGTGTGTGTACATGCTTGCGTGAGTGTGAGTGTGTGTGTGTGCGTGTTTGTGAGCGTAAAAGGAGTGTGAAAAGTGTGAAATATTACTATATTTATATTACTAACGTGGAAACTTCATCATGTAGTGCACTTGCAGCACCAAGTACTTTATCGGCGAGTCCCGGCCAATGAGGAAACCGACGTCCGTCGGCAGGTCGAAGCTGGGCGCGTCTCGAGCCCACGCGTACACGATCTGAAAGAAGCGGTTTCAAAAATTGTTCTACATTTTTCATAGTACATTTATGTATCTAGGTCTGATATGTGTGATTGGTTGTTTGTGTTTAACATTTTTAAATATATATATTTTTTATCTGACTGAAGTAGCAAACGAACATGCAGTCCACCTGATGGTAAGTAGTCACTGACGCTCATGGACATCTGTAATCAACTTCATCATGTTCCATCTGAAGTCAATTACAGATGCGTTTCCACTCCCGAGGACTATGATGGCCTCATATAAAAGTGTGCCGGCAACCACATCCTTTCATCGAAACGCAAGAAATGCTTCACGCTAGAAATAAGTGTGGTGGTGGTACTGCCCCGGTCGAATTACACTGGTTCTACCACCTTCAAATACATGCTTTTGTGATTATTTTGCAGAGAAAGGTTTTTTTTCAGTTACCTGTGATCCCGAGCGACAGGGACTCGCTGTGTTGTACACGCGGTCCACTTCATTGCTTTGCATCTCACCACAGCTCCTGAAATTTTAATGAAAATGTTACAACACTTAATGCTGAACTAATCTAATATATAAAATTCTCGTGTCACAGTTTTTGTTGCCATACTCCTCCGAAACGGCTTGACCGATTTTTACCAAATTTTATATGCTTATTCAGTAGGTCTGAGAATCGGCCAACATCTATTTTTCATACCCCTTAAGGGTTGTCTACCCTTAACATTTATTTTTATTTTTTATATGGCAAAACAATGTTTGTCGGGACAGCTAGTATTAAATAAAAATCCCAAATATGTTTATAGATTTCCATAGTAAAATTCATAGTCTAAGATTTTGGCAAATTAAATAATTCTTACAATTAGTAAGAGGATATTCACTAATTACATGCAAGATTTATAGAAAACAAGAGGTGAGGAGGAAATTCGAATATCAGCCAATCACAAGTAAATTCGTGAGTCAAGGCTTAATATCTTTTTTCTGCAAGAAACTATTTAATATTGTGAGATGACTGGAATACCTAAAATTGGAATAGCTTAAGTGAAACATGTTTTTTTTTATCTGACTGAAGTAGCAAACGAGCATGCAGTCCACCTGTTCGTAAGTGGTTACTGCTGCCCATGGACATCTGTAATCAACTACATACAGAACATGGATTTCATCTGAACTCAATCACAGATGCGTTGCTACTCCCGAGGACTATGATAGTCGTCTCATGTGAAAGTGTGCCGGTTTTTCTCTAAATGTTGAACTCCAAACTTCGCACGCGATTAATTATCATAACAAATGTCTACTATCTTGCAAAGGCGAAAAGAGAAGTTTAATAATGGTCAAAATTACACCACGTAAATAATGGGTGTCCCCTAAGGCTTTTATAAGATCCTAGTTAAAATAAAGCCTTTCCCGGAGTTCACTTGTGAGCCAATTTAAGGCACTACCAATAATGCTTACCAAACAGATTCATTGGACCCTGGCTCCGAGCAGCCATAAAGAAGCATGTGGTGAGCTGTGTGCATTGTGGCATTAGGTTGAAATCCCACTAAAACAAAAAAGAAGTTCAGTAGACTTATCTGAGTTAAACTTATACAATTTATTTCAAGAACATTACTTTTATTTATGTGTGTATGCGTGCACTCACACATACATAGATGCATAATAGCACAGATGTTCATAATTTGACTCAGAGTGCGTTCCATTAGACGTTCGCAAAGCTCACGTTCATGACCGCAGTTTTTCCCGTTCCACTAGCTTGTAAGCGTCACTGACATAATCTCTAGTGGAACTATCGTTTCGACCCACCTTATTAGAAGGGTCGTAGTGAGCTTAGCGTGGGCGTAATTCATAACGTCATGAGTGACGTATTCGCCGCGACCGCAACGACCGCGGGACGTGCCCTTAGTAGACGTACATACATCAACATAATCATTAAATTTTAATAAAGTTCCCTAAATTGTGCTTGGTGCTGTGCTTCAAAGCACAGATGTTTAAAGAGATTTGCCAGCATTAAATAGATTAAATTATATATACTTCTATATTCCGCATATGTATTTATACATACCTATGTAATAGTTGGTGCGAGGCGAGATTCTAATTGGCGTACAAAGATATAGCTCATCCTGTAACAATATTAGTTCATTATTACAGTAATGTGAAGTAGTCATGTTTGCTGAATCTTAAGAAAAACCCACTGTTTATAATATTTAGTATACACAGTTTCAAGAAATATCAATAATATAACCGATTGTCTACCATTACTAACGACAGTTTTGATATTTTTCACCACTCTGTTTTTATCCTCAAAAAGAAGTTCAATAATCATTTTTTACCTACCAAATCAATATAACCTAAATTATTACAACTAAATTATTCCACCCTTTATCTTTTGTTAATATAGTTATTTTTTTTCTTTATGTTAGAACACCAATGGAAGCGATTGATGTACACACCAGTAATTGGCGTTCATACTAGACTATTGTTTCGAATTAAGATTGTTACATACATTTTTGTATGATATGCTGTTGATGTGTCAATAAATAAATAAATAATAAAGTCATTAGAACAGCTCATACATTTGTTTGATAAACATCAAATAAATAATATATTAATGTAATAAGTAAATAGTGTTTTTACTTTCCATAAATAAGTTAAATATATTTATATCACTATAAGCAGATGTTTTGACTGGTGTATTAATTTTATTGCCATTAAGATCAATAAGATCCTCTTTTTAAATTGTTGCTTAAGGATGAAGAAGATACCTACATTGATTAAATTTTTAGAATAAAAAACATATAGTCAAGGGTGATCAAACAAATACATACTCATAGATTAGTATAACAGAATTCTATATCATATAAAATCGATTGAAGCAGTTGTATCAAGGTCAATGGCTCTCAACTTTGACCTTTCAAATATTATCAATGCCAATGACGACAGAATGTATGAAATGTTTATAAGTAGCTACCTATATCACTTGAAAGGGGATTACCTAATCGAAACTAATCACAACTACCCCAACAATTACAATTCTCTTGTATTCTACCTGTATGTATTCAATTAAAAGATATCCTTTCATAAACTATTCATTGCAGAGCATAGGATATGTACTAGTGAGCTTTTGTAACAAGCAGAGGAATCGTACTAAAGCTAACATAATAGTAAAATGGCAATAGTTTAATTTAATGATATAAACCTCTACTAAAAATAATATTATTATAATGGTATGAGTGTATATGAATTTTTTTTTTTTTTTTTAAGTGGGTTATCCTCATGGATACCCAGCCACCCGGGGCGGCAGCTGGGTTATGCCGGACTCTTACTGGCTAAACCCCCACTGTGTTTTCTCCTCGCACCGTACGGCGGGAACACGGGTAAGCTTTCGCAGTCATCCGCGAACCCGCCGGTGCCTGGCCGCTCCCGCAGCCCCTCCTCGCGTGGAGCATAAAGCTCCCCTCCAACAGCAAGGCGCGCCAGAAAACACAAAGGCGCGCCTTACCTCCAAGGCCCCATCCGCAGGGTGACGGTCCAACCCCGTGACCGCCACCCAGGGGCCGTGGGCATGGCAAGCCGACACCCGCAAGGCATCCCTACAGGCATCGACCAACCACACCCAGCGGCGGATCCGTTCCTTGGTTCATGAGTGTATATGAATACACCCATACCATTTAGGGCTAAATTGGGCTTAAACGTTTTTAATATATATTGCACATGTAAAGATGTGGTCTACAGATATTTTATATAATTCAGACATTTTATTATGTTTAGACTTACAGAAAATTACAACTAAATAATGGTTTTAATGATGTTTTGGACTTGAGAACATAAAACTGTGTTAGTAAATAAGCTTGTTAAGCATGTAAAATTGATTTAAGTAATATTTTTATTATTAATTAAGATATGTACTGTTTTGCAGTCCCCTTATTAGTTTTAATAGTCACAAAATACTAAAAGTAAAGGATAAAAGTGAGAAAATAAATTCTGATAGTATATTAAAGATAAACCTATTTGTGATTCGACTTTGGAAGCACCAACACCACATATGATAACAGCAGTGTTATAATTTGCCACTGAATTCTGGGTTAAAATGTCTGGTAAGGGCATATATTCCAATTTAGGTCTTAAAGATAGCAATGCTTTTGCTAACTCTGTACTTTATCTACGTTGATTACAGATGTGCATGGCTGGCTGTATGCATGCTGTCTTTTTCAGGTGGACTGATGACATGAAGAATGCGGCGGGAAACCGCTGGATTCAAATGGCTCAGGACTGGTTGAAGTGGCGCAGATTAGGGGAGGTCTATGTCCAGCAGTGGACTTTCAAAGGCTGATGTGTGGATAGATGGATGGATGGCTGGCTGTGGCCACATATCATCAGCTGGACTTCATACTCGTTTGTTCCATCATAATAAGTAAAGAATATGTCCATCATGCCCAAATCTATATCCCTGTGAAATTCCTAGACCCTGAATCATACCATTCTCAAATCAAGACACATCAACATTCTTTCGATTCTATTGAGGTCACAACATCAATTCTATTGAGGTCCACAACAGGCATGTCTGGGATGGTGACTATAATCAAAAGCCCCCACTGCAGAGCACTATGTCCAGCTGTGCACAAAAAGGCTAACTAATGATTTATATCATAAAAAAAATATTAAAGTAATAACATTGTGAGGCTTATATTAATACATCAACTTTGTTTTCAAAAGGCTTCACATTATATCTATGACATCATTTTATTCATAGTGACGGAGTTCCACCCACCCTTATTTCATAACACCTACACAGTTTATCTTTATACCGACAAATATATTGCATATATCTGTTATAAAGTATGCTTAGATAAAACTAAAGTGTTCAGTAAATATGTGGGTTTTATCTACTAAATTAAAGATGAACTCATAAAATAAATATATATCTTTCAACATTGTTTTCATATTTTCCTGCTAGGTTCAGGCCTATTCATTTACAATGTAGTCATTTATGACTTGGGAAGTGAAAACATCCTACTCATATATGAATACGACTCACTTGAATATGATGTGATTATCTAAGCAAATCAGTAGTAACACATATGGGATTGACTTCAGTTTGAATGCCTGTTCTGTATGAAGGCTTATGTTGTCCATGGGTGGCAGTGGTCATTTACCATCAGTTTGACTGCATGCTTCTTAAACTTAAAAAAAGGAAAGTAAAATGCAAGTATGATCACATTTCTCAGTTTCGTAGTCAACTTAAGTGGCACACTATCCGACAAAGGCGCAATTCTAGGATTCTCCTTCTACTATATGATACCAATACTCCTTCTTATTTAAAGGATTCTTTCCAATATCGGTTCTTAACTCATGACAAAATGCTTCGGTCGTCTTATAACTTAAGAGCAAACATCCCACTGCATACTAGCGGTTTCTTTCATTTCTCATTCACTGTTCAGGCGGTATTGTTATGGAACGCCTTGCCCGCTGATATCAGGAAAGCGCCCAGTAAGTGTATATTCAAAAAGCTTGTCTGAGAGCATTATCTGAGCACTACTACTGTCTCCTAATCATCTATTATTTTATTTTTATATATTAATTTTATGTATTTTATTGTGTGTATTATATGTATTTATAATATAAATATTTATTTATGATATATGTATATGTATTTATGGCTAAGTAGGTATATTAATATTTCTATGACTCGCGGTTAAAATTAACACCTGCCACTCATTTTCCAGCCACCCAGGGTTGACTGGTAGAGAATGCCATCAGGCATTAAGTTTTGCCCTATTGTAACTTTCTGTAAAGGTGCAATAAATATATAAATAAATAAATAAATAAAATATCCTATTCATACAGTGACAAGAGTGCCATACAGTCAAAATTAACTATACAGCCAGTCACAGGGCAATTGCTCAGTACATGGTAGACATAAACATGGACATAGATTAGATGTCCATTAGTGATTGATACGTAAATTTAACAAGATGACTTATATGGAAAAAAACTGTGAAACCTCCACAGAAGATAAAAAACAGATACCTAAGTTGTGCATGGGCTCATGCACAACTTCACTAAAGATCCTCATAATATGATCAAATGCATACACGCTTTCTACACTCATAGCCCCACAGTAGGATTTTCTCCTGTGTCATGGGTACCATGGACACACAAGACGAATATACAAACATCCAGACCCAGAACAGGAATCTAAACTCATCATTCAGATACCTGTCTGGCCGGGAATCGAACTCGGGACCCATTGAGCGTCAACCGGTATGGTAACCGCTGCGCCACGCGGGTCGTCAATCAAATGCATAGTTAAGATTTTATACAGGACATACAAAGATTCATTTTTATATATGTATTTAGACCAAGCACGAAAATTTGCACATTTAGAAATTTATAAAGACCATAATTTTCTTTTCATGTTCAACAAATGTTACATTATTTTGTTATTAATTTTTAATATATTGTGGTGTAAAATATATACTGGCACGAAAGAAGAAGTCACTATGCAAAATATTATACATGGAAATATTAATAGGATTTGTTATCACCATGCTATATTTCATGTCAATGTTAATACCATAGCCAATTTAATAAGTCACGGAAAAATAACATTCAGTACAACTACAAAATTAGGCCTAAAGTCTTGGGTTTTTTATGACCTGAAATATAGACTTAGTTGACCCCATGTAATTTTTTTTATGTACTTCCTAAAGAGGTTGTTTGTCATAATTCTTTTGTTCCTTTATGATAGAAGGAAGTATAACACAGGTACCTCTTAGAAGAATCAAACAAGGTTCATGAAATCGCTACATAATATAAAACAAAGTCGCTTCCTGCTGCCCATCCCTATGTATGCTTAGATCTTTAAAACTATGCTACGGATTCAATACAGTTATTTAAAAAGATACAGTGATATAAAAGGAAGGTTTTTGTGTATAATACATGCATAAAATGGTGGATGCACACTGATAATTTTAGATTTTTTACTCTTAGGCAGAACAAAGTTCGCCAGGTCAGTTATTTCGGCCCTTATAAATAAAATATATTTAAATAAAATATATTTATTTAAATATATATAGCATAGTTGCAGTAATTGGATTTTAGGCAAAACTGAGTTAGTTATATTGTGCTTTTGTAATTTCACCAAGCTATAGCAGTGGGTACCCTTACTGCAATAGTTTTTTTAAAGCCTCTCAGCCAAACTAAAGCATGGCATGGTAAACAAAGTTGAACAGATGCATTGCTAGCCCTGATTACTAAGTTGGAATAACCCAAATAAGTTTGTAGCCCTTCCCATGCCCTCCAGATCAGAACACAGCGGTGTTTGGCACTGCTATTGTTGTTAGGCAAAAAATAGGTATCACGAGGGTGCCAAAGTTAATCCACAAAGGGTTCTTACACTTTCTAAATACTATACTGTTCAAGAGTAATTACAGAATTAGTAATAATATTTTTTGTTTATTTTTTTGACCCATTTGCCTTCAGGTAAATAACAATCTCAATAACCATATTAACATAATAAATATGTGACTGGTATATAATTTTTTCTGTGTCAGTTAATCAAGTAATAGAATCAAACCATATCAAGCAGTTATAAAATTATTAAAGTATGTGTATGAAAATATGAGAATATTAATAAAAGCTTTGTAGCTACAATCACAATCTTATTGCCTCTGGAAAAGTTTGGTTTTAGCATGCTCGATTATTTAAAGGTTCCTTTAATTCATACACACTACATAATAATTTCAAATTCAATAGACCCAAGAATATAATAAATGTTATAAGTGTATCCAAATTGAGGTAGCAGTAATGTTACTAAAACTAAATTATTGTATTATTTTATCGTGAAAAGTACAGGCAAACTTAATATGAGATTTTAATAATAAATTAAGAACTAGTTGACCTTTAACAAAGTAAATTTTAATTTAAAAAAAGTTCTAAATCACTTACCCTGTGCGGCCAAACATTCGGCATTAAAAAATCATACGTATCGACTTCGTAAGCATATGTGGTTGAGAAAATTGCGAGGCAAATAATAACAGAACAACCCAAATTCATGATTTAAATTTCCAGTCACTGTTCTGTATAAAATCGTATGTTAAATACTCGGTAATTCCCGGCAACTGTCTTCAATTTACCGTTATGACGCGTATTATTATAAGCGATAATTATTTAAGTAAACTCAAACACTAAACACTATATTACATGAGATATGAATGAAGCGACAAGTGTTTATATTATTTTGAGAAACTTATGTATGTGCTCGATCGATACTGTAATTCACACGAACCGCGAACGTCATAGCTTTGAGTTGTCAGCGTAGAATTTTTCCCGACTTTTTCCCTATAATCCGATCTAAAAGTGATCTGACTTGTTATTTTTTACTTTAGATATTAATAAAAAGTTATAAAATATGTTATTATTATTAAAACCAGTTAATATTAAAATAATTACAAAATGTTCCATAAAACAACAATGTTACGCGCTGCTGTGCGTCCTAAATCAATATTATAAAGTAAAAAAACTTACTTATTCGATTAGGGAATATCCCCCAACCACGTGAACTATTTGATATGTTCTGAAAAATCGCGAGATGAACTTTAGGTACTTGATGAAAATTTAAAGTAGTTTGGGTACGTAAATTTTACATTTTGAAACCGTATAGAAAAATATATGAATATTTTACGGAAACCTGTTGTTGTTATCACTACATTAATATAAATAACAAAAATTAAAAAAATATGTGTTAGGTTAAAATTTCGCGTAAAATTATAAATAACGTATGAATGGGGATATTTGCAAATGATGCTGGTATCACTTTCGTTCAGAAACGAGGATAACAAAATTGTATAAAATAAACCATTTATATTAATTGCTTATAATATAAATATACGTTTATATTACAAAGATAAAATTTATTTTATTTTCTTCGTTGGGGTTTAATTTATAAGGAAATATTTATTACATGTCAATTTATGATGACAGTTGATAAGAGAGTTATTACAAACACTACGCTAGATGTCGCTGATTTCACTAAATTATTTTTGAGTAGTTCTGATAGATGGCGCAACTTTAAAAATATATTGGCAATATAAAATTGTTAAACAAGTACAATACAATATTATCTCCATCCATCCATCAGCCCTTGAACGTCCACTGCTGGACACAGGCCTCTCTTAATCTGCGCCATTTCAACTATTTTTGAGGCACCTAAATCGAGCAGTTACCTGCCATCTTCTTCAGGTCATCAGCCCACCTGGTCGGAGATGAACACCGCATTTGAGCAAAATTAGTGTAGTAAAACGTTATTATTGCTCAGACGTGGTCTTCAATTGTAGGACTCTCCTACCTTCAGCTCTCCGAACAAGCCGGATTCCAAAAACGCTATAACACCAAGGACTACATACTATAGTGGATAATAGAGAAGGCCGGAGAGGTATAATCTACCGTTGTTTGTGGCATATGTGGACCACGGGAAGGTCTTTGATTCTATCTAGACAGGAGCGCTGTTGGAGTCGCTCCAGCGGTGCCAGATTAACTATCTATCTGTACATAGAATTGTTGAAGTGTACTTATACTTAAACAAGTGCAGCCTTAATGCCGATCCGATTACATGACTATAGTACGACCTCAATTCAATTGCAGCGTCTTGTGATTTATATTGGATGGTTTAACTATGATTAAGAATTTGCTTTTTATGATAAATGAAATGGTTAAAATTTTATTGGGTTCCTCTGTGACGCTGGATCAACTGGATCACAAGTGAGTGGTCTGATAAGTGACCTATATAGGTATTGTTAAATGTTAATAGCAGTAACTACCGCAGGTATCTATCTATCTTTAACTTAAGATTGAATATTGGGACCGGATGTCAGGTAGAGAGATGTTTTAGCTATCTCGGGAACTGTTCACCGCTAAATTGTTAAATATGTTCAAGCTGATGGAGTGGAAAGGATTCGTCATCAACATCGATAGTGAAATTATATCACTTTGATTCGCAGATGATAATTATAGTTAATATGGCGGATTCGCTGGATCATCTTAATTCTTAGCACCATTCTCAGCGACCTCTCTGGTGCCTCCAAATCGGTGGGTTTTACTTATGAATATGGACAAGACGAAGGACCCTGCGATCTATTTGATTTTATTAATGACCCTCGAAAATACCTTGTAGCCGTGGCTCGTGGCGCAATCTGCCTGGAGGTATATGTTAAGACCTATCGCCTTTAGTAAGAACAGTATCACGCTTCTGCTCGACGCCTCCAGTGCTATACCCTGGGATATAACTTAATCGAACAACTGCTGCTTTTAAAATACCTTTTTAAATGGCTTACCAATCGCTTTTGAAAATTCAATATGGATTATGAATATATACATCGACGATGTATGACCACTACTGTGCTTAATAACAATAAAAATCGATTGCAACGCTCTTTCTTTCTTTCTTTCTGGCGGTCACCAACGCATTGTCTGACCACCCTATACATACTTTGCCTACGCATTTTGTATATACATTACGTACATATGTAAATACTTAGGATATTGTGCTCTCTACTTTTAAAATATAAAAAGTACGCGTTTGTGGCGTAATGGAAGTATCATGTAGTAATAACGTTATCCTGTCAAGTCTAAAAACTACTTACAGTGTTGCCCTCTGAAAAATCCCATTTCCTTAGGTAAATAAATTGACCGAAGCTGTTGGCGTCTCAGAGAAAAGTTAGCTTTTACTATGGATATGTACTTACACTTAGAATTTTTGAAAGTGCAGACGAAACGGTGCCGAATTTAAAATGAGCGCTGCCAGGGAGATGGAATGCAAACTTTTGTGAACCTACATTTCGAGTATTATAAAATTCACGAAGGTTTCAAACTTGGCTTGTATCTAGCTAAATTACAGAGAACTCGTTTATAAAAGTGCCTTTCTGTGGTAGAGAGGACAGCGACGTTTTCCACTATAAATACTACGACTACTACGATAAATACTAGCTGTCCCTACAAACGTTGTTTTGCCATATAAAAAATTAAAAAAAAAATGTAAAGGGTGGACAACCCTTAAGGGGTATGAAAAATAGATATTGGCCGATTCTCAGACCTACTGAATAAGTATATAAAATTTGGTAAAAATCGGTCAAGCCGTTTCGGATGACTTTGGCAACAAAAACTGTGACACGAGAATTTTATATATTAGATGGAAGTACCGGATGGATGAAGATTACACAGAAGGTTGTTCTTTTTAATTCTAGTCTGTTAAAGGGGAAATAAGTTGTAACTAAAATATGAAGCTTAGTAATTAACTAATTATTAACATTATTTAATTAAATTGAGCAGTAGTAAGCAAAGGTTACATATTAATTATTATGTTATTTTTTAGACAAGCAGATATTCCAGTTCAGAAGCTCGCCCGGTAAATAAATTTTATAAAATTAATGTATTTGAATCCACTACACTAAGTGCCTCCACCAATTCGGAATTTTCCAGCGCGGTGTACTATGGCCTAAAACTCTCTCATTCTGAGAGAAGACCCGTGCCCAGCAGTGGGACGATAATGGGTTGTATCCCAAGTACCTATAAAGTTATAACAGAATATCTGTAGGGGTTAGCGCCGATGGGCCTATGGTTTTTGTGAAATAGGCAAAACAACGATAGGCAGTAAAAATGTTTCGCTTTGTCATCCCGTAATTTTAATGAAATGTTACAGAGTTCGTGGCAAAGCTACACGTCCGCAGGTTTTTATTGCAAACGTGATTCGGCCGTGATCAATAAAAAGTGTTCGTTCAAAAATCCTTTTTGAGTGAAACATGTTGTCGCTTTTCGCTTTGAACAGATTTTGAAAAATCAAACTGTGGTTGCATGATAAGGCGGTTGGTACAGTAGGTACCTGTAGGTTGTTACGACTTTTAAACACGTCAATTTCAATTGTAACCATTGTTTATATATAGGACTTTTTCTGAATAATTCAGTTATAATAAAATTATACTACCCAAAGTTATTATTGATAATGCCTGTATGAAAAATATATGCGTATTTGTTTTACTATCCTGGATCCATTAAAATAATGTATTTTTCTTGGCAATAAATATTTAATAACCGGTAATTTCACTTCCATTATCTACATTAAAATAGTACTTACTATACTTATTGCGCTATGATGCCATTACTATTAATGAAGAATTATAACGTAGCATTGTTTTTATAAATGTACTAGCTAAACCCTGCTGCTTCGCCCTCGATAAAAAAAATGGATGTATCGATTGTCGCGTGGGAATAATATATATTTCCAAAATAAAAAGTAGCCTATATGTTAATCCAGAGTGTCAGCTTACTCCCCACCAAATTTTACGAAAATCGCTCTAGCCGTTTAGACGTGAAGAGGTAACAAACATACACACTCACAAACTTTCGCCTTTATAATATTAAAGTATGAAGTATGATTATCTGCAGTTCGTATTTATGACAATAATCTTAAATTTTATACAAGGTAGCAGAACGTATATATTTTAATCGGGAGGTACTACCGCTACACCCAATTCTAGCGTGTTAGTAGCTGTTCTTGCGTTTTGTTGAAAGAGTATATTTGCCAGGTGACTGATATATGAGGTAACGAGTAGTCATCGGGATTGGCCACGCATCTGTGACTAACTTCATTTAGACCCTGTTCTCTATGGCGACCCGCGTGGTGGAGCGGTTACCATACCGGTCTGTCGCGCAATGGGTCCCGGGTTCGATTCTCGGCCAGACAGGTGTCTGAATGATGAGTTTAAATTCCTGTTCAGGGTCTGGGTGTTTGTGTATTCGTCTTGTGTGTGTCATGGTACCCACGACACAGGAGAAAATCGTAGTGGGGCTATGAGTTTAGAAAACGTGTTTTTATGTAGTTGCTCACAGATGTCCATTGGCAGTGATCACTTACCAGGTGGACTGCATGCTATATCAAAATGGATGGATATATCAAAATCAATCAATTGGATATTGAGAAGAACGTGATCTCAAATTGAAACTTTACATTTTTGTCATAAAATCGTACATTTACCGTTGAATCAGCATTAGCACGCATGTCACGTCGCCCGCCATGTATCGGACCATGCGTCAAGGTGCCCGTAACGTGTTTGTTTCACGTTCACTTGACTTTACGTGACTCCTTATCGGGTTTATGGGTCGGATCATGTGTAGGGTGCTGTTGGGATAGGCACGGGAATACATTCATTAGTTTTATTTCTTAAAATAATCCAATTGATTTGGATGCAGGATTTAAAAGCCCTTTGTACTTTGGCTGCGACTGCTAAAGATTAGTAGAAATCTTAGTTGTTATAATTGCACCGCCGCCTTATTAAATCTGCCCAATCATCCGTCAGCCCTTTGATGTCCACTGCTGCACGTAGGCCTCCCCTAAATGGCGCCACTCCAACCGGTGCCCTCTGAATCCAAGGGTTCACCGCTGTTTTTTCAGGTCATCGGATTACCTGGTGGGGGGGGGGGGCTGTACTCCTCTTGCCTATACGTGGTCACCACAGGAGGACCGTTCTTCCCCAATAAATAAAAAATATTCAGTCCAGCTGTAGCCTGGTTTTAAGGGTTTACTAAAGAAAAGGAAAAGCCTGCTCGAAGAGTGAAAGCTGTATTTGAGACATGGGGTTTAATTTTTAGTCTTCAGGAGTAGCAATGAACTGTAGTGGATCGTCGTAAGGAATATAATCCTGTATGCCATAAAAGCATATGGGAGTATGAGATACAGTGTCCAATTATCATCAAATCAGATGGGCTGTAACTTTGTTTGCTACATAAATAAGACATAATGTATATCGAGAAAAATGTGTGCGTGTACTAGCATACACTCGTAAGAAGTGAAACTTCTTTATGACGTTATTTTTCAAAAAATAATTTACTATATGCAACTTTACAGAAATTGGTTAAATAAAGTTAAATTAGATAAAGTTTAATAAAAGGCTTTTATTAAACTTTATCTAATAATCTAATCTATAATAAATAATCTATCTAATATCACGCGTGGTAGGGATAAGAAAAAGATGGCGCGTAACGGAAAAAAAAGATGGCGCGTAACAGAAAAAGATGGCGCGTAACGAAAAAATGTTACACTAAATTTTTTTCCAACCCCGATAAAGAAGTTTCACTTCAAAAAAAGACAAATTATTGCCAAGAATACCTGAAAAACAAAATAAATAGTAAACGTAGGTACCTATTATTCAGGTTTGTAGGTAACCCAGGCAACGTTACAAGGATACGCAACAATGCAGGCTTTGTGTGGACCGTTTAGTTAGATTGTTTGAATATGCCTTTGTCGACGGCACTTGTGTTCGCAGCGCAGTGAAACAAGTAGTTATTGGTCTGATGTTTATTTGAACAGTCATTTCATGTAGCCCAAGCTGTAAGATGTAATTCCATATATAACAATTAGTTCAAGTATTTTTTTTTTGTTTGATAATTCGCATTTCACTCTAAGTATGATACATTTTGTGAAGGAAGATGATATAAATAAACAGGTATATCGAGAATAAAAGACAAATTATTTAAAACCTTAAAAAAAATGCTTTTTACACTCATAGTTCCACAGTAGGATTTTCTCCTGCATCGTGGGTGCCATGGACATAAGCAAAGACGAATACACAAACACCCAGACCCAGATCAAGAATCTAAACTCAGCATTTAGATACCTGTCTGGCCGGGAATCGAACCCGGGACCCACTGCGCGTCAGGCCGGTATGGTAACCGCTTGGCCACGCGGTTCGTCAAACCAAATTATTGCCAAGAATACCTACCTGCAAAATAAAATTATGTTCGCAGCGCAGTGAAACAAGTAGAATAATAATGGTCTGGTGTTTATTTGAAGTCATTTTCATGTAGCTGTAAGATGTAATTTTCCATAACTTAGTTTAAGTAATATTTTATTTTCCTTGAATAATTCGTATTGCACTTCTTGTTCTTCAAAATGATGTTCGTATTTAAAATTGATAGGATAGATGTATTCAATAAAATAAACGTTATTTATGGTTTTATAACCACCAGATTCACCACCACATGTTCTCGAAAGCTGAGCAGCATAGATTATAGCCGCTAACAATTGATATTAGAAGTTTTCTCCTAACATCCTTACGTTACGTATTTATTTTCCTATCGGATGTAATAATAATGTTATCAGTTTTACATTATATTTTCAAATTTGAAACGAAACAATAGACATATCTATTATCAATAGATATGTCTATTGTTTTGTTTAAATGCTCTTATATTATTATACTCTAGTATTATAGGTACTAGGTATCTTACATCTAGTCTCTGTTACCGCACGTGCACTAGGCAAACCAAAACACAGCAGCACACTGTTATTATTAGGCATAGGTTGGTGTAAGGCGATGCTTCCGGATTCGAACCACTGAAGGTCCTACCACAGTTTAAATTCAGATGTGTGATATAATACTAAAAACTGTAAATACTTTTAGTTGTGAGGTCTACATATTAAGCCTAGATAACATTTACGTACCCGCCACCAACACCGCAAGCATACTTGACACGGCTTGTCGCCACGACCAGCGCCAACACTGGTCGTGGCGACAAGCCGTGGCCGACATTAGTGGAGCTAAGAAATGAATAAGTATATATAACTAATAACATAAGGAACAAAAAAGGTACGGACGAACAGACCGTGGAGTTGTTATATTACTAATAAAAAAATGGTCCTACCACCATCTATGTAATGGTTTCCTTAATAGTTACAAAAGTCATTACTAACAAATAATCTACTCATGTCAGATCAAGATGTTCCATGTAAGAAACCATAACACGGAGAATTTGGGATAATTGTATTGTTAAGTTATATTGTAATTAAGATGCGAGGAGCACCGGATGTTGAGTTCGCGTTAAGTTATTAGAATTATAATTTGACTGGTTTGACTTATGACGTTGATGAGGGTCTCGTTAAATAGATACATAATTTTGTTTATATACTCCTATGTTACTATAAATATGACATGTACGATAAATCCTTAGATTTGTCGGTAAATCCAGATTTATAAAAAAAAAGATTTTTCTGGCTTCCACCGACAGAGTTTAATAGATTACATTTTAAGGGTGTTTTCTGAAGAATATTTGTATGTTAAGAAAAAATATTATCGACGCATCGTTATTAATGGCTACCGGCCCATAGAGACTAGCGGGTATCTAAAAGATCTTTTATACTCTAGTTTAATTAGGTCTTAAAAATAAAATATTACATTTACGAGATAAGGTGGATTTGAACTTTGAATTACCACATAAAAATCATAAAATCTGGATTTAGTCCAAGATTTATGTTCTAAGATCCAATCCAGAACAACACAACACGCAAAAGCAAATCTTACAGGAGAGCCAGTAGTTTTTTTGGACAACACTTTATTTTTAACGTAAAATTGATGATATTTTGAACTGTATGCAAAGTGTCGAAATGTTTATTTATTGTTACTTCTAGTTTAAAATGTTTTTGTGCAAATGCCATTCTATAGTAAACTAGGTTCTACTGAGAGTTGTGACGCCATTTCGCCATTGAATAACATTATTGTTACAGTTGTGTTCCACTTTGGAATGCTAAAAGCGTAATAGAATTGCACACGGGCGTTCCAACTTAGTCTTAACTCTGAAAGTTGCATAGCACCTGTGAAGGAATGAGTTGTTTGACGTTGGTGTTATTAAATTCATAAGAACCGGCTTAAGTAATGTTATGGGATGCATTTGTTCTCTTAACAATTGCTTTGTGCGGCGAACAAGCATTACTGCAAATATTAGCTTCATGTACCTTAAAGTAAGTATTTTGTTAAACATTAAATAAAAGCAAACTTAAAACTTTCCTTCCCTAAGGCTAAAAAACGAACTTATTCTAAGTTACAAGTGATTAGCGTAGGTACCTCGCTACTTTATTTATATCAACACTTAACTAGGTGTAATATGAAGTCCCTGTAGTTCTGGGATCAGAATAGGGCTACGGTATCCCCTGCCTGTCGTAAGGGCGACTTAAAGGACGGCGGTATGTGTGGTTGCACACTGTCGTAAAGACTAGACGGAGCGGTGGGCCCAGTCGCCCATCTGGGAGGAGCCCAATTGGGTAACGCGCTCAGAGGATTCCGGTTGCGTTCGTTTCGGCCACCGGGGGAGAGATTTAGTGCGGTAAAAATCCCACGGGGCCGGGTACCTTTTGAACATCTCCCCCTCGAAAAGAAAATGTCAGTCTAAGGACAATTTTCAGGATGTCTTACGTTTACGTTAGTCAAATACTAACTCAAATCATGTATGCAAGACGGTTCATAAAAGTCAACATTTGGCGCTTAAAATAAAATTTGTACTTATATTCTCACACTGGAATATCGTTTTTACTATTCTGTCTGAATGGATTAGATAACTATATTGTTAAAGCTTAACTTAGGAAAGTAACTTTATCTGATTATTTAAATCTCCTTTGTCTAGATATTGAAGCATTGCGAGTGGCCAATTCACTTGCTATGCTTCGTCTCCTGCCAATTTTATTTCATGGTGATCTGAAATATAATTGAGTTTACAGTGTAGTAATCTTGTCCACACTCCGCCGGCACCGCGATTGTTTAGCCTAATTAAAAAAGATTTTTACGGCCAAACACCATACGTCATCTATGGACACTGGCAACACCGAATTCTCACTTCTTTTTCGCGCTTTTATGGCATCGCGCTATTATTTTTTCAAAGTTTTGTAAAATGTGTAAAACTAAGCAAAACTTATGGAAAAATGGAAGAAAATGGAAAGTGACAAAGAAAAGCCAGGACGGAATAGTGGAAATCGCAGGAGCAGCACTCTACAAAGCAATTTCTCAGACCGGAGGATTCATTGGTTATGTGTCAACAAAAAGGTATGTAAGAAAATAATGATTTACTGTAATAGTAACAATACATAAGTGTGAACAATATAATAAACAATAACTTAAGAACCCGTACTTCAAGTTACAAAGTCTGTAAGTGGACTTGGAACTGTAACGTCAGAACTAATAAAGTACTCACTCGATATTTTGTGTCAATTTGTTGACACAATATTTTGCTAATATTCAATAATGAATAAAATGCAATATACTTATTAAGCAACAAATATTTTTATATATTACGCACCAGAGTCATTAAATACGAGGTGCTCGTATCAATTCGACAAAAAATAGTGCTATGAATATAATATAGGTAGGTACCTAAAGTGATATTGTTTTCAGCTATAAGGAGCATGCAAGTTGTAATATTGTTTTCACGTAGCAAATGTGTTAAAACACTGCTCACCATAACCATTGAGTACGAGATACTCGTGTGTTGCATTGCCAACACTAAATGGTTTTCATATTTACCATTAAGCACGAGATGCTTGCGCTAACATATCTATGTGGCAAATGGTGAATATGTAACGCACCTGGACCGTCGAGTACGAGATACTCTTAGTGTTACATTGTTGACACTAAACGGTTCTCTCATTCGCCATTGGGTACGAGATACCTGTGTTAACATTTTTATGTGACAAATGGCTTGAATGCTTACTTTACTCTAACTGTACAAGCAATCACACAGCACAAGGAAAGGTTGCTATCCATGGATGACCCACACCATGCTATACCTAATGGAACATTAAACTAGCTCTGTCATGCTTACATTATTAAGTAACCATTAAGAGAGTCAGAAAGCCTTCATGATGCCATTGCAAAACAAAAACATGTGGCTACTGTCAAAAGAGATAAATAAAAGTTTATCCACATTGGGGTCATTGGTACCTATACTATATGGGAAACTTTCAACCATCTGAGATCTCTAAAATTGGCCAACCTGTGGGTAGCAACTGTACAAGTGATATACTGTAATGGAATATTTAGTACAAGTATAAAATAACAATAAATGGGGTTTAATGGTATACATAAAAATAGTTATTCTATAACAGGTGTATTAACTTCAAAGCAAATGTAACTTAAAATATAACAATCTTAACGAGGCTCACCGGACAGCATTAATGTTATATTCATGCAACAGAATCATTCTGGAAGTCTGATATCTGCATTACTATTCTACAATTGCTTGGAACTTAATTTTTACTTCATTAAATAACTTTACAAAGCATATTTAAACATGGAAGTGATATATTGTAATACTATTGCATTCATATTACCTGTAATAGTAGTTGTGCTAGTGTGTAAAAATGAATAAATATTGGTTGATATTGACCTATACATAAATATAAAGCAATATACTTTTCTGATACTTTTGAGTTACATCTACTGTGTTAAAAATTGAACTGGAAAGTGATAAAACATATTATAATTTATAAAATTTGCATTTACAATACAACAAAGTTCAGTTCAATGAAACTCATCAGAAGTATTTACCTGTGACAGGTAAGGGTATTTAAAATAAAACCACTAACATTAACCATTCCAGAAAGAAGATATTTGGTTAACAACAGAATAAACAACATTTTATATGTATCAGGTGACTGGGCTATGTACAAAATTATTCTTTTTGCAGCAATATAAAGTGCAGTTAATGCTATTTTTTCAGATTTCTGACTGTAGTAGGTTGTGTTATCTATTTTGTAGTATCCCTACCACAGCATTGGTTCTGCAGAATAAATTAGGTCATAGATGGGACTACAGTTACCTCTACCTAATCAGATCTACCAGTAAGTTCAAGCAGGCACATTCATTGGGCTTATCAATGAATATGCTATCCATGTAGATGGGTTTCATGGAATTTAATTTTTACTGACTTACATGTACATTTCACAAAAATTAAACTTTGCACTTATATAAAGTTGGATTTCGTACATTAAACCAAAATCTATATCAGTACATCAGTACAGTCTTAAGGGTCCTAAGGGTGTAAAGAGAAATATTAATGACAGTTACCTATATCATATAAGTACCCATATTGCAAATAACCTTAGCATTGGGTTCGAAGTAAAATCAAGTTAGAAGTATTTAATTGGAACAAACCATTTAAAAGTTAATTAACTCCATAAATACCTACAATGTAATAGTTGACAGTGGAAATTACCTCTGGAGACTGTCCTGGGAGACAAAAGACTGTCATAATTATTATATAATTTCAAATGACACCATCATCTAGTTCTGGAGCATATAATTAACTTACATAAAATAGTTAATTCCCATGTGAATATCAAGTCTTGTTATCAAATAATGAAAATATATGCTTACACCTATTGTACTCAGATTTAGACTGTCATACCTTCATATTTAATGGTCAGGAATAATCACAGGGCTGGAAACTAAAAAAAAAAAAATAATCCCTACTTACATCATTGTAAAACATAATTTTGATAATAACATGATGTATAATTCCACCAGCATCACAAGTATATAGAAATTAAATATACAAATCTCATACCATCTCTAGTAAACTAATTTTAATTTCAAATTAACAGTTTAACAATTCATTTAGCAATATTGGTTACAGATAACAACACTTACCATATGTTTAGGCACTTGTCATCAAATTAGCATATTATGTAACAGACCATTAACTCTGACATACAAATAGGGCAATCTTATGAAGATACCCAGTCTCTTAAATTTTAGTTTGAGGAAAAATAATAATAATAATAAAAAAAAAAAAAAACAAATCTGCTTTGTTTGCTAGCAAAACTTAAGTTACGGAACATTATTTGCATTACAAACTCACATCAAGCATGTATGTGATTATAATACAATAATAATAATGTTATTACATTTCTGTATATTGGTCCAGTGATTACCTAAATATTTTGCAGAGGCACAGAGATTGAACACTAGGTGTCTGTATGAGATTTAAAACAAGAAAACAAATATGATGTCAGTGTATTTAGTATACAAATCAAACACTGGTGGAATTTACAGAGGAAATTATATTAATTATACATATTGATATTTCAACATCACTACATCTTTTTATTTTCCAGGAAAATAGTGCTACATCGCTTCATTCATATGCATTCATAAGATGTGAAACTTCTTCGGACTGGAATATGGGAAAAATATATGTCAAGATATAAAGGAATGATCTGCATTAATACAAAAAGGATAAACATGAAGAATATATAAGTAACAACTTTATTATTGTCAGTCATTATGTATGTAACTATTGAAGAGCAATGGATTCCTGTCTTCAGGGATCCTAATAGACTATAAAAGTCATACCCCATGTAAGTAAAACTGTTTAACTAAATCACCATGCAGTACTGAATGACCTCATGAGGGATTAAAACGATTCAGTACTATGGGGACTGAAAATATAATATACATTAAGAATGATAATACAACTAACATCTAATACATATTACTGAAAGGTATGAATATTTTATTAACACTATAGCTGGAACTTATTATGCCCCGCACTGAGGCTTGATACACATTATAATCATGTGGATACACTACTTGAATCTATACATATTTAAGTTAATATTGCCAAAATATAACCAACATATGTATAAGTAAGACTACGTAAGTTCAGCATATAACAAATTGGTTATTAAGCATTAAGAATCCTTTACTATATAAACAAATATATATTACTCTATCTATTCATAAATATTCAAGGAGTGTATCAATAAGCACTAAGACCAGCTTTGTAAAAGATAGCTTTAGATCATTCATTCATATATATGTATAAGATAGTATGGGAATTATACTTACTAGCAATGAATTTAGATAGTTATAATAAACTATTATCTGTACACATATGGATAATACTTTTATATTCTTAGTATACAGCCATATGATAAGTAATTTAAATTTACATTGTAGTTCATACATACTTACCAGATCTAATTTGATCTGAATAGTTCGGAAGTGCTGTAATAAATTATGACATAATTTTATTTTTTGAGATTTACTGCAGGATAGGTCCTTATTGAGATCAACTTGATCACATTAATTACTATTAATGTGTCAAATAATATGTGTATTAAGCTTGTTCAATATTAAATTATTTACATAGTTGTATACATATATTATGACATTATTTATAAAATTTATGTAATGCAGTTATTTTTCTTTTTCTATTTTTATTAAAGAAAGGAAAACAACATTATCTAGACAAGGAAATTATCCATTAAATTCAATTCTATTTACAAATGTTGTATAATGCATTATGATTATGCTATCACATTTGTTTCATCAAAATTTGTGGATGTCAAGACATAAGAGCACTAAACATTCCTAAATTAATCATTATTACTGCCTTTCGCATTAAATTAAACCATTTTTTTTTTAGTAAAGCACATATCATTGGCATTCACTATGTCTAGTTATTATATTGTAAATATTTAATGTGAGTTTCCCTATTATGGATTTTAGAATATCTTTTACCCATAAGATACCGTAACAATAAATGTTTAATTATTTGAGTTAGTTTAATTCAATTAAATATACATATTGTTGCAGCTGGCTCTAAACATCTACACTGTAAACTCAATTATATTTCAGATCACCATGAAATAAAATTGAGAATTAGACGAGCTTACCTGTAAGTGAAGTCTGATTCTAATTTTATGAATGGTGATCTGAAATATAATCACCCACCCACCCAAATCAAATAAATCGATACCCAAACTGCAACAATAAAACATTATAATTCAAAACTGTTTATTATGTATGTACTCAATTACATTATTAAATCATATAATTCAACAGTAAACAGTAAAGTGTCTCCTTGATGAGGAAATGGATATCATCAAGGATAGCAAGGGGAAATAATACTCTCTAAAGCAAGTGAGAATTCGGTGTTGCCAGTGTCCATAGATGACGTATGGTGTTTGGCCGTAAAAATCTTTTTTAATTAGGCTAAACAATCGCGGTGCCGGCGGAGTGTGGACAAGATTACTACACTGTAAACTCAATTATATTTCAGATCACCATTCATAAAATTAGAATCAGACTTCACTTACAGGTAAGCTCGTCTAATTCTCAATTATAATAAAATAAATAATTTTTCGTCATGTTATGTTATTGGTTTTTATAACTTGTACCAAACGTCGCACCACCCCTGGCTGTGATGTCGGACGGTAAAAGTCAAAATACCGGTTCAAAATATCTGTAAGTTGCAACCATTGCACCCCTAACAGATTTTACGATAGGCGGGCAATTCTTTTTTATCCGTAAGGGAAACAGCAGTAGGGGATGCGAGCTTGCTGATATGAAATTCAGTTGTGCATGTTTGTGTGAAATACGAATTATTTTTATTAACGAAATCATGGGAAAATGTTAGTGTATTTTTAAGTGAATCGGAAAATATTGCTACAATGTCTGTAATAAAAGATGAATGTGTGTGTATTTGTTAGTATTTAATAATATTTTTGTATTTACTTAGAATCAGTGGATTAATATACCTAGTTTTAGTACATTTTTAACTTATGTAGATAGTATTTGTTTATAATAATGAAGTAGCAAAGGGGCATGCAGTCCACCTGATGGTCAGTATCACTGCCGCCCATGGACATCTGTAAGCAACTTCATATTATTATTTATTATAGTTTTTATTTGAAGTCAATCCCAGATGCATTGCTACTCCCGAGGACTAGGGTCGCTTCATATAAAGTGTCCGGCAGCCACAACCTTCCATCGAAACGTAGGAATGCTTCACGTTAGAAATAGGTGTGGCGGTGGTACCTCCCCGGTCGAACTACACTGGTTCTACCATCTGGTGAAAGTTAGTAGGAAGATAATGGAACTTTAATAGCCTCAAATGATAAATCGTTAGTTATAACTAATACCTACATTAAGGTAATAGGACAAATCATCACATTACATCATTAATTAGTTAACATAATGGTACGCTTCCTTATCTCACACCTTATAGTCTTACATTGAAAACGTTTAAGTGTAAGTTACGACGCCAACGGAAAACAAGCGTTTACACAATCAAAAGATGCTATCTCGTTTTCCTGACCACAAAATGTAAGCGTGAGAACCAGAAATTTCAAAAAAGTCTATTTATAAAGGCTTTTCGCCAGTTACTGTAGGAAACTTGATATGTCACCCTTTTAAGGTAATGTATTTTCGTATCGCAATGCAAAACTATTATTTGTCACGCAAGGTCGTTCATTCCGAAGATAACGTAGCGTGCCACAGATTAAAAAACTCCGTTCACGAATTCTGCCTAGCTTAATTAGCTGTCACTTTCCGCGAAAGGTATTGTTAGGCTGTGGCCAGGGAGACAGACTTTTAAAACGTGTTGGGGACAATTTATGTGCCTTTCGCGTGTTTTATGGCTATTTTTGCCGTGAAAACATCTGTCATAGCGGTTTAACTAGTAAACAGTAGGGTCAGTAGGTTAACTGCTTTATTTGAAGGCCTTTTTACAAGCTTTAGGTGGTCATCGACCAATAATGTGGAAATAATTACGCTTTATCAGTTTCACTAGCAGCATGAAAATTTAATATAAAACACTTTCTACCAGTGGCGGATTTATAGATTTGCCGCCCATAGGCTATTCAATTTTTGCCGCCTCTAAATTTTGATATCTTAGTCCACAATCATATCAATTTTCTATCAATGAAATTTCAACTTTATAATTTGTGCTCCATCATCCTCGTTACATCAACTTTTCCCATATAGTTATTATTATTGAGAACTATGGTACCGTGTTAGATCCTTGGTTATTTTTATAGCAAAGAATTATTAAAAAACATTATTTTAAGGAAAAAATATCGAAATTACCGAATCGTCATGTCGTTTGTTCTGGCGTTACATTACAAATACGACTACGCAATTGCATGCCTTAAGTGCGAAGCGCGTAGTAGGTATGCTCTATTGTTGCCTAAAAATCTAAATCCGATATTTTCTCACATTGAACCGTACCTAACAAATATGATGTACATGAATATTATTTAAAAAGCAACTTATCAGAAAGAAAAATAATCGCTGAGCTTATAAAAATATTTTTTCGGTTATGATTAATTATTTTTTATTTAAAAGGAAGTAATTTTAATGCCATATCGTATGGATTTTGGATGATCGTGTTCACAGTAAACACGATAACTTTCGCAAAAATCATTTTTTCACTCCAATTTTTTTTTAATATACTTATTTAATTGGAGAGAAGCCGTTGAATAAAAAATTGCAGCTAAGTATTGTTTTATCTTATTATAATTAATTCATTCCCATTGACATTTTCTGAAAAAGTTGGCTTTGCAAAAAAGTTATCAAATCTACTGATGTAAACATTTAATTTAGATAATTCGTGTACAACATGAGCGCTTAAGGCCTGCTCATTTGGATTTTCAAAACTTTTTCTTTCTACAAATAAAATAATTAACTGATAAAATGTATCAACTTTCTAATGAGCAAATTGTCTCACTTCATATTTTGTGGAAGGATTTTTTTTATTGTCAAGTCACAGTCGTTCAACTATCAGTTATTCGATTAATATGATCTCTATAAGATATTGAACTAGTTTTTTATTTAATAAAAATTAGTCAATTTTAGTCAGTATTTTTTACGCATAAAGAAATTACTTTCTGAAATTGAATTTGACAAGTTGCAAACTTGCTGCAGCAATCATGGTTAGACCATCGATATTATATCAAGATTGAATTGGGTAAGCAGATCTCATAATTATTAGATACACGGAGAAAAAATTATAGCAGTTATCAGTGAATATATGTGAAAATTACTAAATTTCGATTATAATATCGAATCGCTATTGCGATATTCTAAAAGTTCATAATCAGTAATGTATAATTAGTAAAGCGTTTAGGAATTGTTCATGCAGAGATGTTGAAATATTTATTAATTAGCACTGGATATGAGAATATTTTGATTTTTGTTAAATATTTTAATTTCTCTCCAATTTTCGAAATTCGTATTATGTGTGTATAATAATTTTTTTTTAATTTGTAAACCGAAATAAAAAATTTATGAACTAAATTTGCCGCCCCTTAAAATTTGCCGCCCTAGGCTCCAGCCTACTCAGCCTGCTGGTAAATCCGCCACTGCTTTCTACACAGTGATACAGTAGGATTTTCTTCTGTGTCTTGAGTGCCACGGACAAACATAGACGGATACACAAACACCTTTTTTTATTCGCGAGGGGACACAAGCACCCAAACCCAGAACAGAAATCAATACATCATTCAGATACATGTCTGGCCGGGATTCCAACCCAGGACCCTGCGTGTCAGACCGGTATGGTTACCGCTCCACCACGAGGGTCGTCATTTAGTTCACCTGACGGTAAGTTATAAATTCCCTGAAGATATTCGTCTTTAGCTCCAAATAAGGATTGAGTCCTGCTTGAGATGATCTCAGAATCAATACTATCCCCCAAAATTAAGTAAGAACTCCACGTTTTCTGTCTTACCCTGCTCTCTAAATGATTAAGGCTATATTTTTTTGTTTTCGAGGGGGAAACCTTCCAAAGGTACCCGACGCCGTGGGAGCGACGCAGGGTTATGTGGGATTTTTACCGCACTAAAACCCCCCGGTGGCCAATCTCGGCGCTGAAAAGGAGGACTCCGGGATCTCGAAACGACTTCAACCGGAATCCTCCGAGCGCGCTGCCCCATCGTCCCAGATGGGCGGCTGGGCCCACCGCTCCGTCTAGTCTTTACGACGGTATGCGACCACACATACCGCCGTCCTTCCCGGGATTTCCTGACCGAACGGTTCGAGCTCCCACTCTAGCCGTCTGCAACCCCGGAAGCCCCTTTTAGTCGCCTCTTACGACAGGCAGGGGATACCGTAGCCCTATTCTGACCCCGAGGCTACAGGTACGAGAAATAGGTATCCTAAAGATTAGAATAATTATTTTAAAAATAAATCTTACTGCGTCATTTTCATCGAATAACTATTTCTTTTCTATATTTATAGACACTGGATATGATAAAGTAACTATTTTTGGAAACGATAATCGACGAAGCGTCTCGTTTTCAAAGTTTAGAAACGCACAGTATGGAAGATCCAGCGACGCGGAAGGGACCGGCTGGCTAGAGGGGTCGCGATAAATAAATACAATTGTTATTTTGCTATATTTAACTCACAGTTAGGTAGTCGATTTTTGTAGTAAACAAATAATCTACTTTGTGTTTTTGGGTTGTCGAGCAGCTCGTCTCGATTGGTGCAAGCTTCGTACTGTCGTACCATATACATACACGTTAAGCGAACGCTCGGCTTCGCTACTTGGTAGACGGAGTGGGGTGTGTTAGGTTTTTTCGTTACGGAATTTCTTGATTCGGACGCTCAAAGCCCGCGATACAAGCTATGCTATAGCTTAAAAATACTGCATTCTCCTTAGGACAATGGGTCTGTAAAATTCAAGTAGGAACTACTATTTGTTCATTTAAAAGTAATAGATTTCTTTGCGATTTACTTTCCACATTAGATTATAACAGTAAAGCACTCCTGTATTATAGGTTGAAGCATATTGAACAAAAGAACTTTAGTGTGGGCATATGATGTTCCATTGTATTTGTAGCTGAACTTAACGATAAGGCAGATGGGCTACATGATAGAAAGTAGTTCCTATCGCGCATGGACACTTTTTTTATCTGAGAAGTAGCAAACGAGCATGCATTCCACCTTATGGTAAGTGGTCACTGCCGCCCATGGACATCTGTATTCACTTCATACTCAAGTCAATAACAGATGCGTTGCTACTCCCGCGGACTATAATGGTCGCCTCATGCAATGCCTCGTGAAAGTGTGCCGGCAACCACACCAAATGCAAGGAATGCTTTAAACTAGAAATAGGTGTGGTGGTATTACTTCCCTGGTCGAACTACTCTGGTTCTACTACCTTGCAATACCAGAGGATCCACATTAGAGAATACTTATTAATCGTATTAAATAACTGAATACTAATAATTGGTGATAGTTTGAAAGGAATCAACCTTTCAAACTATCAACAATCAACCACGAAACTGTATTTAATTTATGATTTCTCGTCAACCCATTATTATCCCACTGCTGGGCACGGGTCTTCTCTCAGAATGAGAGAGTCATTTATGATTTATTTATAATTAGCGCGGTTGACTGACAAAATAATATCTAAGAATGGAGAAATAATAATATAGAAAATAAAAAACACCTTAAAGAGCTTTCAAACAACAAATGCCAATAAAAGTAAACACATTTAAAAATAAGAAATCGATGAAGCGATTGAACCGTGTAGTTAAATCAACTTGATATGAACTCAGCGATTCGAAAGACTGCTTTCGAAACTTGAACCATACCTAAGTTGTACATTGTTGTTATTTTTTTTTAGAAAAGCGCTAAGAATTTCTCTCGGAAGATGTTTAAGGAAAATAATGATAGTTACGAATACCACTGTCATTTACAATTGAGTTACACTTACAATTATTCTTACTTTAGGGGATAGACAAAAAATGTTTCCGCCCGGGATCGAACCGGGGGCCTTCTGCGTGTTAGGCAGATGTGATAACCGCTACACCACGGAAACTTTGAAATACTTTAGCGTAAGTGAAGTCTCAAATTGACTTTATGGCAATGAACATAAGATATTCCAAAAATATGTTTCCGCCCGGGATCGAACCGGGGGCCTTCTGCGTGTTAGGCAGATGTGATAACCGCTACACCACGGAAACTCTGAAATACTCTAGCGTAAGTAAAGTCTATCTACTCTTTTTCTATGAACAAGAAGATATTCCAAAAAAAATGTTTCCGCCCGGGATCGAACCGGGGGCCTTCTGCGTGTTAGGCAGATGTGATAACCGCTACACCACGGAAACTACATTAGAAAGTGATCAAGTTTTTAGTCGCATTAATATCTATAAACCGGTTCGATGTCACCTTTAATCTAGATTGTTTGTAACATTGATGCAAATTTCATTACATTATCTTTATTACATACGAATTGGTACATAGTTTTTTTATACGACAATTTATCGGCCGCATGACCGAAAATATGGCTCAAGGTACCTATAGCTACTAGATCTAATTTTAAATATTGTTAACTAGCTTATTGCCGCAGCTCCGCTCGCTTTGACCACCTCTACAGTGGTAATTAATATCCCATATGTTAGACTAATCTTAAAATATCTGCGTGTCTCAGCGAAAAGCGATCTATAGTAATTGCGTGAAAGATTAATAATAAACACCCATTCATACTTAGCAACTTTCGAATTCATAATATTATTAAGATTTTTAGTCAATGAAGGCTAAAACCTAATTACACTTAGTATGTATCCATATTATTATTGTAAAGGAATAACAACGATACACGTTTAACTACTAGTAAATACCATGTCAGAAATATATGTACTTTTGTACTCCTTTAACTTCCTCTAACACTGGAAAATGATGCATTACAACCTTCACCCATATTTTTTATGTAAAATAATAAAATCTAAAATATTGTATTACTGATTCTAAGTATTAAAAAAAGACAATCGCAAGACAAACACAATGTATTTAAATATAATATAGTACAAGTAGCTCTTGTTTTATTTTATTGAACTTAGATAATACATAAAAAAGACAATAATATTACAGTACAAAATACTGCTTATTTCAAGATGAAATTTCTTCTTTGTAAGGCAAATTACGAGGTGAGCTTACACAAATGAACTAATATAAATATGTATATACCTATATTTATTTTAAAGATATCTATATACGTATAAACAATGTATAAATGACTACATATTATTACATTACCCCTAGTGTATTATGAAAATTAAGTTCTATTTAATACTCTATAAAATAAATTACCGTGTATCTCACCACGGAAATTATAACTTCTAACCTCAATGTTTTTTTCTGAAAGACCAAAAAATTAATATTCATTGTATTCATGTTAAAATAATATTGATACATGTAAATTCTTAAACAATGAAACTCGGTAGTCAATACTATTTGCAGCGTCAATAAAGTGTGTAACTATAAACAAAATATACAGAATAAACAAAATGACAAACAAACAAACGTTTTAATCACGCTGTTTGTACGAGAACAATACATTCGTTAGTGATAAATCGAGCCAGTCTGGTAAATCAATCATGTGTATTGAAAACACCATTTTGAACCTTAAAAATTATTATAAAAAGATATTTATACTGTCATAAGCTGATGAAATTAAATAATTTGAACAACTATTTTAATAAAAATAACGATTCAATATTTGGTATATCAATTTTTAATATTTTGTGTATATTTTATAGGGTGTAGACTGTAGAGTAGCTTAGTGGTTGAATGATGGCTTTAAAATCAGGTGGTCTGAGGTTCGATTTAGTTTGTAACGTAAAAGTAGCAAACGGGTACAGTCCGCTTGATGATAAGTCCATCAATGCTGGTGTCCCTCAAGGGTCTGTTATTTCCCCCACGCTGTTCATTCTGCATATCAATGATATGTTGCAACAAATCGGTAGCATGCATTGCTATGCAGATGACAGCACAGGGGACGCTTTGTACACAGGCCGTGCAAACACCTCTCGGATACTCGTGCAGGAAAGCAGAATCCGACTTGTGTCTGAAATCGAGCACTCTCTGGAGCGGGTCTCAGAATGGGGTCGACTTAACTTAGTTGAGTTCAACCCCACGAAGACACAAGTCTGCGCGTTTACCGCTAAAAAAGCCCCATTTGTCATGGCGCCAAAGTTCCAAGGGACCCCTCTCACCGTTAAAAAAAGCGTGGGGATCCTGGGCGTTGACATCTCGTGTGATGTGCAGTTTCGGAGTCATTTGGAAGGCAAAGCCAAGTTGGCATCCAAAAAGTTGGGCGTTCTGAACAGGGCCAAGCGGTACTTCACTGCGGGGCATCTCCTCCTGCTTTATAAAGCACAAGTGAGACCCCACATGGAGTACTGCTCGCATCTCTGGGCAGGGGCGCCCCAATACCAACTTAACCCATTTGACTCCGTCCAGAAACGCGCGATCCGAATCGTCAACGACCCACGGATCACCGAACGGTTAGAACCCTTGAGTCTACGGAGGGACATAGGCTCCCTCTGCGTGTTCTACCGGCTTTATAATGGTGAGTGCTCCGAGGAACTTTTTGACCTGGTGCCTACGTCACCTTTCCTCCACCGCACCACTCGCCGAAGGATGAGGTTCCATCCGCATCAACTGGACCCGTGGCGGTCCTCCACGGTTCGGTTTGCACGCTCGTTTCTGCCACGGACGTGCAAGATGTGGAACGAGCTTCCTTCTGAGGTATTCCCGGGGCGTTATGACATGGGGCTCTTCAAAAAAGGTGCGAAAAGAGCTCTCCTTCAAAGCCGCCGATGCATTGGCGACTCCTCTGGTGTTGCAAGTGTCCATAGGCGACGGTGACTACTTTCCATCAGGTAGCCCGTCTGCCTTATCGTTAGGTTTACGTATAAAAAAAAAAAAAAAAAGTGAACAACTAATCGAAACTCTGGAGGCCCTTTCTCTACACCTATTCCTACTCTTTTTTATGGGAATAACGAAGGAGCAGTCCACGTGATGGTAAGTGGTCAATGCCGCCCATAGGTGAGTGTCAAAAAGTGAAAAAAGATGAACCCGCTGAGTTACTTGTCGGATCTTCTCAGTTGAGGTCGTGTTTCGATCCGGTGGTAAATAATGTAGGAAAAAAAAAAATGTCTAACTGACAATTTGTAACCGCGTAGGCCTTTACAAAGTAAAGACATTTCATTTGTTATAAAGGTGAGACAAGAAGGCTTACCTGAGATGGCCATAGATGCGTTGCCCAAAGAACTAAGTAAGAACGTTCGTCGTCATTACTGTCCCACTGCTGGGCACGGGTCTTCTCTCGGAATGAGAGAGCTTAGGCCATAGTCCACCGCGCTGGCCAAGTGCGAATTGGTGGAAGAACGTTCATCTGAAATGAATGTGTTAAAATCAGTGTTTTGAAGTCACTTTCGCATATTTTTATATGTATTGTATACCTGGTTGTTTTATTACTATTATTATAATAATACGTGAAGCAAAATCTTGTGACGCATTTTTAAGTAATATGCCGCGGACGGATTAGTATGAAATTTTTCACGGTAAAAGTGGACGTAGAGAAGGAGTGCAGAATATTAATATTTTTTTCAAATAATGCATATATCATACATAAATCGACTAAAACACGTTACACACACTACCATGCTTTTGTCACAAACACATAAATAATAAACGAAATAGAACATTAAATGTCTTACTACAATAAAAACACATAAAGTCAGAAATGTCTTTGTCAAAATACCCGCTTTTGCTTTTAAATGCAGCTTAGATAATTAAACCTCTTTTTATATTTCACGGGTGCGTTCAAAATTACTTAAAAATTATTATATTTTATTTGAATTTGAGAAATAATTGTACTACTTTGGACAATATGAAGTTTAGTTTTTTAATTTAAATTACGGTCGAATTTCGACCGATGCGATGGGTGATTAGTATTATGTATTAGCCATTTAAGGTCCACTGTTAGACACAGCCCACGTCTAACTTTTTGCTGCTAATGCTGTTGCTGCTGCTAAATTTGCTAACAGCCATCGCGCTTGTCTCTTAAATAAGTAACCATAGTGAATATTGATATTACATTGGAACTCGCTCCTCCCCAACCTGGATGGCTGCCCAATCTTTTATAACATCTTCGGGAAAAGAACGAGGTGTTCACGACACGGTGTATTTATAAACTAAGTACATATTCAAATAAATTATATTAAACGCGTTGCTATAATATTTTATAAGCAACTTTATGAGAACTATGTATCGATATCAGCTATAACGTTACTTCCTGATAGTTACGACGTGCCCTATAAAATGTATCGCATGTAAAATGTATAAAAATAGATAAGTTGATTCAACACGAGCATTTGACATCGTACAATTTAATAGCCTTAGGCTGATTTTAGACTAGTATTATCGCGGAATTGATACACTATAATACTTAACGGGTACTCACGATATGCGGTTTATTAATTCTTATAGAAAGCCATATGCTGCTTTTTAACTGGTAGTACCAAATCAGTTCAATGAATTATCTAGTCAAATAAATGAGGACTTTATAGAGCATTAATATAATCGTTAAATTCTAATGCTGATTCACCCTTGTAATTTAAATAAAAGAATTCGACGAATAACGTAACGCACGTTTATTTAATGTGAAACTGAATGTTAAGGACTCGAAATATTCGTCAATTGAAGCATGCATGAGGCTAAGAATGCGTGTAGCGGTGTTCCATACGCATTGTTTATCTTATAAGAAAGAGAGAACCGCTACTGTGTTTTGCGCCTTATCACACTGTCAATTAATATATTCAGTAAAATTAATGCACAGTAAAGATTGAAGACACTCCATATGAGGGGCATATCTCACAGGAGTCGTCGTCAACCCATTATTGTCCCACTGCTGGGCACGGGTCTTCTCTCAGTATGAGAGAGTTTAGGCCATAGTCCACCGCGCTGGCCAAGTGCGAATTGGTGGACTTCACACACCTCCGAGAACCATTTTTTTTTAAAGAACTCTCGGGTGTGTAGGTTTCCTCACGATGTTTTCCTTCACCGAAAAGCAGTGATAATTAATTAATTATAATACGCACATAAATCAGTGGTGCGTGCCTGGGTTTGAACCACGGACCTCCCGATCGAGAGGGCAAGTTTCAACCATTAGGCTATCACTGCTCTGCTATCTCACAGGAGTAATAACGTATAACTATAAATTTTACTAAATCATTAAATTAAAGAAAAATAGAAATTTTCGTATTAATTGTCTCTTCATATTGTTATTAATCATTTCTAATTCAATTGAAAAAACATAACTTCATAGATTACACCGTACAAAACCTCTTAGTCGGTTTTTAGCCCAAGGTATATTTAAAACAAGGATTTCGACATACTGTCTTTCTTAGAGAACAAAAAGCTGCGCTAGGATAACACTGGGCTTTTGTTTTAGTCTTCGCGTTGGCACAATTAGGAGACATTGGCTTTTTTCTCATTTTGGGAAGTGCCAAAGTATACGTTCATCACTGGTTCATACTAAACGCTAAATTGAGCAATGTGTAACTAAAATTAACTGCTTCGTTCGTTCGGACTTATTCAGTTTCATAAAAAAAAAACATGCGCGCGTACAAAGTACACATGTCAGAAGTGAAACTTCTTTGGCGAACTAATTTATAAATCTTGTTTATATTTATACAAATCTAAAACTTTAAATTTCCAAGATTAAGAGGAAGGGAAAAAGGCGTGATACGACGTTCGCTCTGTCTCACTTTTTCTCTCAATCTTTCTCACTCGCTTGCTCCCTACTCTCACTCCACGGCTAGTTGCTCATGCTACGTTCGCCCTGTCTTACTCTCTCTCAATCGATCTCGATCACTCTCTCTCTCTTTTCCGACACTTCCGTTGCATACCGGCGTGACGTTTCATCTGTAAAAATTTTACCCTCATGCGCCTAAAGAAGTTTCACTTCAAAAATCAACAATCTTATTGACTGCCCTCTGCTTCTTAATTTCTTTTAATTGAATGTATCTCATAGGATTCCCCGACGCTCAATTTCGATGTTTCAATCACCCTTCCGTACCACTGTATTTGGAAAAAAAACACCAATACCTCGTATGTGTACATTTAATACATGGCTCACTAACGAAACTTAAACTCAGCCAGTTTCGTGCACTCTCCATTAAAAAAAATCCCAATTAGATGTGTTGCAAGTATGTAGTTCTATTTCCTATTGTATAATTATTAGTTAAAACCACACTAGTTTTAAATACATTTATTTAATAGTATATCTTACATAGATTTAGTACATGTTCTCCACGCCTGTAAGTGGCATACATATTAGTGTTTAAGATTTATGTTTAAGAATTATTTGTGAATGTTGTATATTTTATGCCGTTGGTGTGTCTTAATAAATAAATAAAAATATCACGATTATTATTCTACTTATATGACACCTAAGTTCAATAGTGTGCTTGCTCAGTGTTTATTTATCCAATTTCTCTTCGTGTTGTGGCTAATTAGATAACTAGTTATATCTAGATGGGCGGTATCTATGAGATATTTTAGTGAGCTTAGAAAGGGTATTAGATTTTTTATAAAAAAACACATTTAGTATGCAGTAGGTAACAGTTGTCCACCAATTCGCACTTACCCAGCGCGGTGGACTATGGCCTAAACTCTCTCATTCTGAGAACCGTACCCAGCAGTGAGACAGTAATGGGTTGACGAGGTAACAGTTATTTATGTAGTCTACTTAAAATTAAGGATTTAATTAAAGCTTTACCTTAAATCGGCCATTGACACCTTGAACTTGAAATACTAAATTCAAATGATTTAATTAGGCGTATTTGTAACATTTAGTTTAGTGAAATAAATAAATAAGTTTCGTCCTAAACTACTTTTAGATGTCCACTGTCTAAAAGCAACAATGGTGTCGCGGAAAAACAGACCTCTTGGATTTATCGCCACACGTAAAGTTAATGGACGAAACAGGAAAAAAGTTTTTGCGGGTCGTTTTCACATAATGTGTGTTTCGCTTCGTGACACCCGCGACGTGGGATTAGTTGGAGAGTTACGTTTTATTTGTTTTAAAATAGGTATCTTTTAGAACGGACTTTCCGAGATGCTCCCGGAGCGCTATAAGCACTTTCGACTCTTTAAACGAGGTTCATCTTTTTTTATAAAATTGAAATAACAAACGAGCATGCAACCCACCTGTTGGTAAGTGGTCACTGCAACCCGTGAACATCTGTAAGCAACTTCATATAGAACAAAGGTTCAATCTGAAGTCAAACACAGATGCGTTGCATCTTCCAAAGACTAAGATGGTCGCCTCATATTTAAGTGGGCCGGCAACTACACCCTTCCATCGAAACGCGAGAACCGCTACACGCGAGAAATAGGTGTGGCGGTGGTATATCCATCTTTTTTAAAAAATAGTTTTCTGCTGTAAAGAGGACAATTAATTGACATAGACTTTCGCACTTTTGATGTTAAAGACTAAAATACCGATGTGGTCAGATGCTACTATGGTATTTTTGTATGTTTGTATTTATAGTTTGGTTCGCGGTTAAGCAGATATTTGCAGAGTAGAGGTACCATCACCACTCCCAGTTCCTTAATTAGCTCTGTAGCGTTACTTCGTTCTGGTTTAAAGGGACACTCATACGAGACGCTTTATTATATACTTCAGAGTAATGTAAAGCTAATCAACACAGAGTCAATTTCGGATAGGATACCAATTCTATTCTTAACGCTCGTTTGTTGTTAATTTAATATGGAATGATTTTTATGTTGGAAATAATTAACGTTAAAAAGTTGCACAGTCAGCATTTTAAAACATGCCAGTGAAACAAGCGAGACTAAAAACCAATTTCGAGTCAGCAATAATAAATACGTGGTAGGTACGCGTCAACATAATGCTCTTTGAAACACGATAGGCTATGAAGTCGGGCATCACAACTAGAGGAAACTGGGTGTAATTGATTTAGCCGCCCTCCGAAAAGGAAAGTAATGTTATTATAAACGGGCTTTTAGCTAGACGGGCCCCGTCTAATTATATTAAATCGCTGGAAAACGAAAAGCGAGATTAACTGTGTTTTGAAAATTTGAACCGAACGGTAAATGTTGGTTTGATCCGCGTTCGTAAAATCAACCCTTTTATGATTAATCTTATCAAGGGTTTTTAAAAGCATTTATAATTTCATACTCAACTGAGTATCTTCTGAAAATGATAAGGGTTCAGTTGACCCGACGTTTACCAAGCGCCGATTAGAAGTAGATTTCTTCGCAATTTATTTTTGATGCCGTATGACGTTGTTAATTCTCCATACAGAGTTAATTTGCGAAGACCCAGACCCAGAACAAGAATCTATATTCATCATTCAGATGTCTGTTTGGCCGGAGATTGAATCCAGATCCCATTGCACATCAACCGTTTGTTGAACGCTCCGCTTAGAGGGTTGACAACGTCTATCGTCTTCCAATTGTATCGTTTTTGATGAAAACAGCTGTGTTACAAATGTCTATTGACGGCAATAACCGCTGCAGATGGTCTGCATACCAGTACTTCTGTTGCTTTTATAAGATATCTTTTTTTTTTTGAGGGGGAAATCTTCAAAAGGTACCCGACGCCGTGCGAGCGACGTAGGGTTATGTGGGAATTTTACTGCACTAAAACTCCCTCGGTGGCCGTCCTCGGCGCTATAAAGAGGACTCCGGGACCTCCAAAGGACTACAGCCGGAATTCTCTGAGCGCGTTGCCCCATCGGGCTCCTCTCAGATGGGCGGCTGAGCGCACTGCTCCGTCTAGTCTTTACGACGATATGCGACCACACATACCGTCGTCCTTCCCGGGATCGCCTGGCTGGACGGTTCAAGCTCCCACTCTAGCCGCCCGCAATCCCGGAAGCCCCTTTTAGTCACCTCTTACGACAGGCAGGGGATACCGTAGCCCTATTCTGATCCCGGAACTACAGGGACGTTTATAAGATACCTTAACGTTGCTACTGAAATTATATAGAAGTCCTAACTCAAGAGACAAATTGTTTCAAATTCAACAAAAACTAAAGTAAACATAAGTACCCTTATTACGAATATATTAGGATTTCTCACAATAATAGTTGTTTGCTTTTTTTCCCATAATTTCTATGTACTTTGTAAGTTATGGCCGAAAACCAAAACATAAGCGTGTAATATACATAGCAATGTATAAGCCAAAGTTTAAACATTAATTGTTTTAGAGCAACGTTATAAATTCGTACCAAAGGTGCGACGTGCCTTTAACGAGTACATAACGTTTGAAATAGTTTGGAACTGCACGTGTTTGAACGCTCGTGTGCTCAAGTTAATTGCATGTGAACGGCGAGACCTGTGGGTTTAAACTTCGGTTCCGATGGTTGCTGGTGAAGCTAATTTGCTCCGCTCAAAAAAATAAAACTTCTGTCTGTACGTAATGTAAATCCCAATGTATTTCAGGTATTGAGTATTTATCTTCTGCGGCCAAAATCTACTGAGGAAAAGAGCTGTGGATTTTATTTTCAAAGACCAAGAACCAGCAATGGAGCCTTAAGGCATATTAATCAGAATGTAAAGTCTTACTACTTCTTATTGCGAAAATTGTTCCCACACTTTAGAAATTGACCATTTAGAAACATTATTTTGTATATAATCGAAATAGATCTCGTTTATCTATTTTTTGAGCGTTTGAAATTTACACTTTTTATTTACGGGAATTGGGAAGAGAAATATGGTTTAGTATTTTTCCTATTGCAGGACGAGACTAGTACCTACTTCGTAATAATACAGAATTTAAGCCAAATGACAACAGATCACGTGATATGGACGTCTATGCGTCGCCGCACACGGGCCACTCGCGGCAGTCACAATCGCGGCCACTAGAAGTGCCACTAGTGGCCGCGACTTGTGGACGGTGGCTACTTTATTTAACTGGGGTAAGACAGAGAGAGGGGTGAGGAATCGCGCGGATCACCAGTGGCGGCGGTTGGCGTCAGCGATTAGTGGCCGCCACTGGCGTGAAGCGGCGATTTGTCGCAAGTGGCGGCCATCGGCGTCTACCGTGTGCAGCGAGACCGTATAAAATGTATGAAAATTGCAAGAAATAAGCTTGTCGCGGCGATTTCTGGCCTCTACAAGTGGCCCGTGTGCGGCGACGCTAATAGAGAAAATAATATAACCTTTGTTATGATAAACTTTGCATAAATGGTAAAACATTCTCAACCATTGCTAAGCATAATAGACTCAGAACATTGAATAGGCATGAGAACACGTAAATTTTAACCGTATTTGTCCCAAGTCTCCATTATTGCACAAAGTAGGCCCTCAATAGGCTGCAGACACCCTAGGCCGCGTAATTAGCATCCTGCCCCGTCTGAGAGATATTTGAATAACACCGAGGGTTGTAAGGGCAGTGCAGATGATTTATTTTAAATAATTTACGTAATGTATGAATTAATTTTAAAACAATCTTCATTTTTTAACTTTTCTATCTACCATTTGTTTTAAATCCTTAATAATGAAAATAAAAAAGTCCTTAAAGTATGTTTAATTTGTGTTACAACCTCTACAATTTTGTCTCTATCTGTGTATATATCTTACATTATTTATGAATGTTTATTGTGCCAATTCTGTAGTAAGTTTTCTTTTCGCTGAAGGTTTTTTTACCGATACAACAAATAACAACTTAGGTAATCGGACAATAATAATTATTACGCTTAAGTGGAAGGAAAATGAAAGGGCTTGAAATAGTAATTAAGTAATAGTAATTAAGAAAGTACCACCGTCAAATCAATTTCTTGTCTGAAACAGTTCTACGTTTTTTTTTCTGGCTGAAGTAGCAAACGAGCATGCAGTCCATTTGATGGTAAGTGGTCACTGCCGCTCATGGACATCAGTAATCAACTTCATACAGAACGTGGGTTCTATCTGAAGTCAATCACAGACGCGTTGCTACTCCCGAGGAATATGATGGTCGCCTCATATAAAAGTGTGTTTCCATGAAAAGATGTGATATAATTCTATCATCTTTGTTCTTACGACTGGCTTCAGGTAGACCCTCTGTTCAACACGGTTATCGATTTTTATAGGTACTAGTGACCTCTCACCCCTGGTAGACTCTTAACTCGTTACTTAAATTTTAGAGACCAAAATTTAATAGCTTTATGATTTATTTCCTGCCGTGTATCCTCAGCTTAAAATCAGAGCGCGACGTGTAGGGCGGGCGGCGTTAACGCTCTCCTGGACACGTTAATTGAAAGTGGATTGGAGGTGACAGTGTAGAACGGGGTTTTTGATTTTTTTTTCCATATCAAAGGCATATATGTTTGCGTGTTGGTAATTTTGCAAGGCTCTTCTGTTCCCGTTCTAATTGGGTTTTGTTTGAAACTATGATTTATTTTTCAATGCTAATAGGGTCTACGTTATACCTCTTACGATTCCCTTGGTTGTGTGTATAGTAAACGCGTAGGTACTTGGTAGGTAATTGTAAGATTTCTTTAGGAAAATTTTAATTATTCTATTAGTTAAGCAATATATGTCACAGTCAAAAAGTGGATGGGTGACCGCTCTTGCAAATGCGCGCTTGTTAATCCTTGTTATTGTTATTGGACAAAAGCCAGTGAGTTTATAGCGATTTCCAGTAACTCATCAAGAGATGGCAATAGTGTATTCTGAGTCATAGCAGCGTTTAGACTAGTATATCACAGAATTGATACATTTTAATACTTAACGGGTATTCACGATATGCGGATTTTGAATTTTATTTGCTGATACTTCGACCCCATTACATGGATCGTGGTCATGGTGAAACTGCGGTGGCGGAGAGAAGCCGACAAGCACTAGTGATAGATTAACCTATCCCCATGTCTAGTTCGTTTTTCTTTTTTAAGTTCCATATCACGTCACACTACACTAACTGTATCATACCATACCATATCCAGTGGTTTGTGTGTTTGTTTATGTAAACTAACCAATGGATTCCGTTTGCGCTAACTTAAAACCGTCTTCTCTATTAAAGTTTAGGATGTTTTTTGATCTCTATTGCTTCTCTTACTAAACGAGGGAAGTAATGACGCTCCGCGGAGATCACTTGGTATTTATGTAATTCAATCCAGTGGTTAGAGTCGGAATTCAGCACGTGCTCAGCTATCGCAGATTTCTTCGGATTATTCTTTTTGGCTGCGCTGATGTGTTCCTTAATACTGTGAAATGGCTCGTTTCGTCTGCCCAATGAAACAGCTGCCACAGCTACAGTCCACCTTATAAACTTCGGGACACTGGTAAGGTATGGTGTCTTTGCGTGTACGATGGCTGGATGGATAGATGGCTGCTTAGTCGTCGACTCGTTATTTTCCCACAACTGGGTACGGGTCTTCTCTCACAATGACAAAGATTTGGCCATTGCCTACAATGTTAGTCAAGAGCGAATTGGTAGACTTCACATACCTTTCCGAATTTCTGTTTTTTAGATAACTGTCAGAAGTGTAGACTTCTTCCGGATGATTTCCTTCACGGTAAAGCGTAGGTAGTTAATTTCGTACACGCAAATCATCCGAACCTCCGACCTCACGATTAAGAGGACGAATTTTAAATATTTGGCTAACACTGCTTTGTTTTTGAACATTATACATCTCCAAGCTCTTTTTTATCTTGAGACTTTCAGAGTACAGCCGCTTTGAAGGCATAATCGTCTTTAATCCCTTTAACCCGGGTAATTATTTTGAAAGCACATGCTCGATCAATGCGTATTGCAGTGGCTTGGTGAAGATGCTCCTTGCTATCGCTGAGAAGAAGTGAAATTCTCAGAGACAGAAGCAGACGTTATATATTTTATACTTGTCGCGAAACAAAATTCAATGTTCAGCGGCTAAGGTTACTTCGTGGCGAATCATATTTGTGTTTCATGAGCGGAAGCGGTTTTACTAAAATATTGATATTTTTTGTTTCATTATGAATAAAAATATATTCTATCGAATAAGATACACAAAAATGTGAAGTGAAAACGACTTGCTATTAAAAAAACTTTTTTTGATCAGATTGAAGTAGCAAACCATGATTGTTTGGTACTTCAATCAGATAAAAACAATCCACCTGGTGGTAAATAGTCACTGCCGCTCTTGGACTTCTGTAAGCGACTACATAAAGAACAAAAGGGTCCATCTGATGTCAATTACAGATGTTTGGACTAAGATGGTCGCCTCATATAAAAATGAGCCGGTGAGAATTTTTATGAACTTTACTTAATCACCAAGATTTATGCAATTTTATTTTATGTATTTTATGTAAAAAATATTTCAGGGAAATAAAATTTTGCAATAAACCCAGCAATATGTTTTTTTTTACTTTGTATAGAAGCGGACATCGGAGAGAAACCTATGTTCTCAAAACTTCAAAAAGTTAGAAAAGTTTGACATTTACTAACCTCCGCTCAATTGCCATGGACTAAAGCTTAAATCCCTTATATTTAATTTTCTTCGGAAGACCGTAAGATGGAAGCTTCATGAGAAACTGTGCCAGATCCGGTCGAAGACCTTTACCATATCAAAGCTTACCGCCAAAACCTCCCAGTTGCTATCTAGTATCTTGCGCGTATAGGTGTGTACGGTACACCAGAAGGTCAACAGCTGAATGGCATGGCCAAAAACCATATTGGTCGCCGAGTCTTTTATTTATTAACTTGCGCTCAATTGCTATAGCTAAAATTGTAAATCTATTGGTCTAAGTCTAGGTCAGTTAAAAAGTCAGACGAAGAGGAACATGCAAATGATTTAAAATACCTAAAACGGTCTCTTCAGCTTGTAACTGGCACCAACACACAATAGTTCCGAATATATAGAATAGATCCGAACCCATTCTGTACGCCGCTATTCGCGTGGCAAAATGAGATATCAGTGGATATTGAATGACGAGCGTTACAGCCCCACTGTGCTCGGTTTCAGATAAGCTTTCAATCCTCTCCGGAAGACCTTAAGATTTAAGCTTCTTGAGACGGATCACGTGCCAAACCCGGTTGAAGATCTTTGCAATATCAAGGCTTATCACAAAAACCACCCCATTGATTTCTATAGCTTTGATTAGTGTGCAAGGAACACCAGAAGATCACCAGCTGAACGGCATAGCGAAAACCATATTGGTGACCGCCGAGTCTGATATTTATTAACCCGCGCTCGATTGCCATGGACTGTAGCTACAATTGTAAATCTATTGGTCTAAGTCTAGCTCAGGTAAAAAGTCAGACGAAGAGGAACATGCAAATGATTTAAAATACCTAAAACGGTCTCTTCAGCTTGTACCTGGCACCAACACACAATAGTTCCGAATATATAGAATAGATCCGAACCCATTCTGTACGCCGCTATTCGCGTGGCAAAATGAGATATCAGTGGATATTGAATGACGAGCGTTACAGCCCCACTGTGCTCGGTTTCAGATAAGCTTTCGCATTGCTCTCCACAGCTTGTTTCCCTCGGTGTGTAAGGAACACCGGAAAATCATCAGCAGTTGATTGGCCCTGGCATAAACCATTTGGTGATCGTCAAGTCTGTAATTTATTAACCTGCGCTCAATTGCCATGGACTATAGCTAATAATCGTAAATCTATTGGTCTAGGTCAGGTAAAAAATCAACACAAAAAGTAATCTAAAATACCTAAAATGGTCTCTTCAGCTTGTACCTTCCGCCAGCACACGATAGTTCCGAATATATAGAATAGATCCGAACCCATTCTGTACGCCGCTATTCGCGTGGCAAAATGAGATATCAGTGGATATTGAATGACGAGCGTTACAGCCCCACTGTGCTCAGTTTCAGATAAGCTTTCGCATTGCTCTCCACAGCTTGTTTCCCTCGGTGTGTAAGGAACACCGGAAGATCACCAGCTAGTCGGCCCTGGCAAAAACCATTTGGTGATCGTCAAGTCTGTAATTTATTAACCTGCGCTCAATTGCCATGGACTATGGCTAATAACCGTAAATCTATTGGTGTAGGTCAGGTAAGAAGTAAGCTCAGCTAAAATATGCAAATGATTTAAAATACATAAAATGGTCTCTTCAGCTTGTACCTTTCGCCAACACACAATAGTTCCGAATATATAGAATAGATCCGAACCCATTCTGTACGCCGCTATTCGCGTGGCAAAATGAGATATCAGTGGATATTGAATGACGAGCGTTACAGCCCCACTGTGCTCGGTTTCAGATATTCTTTTAATTCTCTCCTTAAGACCTTAAGATCTAAGCTTCTTGAGACGAATCACGTGCCAAACCCGGTTTAAGATCATTGCAATATCGAGCCTTATCGCAAACCAACCACTAGATCTCTATAGCTTGCGCTCATTAGTGTGCAAGAACACCAGAAGATCACCAGCTGAACGGCATAGCGAAAACCACATTGGTGATCGCCGAGACTGTAATTTATTAACCTTCACTCGATTGCCATGGACTGTAGCTAAAATTGTAAATCTATTGGTCTAAGTCTAGGTCAGTTAAAAAGTCAGACGAAGAGGAACATGCAAAAGATTTAAAATACCTAAAACGGTCTCTTCAGCTTGTACCTTCCGCCAACACACAATAGTTCCGAATATATAGAATAGATCCGAACCCATTCTGTACGCCGCTATTCGCGTGGCAAAATGAGATATCAGTGGATATTGAATGACGAGCGTTACAGCCCCACTGTGCTCGGTTTCAGATATTCTTTCAATCCCTTTTTTCGCACAAAGGCATCTATTGAAGTTCGGATCGTGCGCCCAATATTCGTGAACGTTCGCGGATTACAGATAATAAACAGTTTGGCTGGCTCTAATTCTTTTGGATGTTGGTTTTTATTTATTTTCAAGTGTTCTTTGTTGTAATTTATTGATATTTTATGTGTAATTTTTATAACACAACGTTCCTAAACAAGCGGGCAGTATATCTGATGCTAAGTGGTCATTGCCTATGGATATGGATATATGTATTTATTTATTAATTTAGCCTTTTGCCTGAGTGAGAGATCTGATATTTTATTGAGTTTCTTGTAGAGGTAAGTAAATTATATGATATCTCTCAGCTCAGAGTGCCTGTTGGCAAAGGCCTCCTCCAGTAGCTTTCACTGTCTACGATCTACGATCTTGAGCAACCCGTCATGGCTATATGTAAGCAAGTTTAAATAGAACAATCACATTTACAGATGCGTTACTATTCCCGAACTACCCTGGTTGTCCCATATAAAAGTGTAACAGCAACCACATCCTTTCATCGAAACGCAATAAATGCTTTATGTTAGAAATAGGTGTGGCGGTAGTAATTCTCCGATCGAACTACTCCGGTTCTACCGCTTGTCCTGAGATGCTTTTGTCTAGTTAATGTAGAGGTTAACAAGAAAAGATAAAGAAAAAGAACTCGTGGAGTAATGCATTAAAAAAATGAAGTCTGGCACCTTTACCTACATAATAATTTTCTATCTAAATTACTGTATTTTCCCACGTGCTTAAGTATATATCACAGCGTATACCACCGCGTAATAACATATCACTTATGTTCGCCACTCCCATAAACTCATTGTGGAGGGCGCGAAACAAAATTAATAACACGTACTTCACTAAAAATCGAATGTTTCACAAAAAATCTTCCAATTTAATATTTTCAGGCGTGAAGTTGAGATTTAATGAGTCAGACACGACACTCGTCTTTATAATTAACGCGTCGCATCGTATCGTATAGTTCACAATTCATTTTTAGGGTTCCGTAGTGAAGGGGTAAAAACGGAACCCTATTGCCAAGCCTCCGCTATCCGTGTGACATAGGGTTCTATCTCTTGAACCGTAATAGATAGGCTTTTGACGAACGAAGTGTATATTGCTATGCTCGTCGTCAACCCATTATTGTCCCACTGCTGGGCACGGGTCTTCTCTCGGAATGAGAGAATTTTAGGCCATAGCCCACCGCACTGGCCAAGTGCGAATTGGTAGACTTAACACACCTCCGAGAACTTTTTTTTTTAAAGAACTCTCGGGCGTGTAGGTTTCCTCACGATGTTTTCCTTCACCGAAAAGCAGGGAAAATATTTAATACGCACATAAATCAGTGGTGCGTTCCCGGGTTTGAACCTCGGACCTCCCGATCGAAAGGATAAGTTTCAACCATTAGGCTATCACAGCTTAGCAATCAATAAGCAGTGATTGCTATGCTCGCTACAACAAATTAAAATCTTACAGAAAAACGTAGCAAAATACAGGTTGTATTTTTCGGCGCTTTTCGGTATGTCTATCAAACCGTAATAAACAGACGTTACATTTTCATTTACAATTACTTCTACAACTATTATGATTACAAATTCTAAAAATTAAATATTTAAAATGTATTAATACCTACGGAATCCACACTAGATGAACTTATATGCGAGTTCCACGCACACTTGGCCACATTTTATTTGCTGTAATGTTTTAACTGGTGCGTTTCCCATTATTTTATATTGCACATCAGATTAATTTGGACGAGCTTCCGGGCAGAAATAATCCCTCTTTACTGAAACATACCTTCAAGGTATCCCTTGTTGAAAAAGGGAGGTACGTATACTGCATCCTCATTTAAACAATGTGTTTTAAGATACCCGCTATGTTTCATTACTAATGAATTTTAATAATTTTCTACCAATTAACAACTGTTCTTATGGAATAATTGATAACTAATGACATAGTTTCCAAGTGACATTTAGGAAGAAATAAAATTAAAAGCTAGGGATTTTTAAAACTTTGGTCAATTGTGAATTTCGTTCAGTATCGCTATTACCAGTAGTACAAGTATTTTTTATACTTTATAGCGTTTAAGTTTTTATTGTAAATATTATGTCCAGTACATACGTATGTACGTAGGCTCAAAGACATAACCCTCTTGACGCAGTAAAAAAAATACCAATAAAATCAAATATAAAAATACAAAAAATATTAATCTGTTAAAGTTATCAGCATTGTAATATAGTGTCTAATTGTAAGTCTTTTAATGATAAATAGGAGTATGTGAGTGCCATACATTTAGAACGCCTTAACCGGCACATTCAATTTTTGGCGCCCTGTTTTTTTAAAAATATTATGTAATCAATATTATTGTAACCCAAAAATCGACTAAATAAAGATATTTTTTTCTTTCTTTCTTTTTTCTTTCTTTCTTTCTTTCTTTCTTTCTTTTTGTTTTTTTCTTTCATAAGATACGAATGCGAATCAAATCAAGTACAAAACCAAACAACTGCCTCCATAATAAGTTAGGGCGTGTACACATCGCTAAGCTGTCATTTCCGCAGTAACGCCTGCGCCAGGGCTGTCACGGGCACGCGAGATTGACGAGGGTTTAAGCGGCTATTTAGTTGACCTCCGTTGATCCATGTTAATTTACCCTTGTACACGCACCTTAACTGATATTTGGTAATTAATAAGTAGCTAATACTCTTTTGATAATTTGTGTACCTTACTAACAAAAACAACGATGGTTTGATTCAGAAAATAAATACAGGGTACAGGTCGCCCCCCCCCCATCAGGTGTACCGATGATCTGAAGAAGACAGCGGAAAACTGTTAGATTTAGAGGGCACAGGAGCGGTTGGAGTGGTGCCATTTAGGGGAGGCCTACGTCCAGCAGTGTACATCAAAGGGCTGATGGATGGATGGATGAAACAAATGGATATACTGATTTTATAATTTGAACTAAATATGTATTCCACGTGTACCTATTTACTTTCCAAAACATTATTTTTAGACCAATGCCTAATTTAATATGTAAGAACGATTTTATCCTGCAAATTAAGGTGTAATTAGGATTTTCTTTCTTATACAACAACACAAGCACATGTCGCTCGACTTTATAGCAAAAAATAGCTTCAAGCCATAATTGTTGTGTGCTGCAAGGGTCAAAGTAGAACGTTAGTAAATAATGGATTAATAAACTAAGAAAATAAAAAAATATAAATATTCTATAACAAAAACCAAAGTGATACGAAAAAAATGTCCTAAAATATTATCGAGTAATTAAGTAGTATTAATCATATAGCTCCTGAACACAACTCTAATGTTTTTGACAAAATGCCTGTACAATCAAACAATACTAAACTGTCATATGCAGTGAAATTGACGAGGGTTTAGGGGACAAGTGATTATTTAGTTGACCTTACAGTTGATCCGTGTTAATTTACCCCGGAGTATAAAGCATAAATTATTACATACATTATTATAAAGGGTTCAATTGTTTAGAAGTTTATGGATGGGTCTCCTTTCAAAATATACGAAATTTATGTCTAAGATAGCCTGTAGTAAGTTCATTTATGTTTAAGCAATATTGTGTAAGCAACATAACTAACAAAATTTATATCTACGAGAATAAATTGACGAGCTGTGTAAAATGTTTTTAATAATGTATCTATTTAAGAAATAACCATACTGTATAACGTTAAATTACCTGTATAAAATTAAAAGATAAGACAAACTTTCACACAAAATCATGAGCCCGTATAAGAGGAGGCTAGGAATCCAGACCTTTCGTCCCAGTAGTTCCGGCATTAGAATAGGGCTACGGTATCCACTTGCTTGAGATCCGAGTATCCGTAAGAGGCGACTAAAAGGGACTTCCAGGGTCGCGGGCGACTAGAGTGGGAGTTCGAACCGTTCGGTCAGGCAACCCCGGGCAGGACGGCGATATGTGTGGTCGCAAAGACCAGATGGAGCGGCGGGCCCAGCCGCTCACCTGGGAGGAGCCCGATGAGGCAACGCGTTTAAAGGAATTCGGTTTGGTTCCTTTGAAAATACCGGGGTCCCCTTTGTAGCGCTGAGGACGGCCACTGGTTTTGTGCAGTAAAAATCACACCTAACCTTGTGTCGCTCCCACAGCATCGGGTACCTTTTGAAGGTTTCTCACTCGAGACAAAAAGGATTCCAGACCCTTAACCCTTAGCCTAGGCGTGTAAAGACGTTTTTTGTTTTTTGTCGACAAACTTTGGATTCGATTTATTCGAAGTCTCCCTAGTTTCGAATAAGAAATTTGTCGATAAAAAAGCCAAGCTTTTTTCAACGACCGCCGTTCTTGAATCCCCCGTTTAGATCAAGCTGTAGCTTCGCCCATAGACGTAGTTTCAGTACAACTTTACGCGAGTATTGATTTACCAAAATGTAGCCAAAATTATAAAATATAAAATTAATTAAGCCGTGTGTTGCTTCTAACGTGCAATAGCAGTTTAATTCCATTTTCGCATTGTGGCTCACCGCAGTGCCGGCGACAGGGACGGCTCAGCAACGCATATTAACATTTGCTAACTAATTTGTAGCTTAAATAACACTATGCGTAGTTTAATTCTCTCAGCCTGGTTATAGTTGGTTTGATTTCTATGTATTAGAATTTTTGGAGATGCGTCTTTTTTAAAGGATGTAATGAACATAAATTAAGTAAAGTTGTCACTACCGTCCATGTAAATCAGAAGGTATGAACTCTATTAAATTTGAAGTCCTATTTGGAATATACAGAAAATGAAGGAAATGGTGACTACTGCAAATGAAAATTTCTAATCTAAACCTAATGGAATTGGAGGTTTATTTGACTTTCATAGCCGTAAGAGCAGTGACAGTCTAATGGTTGAAACTTGCCTTCTCAATCGGGAAGTCCGAGGTTTATGTGCGTATTAGAAATTAATAATCACTGCTTTTCGTCGAAGGATAACATCATGGGGAAACCTACACACCCGAGAGTTCTTAAAAAAAAAAGTTCTCGGAGGTGTGTGAAATCCACCAATTCGCACTTGGCCAGCGCGTTGGAGTATGGCCTAAAACTCTCTCATTTCGAGAGAAGACCCGTGCCCAGCAGTGGGACAATAATGGGTTAACGATATAGAACCAGTGTAGATGACCAGAGAACCACACCTATTTCTACCGTGATGCAATTTCGGCAAACGGGCGTGGTGTCAGTAAAAGGGTTGTTTGGAGGAAGGACGCTCTACCACAGCAAATACACCTGCTATAACGCAAAATAGCAAGGGCTTTTAAATTTAAATACAGAAAAATTCAAAGGAAAAGGGCACCTTAACAATATTGTATTTTGAATTTTATGATATCACATTCACATGAGCACATCTCGGATAAAATCATACCTACAGATGTGGGTAGGTCATACGATATTTTAGTATGAGACGTTGCATCACACTGAAAATAACCTGACCTGTGTTTATGACTATGTCGTCCACATTTTCAGTGTATCCGCGGACATTTATAGCTGTTGCAGTACATAGTCCCAAAATTACCTATGTTTTGTAAGGCGTCAATGTTGGTAATTGTAACTTCTCCTCTCCTACTCTAGCCACCCGCAACCCCGGAAGCCCCTTTTAGTCGCCTCTTACGACAGGCAGGGGATACCTTAGCCCTATTCTGATCCCGAAACTACAGGGACGAACCAATTTATACTATAGAGCCTAATTATTAAACAAAGAGTGGGATTTCGTTTTACGGAAAGGCAAAAATTGCGTAGTTAAATTTAGTATTATGGTTTTAGAGTAGTAAATAAAGATAGTATTTCTTTGGCATTCACGCGAAAATATTTCCCTTTAAAAGAAATAGTCTTCACCACTTCAAAAGCTATTAATTACGCTAGAAAAGTAGTCATTTATTTATTTAATCATTTATTTGCTCTCACAATTAAGTAATCATACATTGTATTAAAGGGTATTAGGTAAAACAGTTGGAGGACAAAGCAAATCAGACAGTTATGTCCAAGTGTACCTGGTGAGAGCCTAGCGCTTGTGATAGGTGGCAAAGTAGTTTAATGTTCGTAGATAAATCCCGATCACGTATGGGCGTTATAAGGATTTATCCCCAAATTTTATACCACATGCTTAACGTAAACTACAAGCAATATACACGCCGTCTGTGGAGGGAATATCAATTTTAAAGGCGATCGCTTCACAGACAGGACACCTTGCCCGCCTCGACGATTTATAAAGAATTTCTGGACTATTGGAAAAACCTGGAAACGTGTATCGCGTTTAAAGGAAGATTTTAAGAATACTTAGTTATTTATTGATGTATACGGAATTTTAGATATAGATATAATAATAATTATTATTATGATTATTTTAAAAGGTGGTAGAACCAGTATAGTTCGCCTGGGGAGGTATCACCGCCACCCCTATTTCTAGCGTGAAGCATTTCTTACGTTTCAATAGAAGGGTGTGGTTGTCGGCACACTTTTGTATGAGGCGACCATCATAGTCCTTGGGAGTAGCAACGAATCTGTGATTGACTTCAGATAAAACCTATGTCCTACATAAAGTTGCTTACAAATGTCCATGGGCGGCAGTGACCACATACCATCAGGTGGACTGCATGCTCTTTTGCTACCTCAATATTATAAAAAAGTACCATGGTCCATATCAATGGTCTATCAGATAATATTAACGAAAGTTATCATTATTTTTTTAATCTTTTTATATGAAATAGATAAGGCGTTTGAATTTTATTATTGATGGATTAAGAATATTAATACATTAAAATTCAATTAATGCCAGTAAATGAAAAAAGTGTAATTGAAACCACAAAAGAACCACAAAGAGTCTCACCATCTTTACTTATGTGGTATGTGTAATATTTGAATTTATTTTAACTTTTATAAAACAGTTTCACATTATCGTCAAATTGTTGTTTGTTCTTCAAGGTTGTCAAAATTTTTAAATAAGGTAATTAAAAACGGAGCTAATTATTAAAAAAAGCGGAGATTCCTTAGTAAATCTCCGATCAATATAACGGTATAGTAAAATCTGGTTAAAAAAACGTTTAATAAATGAAAATTCATCAGAAAATATTCGTTTTTCTAATATTTTTCAAGTCTTCGAATTCTTACTCAAACATTATCAACCGATTTATAAATATTGCGTTCGAGAGTCCATACCGGACATTGCATCCAACGAAATCGATTTCAGTTTGAAAGTAAAAGCTAGTGACGTTTTGGACTTGAAGCGGCGATTTGGACGCCGGAAGTGTGACCGGACGCTGCAGTCTGGCGTCGCGACGAGATACGACGATCCTCACGCCAACTGTCGAGGAAATGAATGCGTGTGATCGAGAGATTCTATTCAATAGAAATTCTGATACAGTTATAGTGTAAAAGTTTCTGAAATGCAAAAGGAATTTTGTGCTAGGTAGATTGATGCAGGTGTATTCTGTATTGCACCAGACAAATTCAAAACCTTCCTTAATCATTTACGTTGAATACATCCTGCGCGAATTAACAATGTAGACCATTTACATGATGCTGTATATTGCCTTTTTCTGTTCGAAGGGTATGATATGATAAAAGTGTTGTTCTTATTAAAAGGTACATACGAGGCGATTTCAATCTTCGAGGTTTACAACGGTACCAAAACACTGTAACAAGTAGAATTTTAATAATAGTATGTTTTAGGCTATATAAAACAGGATTTTATCTGAAGCCAACCAAAAACGCTTTGCCCTAGGACCAAGGAGTACCTACTCACTCTTTTCTACTTAAACCCAAGTTGCCACTTCTTCACGATAGACATAACGTGTAAACGTGCGTGGTTCTTACCACATTAATAAGGAATAAACATATACGTTACAAAGTACTACTCTGTTCAATATCCGTCCACCAATTCGCACTTGGCCAGTGCGGTAGACTATGGCCTAAACTCTCTCATTCTGAGAAAAGACCCGTGGCTAGCAGTGAGACAATAATGGGTTGACGAGACTCTGTTCAATACATTACAGCTTAGCAATACTTTACCCATACACATAACAACCATAAAAGATATTCAGTAGATTATAGTGACGTATATTGCATTATCTGAACAGTGGTTCTCCCTGCTGAATCCCACTGATAAGCTTATTCGATAAAATAAATACTGCACTAAATCACCTGCCAATGAAAAGATAAACATTTCGTTTCATATTTGATTTCACCGCCACCATGTTTAATTTTAATCCGCGTTCGAATATTTATTTATTATACCCGCTGTTCACGGTTGGATGACGTTGTCAATTTGGTTTATCTATCATTACGATGGTATACCATCTAAATTGTATGTACATATGCATATGAATAAAGGACATGTAATGATTTCAAATGGTAAGTTTATAATGATACGGAAGTAGCTAACTGATACCACATGTTATAGTGTCCAGTGGCGTAGCGCGGACCAATTTAGACGTTTACGAATTAATATCAGCGAAGCCCCTTTTCTATAGTTCCCAAGATCCACTATCCAGTAAATCTATCTTAACAAACGAGTTTGGAAGCAATATATCTACTCATGAAAATATATAATGTAAAAGGTCTTATTTTTATATAAAAAATTGAGAGTACCCAAAAATCGTCGACATTAGTATTTTCAGAGAGAAAGAAAAACAAATTGCATTATTCCATTGGATGGTGCACTTAAAAATGCTTCCGCTTCCTCCTCCAAAGAGGCCCCGGGAGGCCTCTTTAAGTGCGACGCCGTGGCGATGGCCCACTGTGCCCATGCCACTGGTAGTGTCCCGGCCCGTCCCGCAAATTAACGTAGACAAGGGTTTTAAAGTAAATTACAGATGCATTGTGTCAGTGGAAGCAAGTAGTTGCCGGGTTACTTTTTTTATCAAACTGAAGTATCAAACGAGCGTGCAGTCCATGTCTCATGTGAAAGCGTGCCGGCAAACACACCCCTCTATCGAAACGCAAGAAATTCTTTACGCTAGAAATAGGTGTGGCGGTGGGACTTCTCCGATCGAACTACACTGGTTCTAACACCTTGTAAACCACCACGTGTAGTACCACTTTCATATGAGGCGACTATTTTAGTCCTTGGAAGTAGCAACGCACTTGTGATTGACTTCAGATAGAACTAGTTCTGTATGAAGTTGGTTAGTCAATGTCCATAGACGGCCGTGATCACTTACCAACAGGTGGAATGCATGCTTGTTTCCTCCTTCAATCTAAAATAAATATAGGAAGTTCTGCGTGCGTAAATAAATACACGCACGCACTCTTTGATTCTCCAAAAACCTGTCGATGTGCCAAAAACCTTGAGCGTAGCACCACTCAATAAGATTTTAAACCCCAGTAGAAAGTTATTACAGATCATTACGGATAAAAGCCGCGGCGGAGCCTCCTTGTAATCGCGTTACAATGCGATCGAGTTACTCGTACCATCTTCATTTTAGAACTTCTTAAGGAAAATACCGTATCTGTGATCTGGCTGCGTGGTTTTTGCGTTTATTTCGTTTTTTAAAGTACAGTTTCGTTTATAATAATTATCGTTTGTAATAATATATGTTTTCGGGTTCAATGACTATATCTTTTTTACAATATAAATACAATAAACGAGCATGTACCACCTGACGGTAAGTATATGATTTTAGACTAGTATTATTAGAATTCATAAACCGCATATCGTGAGTACCCGTTAAGTATTTTAATGTACTGATGGTAAGTTGCCACTACCGCCAATTGGCATCTATAATCAGCTCCAGTTAAAGAATATTTTTAACTGATGTTAGCCACAGATGCGTTGCTTCTACTGAGGACCATGTAGGAATTAGTAAGTACGAATAGTTATAATATGTTAATAACATTCATAATAGTCTGATGCAATATAATAACTAAGAAGCAAAGGTCCCAAGACTAATAACGATTTTACTGTCGAATAAATGCGCAATAAAGATTCCTGTAAAATAAAATTAGTCATAGCGGTGTCGTTGAGAAATGAACACTGAGGTGAGAACTATGACAGGAGATTAATACAAAGTACGTACCTATTGATCTCTTGTCATGAAATTGTAATTTAAAAAAAACTCTCGTACTTTAAACTGGTTAGAAATGTGTATTCAATTCTTAACCGGTTGCGGTTTTAAGATGACTTAAATAGTTAACATTATGCAAAGAACTAATAATGTTGAGTTCTAAACTTGTGAATGGAATAAATGATTATAATTATAAATAATTAATTAAGAATTAAGTAGATATCAACTATCTCAATCGATGAACAAATACTAAAAAAGTGTTATTAGAATTATTAAAAAATATTAAATCCTCACTGGGTATACATTGTTAACGATTAAGTATCCAGTGGTGGTTTTAAATCGGTTTATAAAGTTGAACCAACGCAAGTTATGCTAAGACAGTATTATTAAAATGATTTAGAATAAATCATTCCTAACCGGGTACCTACTCATCGTTTATCCGCTCCCGGGTTTGAAGCCGGTTAATGTTGTCACACCCAGACTCCAGTAACGAGGGTGGACGCAATTTCAGTCAGTCCCAACTTGAATGCTCTTGAATTTCCAAATGTAGGAGCGGCAGGTACGGAATTCATATAATCGCTTTATTGAGCTTTTGTTATGATAATCGGGGTTGGTTTACGAATTTCCGGTTTGGTGATTTAATAAATGTTTTCGAAAAGCTTTTATGGACCCTTCGATTAATAGGGTAATTAGTACTAGTATAGTAATGTTGTTTTAATTTGGTTACTTGAATTCTAACTATGGACATTATTTCTTTGATTTATTATTATTTCTCCATTCAAGTTTTTATTTATAGATCAAATAGTATGTTTTACACGTAATAAAAGTTATTTTTTCTTTAATGTAAAAATAAGAACCAATAATTTCAATTCTCCTTGAAGTTGGTGGCAGGCGCCTTTAATCTGTCTCTCAGAGTTAGTACCTTAATTAAGACAAAACTTAGGCATTGCAACTGCATCGTTTTATACATATGTGTATTGCTGCATAATGTTAATAACCCCATTTTTAAATGCCTAGATTCCGGTAGTAGGACCATTCGTGTTTAACCTTTGCATATATTTCTGCTCAATAAAAGCGGTGTAAAGCTCTATTATGTAATGAAATAAACAGCCTTTATTAAGAGGTCTACGGGGTCACTTACAAGTTATTATTATTATTTTTTCTTACACAAGCACTGAATCGGAACACGACCTCTAGTGACAAAATTCGGCATGAAGCTTAGCGCGTTGGTTTTTTTGTTTGTATAGTTTTTTTTATTCGTGCTTTGTTTAGGTGATGTAGCGCAGAGTCGACAAATATCCAAGGGTAACAACTCGTGTGGCGCAAGATTACCATATCTGAATAGCAGTGGGTCCCGCGTTCGATCCTCGTCTAGACTGCTATCTGAATGATGAATTTAGATTTTTCTACTAGGTCCGGGTGATAGTATTATTACCCATTCCTTTATATTGTAATTTCTAGTAGGCTTCTAATTAAAGGCTAAAGTGGTGTACGTGGTTTTTAATCCACTACTGTCCCACTGCTGGTCACGGGTCTTCTCTCAGTACGAGTTTTAAGCCATAGTCCACGCTGGCCAAGTGCGAATGGTACAAATGGTGTACATTTTAATGTAATTCCATGGATATACGTATATTCATTGGTCGAATTAGAGATATTATCACTAAACGTTCATATTAAATTCACACATGTTTACATATGGACCCTCGGGAGCCACTTTAAACCGCTTACGTCCATTTAATACGATAGAACCTTGTTGTTGTTTAGATTCACGCTTGACTACCTTGTCTAAATAGTTTGGTTAGCATAATAACATGGTAATATTGTCTTAAATTTCATGTGTTTCTTTGGATTAAGATATACAAAACTATAGCTTTAATGTATTATCGGCTCTTGGTTTATGTTAATTTTAAGTTTTAACTTAATTGTACTAAACGTGAGTGAAATTTGATGGTACGGAGTCACTGCCGTCCACGAAGAATCTGTAGTTGATTGTATGTGGAACAGGGGGTATTAAGAATTTGGAGGTGTTAAAACCAGTGTAGTTCGACCGGAGAAGTACCACCGCCAAACCTATTTCTAGCGTGAAGCATTTGTTGCATTTCGATGGAAGGGTGTATAGGACATAGTTTCATCACCGTCATCCAGCGAAATATATTGAGTACTGACTTCGGGACTATGTACTAAGTACTGAGTATGTTCTAAACCTTCAAATTATTTTTCACTTTTTTGTGGATTGGAAGTCGGTAGACATTTTTTGTAAAAAAGTTTATATATATGTATACCCATAATAAAACTCGGGTACATTACCTTATAAACAGTAAAACAGAGTCATACGGAGGTTCCCTTCTAGCTCTGTGAGTTTGTGAAACCGGCACTCACAATGCCAAAGTTTAATTATATTGCGGAACATGTCTGCGGAGTTTGTCCGTTTATTTATACCTATGCCAATTTGTTAAGTTCTAGCAACCCTTATTAGATCCCACTGCTGGGTATGGGCTTCTCTCACAACTTGAGGAGACTATCATTTTATTTTTGAGAGGGAAACGTTCAAAAGGAATCTGTCGTAGGAGCGACGTTGGATTATGTGAGATTCTAACTCACTGAAACCCCCAGGATATTTGTCCTCGTCACAGCGAAGAGCATTCCGGGTTGTCCAAAGGAACACAATCGCAGCCCTTTGAGCGTCCTGTCCCCTTCTACCTCAGACTTCTACGCTATCCTACTACCTAGATGGGCGGAAAAGTCCAACATAGAGTACGGTGTGCGCGCATACCATGCGACCACGCTAACCGCCGTCCTTCCCGAGGTAACTGACTGGGCGATTCGAGCTCCTACTCTTGCAGCCTCAAAACTTCAGAAGCATTTTTATCGCCTTTTACTCTTTTCCCGGAACTACAGGGACAAACTTGATCAGGCAAAGAGCATACTGTACCTGATTCTTGTGTCCACCCATTCAAACTCTGCCCGCTCTTAATGTTGCTTAAGTTTGTAGATTGTTTGAGATCTACACAAGCCTTGGGGCTACGCCAACTTCTGTATATGAGTCAATAGGTTCTATTGCCCTAAAAGTTTTGACTATAACAACTGACGACAAAAATACTCATTCACACGTGGATTTAATCTATCCTACACGTTTAAAAAGAATTTTCTAACAATATAATAGTCTTCCAAAGTATTATAACGAAGTTTCTAGGTACGACCGAGCGTGCTGTTCAATTGATTACTATCTATCACTTATTACTGGTCGTTACCACCCATGGCCATCTGTAATCAACTTTATTGGAAAATAATATGTTCAGTCTTATGTATAAACTAGCTGTACCCGCGGCTTCGCCCGCGTGTAAATCAGTATATCGCAAAGTTTTCCCGCGTAAATCTCGACCCCGTGAGACTTTTATGATAAAAAGTAGTTTACCTCTATGTTGTGCTATATACTTTTATATAGTGAAAATCCCATCAAAACCGATTTAGCCGCTCAGGAGATTACCCGGACAAACAGAGTGAAGAAATCAATTTAAAGTATGTATTATATGTATGTTTGTATGTATGTATTCGGTAGAAACGTATCGTTATTTAAAAATATTTTTAAAATTCGATGAATTAGAATATTGTAAACAACTTACTTTGAACCAATTATCAGTCAGTCATTAATTATATCGGGATACATCTTTTCAACCAACTCTTGCACATTTAAACCAAAGCGCATTCAAAATATTCTAACTTAACCGAATTATAAAAAATTGTATTTGAAGTAATTTTGGTGGATTAAATTACTAAGTAAGATTGTATATGAACCTACTTTTAACATTAATTTGTGTGGAGGAGTAGCATTGAGAAATGTAGAAATTCAGTTGGATAATTGCTGTCTTCATGTCGATGACAGAATTTATCGAATAGTAGATCTGTGACGTTGCTTCAAATTTGGAAAGAATTAAATCGAACAGTTCGTTGGTAGGTGCCAATATAGCGCACTTTTTGAACTCGAAAATAACGTAATATGTTAGTTGAAATTTGAAACATAAAAAAAATATTGTAAGTTAACTATAAGAGGTAGAGATATGCTATCAGACTAATTTGTAACATTTTTGCAGATCTACAATTCTCTAGTACATTACTTTAGTGTTAATCTGCTGGTTTATGCGGCGTACGCAAATAAAACTCCCAGCAAGCGTGATTTTTTACAACCTCTTCAACATTATTTGTTATATTTCAGTCAATTTACATAAAACCGTAATGTGAAAAATACGTAGACCATCTTAAAGAATTACACTATCTTTTAGTAAAAACCGCACATAAATCTGTTCAGCATTATTTGAGAAAAAAATAACGTACAGACAGATGAATGTGCAGTTATGAAATAATTTACAAAAGAAAAATAAAATATAAAAAGAGCATAACAACAAAAAAAAACAAACATTACATCACAGCGTGTGTAAATTATAGACGTAATTTGGGAATACAATTAAATAAGTACTGTACTAATTACTCTACATCATTTATACATTTTAAAGCTCGTAACTCTTGTTTTAGAAACATCGCGACTTTGCTGTAAAATATCGATCGCGTCTGCTTACCGTGAAGTTTCAACGCTCACAATTTTATAATGCAATAAAAAATTTGTCGTCAAAAGGATGAAGTAACAACGGTGTGATTACACCAGATTTAATGCCTTTCAAGCCGCTTTTATGAAGAACCTTTGTGGGGTACCTACTTTCATTACCACGTTTTTTTCATCGTTTTCGACTTAAGTTCTGTAACGTTGCAAGCAAAGAACTTTAACTATATTTAAAATCCATTAAAACAGAGGCGAGAAAAATTAAAAGTGAAAAAGCGTATTCAAGACACTTTGGTGTAATTATTTTTAACGGGCAAGCTTTCATACAAAATGAATATTAATTATTTTGAAAAATTCTCCCGCATTTCAACAAAAAGTGTTTGTAGCTCACGAAATAACTTCTCTCTGAAAATGTTTTGCTTAGTTACACAATGCGGGCTGTTGTGGACTAGCGTAGTTGGATTCGTGTGAAGCGCAAATGTTTGTGCTTCTCTATAAAATTATCAAAGGGCTGAGTGGTTTTTAAAGAAATTACAACAGACGCTACATTTGACGAGTGTAAATCCTTGACATAAATAATATGTAATCAACTTTTTCACCCTACTACAAAACTACAACTACATATGCACAATTTAAGATTTAATAATAATAATTAATATAGGTCTTAAGTTTCCATTTTCTAAATTATGAGTTGTGAAACTAGGAAGGGGTTGGGTACTTTGGAAGGTTGTGATATCTTTTTTTAGAGTAAACCAGTTTTGTGTATCGATGGAATGTTGTGGTTGTCGACTCACTTTTATTTGATGTAACCATTTCGGTCCTCGGGAGTAGCAACGCATCTGTAATGGACTTTGATGCAATACGGTTTATACAGGGCGTGCAAATACCTCTCGAACATTCGTGGAGGAAAGCAGAATCAGACTTGTGTCTGAAATCGAGAACTCTCTGGAGCGGGTCTCGATACGGGGTCGACTTAACCTTGTTGAGTAAACCCCACGAAGACACAAGTCTGCGCGTTTACCGCTAAAAAAAACTCATTTGTCATAGCGCCTAAGTTCCAGGGAATTCCGCTCACTATTGATAAAAGCGTAGGGATCTTGGGAGTTGACATCTCGTGTGATGTGCAGTACCGGAGTCATTTGGAGGGAAAAGCCAAGTTGGCGTCCAAGAAATTGAGCGTTCTCAGCAGAGCTAGGCAGTACTTCACTGGCGGGCATCTCGCTATGCTTTATAAGGCACAAGTGAGCCCCACATGGAGTTCTGCTCGCATCTCTGGGCAGGAGCGCTACAGTATCAACTTAATCCACTTAACCCACATCTCCGACAGGTTGGAACCCGTAAGATTGCGGAGGAACATAGGTTCCCTTTGCGTGTTCTACCGGCTTAACAATGGTGAGTGTTACGAGGAGCTTTTTGATCTGGTGCCTACGTCACCCTTCCTCCATCGCACCACTCGCCGAAGAATGAAGTTCCATCCGCGTCAACTGGACCCGTGGCGGTCCTCCACGGTTCGGTTTGCACGGTCTTTCCTACCACGCACGTGCAAGTTGTGGAATGAGCTTCCTCCTGAGGTATTCCCGGAGCGCTATGACATGGGGCTCTTCAAGAAAGGTGCAAAAAGAGCTCTCCTTCTAGGCCGGCGATGCATTGGCGACTCCTCTGGTGTTGCAAATGTCCATAGGCGACGGTAACCACTTTCCATCAGTTGGTCCGTCTGCCTTATCGTTAGGTACAAATATAAAAAAAAAATATCCTGTTCTTCTCAAAGTTGCGTAAAGGTAAAGTTGCTATAAGCTGTAGTGAATCATTTGCTATTTCAATCTTACAATTATTTCACAATATTCCACAATTACTATCAATCTTAAGCCTTTTTATGCCGGCTGAGCCTTAAGTTCACCAAAATCCGATGAAGCTGTAAAGATCAATATCGCCAACTGTAATGACACTTTAAAAAATATTTTAACCCATATTGAATCCTGCTGTAGAAGCGCAATGCAACGATGAATTAGTTTCTAACTAAAATCTACGCATTCAGAAACGGCCAGTTGCAACGCAATTATAGACGCGCATGCAAATTGCAATTAAACTTGTTACGTTTGTTTTCATACCTTTTTGTGCCTTTTGTGCTTTTTGTGCCTTTTGTGCCTTTTGCGCCCGGAATTGGGAGGTTGTTTGGCAATCACGTAATTAGTACGCGCGTAGGTGATTCGCTTAAGAAGCCTTTTCAGTGGTACTCCGTCAAAGACCGTTTCGAAACGAGTCAATGGGAGTTAGAATGGTTAAGGCTGTTGCTTTTTTGGTACGTTTTTATGAGTTTTAATAGCGTATTTAAGGATTTAACTGAAGATTATAAATTACCTGCAATTATAATTTACGAATTCTAAGTAAGCTTAATCTCATATTTAGTAGTCGTAGTATGTTTTAACTTAACGTATGTATCATTAATAAAGCAAACGTAAGGTATGTAGTAATAATAAAGCCTTTCAATATAAATAACAGGCGTGATGTCCGAATAAGGAATTACGTCAATTAAATTACACTTTTGCAGAATTTATTGCCTTTATATTCCTTTATCGTTTTACAGGTCGATTTCACAGAACCAAATACAAATATATATTTCAGTACAATTTATTTATTGTTACAAAATTACAAAAGGACTGCAACGAAAAATTCGCGCGGGAACTGTTGCATAAATTCATTCCGTTCCCATTCATTGGGATGCCAATAAATGTAAATGGTAAATAGGTATTCGATTTTCCTGCATTTTTACCAGAGAAATAAAAACTATCCGGCTCACTAGTCCGTTAACGGTTATTGCTCATAAAATATGCTTTTTGTGAATTAGTTGATTTTTAAGCTTGTGTCAGATACATTTTAAGTACAGACGGATTATTAAGACGGAAGTAACTTCTACATATGAGGAAAAATGTATGTTGATGCTACACGTCATACAATAAACGTATACACATACATGTAACAAAAGTGAGTAAGAGACGTTGTGCGGTAAAACGTCACTGTCAGCGTTACTGTTTCACAGGAATTTAGTGTCAATATTTTTTTCGTACTACGGTTATATAGTAAAAAAGTCTGAGCCTACTAAGTCTAAGTCTAAGCCTACCTAAACCTAAAAGGGGTAGGTACTCTAAAAACAACAGTCTTCTGAGATGGGAAAAGCATTGACATACAAAATTTAACTACCTAAATCAGAGCCACAAAAATTAGCTTTAAACATTATTGACGCTGCAAAATCGGCGTTATAAACACAATTTATATATATTTTTTATCCAATTGAACTAGCAAAAGAGCATGCAGCGTATAACTTTACATACTTACATTATGTACTTTACATATCCTCTATTCTACTTTACATATAATTCTCAATTTTTAGTCTTGTTCTCATGATACATTCCATGCATAGGTTGTCTAGAGGACATCGCTGCTAAGCGATAAAACCGCCTATTGATACAAGTGATCTGCATTGTAGGACCAATATGTTTACAACTCAGTAAAACAAAATATTACACTTGCAAGCTGTATTTTCTTTATTGTTAAGCTTACATTGAAAGAAAATCTTGTGTTTTTTTATCTGACTGAAGTAGCAAACGAGAATGTAGTCCACCTGATGGTAAGTGGTCACTGCCGCCCGTGGACATGTGTAATCAACTTCACACAGAACATGGGTTCCATCTGAAGTCAATCACAGATGAGTTGCTACTCCCGAGAGCTATGATGGTCGCCTCATGTGAAAGTGTGCCGGCAACCACACCCTTCTATCGAAACGCAAGAACTGCTTCACGCTAGAAGTAGGTGTGGCGGTGGTTCAAATCAAATCAAATCAAATCAAATCAAATCAAATCAAATCAATTTATTTGTGAATAAGGTAACCTAATTATGTACAGTTGGTATTCAAACATTTTTGTTCGCTTATTCTGCCACTGAGTGGCTTACAAATATAAATTAAAGTAAATCTTTCAAGTATAAATTAATGAAAAAAGTAATTTTAATGGATTATAAGTAATAGTAATAATAAATGTCACTAGATATTGTGTCCACAGATTATTAAACAGCACTTAAACTTATACACAAGTTCACAAATTTAACCGATCACTGTTATCACTTAAAAAAGAGTTTACACTATAGTAACATTTATCTAATAAATATGTTTTTAATTTATTTTTGAATATATTGATGTTCTTGTGGCATCGTATGGACTCTGGTATTCTGTTATATATAATTGGCGCTCTTCCGTAAAAGCTTTGGTTTAATTGATGTGTCCGAGTTGGAATCAGTGCTAGTTTATTTTTAAGACGTGGTCCTTGTCGAAACTGAAACTTATTAATATTTGTTTTGACAAAAACAGCGCATTCAAATATGTAAAGAGATGGCAGGGTAAGAATTTGTAGTCGTTTAAAATGAGGTCTGCATGACTCTCTTTGACTTAAGTTGCATATTGCTCTTATACATCTTTTTTGGGATTTGAACGCAAACTCTCTGTTAGTAGAATTACCCCAGAATATTAATCCGTAGCTTAGTGTTGTAGCAACGAAACCATGATATGCAGTTAACATCGTTGCTTCATGAACTACATTTCGTAATTTCCGTAACATATATGAAAATTTACTTAATTTCTTACATACAGCGTCAATGTGAGATTTCCAATTTACTTTATTATCAATGTATAATCCTAAGAATTTTATTCCTTCTGTGTCTTCAATTACATTTCCGTTATAATTTATATTTAACTTGTTTTTAGTCTTAAATTTCATAGTTTTAGTCTTTTTCAAATTAATTGTTAGATTATTTTGTTCAAACCATTGTATTACTTGGACTAGTGAGCTGTTTATTTCATTTTCCAGTTCATTTTCATCATTATTGGTAAATAGAACTGTGCTATCATCGGCAAATAAAGTCATTTCCTGATTAATTGCATTTGGCAAATCATTAATATAAATCAGAAATAATAAAGGACCTAGAATACTACCTTGGGGTACCCCATGTGTTACCGTTCTGCAATCTGATTCATAATACTGTATACTTTTAGTCTTAATACATAAATTCGATATAGTTGTAGTCTGTTCTCTTTCCGTTAGGTAAGATTTCATGAGATCATATACTTGTCCCCTTAAACCGTAACTATACATTTTGTTTAATAATATTGTATGATTTACATGATCAAAGGCCTTGGTGATATCCATAAAGAGAGCAACTGTTGATCGCTTCTTATCAATGTTTGTCATTATTGATAGCAGGAAATTGTAAATTGCCATGTTAATGCATTTGTTTTTTCTGAAACCATATTGTTGATGGCACAAAATGGCATTATTTTCAAGAAAATTATAAATGTTATTATAAATATATTTTTCAAAGATTTTCGAGAACGACAATAGTAATGCCACAGGTCTATAATTATTGATGTTCGACGGGTCTTCTCTCTTTAACAAAGGTTTTATTATCGCTTTTTTAAGTTTATTTGGGAAGGTACCCTTTTCGATGCATATATTAATAATATAGCATAAGACTGGTGCTATAGGTTCCGATACTTTTTTAATAATTTTTGTGAGGATACCATCATAACCTGAGCTCTTTGTATTTCTTAAGGAGTTAATTATTGATAGAATGTCTTTATGATGTGCTGGAGGCATAAACATTGATTTAACATTAGTATACCCAATTGAAGATGCCTTATCTATATTATGTCTTGGATTTTGAATAACATCAATGAAGTGATTATTAAAAACTGTAGCTATTTCTTTACCATCAGTAATTGTTTTTCCATTTACATGTAATTTTGTTATTTCGTTTTTTGGGTATTTTATTTTGGCACTATTGATAACTTCCCACGTCGCTTTTGACGTATTGCATGCGGAATTGATGTAAAAATTGTTTTGTGATTTTTGGGTTTGTTTAATGATAGATTTAAAACGTTTTGCATATGTTTTTAAGTTTTGGTAGTTTGCTTCACTACAACAACGTCTATACTTCCAAAGCAATTCGCGTTTCCGTTTACTGCATACTTTAATACCACGTGATATCCATTTTGGTTTAATTTTTGCAAATACTTTAATTTTTTTATTTGGGAAACATAAACATTTATTTCAGATGATATATGAATCATCTGAAATAAATCATGGAACTTGTCGAATGCCATATTGGGATCTTCTGTCTCATATATTTCTCTAAATGTTAATTGTGTGATGTATTTACTAAACTTTTCTACGTTTTCTAATGAATAATCACGTTTATTTATATACCAAAAATTTATTTTACATTTTTTCTTAGTAGGGCAGCTAATTAGTTGTGTAGTGTGGTCAGATAACGCAAAATCTCTTATTTCGCTTTTACATCCTTTCATGTTGTGTATAATGTTATCAATACAAGAATTACTAATTACACGTGTCGGTTGGTTAAATTCTGTTCTCAAATTGTGGCTTAATATTAATTTCTTAAATTCGGTAGATATATTATCGTTTTTCAACATATCAATATTAAAATCTCCACACAATACTAGTGACTTATTTCTTAAATTAAGTTTAGATAAAATGTCATCAAGCCCATTTAAAAAGATTTCGTTCGTCCTTTTATTGTTTGTTGGGGGCCTGTATACGCAAATAATGCACATCTGATGTTGTAGAAGCTCTATGGCAGCACATTCCAGTACACCTAATATTGATAGGTTGTTTATTTCTTTTAATTCTTTATGTCTTATAAGATTCTTGATTAATATGCAACAACCTCCATGTCTATTATTACGCATGCAAGAGGACGCTAAATTGTAATTCGGTATTGTTAAACAGTATTCATCACCATTAATCATATTGTGTTCAGTTATATATAATATATCAACATCTAAACCGTCATTACTTAATTCTTCAAGAGCCACAGTGAGCATTTCTGACTTGTTGACAAGTCCATTTATGTTTTGATGTAGTACATTGATATAATTAAACACGAAATAAATTGTTACTGTCGACAGGATTATCAGTTGTCCGTAATGGTGTTATCTTTGTGTCAGTATTACCATTACGCTTATCCACATTAATTGTATTATTATTGCATAATTTACATATTAAATTATTATTGATTTCTGTTTGTGAGCTAGCATTTTTATAAGTTTTACCTTGTTTGTCTCGTTTACATAGTAATAAATATTTTTTCATGTTTTGTTTATAAGAAATACAAAGAATTTCCTTTAACATAGATCTAGCTAAGTGAACAGTGAACATATTATACTTAGGTCTTACTCTGCTATAGTTTAGATCTGTATATACAACATTGTTATATTTGCTACAGTAAAATTTTAGATTATAATTAAGTTTATTTTCATGTAAATAGTATTTTTTCGGAACTTCTCCTACAATTATATTCGTGTTAGTAACTGATGATAGCCAACTGTCGAGTTTTGAGGAAAATTCGAATGGGTTTTTATCATTACTACCTGCTAGCAATATAACACAGTCGTTCATCGTTAAACACTCTATCTCTTCTTTCATTGATGAAACAACTTCTCCTAACGTTGCATTCGGTTTTATAAAGCTTGTAACTTTGTATTCTGGGCCTAACAGTTGCTGTAAATGTGGTCTTAAATTGCGTCCTTGATTATCACCTAATATAATAACACGGTATTTTACTACTTTTGTGGTTGATTTTAGAAGAGGTTTATTTGTGTTACATATTATGTTGTTATTGTTGTTGGTTACCTCAGATTTATTCTGAATTATTTCATTTGGTGTGTGATACGTTTCTGTAACTTGTGGGGAAATCGGTATTTCTGGGGTTACAGTTGGAGTGGTATACAGTTTAGTCATGTCGCTTTTTGCTAAGTGAATAGGTGATACCCTTGGAGTTCTGATTTTAATATTAAGTAATCGTCTACTAACTGGAGTTGTCGAATTATTAGTCGCTGGTGAGAATTCTTTTGTGAGTTTTTTTAAAAGGTCTATTTGTTTCGATTGTTCTTGGATAGTGTGTTTGAGTTGATTATTTTCGCAACTAAGATTATCAATTTCTAAGTCTGCGCTAATTAGTTTCTGTCGTGTAATTTCCAACTCTTTTGTTAAATCGTTGTATATGCAAGATTGAGGGCTACTCTGAGTTTCACTGTGAAGACTTATTATGGTTGAGTTGAGACATGAATTTAAATCATCATTGCTATAATTTAACGTTGAAATATTAACTTCTGAATTAGAGCGTTGAATCTTTTTGCGCCTTGTAATGTTATCCATATTTCTTAAATTGCACAAATATTAAACGAAATATATTAAATGTAGAAAAAAATGCTTGCAGTTTTTTACTTTATTTTTAACAACTACGAGTCTCGAACCCTCGCCTCGTCGTGCAGTATTGCAGTTCAGTCGCGTATTAGACAGTTCACACCACAGTACTACTTGGGCGATGCGATTAAAATTGTGATCAGTATGCGTTCAATTATTTTCTATTAAGCAGCTGATTCCCAAGTAATTGTTAACATTTGTCGTATATTCATTATGAAACTTTTTAGTTCTACCTTCACTATTTTTCAATTCACTGGTTTAAAGAATATTTTACATTCGTTTTATACGTAATATTTTAATGGGTTGTGTTGAATTTTTGAATATTTATTTGTTAATAAAAACACACACTATCAGATAATCAGTAAATAAGCTCACTATTAAATATAAGTTTACTTATCTTATCTGGTTGCACCTGTAAATCGAGTCCTTCACCTCGTAGTATCTTTTTCCAATTTAACTATTTTCAGTAATTTTTAATATGAGATAACACTGTCACACACTGTTTAGACCACTACACAATTAGTTATACTGTTTTTGTATTGCTAGGTTACATGCGCAATTTTTAAAACATTTTTAATATACGGTGCTTATGTTTACTGCGACTGCAGCGCCGCGCCCATGAGTAGGGTCTTAAGAATCAATCTTAAATGATAAATGAATGAATAATAAAGCTTCTTGACAAATACGTCCTCATTTCTGCTCCCCACGTCCGCTTTGTTAGTTTAGTAGAAATAGCATTTTAATCTTTGTTAATTAAAATATAATTCAAGTTAAGTTCTGAAAATGCCAATATTATCACAGCAAATATTAACACTTAATTATTGCTTACTTTCAATCGAAGATTTAATTAGAAACGCTTCTGAATTTGTCTCGCTTGTATATATTAAATATTTGATTATTTTACTAATACATTTGAAATAGAACATATAAAACTTACATAGCAAATTGAAAAATGAGTAATACTTGAACACAGCTTTTTATTAACATAACAATTGTTTTCGTAGGGCTTAGTGTAAATTAAAATAGAACCAGGAAGTCCGGCAAATGGTCTCAGTTAAGTGATAAAAATTCACCACCCTTAATTCAGTGCTATAGTCGAAATAATTGAGTTCTTTGTGCAAAAATGGCACAAATCTTCGCTTAAATTCTAACACCGCGAATCTCAAAATTAGCAACTTTTCAGGAGAGCAAATAAACTGTCTCAAATAGTTATTTTTATTTCTAGAACTACCAAATAATATATTGTGTTTAAAATATTAATATACTCATATTATGAAAATGAAGCATGTTCCTATATTGTTTTGAGATACCATTATTTCATTAACTCAAAATGGGCATTTTTTGAGTTACGCGATGTTAGAACTTAAGCGACGATTATGTGTTTTTTTTAACCAACTGTAGGTAGTGTCCCGCCCCAGCTAAACTGCGTTCTACCATCCCTTATTACTGTTATGGTCCATAAAAATTAACTATTTCTGCAAAAATAGCGTACAGTTATTGTTTTTCTAACCTCCATTACAGTTAGTTGAGCTAAGTCGTAAATACCGGTTTATTGCGAACAGCGGTTTAATCGTGCGATGTCACGCGGGACCGTTTATGGGCTTAGTGGATGCTGTTATATTTTTAGTAATATATTTTGTAAAAAAAAGATATACTTTTGTAATGTTATATTCTAGTTTTTGTAGAGTTTTATACATATGAATTTTACAAGTACTATTTTATAAAAACTGTTTAACCTAATTCTTAAATAAAAAAACACGCTTTCTACGATCATAGCCCCTACTAGGATTCTCTCCCATGTCGTGGGTACCATGGACACACACAAGACGAATACACAAACACCCAGACCCAGAACATGAATCTAAACTCATCATTCAGATACCTGTCTGGCCAGGAATCGAACCCGGGACCCATTGCGCGTCAGACCCGTATTGTAACCGCTCCGCCACACGGGCTGACTACAATACTTAACAAGCTAAATGTAGTTACAAACGTTACAATTTATCTTCGTCACAGTTGGAGCCATAAAAAAACAATAATGATCAATACAATCATAATAATATATTTGTTATCATATAAGTTATAATTTTCACTGCAAACTTCTCCTGCCAAACGAAAACCCATCTGTAGCGCTTATTTCTAATGACTGATGGATGGTTAAATTTATTGCAGTGTCATCAGTCACTTCAGATATGGTTGATAATTTATCACAGTTTCCCCAAACCCATTCTAAAAATACTGGATTAAATATATTGAATTTAAAAGTATTAACAAAATAATTCATAGTAACTGGTACCATACTTTAATTTCTATGCAAATACATTTATATTAATCCTTACGAAATTCACTTTCCTCGTACCCACTTGTCCTGTGTCCCGCAAAATTGCTAAATAAGTACTTATGCACGGAATAGTCGCAATAAAAACCTGAAAAGTCAAGTGGGACCTTTCCGTACTTTCCGTACTTAGTAAGGGTCAATACACAATATCGGGGCTGATTCAAATTTTTTAAAGAAACTGAAGTAATTAAATGTGAAGTAAATGCTAGAAAGAGTAGTTTTCGGTTTCATCAAACTTGTTTTAACACTCTATATGCATATAATATGCATATTTTTGCCGCCACTAACCTAATATCACTGTTCGACTGATTGGACATTCGTAAAAAAACATGGGTACTTTATGCTCTTGTGATTATCCGCATTAACTAGCTAGCTTCGTTCAAATGTTATTGGATGTCTATAACATTTGAACGATTGTTGTTATTGAATTGACTTTTGAGGATTGAGAATGAATTACTCTCTCGTCAACCCATTATTGTCCAACTGTTGGAGACGGGTCATCCCTCAGAATGAGAGAGTTTTTGGTCATAGTCTACCGCGCTGGTCGAGTGCGAATTGGCTCTCTTACGCGTGGGTTTCCTCGTGATGTTTTTTTTCACCACGAATCAGTGATAATTAATTTATAATACGCACATAAATTAAGAAAAATCATTGGTGCGAACTTGGGATTTGAATCTTATACCTCTCGATTGAGAGGGCAAGTTTTATCACTTATAACTACTCAATTGTTATAGGACATTCTATAGTTAAATAGATATTGCCTGTAAGTTATATTTTTTATATGTCGTTTAAAACATTCATAATTTGCAAATATCATAGCCACACTAATTTTTTCGGTGACAATGTTTTACTGAATAAAGCGCAGAATGTAGATCATGGCTTTGAGTGTAGTGGCGATAGACCCTTTTTGGGTAACAAAGTCCTTGTAAGCGTAAAGGGGAATATTATACATAAGGGAATAAAAGTCCTGTTCCTGAAATTAACCCTTAGAAACGGCAAAAGTATTATATTTAAGAAGAGAAATAGCAAAATGTCGTTTAATTCTTGGTAAGTTTTACTTGTATACATATAGATAAGCCTAATTGAAATAAGTCTTTACTTGCTTCGTAGCATAATGTACACCTACTATGGTATGAAAAAATAGTAAGTACCGAAACTAAACTTTAAAAATGAAATATAGAAATATAGAAACATATTTCTTATGAAATTGAAGTAATCAACAAACGTGTCGGTCACTTTATTCGTCGCGGAAACATTCAAAAGATACGGTTGGTTATGTGGGATTCTTACCGCACTAAACCTAGGGTGGTTTAGTGCGTTCCCTGTTGTCGTCATCGGCGCAGCAAAGAGGTGACCGGAATCACCAAATGAACACAACTGGAGTCTTTTGAGTCTGATCTGAGCCTCTGAGTCCGTCGGGCTCCACCCATTTAAGCGGCTAAGTCCACCGAAAAGCCTGCCTTGTCTTTATGATGATATGCGACCACACACGGTATGTGAGTGAGCTGTCCTTCAAGCTCACCGGTTACCTGCTTGGACGGTTCCAGCACCCATTCTCGCCACTCACAATCCAATCTTATAACTTCAGGGACGACCTAAGATGACTAAGTTGGGATGGCTGAAATAATGTCTCCCTTACAAGACTCTTCAAGCGAGGTTACAGCAGCGGTGATTGGATAGAATAAATGGAGCGGTAGTGCCATTGGACCATAGAGTTTTGCCTCTTTTAAAATGACCTTATCCTCTACCATTTACTGTCTATAAAGTACAAATTTAAACAAAGCCCAGAACAAAGCATAAAACAATGGGAGTTGAAATATACGTTGAAAACGAATAAAGAGATACCAAAGTTTTCGCTTGTTTACTTTATTATATTTGCAATATCTGCTCTAATGTAATAGACGTACAAAATTGCCCTCTCCACAGTGAGCACGAGTCATACTGTTATTTGATATCACATATTGCTCTCTTTCTCAAAATTTAACTGTGTCACAAAGGGTAAAGTGAATGAAAACGTTATTTTCGTTGTTATTACGTTATGTAGAGCTCCAGTAAAAGCAATTTCATTTTCATATAGTTTAATTTAAATCGTTTATTACGCTGTCCTTATATCTATAGACGTTCATAGTAGTTGAGATTTGTAGGGGTGGAAAAAATATATTCTGGTGGTAAAACGAATACAGTTAGACCGGGATGGTAGCACCGCTAAACAAACTTCTAGAGTGAAACAGTTCTTTCGTTTTGGTTGAAGGCCACCTTTACTGCCGTCTTACTTTTCTATGAGAAGACGATCTTAGTCCTTGGGAGAAACAACGCTTCTGTGATGGACTTCCAGCCCTGTTCTGTATAAATTTACTTCCAGATATTTATGGACAGCAGTGCCCACCATTATATGGCAGGGCCTCAATTGTAGTTACTAGTAGATTTTAGCAGATTCTTTAAGTTCTAACTTGTGTCCGTAATGTATGCAAAATCTGAACATCAAAAGTTTCATCCCTATATTTACTTCTATAATATACCCGGCATACGTCGACCAACTTACTAAGAACCGTACTTCATATACAATCAAAATTTAAAATTAAAATTGCAAAGTCATTTCTGAGAGAAAAATAGATATGCATGTGTTGTAAACTGATCTGAGTTATATTGTTTGATACTTTACGAACCCGAAAACTCAAAGACTTAACTAAATGTTAAATAGCGGTGGCCCTATGCTTGTTTCTGTAGCATTTCTGTAAATCTACTGATCGAATGTTCAAGATTTTGAGGCGCTTTATTGTATTAGGTTTTTATGAGAAATTTCAAATAATATTTCCATTTTATTATTACGGAGTTGCTAAACTATGGGAAGCAGATATCAATTAAAATTAAAAAACAAACTACTATTGTCTAACATAAATAAATTCATTGTATCTACTTTCACTATCGATTTGATTGAATAAACAGAAAACATCGTTAAAATAAAATAAACAAAAAAATCCGCAAAACTTTGACGCATAACCTTTTACTAGCAAATAGGGCTCAAGTAATATTGGTCGTCCGCTAAGTGATATCGAATATTTTTGTTACCAACCCGATCTGTCTTCGCATAAGTTTAGGCAGCTCGGTTCTGTGTTTTAACATAATTTGTATAAAGTTCCACATACAACTTTCCCTCACTTTTCTTCATGTTTTATAAACAATGTTTACGTCCATCCATCAGCCCATTTGGTGTCGTTGGAAGACACAGATCTCCCATAACGGGCTTTTATCCATAGTCACTACGCTTGGCATGTATGTTGCCAGCAGTGAGTTTTTTTTTATCAGACTGAAGTAGCAAACGAGCATGCAGTCCACCTGATGGTAAGTGGTCACTGCCGCCCATGTACATCTGTAATCAACTTCATACACAACATGGGTTCCTTCTGAAGTCAATCACAGATGCATTGCTACTCCCGAGGACTATGATGGTCGCATCATGTGAAAGTGTGCCGGCAACCACACCCTTCTATCGAAACGCAAGAAATGCTTCACGCTAGAAATAGGTGTGGTGTTGGTACTTCCCCAGTCGAACTACACTATTTCTACCACCTTGAAAAGTGTTGATGACATACTAGAAGATCCTGCTATTATTTACTAGAATTTGTCTCTTAGTAACCTACTACGACATCCACAGGAAGTGAGAAGTGCTATTCAAGGCAGAATCCACACAGTTAGAATAACAAAAAATGATTACTCCATTTAAATGTATCGAAGTCTATTTGGATATATTTAAAAGTGCTGCAAATTTCGACCTTACTGACACTATTTCTAAACTTTTAACAATTGAGTTATCTTATTTTAGGAACAGCCACGTCTTACGATGTCTTGCCTAGATCAAGTTCATTTGCCAGAGTTTCAACTTCAAACATACATGTTTCAAAACGTTATACATTTGTTATAATAATTATATTATAGTCATCACCAGATCACTCGAATATAGGTAGAAAAGATACTAAACGCTTCTGTAGGTATTTCCTATACTCCATGGTTAAAAGTTATATACTATTATGATAGCAGGAAGCGCTTTTAAAACGCGTCCACTATACGACAACAACTAATAAACTAACTTCATTAAATAACGCGCTACAAACTTGTTCATTGAGATCTCGAAGATGAAGGTAAATAACTATGCACATTAGAAATGGATGCGGTATTTATGTATTTGTATAAGGCTATTTACATTTCCAATTATGCCAATGTACTCCGGTATAAAACATTCCATGCCGTGGTTTATTAATATCATAAGAAGTTTTATAATTTAAATAAGGGTAGATTTGAGCGAAAACGAAAAATCTGAACCGTTGATTTCTTCATTTGACTGAATCAAGGCGGAAACCTATGGCAAAAGCGGTTGTTGCCGGCTGTAGAGTGACGTAATATTTATGATCGTCTTGAAGTAGGACCAATGTTCTAAATGAAGCTGGGGTTAGAAGCCCATGGCCATTAGTTTATTTATATAAGAAATATATGATTTATAGTGAACTGAAAGCAAATCTACTTCAAATAGATAAATAACCTTAAAAATTATCTACTAACTATTGATTGACGAAAGCCCGAAAGACAATGCTTGTAATTTTTGATTATAAATAACATCTCATACGGCATTGCACCAAAGCTATTGTAAGATATGAGACACAGATATCAAAAATCTTATCCAAAACCTTTTTCTACCCTCCTTGTATAAGCTTGGTATACTTTGTAGTGTGGGAATAACGCCACCTGAAGTTGTGAAGTTTGGCGAACTTCATCGGAAATTGAATTTTATTAACACACTGGTTATTAACATAATTATCGTCCTACAACTTGGAAACTCTAAGCTTAGTTTATGTATTAACTCTAATTACGTTATTTAAAAGACATATATTATTTTAATTAGAGTTTAGGTTCTTGTATGAATGTTAATGTAAATTTGTAGATGAAATAAAATTTTGTATTCATTTACCCGTATTACATCTACCAAATTAAGTATAAATTAATACCATAAGCATTTAAAGGTACCTTCCTTTAGCGGCATTGGGATACAATATGTGAGTGAATATATTTAAACACCGACAAACTACCTTAATTAATTTTATTAAAGCACATTAATATCATACTTAAAGCAGAAAGGAAGTGTGAGTCACAGGCTGGGACATTTAATATTGCCAATATGACGTTATTACACCGCATTACATAGTACCCACGACACAGGAGAAAATCCTTGTGTAGGGCTATGAGTGTAGAAAGAGTGTTTTTTTTAAAGAAAAGAAAAAGCAAGAAGAAGAAATTACAAGCAAATTGACACTGACCATGGACTGATATTTTTATTGAAAGTTATTTTTATTTCATTATATTAATAAAAGTATACTTTTTAGTCGTAGTAAAACTCATTTTACTAGCCTACGTGCATTTTTGTAATTTTTAGAATACATTTAATAAGTGAGCCGTTTATATGGTTAAATGATTGAAGATACTAAAACGATCATGAAGATTCTAGAGTCGAAGAGTAAGAGTCTAGAGTCGTAGAGAGAGAAGTCTAGAGAAAATGGTACATAGGGTACATAGTTAAACATAGGCTTAAATACGAAGTGGCCATAACATGGGTACTGTTTGGTTCATAATATTTAATACAAAATTACGAAATAATATTCTATTTTCGTCGTTATAATCCGACTAAGAATAATACAGCCTTGAACTATGAAATAATAAATTGAATATTCAAAGTAAAGCATTGCCCTGAAAAGCCCTAATCCCTCTAAGCGGATGTATTAGACCAAAAACGAATGGATTAGACGTATTTTTGGGGATTCCGGTCTGAATACAAGGATTAGTTACAACCGCTAAGGCATTTCGCAAGGGGTTTAGTTACTAAACTTGATGGATTTCACAAGAAATTAGTGAGAGTGATTTAGAAATTAAGTGACTTGGCTTTAATAAAGAGAATCTAGATTTATATGCTATAGATTTTCTGGTACTTGTAACGTACTATGTCACTCTTATGTCTGCTGTGCCCTTAGAGGTCAGTGGTTACGGTTTGCACGTTAGTTTCTGCCATGGACGTGCAAGATGTGGAACGAGCTTACTCATAAGATATTCCCGGGGCGTTATGACTCTTCAAAAAAGGTGCAAAAAGAGTTCTCCTTCATAGCCGGCTATACATTGGCGACTCATCTGGTGTTGCAAATGTCCATAGGCGACGGTGACTACTTTCCATCAGGTAGCCCGTCTGCCTTATCGTTAGGTTTAACTATATGGAAAAAAATGAAATTTTAATATATTTCCTCAATATTTTATATCGTTGTTTTTGCTCATTATCCTAAAATACATTGCAAGATATGGCCGAAAAAAAATCATACGTGCGAAATTAATAAAAAAACGTAAGCAACGATAGTTGTCAGGAAACGTTTTAAACTTTAAGAGCATTGGTCATCACAACGACCACTTAGCATTAATTTTACAGGCCTACGAAACACAATTAGAGATGTGAAGCTGTAGGTGGCTGTTAGTGGTGGCGTAATTAACTGGTAACTGCAGCATCGCCGCGTGGAGCGAGCTTTGAGCTAACGACCTGGCGGTAAGGCTTTGTTTACAATTGATGTTGTAGTGGTGTTTATATTATATACTTTAAATAATGGTGAGGTTATAATCTTGTAAATTTTTTTACAAATGTATGTTTTTTTTCCATATAATCGAAAAAAATAAGTACTAAGAAAGCGATTTGATTTACAATTTGTAGTTATTAATGTTGTCGAATATGAACGGATAAGTAGATATTATTATACGTAGTAACAATGATTATTTCTGAATTATAATCCCTAAAATTGTGAAAGACTTACATGTTTTTTAAATAAAACTTATCAATAAATTACTAGGCTTGGAAAAAAATATCACATAAAAATTGTGTGATATTTTGACAGGCTTATAATTTTACAGTCCTTCGAAACACAATTAGAGATGTGAAGCTGTAGGTGGCTGTTAGTGGTGGCGTAATTAACTGGTAACTGCAGCATCGCCGTGTGGAGCGAGCTTTGAGCTAACGACCTGGCGTTGTAAGGCTCTGTTCACAATAGATGTTGTAACAGTTTATAATCTGGTAAAGTTGTGCACAAACTGAAAGAATAGTTGTACGATTTCAATTTATATTTAGTCGATATTAATATTCTCAAAAAAGTGTAGATATTTAAATACATACATAACAACAATGATTACTTTAAAAGCTTTTTAATTATTACTGTAACCCCTAAAATGCGCATGACTTACGTAATTTTTAATACCTTATTCGAATTTAGGTGCCTAAATATACTTCAAGTAACGAGCTTTGAACTAACAATCTGGCATTGTAAAGCTCTGTTTACAATTTATGTTGTTGAGTTTATAATCCGGTAAAGTTGTACAAAATGACCGAAAGTAGTACGCGTTTTGATTTATAATTTGACATTATTAAGATAGTAATTATAAATGTAGATATTCAAATAGATACGTAGTAACAATGATTATAACCCCTAAACTAAAAAAACCCTAAAAAACTAATTTACAATTCTTGATAAAATATTACATTCATGAGATTTTTTTTAAATATTTACTATCAAAATTCATAAACTATTCATACAATTATCGAAGTATAAGAAAAAACATGGACCCAAACAATTAATGCATAAATAATCAATTCAATCCAAACTTCAATATGTAGTTCCCATTACGCTGGTAACAGTATTAGGTGGTCAGGTCCAATATCCTGTTGTCTTGTCCAATTTGCGGTTATTCTAGATAAGATTGGGATCCAAATGTAGGGTGATATTTCAGGTGTTAACAACAGTTGGACCATATTAACAAACTTGCTTTGTGGTAATTGGAAATGCAAAGCAAGCATGCTGTGATGTCTTGTTATTAACATTTTGGTGTAAGAAATATCTTGGGATATCTATATACGATTAGATTATACAATAATTAATATTATCCTACTTTACTCAATTTTTGGTTACAAGTACAATTTATAAGACAAGAGAGTGACAAAAATTGAGTGTGCTCGGTAAGGCGTTCTAAATATGTATTGTATATCTAATATATAAAATTCTTGTGTCACAGTTTTTGTTGCCATACTCCTCCAAAACGGCTTGGCCGATTCTCATGAAATTTTGTGAGCATATTAAGTAAGTCTGAGAATCGGCCAACATCTATTTATCATACCCCTTAGTGGTAAGGTTTGTCCACCCTTAACTTTGTTTTTTTATATGGCAAAACAACGTTTGTTGGGTCAGCTAGTCTAAAATAAAATAATTATATAATGTGCATGTTGATGATATATTAATTTTATTTTTATTAATACGAATGTACGCCTAATGCGTGACATGCATATTAATAAAAATGTAATCAAAATGTCACAAATGTTACAGGTTAAATGAGTATTCGAGTAATTTTGTAACATGATATTGATTTAAAATTAATCCTTTGATACTAATATTATAAAGGTGAAAGTTTGTGAGTGTGTATGTTTGTTACTTTTTCACGCGTACACAACGGCTGGAGCGATTTTCATAAAATTTGGTAGGGACTTAGCTGATACTCTGGAATAACAAATACTACTTTTTACTGTGGGAAATATCTTATTCCCACGGAACAAACGATTGTTTTAGTGCGGGCCAATCTGCGGGATTCAACTAGTAATATTTAAAAAACGCACAAATTGATCGAAAAATCGCAATACGATTTAGCAATTATGACGTGGGTCACCACTATGGAAACACTGAAACCATTCAGGGATTACAAAACGGTATTAACGTTGAATTTACTATGAATAATTTCACCAGATGGCAATAATAGCTTTCAGGATTATGAGTTTTATCTCCTATGTTTGGTTCAAGTTAAAAGAACTTTTCATTATTATAATTATCACACATCCTAATATATTCTATTTTTTGCCCCATTGATTTAGAATGGATTCAAGAATTTTATAAACTCAGTGTTAATGATTCTTGAACATTTTTGAACATTTAGTAAAAATAACAATTTTTTTTAACCCAATAAAATTTCGATGCTCACTCCTAAGATAGTTTAAACTAAATCCTTATACTAACCATTTGTTTAGTAGTAATAAATTAGTCCTGGTTTTTTAGTTTTTGTTTTCGCTAATAAGTTTTTTTTTTTTAATCCACTATAAGCAGATGAAATGGCATATTAAAGCTTAACTATAGAATTATAGTCATGATAATTATAATATTGTAGTATTATAATTGAAATTAATTTCCATCTAATTTTCTGCTCGAAACCTTTTACTTACGCCAAGCAACAAAAGCAAGTAGCAATAAAATTTGGTTTACAAAACATTTATTGGACTGTTTTATAACAAACAAAGCGTATGCTTCTGTTCTAATTATATAGGTCTAGTTCTAGATGCAATTCTCTATGAGCAATGATAGCCTAATGGTTGAAACTTGCCCTCTCGATCGGGAGGTCCGAAGTTCAAACCCAGGTACGCACCACTGATTTTCTAAAAATATGTGCGTATTATAAATTTATTATCATTGCTTTTCGGCGAAGGAAAATAATGCGAGGATACCTACCCGAGAGTTCTTAAAAAAAGTTCTCGGAGGTGTGTGAAGTCCACCAATTCGCAATTGGCCAGCGCGGTAGACTAATCTCTCATTCTTAGAGAAGACCCGTGCCCAGCAGTGGGACAATAATGAGTTGACGAGACGAGTTCTAGATGGTGTGATTAACGTTCACTGGTTGGCTGAAAAGCAAACGGAGCGCTTTTAGAGTCAGTTCAATTATAGTATTATATCATGAAAGCTTTTCGGTTTTCAAGCCAATCATTTTCAACTAATATTAGCCATATGTAACACGTCCTATGCGGTTTTTAGAATTATTTTTACGTCAGGGTCTAAGTAAGGGAATTATTATTATTTAACATATATCTAATAAATATGAAACTTCTCAGAACCTGCATAATTATCACAAATATTTGCAAAATATGTACAAGGATGGGGACTGTTGTTTAAAATTTTTGCCTCTTCAATTGTCCGGGGTCGATATCGTTTCTACCAAAAACTACTGAATTTAATTTAAACATGATAATGTCTGGTTTTTGCTTTATTTTATTAGGATATTTAAAGTGTGTTTAAAAGGTAAGTCCAGTTGATTTTACGTAGGATTGCAGTGAATATAACATCTGTAACTTTGATAGGAACTTGGGCGCAGCCCGAATGCAAATCCCGTCAACCTGGAAACACAACGCCAATAACAAGGCTATTGCTCCACAACCAATCAGCATGCCAGCCATGAAACTGGACTATTCGTGTTTATTCATGAATAGTTTTGAATAGCCACAGCAACATCATATCGTGATGGTTGATTCTGCAATACGTAAATATTTTTACGTTTTGTATAATTGTATTGTAAAAGTGAAAAATGTTTAAGGACAGATTTCAATATTTAAAAATACGCTTAGATACTCATAGACCCACACTAGGATTTTCTACTGTGTCGTGGGTACCATGGACAGACACAAGATATTTGACCAACTGCTCAAACTTATCGTATAGATATGCCAGAAACTTATTTAGATCGATTTGTCACAAAAAACATTACATACAAAGATATACTTACTAATAAAACGTTATTTTTTCTTATTATTACTCTAATTTAATGGAATCGTTGAATCGTTTCATTATTTTTTGTAAATATATGCGTATTATAGGCAAGCATTTTATTTTTATTATATTTATTTGTATTGATAATAACATATAATCACATAAGAAAACACAGGGACAGAAATCTTTGGAGCTCGCTACAATGGCACTATCTTCACATCTATTTATGTCATAATATGGCAGCACTCCACTATTGCTTTGCTTTGATATAAATGATAAATTAGCAAGGAAAAGCGAAATAATTGATCGTTATCATTTTCTCGTAAGAAATTCGTGACCTCGTGAAACTCTCTCAAGTAAAGACCTGCAGAAATGTTTCACAAATTTTCATCAAAACTGACGTGTGCAATATAAAGCCTTAAAGTGAAATAGTCAAGTTTGATAACACAAACGTGCTGAGTGCGAACGAAGATTGGACACGAAACACGACAAAAGTAGCGCTCAGTACTGAACCAACTACTGCATTTGCTTTACAATGTAAATTGTACACGACTATATAGAAATAGCTGGCTTTCAAGGAAAATTCAGTCCTTCCACTTGCCTTTCATTCCGCCACAGAATCGAAAACCGTATTTCACCTCCAAGCCGCGATATAAATTTTATTTCGATTTGAAACGTCTCTGTCAAACTAAACCCCCGGATATAGACCGCTTGATCGCCGCGGGTTCAATGTGTAGAAAATTGTATAACTCGCGCCAGTTAGGCATGGATTAGAAAATGTCGATAAATAACATCAATCTTGAAAATCACCTTGATATTATTTTTTTTATATACTATTTGGAAATATTTATTAAAAGATAATTTATATGTAACACTGTTATTTGTTAGGCTATTATCTAAAAACGACCCTGTAAAAGAGTTTTAAGCAATCTTGCAGTACCTAATCTGTCCGTAACTTGAGACTAACGAAATAGGTATAGACTAATTTCATCAGGTGGTAGAACCAGGATAGTTCGACCGGGGAATTACCCGCCATACCTATTTCTAGCGTGAAGCAGTTCTTGCGTTTCGATGGAAGGGTGTGGTTGCCGGCACACTTTGTTATGAGGCGACCATCTTAGTCCTCCGGAGTAGCAACGCATCTGTGATTGACTTCGTATAGAACCCATTTTTTGTTTGAAGTTGCTTACAGATGTCCGTAGGCAGCAGTGACCATTTACCATCAGGTGGACTGCATGCTTTGCTACTTATAAAAAAATACAAACGTCATTCTTATTCATTAGATGCGTGCAGTCTATCTGATTTCGTGATTAAGTCGTCTCTGTTGCTCATGGATAACAGTAATCAATCATAGCACGTCTAATCTATATTATATCTATATCTAAGTTCAATCATAGATTTGTTGCCATTTTCAAGCAGTAAGCTTATAGTAGGGTTTTGCATTTAATTACTTTTATTGTCACTCATCAAGATAGTCAATTTTAAATACACTCCCAACTAACCCTATTACTATTGAGAACCAGTCCACATCTTTCCTCAGCATACTATTTTCGCTTCATTTTGAAGTGAATTATGCTCATTTTCACAGAAGACCGGGTTCCGTGTGCAGTGAATAAGTGGGTTATAATTCTCAATACATATTGATGGGATCAAGCGATTGATTTTCACGATTCGTGAACATCATAGGATTAGAAAACCTTTTAGCCTTCTGTTTTATTTTGCTATTGATTTATTGCGTGAGCTTTTCGATGTAGAATTATATACAGATGTGCAATATGTATGTTACTGGTATTTTTGTATTAATACTCGTAATGCTTGCAATAACTTTGGTAAATTTTATTTGATTTGAAATAATATTTAATTTAATGATTTCATTGTCATCTGTCATAAACACGTAAATATCATATCTTAGCAAAACCCTCTTAGAACCTGTGGTACCTAGTTGACGATCAGTAGTTCTACAGTTCCTGGTTTCTACAGAAATCCACTTTGAACTAATTGGATTTGAATTATTAAAAGTTACGATTGTGACAATGTTTGTGTTCTAGTTTCAACCCTTCACCTTTCCACTATTCGAAGAGACTACATTAAATAATGTTTTGTTTATACATTTTGACCAAAATTGTTTCATCGTTATTAAAATGTGAAAATCTTTATATATAAAAATGAATGTTTACCAATATGTCCTCTATAGAATCGTAAACTATTCATTTGACCATGTGATGATCTTTGCAAAGCAAAGTTGTTATTCATGAGCTCGCGATGGTTTCTGATGTATTTTTTTTGCGATGGCGTAGCTACGCGCACAGGGTACAGCTAGTTTAAAATAAATGACTCATGTTCTCGTACGGACGTTAAAAAAATAAAAGGTTTGAAACTATTACGATTAAAATTGACATTCAAACAATTAAACCACAATTATAAGTAGCTAATTTGTTTATAGTTAGTAATGAATAAATATATAGATTGTAAAGTCAATGAGTCCATTGATCTGAAATCTTTATCGTTTCCGTAAAATATTAATCGCGTATCGTTTACCTTTCTCGTTCGGACAAGTAGGCATACAACATACTCACTTATATACCTACGTACTAATACTGTCAATTTCCATCTGTCGGTTGATTCGTTCACCTCGAACCATCCCTCAATGAAGGCAATCAGCGGTCATTGACCCGCAGGATCAATATTTCGGTTCTTCATTCCAATTGACAGGCTATAAGTTATGGGTCACGTCTGTTATCGTTTCGCCATTAAATATTTGTAATGTTCGTAAAGGGCGTTTTAATCGTCGTAGTAATTGGTGGTTTGGTTGTATGTTCGCTGCGTCATGTTGACCTGAACTTAACTGTTGTACTATAAAGCTGTCGTTAGGTGTGAGGTCACTTTTATGTGAGTTACTAGTTAGTTAACGCTGATCGTTTTCCCAGTGTTTAAGAGAGTGTATGTTTTGTATGCTGAAGATTTTTATAGTATGCTTTTATATATCAATGAATTCTATAATAGATGTGAGCTGATAGAGCATTTTAATCATGAAGTGATTTTTATTAATGTCAGTTAAGTCGTTTTATGGAATAATTTCTTATGTGTATTGTTAGCGAGGACAGAAATGGTTCATAATAACAATTTTACATTAAAGTTTATAGTGTACTAGCTAACCCAGCGAACTTCGTTCTGCCTAAAAGTCGAAAATCTAAAATTATCAGTCTTCCCCTCACTATATTATGCATGTATTATTCCTCCTGAATCTTCCTCTTGAATCACTCTATCTATTATAAAAACTGTATTACAATCTGTAGCGTCGTTTTGAAGATTTAAGCATACATGACCACCAATTCGTACTTGGCCAGCGCGGCGGTCTATGGCCTAATACTCTCTCATTCCGAGAGAAGACCCATGCCCAGTAGTGGGACAATAATGGGTTGACGAATAAAGCATACATAGGGACAGATAGCGCGAAGCTACTTTGTTTTATACTATGTAGTGATATATTTCACGTATTTATATACAGTACACAATTATGTGTTTTTTTAACAACTGAAGTAGTTGGAAAGATTGCAATAGTAATCTAAGACTAAGATATTGGAGAAGACTTTAGAACTACATATTTATATTTGGAAAAATAGTACACAGTACTATATTTAGCTATTTCTATATATGTATATTTTAGTGTATAAAATAAACTATTTAACATTGATGTATACAATATGTTGGTCGTTACATATTGTATATGTATTGGTAAGGTCAAAAGTCTAATCTTAAACTCCAATTATAAATAGGTTACTAATAAAATGAACGATTTGAATATATAAGGAATTTTGTTCTACATAAAACTGTTATAGTTGCGAAGAAGAAAACGACACTTTGCCTAGCATTAAATACAAACACCTCATGAAAAATTAATAACAAGCTATTAACTATACCAAGAACACTCATTAAGTAATTTTCTTTCAATTACAAAGTTAAAATACCTACTAGGTAAGCACTCCACACATTTAAATATAAATAATTTCAGATATGATTAATACACTTGTAATATATAGTAAGTGGTCACCGCCGCCCATAGACGTAAGCGACTGCAAGCAACTTCACATAGAAAATGCGTTGCTACTCCCGAGGACTAGGATGGTCGCCTCATATAAATGTGAGCCGGCAACCACACCCTTCCATCGAAACATTAGAAATAGGTGTGGTGGTGGTACCTTCCTGGTCGAACTACACTGGTTCTACCTATAAATACTTATGAGTATATGCACTTTAAAAATGTAATTATGAAATTGATGTAATGGTTTAGTATTAATTCACCATATTACAAGAATGATCGATTGGTTTAATGGGTGTCATGTACACATAGTCATGTGTGTACGTATCATATTAATAATACAGAAATATTTGGTTAAGACTAATATTATTTATTTATTAAAATTTTGAAACGCCTTAACATAAGGGTTACAAGGGTAAAACTTAATGCCTAATGACATTCTCTGCCAGTCAACCCTGGGCCATAGCGATAATTTGTGGTAGGTATATAAAAGTAACTATAAACTATTATCGTAGAATTGAATTGAATAAAACCCACATCAAAATCGGTTCAAGCGTTTAAGAGCTACGTGTCCACAGACAGACATAGCAGTCTAACTTATAACACCCCTCTTTTGCTTCGGGGTTAATAAAATAATACCCAAAAAAAAATATAACCTTATTTCAACTTTTTCAATATCAATTCATTATTTATGAAAATGATAGGTAACAATAGAAAAACTAAAAATATAATTTCGTAGAGAAAGTGCTACGGAAATGCTACGAATAATTTCAAGTATTTTAAAATGCGGCAGGTATTTGTTGTATACAGTAATGTAAGTATGTATTGCGGAAAAGATTCAGATAATTCCATTTTTGAAGATTTATTAATGAAGCACAAATACAAGCACTGTAGTTTAAAATTATACAAGATTTATGAATACGCTCTTGTTTTTCCTACCTAAAATATGACTGCCTTAAATGTTTGAGAGTTAAAATATTAAAATTTATGGACCATTATAAATATTTCTTAAAGATATATTTTTATTAGTTTAGAATATTCTATTGAAATGAAATGATATGAAATGTCTTTATTTTGTATAGGCCTACGGGGGCACTTACAAATTGTCAGTTATATTTTTTTCTTACTCTACCACCGGATCGGAATACGACCTCAACTGAGAATATCCGGCAAGAACCTCAGCGAGTTTGTCTTTTTTTATTAATATCCATTTTTCTTTAATAATAATAATAATACCAATTGTTATCTCGACCACTGGTGTTATTTCAAAATCTCTACATGCCAGTCTTGATGCTCTCCAAATGCCTACTTCAACATTTATACTTCTACAAAAAGCAGCTATACTGAACACATGTCGCATCACACGAAAGTTTCTAAATATCTGAAATCCTAGTTCTTCTGCTTCGCTTGGCTCAGGCCCGCGAAAAAGAATACCTTCACCCCTTCTAAATAGGGAGCATAAAACCAAGAATGAAAATAATAATAATAATAATATTTATTGTATCCAGAAAGTAGAAAAATAATACAGTAAATTACAATAATAAAATACAAAAGGCGGCCCTATCGCTCAACAGCGATTTCTTCCAGGCAACCTCACGGTGCGGAGTTAAGTTTTAGGAGAAAATAAAGAGAAGGTAGGGTGCAAAAATTAAGTTAAGGAAATTAGTGCAACATACAAATTAAGAAAATAAGTTTCAGAGAAACTAGTTTAAAAAAAATAACATAACAATAATTGTAAAAAGAATAAGTTTTAAGATAGCAAAATAGTTTAAATATATATATCGAAGTGATTTGAGTGATGTGTGACGTCAGGACGGTCGAGGAGTGTCTTCATTATTGTCGTTTCTAGAAGATTTCAAGTGAAACAGAGGAGTAAACTTCTTGGATTTATTCACAATAGAGGAGGACCGATCGCTTCGGCGGTTAAACAAGAAATCTCTTTCTACCGACAGGCGCACGCCTTTTTATAACAATGTTTGGTGGTGTGACAATAACAAATTTATGGAGGGTAAACTAAATTACAATTCTAAAAATCATTAAATGTTGTTATTTCAATAAACAAACAATTTTAGATCTTTAAACTAACTAAAATAATTATTATCGGCGACGTGTTTTTCATAAATACGCGGTGTCGCGCCGACATATATTATTATTAAATAACGATACTAAAGTGCACGATAAAATCATATTTAAAATCAAAGTGATTGCCTGGACCGTTGAGGCTGCTCGTTCCAAGAATGACGTGATTTGGTTTAATTTTATTTGAACAGTCTCGTCGAGATTGAAGTCGTTTGCGACAAACTCCGGCTTCCAAGAACTGATTACTGTGCTGATTGAACACGAATCCAATTTGAGGAAAAAACCTAAGCACACGTTATCCAGCTAAGTGCGTCCGCAAATATTGCTACGGTACACACTTTTCTTCGATATCAAACATGTCTAGACGCGACCAGTTTGAAAAGAACTCCGCCACCTTTATAAGACGTCAGAGGGACTTCTCGATTTTTAACTGCTTTTTTTATCTAACAGAAGTAGCAAACGAGCATGCAGCGCACTTGATGGTAAGTGGTCACTGCCGCCCATGGACGTCTGTTATCAACTTAATACAGAGCATGGGTTTCATCTAGAGTCAATCACAGATGCGTTGCTACTCCCTACTACTAATCAACCATAGGAATATTGAAGGTAAAAGAGTTCTTTGCGATTCGACTCCGAACTCCTTTGCTACTCTTGTTTCTGTCTAATAACAGCAATGATAATCGTTGTTATCTTCTAGTAAAAAGGGAGGTAAGAAGTAAAGGAGACATACTGGGAGACAGTGGCCGCTTAATACGCGGCATTACTACTTCGATATAATAATAATAATATAGTATATAGATTTCTTAGATTTCTAGAATATAATACAAGTTTGCCATATAAAAATAAAAACATAAATTAAATTTTTTACAAGAAAAACATTTGCGACAAAAATAATTGTGTGTTCCAGTGCACAAGTGACATAAGTGAAATTGAACGATTTCATACCAAATATATTTTTTTCTCTGAGCAAAAAGGTAAAATATATACCTATACCACTTTTACCACTACAGATCACGTTTATTTTAGGACTCGCCAGATCTTATAACACTGGACGGTATCTAGCGCCAAGGGTGCATTCAGATTAACGGGTAGATTGACAAAGAAATGCAATTAAATGTAAAGTAGGGGCTGTTTCACACGATTGTTGACTCGGCGTGACGAATGGGGAGCGGATACGCACTTGTCAATTGCAATTTAGAGATTTTTTTACGCTCACGGCGAAATTGAAAAGTTTCGGAATTCGTTCAATTTGTACATAATTGAACGTGGCTGTGTTGTTTCGGTTTGCTGTTAAAATCGCCTTTTTTAAGTATTTTAATTAAATTCAGAGCGGTTCTTTTGCGTTCAGTACACTTGATTTTGTGCAGTAAGAGATTTTGTATACGTGCATTCCTGTTTTTCTATTTACACAGGAACTGTAAATACTTCGGACCTGCATCACTGTTTAATTATTTTGAAAAGGGGTTCCAATGTTTATAAATAGGCATACATAAACAATAAAAAGCTCGTTATTCTTTTAAGTTAACCGTTTTGAAAGGTGCCACCGCCACACCTATTTCTAGCGTGAAGCATTTCTTGCGTTTCGATGGAAGGATGTGGAAGTGTACCGGCAAGGCACACTTTTATGAGGCGACTCTCATAGTCCTCGGGAGCAGCGACGCATCTGTGATTGACTTCAGATAGAACCCATGTTCTGTATGCAGTTGATTAGAAATGTCCATAGGCGGCACTTACCATCAGGTGGTCAATAACACTTCATAAAAAACATTGCATATCATGGAATAGAGAGAAATGACTAGAGTAAAAAAAATATCGTATGACTACTCAAAGTGTGTAAACATTTTAAGGTATCATTTAAATAATTGGAATAAACATACTGTATGAGTGTAATATAAGGAGCATAAAACATCTATTATATCCACTTGTTGGTGAATATTCTGGATAGAAGGTAAGTGATTAAAGCCATAAAAAACAAATGTTTTTTTTGAAAATGTGTAATAAACACAACAAAAAACATGTTATACTCATAATTTTATTACTGTTATGATGATTAATAACTTTTGTTATAATCTAACACAAAATTGTAAAACTTATACACAAACCTAATTCGATAAACCCGTATCGTATCACAAAGATTACGTATTCATAAAAGGAAAAGTTAAAACCCGGGGGAACCCGGTTAGCGGACCGACTGAGCCGAGGAGATTTATGCATTTTAAATTACACCTGAAACCGAATAGTCGAGCATAGTTCACGATACGACCACGATACGACATGTCTTTATATACTTGTCTGAAAATATTGAACATGTAGACTATTTTTAGGTGGAAACGACATAGTTTACGATATAATATTTATTTTGTCTATTTTCCAGTATTCTGTTAACTCATTACTTATTGTTAACTCTTTATCTTTATCTTTTTTAACATTAACTGACTTTAGAATAGTCAAATATTTGTTATGTAAATATAGTAAGCATTTAAATGTTTACTATATTAATTTAGCCTAAGTAATATGGTAAACATTTAAATCAGTAACCTAAGCTAGTATATTATTACTGCTAGTAATAATTTACTAGCAGTAATAATATACTAGCAATACTTACTAGTAATACGTAATACTAGTAATTACTAGCAGTGGTAGTAGTGTTATTAGTATCAAAAATATGTTAAACTTAAAGCAACAATTTTGACGTTAATGCTTAAAAATCTATTGATAACATGTCAAGTAACACAAAGATGGCTCGAATTGAAATAGTCGACTCTTCAACACGTTTACGTATAACGTCGTGGGTACTAAACAGCTTCACGCTTTATATCGGAGTTCGAAACTAAATATGATAACGATTAACTTTGACTGCCTATTTAAATGTCATAGCAAAGTTGTTTTCTATGAATTTAGAATTTTTAAAATTAGATAAATAAAACCGATATTCGAAATGTTCTGTTAACAAACAAAATTATAGATGAGGCTAAGAATATGGAAGATGTTTTGATTCTGAAAGCTTATTCAGATTATTACAGAAACATAAGTAATATAAAAAATATGCCCATAAAAAATAAGTAATATTTTTTGTGGGCACTTCACCCACATTCCATATGTTACGCATACACTGTACACATACAGCAAAACATCATACATACAATGGCTACCCACTACGAACTCCGCGTAGTGTTTGCTTTCGCGCCTAGATTCGCTATTCAGTGCTTACGAACTATTTAGACTTTCGCTTGTGTGCCTAGATTATAAAGACTATTATTAGTGTTTAAGTTTAGTGCCTAGGACGCTTTCTATCGTTTTTCTTTCTCCTTCTTGTTAAATATGGTAGATTTAAGTGTGGACAATTGTTTAGCTTTATTTTTAGGTTAGAGCATGCTATGGACCCTAAGGTATTATTGTGACCGCACAATAAACTCTTATTTTAAGTGGACTTGTGCGTCATTGTGTTTCACCTTTTCTTGCACATACCTCAGACTTTCACCACACACACCCATCTCCATATTTTTTTATTTATTTATAATTGGTCTAAACTATCACCTACATAGTTTTTTATATACACAGTATCACCAATTATGATATAAAAAGAACAAAAATCTACAATACAAAAAAGGTAAGTGCAACTACATTTATAGGCGAAGACTGCTTGCATAAAGGAAAATAATAATAATTTGACTAGATTCTTATTATGTTGCGTGATCTGACGTCAAGATGGTTTTCTTAAGGTAGTCAGCTGAAATCCACCCTCCTCCATCGGATCATGAACTCTGGCACACTTTCACATGAGGCGACTATCATAGTCCTCGGGAGTAGCAACGCATCTGTGATTGACTTCAGATGGATCTCATGTTCTGTATGAAGTTGATTACAGATGTCCATGCGGCAGTGACCACTTATCATCAGGTGGACTACTTGCTCGTTTGCTACTTCAGTCAGATAAATAAAAAAGAAAAAAATAAATGCAAAACAGCTGAACTCTATAAATAGGCCTAACGCTAAGTACTCACGGAGCGATTTTCACCCGCGGCCGCCGCGGTTGCGGGCCCGCAGCTTCTGTAGGATGCAGATATAAATGTAAAAAATTAAAGCAATACTCACGCGGTTTTCGCCCGCGATGCGCGGTTGTTTGCGGCTCCCGCTACACCAGCGGGCAACCTGTAGAACCGCGCGGGCCGCGGTCAGCCGCAGCCGCGGCGGTTTGCGCCCGCGCGCTCTGCGGTCAGTTGGCGGGCGAGTGCAGTAGTCAGGACCTCAACTGACGGTAAACCGCCCGTCTTGCGGTTTTCGCCCGCCACGTTTGCGGTCGATAATCGCATCGCGCATCGCGGGCGAAAACCGCGTCGTCAGTATCGCTTTAATTTTTTACATTTATATCTGCATCCTACAGAAGCTGCGGGCCCGCAACCGCGGCGGCCGCGGGTGAAAATCGCTCCGTGAGTACTTAGCGTAAAAGTCGTACCATTCTGTTTCTAATTTTGATCATCATATTTGTTTTTCCTAGTAATACCTAGAGCATGCATGTGCAATTTAAATATAAGAATTTCAGACATCTTGTTATGATGATAGTCATATTCATATAACATTAGGTCAATACATCGTCCTAGTTTATACGGAGAACTTGAGAAGTCCACAAAACATTTCCGTCTTTGTTCGAAACGCAATACACTCCACAAAAATCGAGTTAAGTGCAGTTTATCCGGTTGGAGTAGCAATCCGAAACGTCTCAATTACTAATCGGACCTTCCATCTCGACCTACTTCTTACGCGAAAGTGGGTATTTATAGAACTATTTGTGCATTAAATCTATTTTGAGTACAAGTACTTTGAACACAAATGTATAGAAATACATGATTTTTATGAAATTGATGTATGGCTCTAGCAGGTAGTCCACATGACGATAGGTAGCCTTTGGCCATAGAACAATAATCTAGGAACAAATATTAGTTAAGTACTACATGGGGTCGGTCGTGTCATACTTCAAAGTTGTGTTAGGTATGCGGTTTTTTAAGTCTTTTTGATAATATTTCGAACAATTCCATGATGTCATGACGAAACTGCCGTAGCAGAAGCTTATAGCATACATATTATAGCATCACACAGGAGGGCTTAATCATTAAAATTTCAACAAATAATAACTTTTTTACACTATGACAGTAGCAAACAAGTACGTCATCTTAAAAAAAATACGCTTTCTACCCTCATAGCCCCACAGTAGGATTTTCTCCTGGGTCGTGGGTACCATGGATACACACAAGACGAATAGACAAACACCCAGACCCAGAACACGAATCTAAACTCATCATTCAGATGTCTGGCTGGGAATCGAGCCCGGGACCCATCGCGCGTCAGACCGGTATGGTAACCGCTAAGCCACGCGGGTCGTCAAATATCATATAATCTGATACTAAAGAACCACTGCTGCCCATGGACATCTGTAATCTACCCCGATAAGATCAGGATCTTACTTGAGGTAAGCCTCGTTGCTACTAACAACTTGAAGATTAAGTTAGAACGTCTCGGATAAGTTAAGACCAGAACAAAAATACTTATCACTGATGTTATTAAGCAGAACTAGGCGTGGTGGTAGTTAAACCATGAAGGCGGAAAGCCTTTATGGTTTTATTAAGGTGGTAGAACCAGTGTAGTTCGACCAGGGAGGTACCACCGCCACACCTATTTCTAGCGTGAAACATTTCTTGCGTTTCGATGGTAGGGTGTGGTGGCCGGCACACTTTTATATGAAGCGACCATCATAGTCCTCGCGAGTAGCAACGCATCTGTGATTGACTTTAGATGGAACCCATGTTCTGTATGTAGTTGATTACAGATGTCCATGGGCGGCAGGGACCACTTAACATCAGGTGGACTGCATGCTCGTTTGCTACTTCAGTCAGATAAAAAAACACTGAAAGTTCAAACTCCCTTCAAATTACAACTTGTGAATCTCATTCACTGATATTACATTTTCCTTTTGTACTGAACTTGCTTAGTGTAGTCTGAGCGGTATACATAATGTATGTTTGTACGGAGATGGTCGGCAGTGATGGATGAGTGGGAGAGCGATGCTCGTCCGCGCCCGACCTTCGCCCTGCCTCCTCTGTCACGCCGCGCATTACGTTAATGAACTACTTGTAGGGCCGAACCTTGCTTTGCTTTATGTAATCACACTTCTATATATATATCTTTTTTTTTGTTATCGAGAGAGAAACCTTCCAAAGGTACGTAAGGTAAGGTAAAAAGGTAGGAGCAACGGCGGGTTATGTGGGATTTTTACCTTACTAAAACCCGCCTGGTGGCCATCCTCAGCGCTGCGTGGAGGACTCCGGGATCTTCAATGGGACACAATCGGAGTCCTCTGAGCGCGATGCCCCCTTTGGGCTCTTCCCAGTGAGTCATAAAATAATTTAAACATATCTTTATATGTTTATATTATTTCTAACTGCTTGACATTACAAGTAACTCTGTATTGCAACATTGCAATTAACTTGATTATATAAATACATTTTTAACTTACCACATAAATTACCAAATTCGTAAAAATTATAATATAAAGTTAATATGACATAAGTACATACATTTTTATTAACAACTAGTTAACCCGGCGATTTTCGTTCCGCCTAAAAGTCAAAAATCTAAAATTATTAGTGTTTCCCCACTAAATTATGCATGAATGATACATATGTAGACCTTCTTCTTGAATTACTCATCTATTAAAAAAAACTGCATTGAAGTCCGTAGCGTACTTTTAAAGATCTAAGCATAGGGACGGACACCGCGAAGCGACTGTGTTTTATGCCATGGAGTGATTGGGTGAGTTAACTAACTTTTAACTTCTGGGATCCCTGAACCTTCAGCAGTGTTTGCATTTTGATTCAAATTATTAATAACACAGTAAATTTTAAATAGTTTGATAACTGTATAAAACAAAATATCGACATTTTTAGTCGAACAAGGTATAGGTTTTTTTTACAAAATTGATGCAGCAATCGTTCATTAATTCCACCTGATGGTAAGTGGTCACTGCTGCCCATGGACATCTGTAAAGGCAAGTCAATCACAGATGCGTTGCTACTCTCGAGGACTAAGATGGTCGCCTCATATAAAAGTTTGCCGGCGTCCTTCAATCTACATAGAGATGATTACAGATGTCCATGGACGTCAGTCACTTACCATCAGATGGATTCTGATCCTGCATGCTCTTTTCTATCATACTAGTAAACTATCATCATACTTCATACTAATAATATAAAGGCGATATGAAATGAAATGTCTTTATTTTGTATAGGCCTACGGGGGCACTTACAAATTGTCAGTTACATTTTTTTTCTTACACTACCACCGGATCGGAATACGACCTCAACTGAGAAGATCCGGCAAGAAACTCAGCGGGTTTGTCTTTTTTCTTATTTACATCCATTTTTTATTTTTTTATATAATTACAATCATGTTTTCTTACATGGTAAAGAAAGTTTATGAGTGTGTATGTTTTGTTACTCCTTCACGTGTAAATGGCTGGAGCGATTTTCATAAAATTTAGTAGTAAGTTAGCTGACACTCTGGATTAACATATAGGCTATTTTTTTAATGTGGGAAAATATCTTATTCCCACGGGACAAGCGATACATCGATTTTTTTAACGCGGGCGAAGCTGCGGGATTCAGCTAGTTGTATTTAAATCTTGAAAGAAAAAAAAAACATTTTTAACTTCATTTACGATATTTTAGCGTTCACGTTCTAACTTTTTCAATTTCAAAGCGTTTATGGGCGTAAAAATATCTGACGCTTTTAAATGAATAAGATTCCGCTCGGGCGCTTCAAAAATTGAATCTTGTTACGCGCTGTACAAAGATCAATTCCAATATCATTTCCCTTGTACTTCAGAAAAGCAATTAGAAAAGGAAAAATTGGAGGTGTATTTTCAGAGGAAGTGATTTCGCTTTAGAAAAAAGGTGAGGGTTTGAAGATGCACCCCTTGGTCGTCTGCTCGAATGATATTAAGCGGAGTAAACTTGAGATATGCGATGGAGTAAGAGGGATAAGACTGATGACTGACAAATATAATCATACTTCATACTAATATTATAAACGCGATTGTTTGTGAGTGTGTATGTTGCTTACTTCTTCACGTGTAAACGGCTTGAGCGATTTTCATAAAATTTGGTAGGGAGTTAGCTGATACTCTGGATTAACATATAGGCTACTTTTTACTGTGGGAAAATATGTTGTTCCCACGGGACAATTGATTTTGTTAACGCAGGCGAAACTGTGGGATTCAACTAGTTTATTATAATTATTTATAAAACCTTTTAAATCTAATTCACTATGGATACGTTGTTATTCTTGACGACTAAGTTACATATCTCGGATAAGTGTATCTCTCTTACGACTCCCTTCAGATAAGAATACAACAATACTTAACACTTTCGTTATTAAGCATAAATATGTGCGGCAGTAGTACTTCAGGTCAAACCTTGCAGAGCGCCACCACTTTTGGTTTAAATTTATGGTTCTGTCACAAATTTTGAATTACTACAATACGCTTTTGAGAAAAATATAACATTTTGTTACAGAAATAAGAGTGGAGAATGTCCTGAAGCAATCAAACCGCAAAGAGTTTTAGATTTAATCTCTTAGTCGGTTAACATAAGAACGAATATAGATATCTAGTGTAAATATTTAAGTAATTACTAGTTTTTGTGTAACTATCTATAGCACTAACTACAGAAAGAATCTTAGGTACAAAAGGTGCATCTCCTACTAATAACGCACATATACTCATAGAGTAATTTATTATACTGTAGCTATAAAATGTATGTGTTCTTAAATCCTTCGTGTCTTTAAAAACATCACGTTTTCTACACTTATAGCCCCACACTAGGATTTTCTCCTGTGTCGTGGGTGCCATGGTACACACACAAGACGAATACACAAACACCCTGACCCAGATCACGAATCTAAACTCATCAGTCTGGCCGGGAATCAAACCCGGAACCCATAGCGCATCAGACCGGTATGGTAACCGCTCCGCCACGCGGGTCGTCAAAAGTAATATCTATATAACACTAGCGTTGTAGCAAGGTAATGCGGCCAGAATGACAGTTTGATTCACTTAGCTCGCGTTACATAGTATAAACGCGCTGTCAGCCAAGGGTTCTCCGGTTGTAACGGGGGTTGCTCTACAAAGTGCCGGAGTTTCTTACATCACACGTTATAATTCGTATTTCGTATCGATAAACGTGTGGAAGATTGATGTAGAAATATTTATAGCAAATGATTTATTTTTTAGGTAATTTGGTATAATGGTTGTGTAATGTCAAGGAATAAAAATGCTGTGAAACCGGTTTACCAATCGAATCTAATCGAATTCTAAAAACATACCTGGATTGTTTGCACTTTTATTAAAGTGGTTTATTTCAATATAAGGCAGATTTAAGGTGAGGTAAGGATAATGTGATAAGGTGAGGTAAGGAGAATAAATATAATCTTCATTAAGGCATAATTTATTGAAGATTATATTTTTTCTCAAAAGTGGCAATTCATTTGTGATTATCAAAAGGTAGAATCAGGTAGCTTGCATGTTCGTTTTCAAGTAATGTAGCTAGTCAACCCATTATTGTCCCACTGCTGGGCACGGGTATTTTCTCAGAAGGAGAGAGTTTACGCCGTAGTCCACCGCGCTGGCCAAGTGCGACTTGGTGGACGAAGTAATGTAGAAGAGTGGTAAAATATGCTTTAACGATGTCTGTTTTTAAAGTTATGTAATTTTTTTTAATTTAAGTTGATAAAAAAATACTTATATCGAAGACACCAAAAAGACAACTGCCGTATCATTTTTTCAACAAATCAAAATGGTTATTAAAATACAGTGAAGTTGTTAAAAATATAATCGTGGTTTTTATGAACAGTTGCTTTGCGAAGCTATCTCTTAATTTAACATTCACGTAAACGCTATTTTATTGGTCATCATCATTGTACATTTAACATATATGATAAGATTTATAGTATAAATCTTATTATAAATGTTAAATAAATTTGTGAGGATAACTAGTGGTATATATAGTTGAAGTTTGGAACATACACAGTTTATAATCTAAATTAACATAAATGATGCTCATTACCGCAGTAAACATGACCGAAGTGAGCTTAGCTGCGGGAATAAACTAGTTTTAAATTTGAGATCTCTGGATGCACCTGCTACTAGTCAACCAATACAATATTTTATTTATTCGCAACGAGCAACAGAAGTCTCTTCAATATCCCTGCAACTAAACGCCTATATCCTATGCGGTGTCCACAATATCGGCGCGTCGCGCGGTTTCGCAATTTCGCCGCCAGTCCGCCAGTCCACAGACAGGCTGTTATTACGTGTATTGGTATAGTTTCTATCTATTGCTGTGCGAATTGCTCATATTTAAAATATCTATCTACCTATGTGAGTAGGTTTGTATGTATGTCCATTTATTTCTCTTTTACATGCGCGATATGCATAAAAAGGATAAATAATTTTGATTTGGCTTTGTAATAAAGATCGTAATCAATTAACGACGGATATTTAGGACATTTTCGCAATTAACTTAAAACCGACCCTTAGAAATTAACTAGTTTTAAATTTTAAGCTCTAACCGCGCCGTCCACTTACTAGTCAACAAATAAAATGTTCTATTTATTCGCAACGAGCAATAGAAGTCTCTTCAATATCCCTGCAACCAAACGCCTATATCCTATGCGGTGTCCACAATATCGGCGCGTCGCCCGGTTTCGCAATATCGCCGCCAGCCCGCGCTGTCCACAGACAGGCTGTTATTACGTGTATAGCTATGGTTTCCATTGCTATGTAAATCGCTTTTAGTTTAGATACGCGTGTCTCCTAATCACTTAGAATTTCCTAGCAAAAACAATGCAATAAATACAATCGTATTTTCTTTTCTACCTGCGCGATACGCTTAAAAATATAAGTAAGTATATTATATGAGTTGTGTTCTTAACAAAGAACGTTATTAATTAAAGACCAATTTTTTCGGCATTTTCGTAATAACATTATATTTAAGGCCTTAAAGTAACAATTTATAAGCTATATCCAGAATATCTACGGACCTCGAGATTCGGTTTTAAATTTGAAAACGATAAAAAATAAATAAAACACACTTTCTACACTCATAGCCCCACACAAGGATTTTCTCCTGTGTCGTGGGTACTATGGAATCACACAAGACGATTACACAAAAACCCAGACCTAGAACATGAATCTAAACTCATCATTCAGATACCTGTCTGAATGATGATTGATTGATGATGAATTGAACCCGGGACCCATTGCGCGTCAGATCAGAATGGTAACCGCTCCGCCACGCGGGTCGTCGAATATAACAATGACAGGGTAATAACGATTTATTATTTATTGGTCAAAGAAAAAATAGTTTTAAACTGAGAATCAATTACTTTTTTTTTGGGTAATCTCTGGGTTTTATTTCTGGGTCTTACAAAGCTTGGTAAAAAAACCTTAATTCGGACAAGACAAGAACTAAGGGATTTTGAAGATATTAAAAAAGAATCAATAGTTTCACTATATTAACAGGTATACTTGACTGACGCGGACGTATGCGTAGAAATAATGTGGTAGGATATAAAAATGAGGCAACTATACATTTTACATTGCTTTTCCTATAAGTCATAGCAACCGTTTGACGCTAGCCCGACACGTAATACCCACTAGTCAGTGTCCGGAGGCGGGGATCGTTGAAATCCGTCAGCCGTGAAATCCTTTGGCTTAAATCGCTTAAGCGCTTAAGCAACGCCTCATCGCCACACAGCCTTTATTTGTAGCGCTTTTTGCACGCGTGCCAAATGAAACCCTTACACTTTGTGCCCTTTCAAACAAATGGTCAGGATCAAATCGATGCCCATTTCGGTTTACTGTTAACATCTAATTTGATTTTGTTCCAATGGGTTTCCATTTCAAAGGGATGCCCGTTTTAATTTCCATTCATAATTGTGCATCATTTGATTTCTGATGTTAATGTAATTGTATCGGACGGAATTGTATATTGTGATTTTTGCGTTAATTATTATTTATCAAGACAGGTTTATTTCGTGTAGGTAATGCAACTTTTTTTTAAAGGTTTGATGAGGACTGAAATAGCAAAAGAGCATGCATTCCGTCTGACGATAAGTGGCTACTACCGTTCATGGACAATTGTTAGCAACTTCATCGAACGGTTTCAATCTTAAGTCAAACATAGATGCTACTCCCGAGGGTAAGATGTTTGATGATGGTCGAGTGGATCGAATAAAGTTAGCTTTTTATTATTTTTCTTCAGTACAAGCTTACACAACACATAATTTAATGGTCTCATATCACCGGTTCATGTTAGATCATTATACCTGAATATTTCCAATTATGATGACCATCATAATTGGAAATATGCAGGTACGTGGTTTTAAAAGTTTATTAATTAGGATACATAAATAGTACTCAATAACGAAAAAAAATCAAGAAAAATATACATCTAAATCCAAAAATTTTTCGTGGGAACTTTTTCAGAATCATTATACATAATCCTTTTTATCCAGTCATTCCAGATAACGAACTATTAAGGAAATCTAAACGTGGTCGACTGAAACACGATAATGTTAGATGAGCTTAAAATGGTCCTAATTTAAAGATTTACAGTAACGATTCTATAATTTATATTTACGGCGATTCTACCGCAGCCTCTTGGCCCACTTCGGTCGTGATTACCGGAGTTGGCACCCGTTCAAACTCCGTTTGCTCGGATTCACCTTATTCAGGTTATCTGAGAGAAATACTTCGAATCTTACAAAATGTTGTTTCATGTATATATATGTATTAGCATGTTTATTATCTTATGGTATTGTCTATTGGAGAGCCTTTTTATCCGATTATTTTTTTTATCTGATTAAAGTGACAAACAAGCATGCAGTCCACCTGATGGTAAGTGGTCACCAGCGTCCATGGATGTCTGTAAGTAACTTCATATAGAACAAGGGTTTTATCTGAAATCAATTATAAATACGTTACTACTCCTTGGACTATGATGGTCCTTAGGACTATGATGAAGCCGCCCATCTTGGGGGAGCCCGATGGGGTCATGTGCTCAGAGAATTCCGGTTGCGTTCCTTAGGAGATCCCGGAGTCCTCTTTGCAGCGCTGAGGACGGCCACCGGGGGGGTTTTAGTGGGCTGAAAATCCCACATAACCCTGCGTCGCTCCCACTGCGTCGGGTACCTTTTGAAGAATTCCCACTCGAGAACAAAAAAATGAACTATGATGGTTGCCTCGTTTATGTAGAAGTGAGCCGGCAACTATAACCGTCCAACAAAACACAAGAACTGCTTCACACTAGAAATAGGTAAGGCAGTGGTACCTCCCCGGTAGAACTACACTATTTCTACCACCTTTGAAGTCTCTAGGCTTATTACCTACAGCTCACAACTTTGAGTTTATTCTATGACTCTAATATAGTGTTTGCAATTACATCTCTATGGGGATCGAAGACATGATCTTTTGCTTTATTTTATAAGAATGAAATCTTGTCAAAATACTTTTTTGGATGGATGATGTAATTTTGACAATTGTGATACTTTTAACTCACCAAAGTCTATTCGGTGATTGCATTGTATACATTTTGAAAGTCCTGAGTATCTTCCAACGCTCCCCTAGTGTGCCCTCAGGCTTTTCCAGGGAAAATAACCTCTAGGCCTCGTCTCGTCTCTAGAGGTACGTTAGCTCTACTGCAGGGATTTATAATGAATATTACTCGATCGAAAAGCTTTTTTTCTGTGAATGTAGATGAAATAACTCATTTAAGGAAATTCGTTTTATCGCAGTCTTTTAATCCATATATAATATATATATATATACATATATATATTTGTAATATGTCCCCCTATAAGTTTCCCTTGCATTAAAAAATGTAACAGCATTAGATAGTAAAAAAAATGATGAAGTAGATACATTTTAGTGAAACAATAAATAACAAGATAAGTTTTGAGCAAGCATTTCACTAAATGTTACACATAATTTATTTTTAGACCTTTCAAAATATATATTTTTTTAATTGTATAAAAATTTGTATTGTAAATCGTAGTAGGTGAAGAGCTGTAGAATAATTGTTCTAGGATGGGATTAATGGTATTGTTGCATATTACGATATTTATGGTAAATAAAAAAGGTTATGACAGATTTTAGTTGAATATCAAGTTTTTCTCAAAAATAAACTAATAAGAACCAACTGAACACTCAAATTAATGAAATCACTCAACCTCATGAAAATCCATGTTTCATGGCAATAAAATAGATTCAGTGATATTGGTACACTAAAAAAATATGAGTGGCGTCACCCCATTGAATGTCACTAACATGGGGCTGGTCCCACCGGACTGGATGCAATTTAAAACCCATCAATATGGACTAATGGACAAACTTTCCGCCTTGCATCGCAATTACACTAATGTGATTATTTCTTCGCGCGCCGCACATACCGGCGTGTAGACTATCCAGCTAGAACTATCACTACATAGTATAAAACAAAATCGCTTTTCGCTGTCTGTCCCTGTTTTTTTTTATCTAACTGAAGTAGCAAACGAGCAGTCCACCTGATGGTAAGTGGTTACTGCTACCCATTTACATCTGTAATCAACTACATACAGAACATGGGTTCCATCTGAAGTCAATCACAGATGCGTTGCTACTCCCGAGGATTATGATGGTCGCCTCATGTGAAAGTGTGCCGGCAACCGCACCCTTCTATCGAAACGCAAGAAATGTTTCACGCTAGAAATAGGTGTGGCGGTGATACTTCCCCGGTCGAACTACGCTGGTTCTACCACCTTCAAATCTTAGATCTTTAAAACTACGCTACGGCTTTTAATGCAGGTTTTTTAAATAGAGTGATTCAAGAGAAACGTTTTTTGTATAATACATGTATAACATAGTAGAAAAACACTGATAATTTTAGATTTTTGTACTTTTAGGCGGAGCGGAGTTCACCGGGTCAACTAGTTATATATAAAATTTGAGTCAGTAATAAGCTCTTTTTGGTCTTTCTTCATTAAAACTAGCATAAATATACCCTTATGAAACAATATGTTTTCTTTGTGAGGTACGATATGAAATTCTTATTGGCATCTTCGTATTTTAAATGTATTTAATTTTTTTGAAACATCAAGTCAATAAAATAAAAATGATAAAGATAAATGAATGACAAAAAAAGTCTCTTTTCCAATGAACTTTTGTTTTGACACTATTACACCACTCTCATGACCACCGGTGAACACAAGTCTTATAAAATGTACTAGTCATCCTTTGCGACGGTCAAAATTCGACCGTAATTCAACTCAAAAACTAAACTTGATATTGTCCAAAGTAGCACAATATTTCTCAAATTCAATTAAATTGTATTATTTATTACACCCGTTAAAGGTAAATATAGGTTTAATTAACTAAGCTACATTTAAAAGCATAAGCGGGTATAATGACAAAGACATCTGACATTTTTGATGTTATGTGTTTTCATAGTAAGGCATTGAATGTTTTATTTTGTTTATTATACGTGTTTCAAATGACGTGGGTCAAATAAAACGTTGTGTTTGTAATGTGCTTTTGTCGATTTTATGTATATTATATACATTATTTGAAGAAAATATTAGCATTTGGTACTCTTTCTCTACATCAATTTTAACCGTGTGTAATTCCATACACTTCCGTCCTCGGCAAGTATCTTAAAAACGGATCCCTAGTTTTTGCTTCACGTATTAATATATAGATTGTGGAGTAATCACTGCACTTGCTTATATTTGTGGTCTCTTTTTACGCGACTACGACGCAGCTAACCTTGTAGGAAGACGACGCTGTATTTTACCTTCAATAAATTTGCTTAGGCAAGAGCGGAATTGACATTAGTATATGGAGACCTCATACGGAACATTGAACTGCCTAACACCACGTAATACACAATGTTTAATTTTTATAATGCATCTATCCTTTTGACTTTTGTATTCCAAAATATATGCCTTTTCTAATGGTATACTTTTTGCTAATAGCCGCCGCACATGACATGTGTGTTGGTGACCGCAGCAGAAGATAAACAGAAAGACTTTTCCTATTTCTTATGAAAATATGATAATAATGATAAAAGTGAATATTGTTCTTAATATCCGTGTGTCATATAAAATCAAACATATCCCTTTTGCGGCTACAGGTTCCATTTCACGTGACACTTGACTAAATAGGGAAGTTTGTGAAGATGAAGGGGGCGGGTTCGAGTTTGGATCCGCAACTAAAATAAAGATTGATGACTTTAAAATTAGATTATTTCAATGCCTAAGTTTTGGTGACGTGATGATGTATTATTGCGAAGTTTTGACTTTGTCTCCGTCTAATCAAAGTTAAATGTAATCAACGTTTGTTTTAAATATGAATTTCGCTTTTGTAATAAATTAATGTGTATCATTAAAAAGAGGACGGAAAAAAGATATTCAGAAAAAATATAAAAATTACACTTAATTTTATAACCACCTTACTTTAACTACCATTTTGTTCTTCGTTGATGCAAAAAAATAGTTGCGTAACATTAACAAAAAAACAAAGAAGAAGGTAATAAAAAGATTATACTGTAGTTATATGTGAGCATTTTAAATAAAAGAAAACAAAACCATTGAACTTAATAGGAAACCAAACTCTTTATAGAATACCCATTTTTAATTAACACAGAAAATGCTTCAAACAATATAATGTTAAATTGCAATTTTAAAACAATTCGAACACCGATCGATTCCCTGCTCACACAACCCGAACGTTAAGCAAACCAAACAAAACAATAGCTGAGGCGTTTATAATAATTAACAGAGCGGCACAGAGTCAACAGCTCCACGATTAACAATAAGATATTAAATTGCGATCTGCCCCAAAGTAAACAGAAATCAATCATCGTGAGGGTTAACTCTAGTCAAATATACCGCGATCGGGTTGTTCGGTATAGCGGAAAATATGATGGCCTGAGCTTGGAATAGAATGGGATGTGCAGAAACTGTTTTGTTGTGTTTGACCAGAGACGTTGTACGGTTATATCTACGTATTTTAAACGATTTGAGAACTCCATTTGAAGGTTTTATTGTCATAATTTTTATACAAACGCAATGTTTTTTTTTGGTTATAAATACTTTACTAAAGATCTATGTCGAATTAAAAAGTGACATTGATTGGTGCATAGCCATACCATGATTAATTTTTAACAGAAGTGTCAAATACTGTATTTTTTTTTGTTAAAGTAAAGCAGACATACAGAGTGAAGACGTGATAAGTGTTGAGAGTATAATCGAGTTAGTCAAATCGACGAAGGCAGTTTTGTAGGTGGTAGAATCATTGTAGCTCGACCGGGGAAGTACCACCGCCACACCTATTTCTAGCGTAAAGCGTTTCGATGGAAGGGTGTGGTTGCCGGCACTACATATGAGACGACCATCATAGTCCTCGGGAGTAGCGACGCATTTGTGATTGACTTCAGATAAAACCAAATGTTCTATACGAAGTTGCTTACAGGTTTCCATGGGCGGCAGCGACCACTTACCGTCAGGTGGACTGCATGCTCGTTTGCTACTTCAGTCATATAAAAAAGGCAATTCGACGTTCTAGACGTGTAGAATTAATTAGCATGGTAAACATATTTAATGTTATTAACTAAATTATTAAATTAAAATTTATCTATTTTACTGTTTCATTAATCGGCAAATGAATAAACAGACCAAGCAATCAAATAACAAATTCATTGGAAATGCCGTCAGCCTTTTGAAGGCCACTGCTGGACATAGGACTTTCAACGTTATACGAGTTGCTGTTGATGATATTTAGTTGTCACGGCTACTTCAAAGTGATACTGCATGTTATTAACAATTAATTTGCCGTAAGATATTAAACTTGATAGCTTAAAGTATCACGTAATATCCGTAATACGTATAAAATAATCTTCGTCAAAGTACTTTAACTCCACTAATGTAAGCCCACACGAGAACTCCAAGTTCCCGCGTTAACTAATTACACGAGTTAAGGAATTCAAGACTCCGAACACTTACTGCGTTGCACCGTTTAATGAATTTATCTTAGAAAATTTAAGCATAAACTAACTACGGTTTAAGCGAATATTCAATGTGTAGTCAAAATTATAACTTACTCGATACTATTTTAATTGACTTTAAAAAGGATTTAATTTAATAATATTTAGTTTTAAACGCAAGTAAACATTAATACAGGTTCAGAATTGTATTTCAGCGAACAAAGGTGTAATAATAAAAAAATCGATATGCTATAAATTTTATATTCTTTTTTCTCTATCTGTTTATGTTTGTCGATTGCACTCACGAGACATGATCTTCTAGTATCGACGAATATAGTATAGAAAATTATATTAATTTATTGATTCTTTTGAATGTAGAACTCCAATTTTAATATCCAAAATTGTTTATATGTTGATGAGCCACTAAAACGTGTAGGTAACATTAAAATACTTATGGTAATTTTGTTAACGTAGGTATAAAAAAAAAAAAAAATATCTCCCTCGAAGGTCTGCCACCTTGTCGTGGTGAGGGAGCTTGCGTGTCCCGCTGATCCCCAAGGCTAGAACGGTAGGAATACCCATGCCGGGTAGGCTTGGTGGGGAGGGACCAGACCAAGAGCAGCTCACCCCTGTCGGAATTCGTAACGGGTTCTACAGATAGGGATGTTGTACGGGAGTACCCGTACGGGCCTTACTCCTAAGTGGAGTAGCCGGGGCGGGCTTGGTGTGCACACACACTGCCACCGGGCAGGCTGCGGTGACTTGACCAGCCACCGTCGATATCGTAATCCCACTTGAAAGAGGTGCCGTGGTCATGTCTCGCGACCTCTGGTGGGACCGAGGGTCTTGCCTTCACTGGCCGGGCTGCGAGGAAGAAAACCTCTATAAAAAATTACCCCAATCCCAAGCGGCAGCGCACCGCGAGGGGATGCATGGCTGGCGGGAGGCCAGTCATTAGTGCGACTCCCGCCACGGTACCGGCCGATACCGTGGCGGGTTACGCTCAGGCTTACCCGGGTACAGGGGGCACTACCCGGGTGGACCTACGTTTCCCCCAAACTCGTGGGACTAAAAATGGAGTCTAATAACAAAAACAAAAAACAAACTGAGGAGAGACGAGAAGATGTAGAAGAGAAGATGTCAGAATCGGACGTAAGCCAAAGCGCTGTGGTGGCAGGTTCAGGTCGGAACCGACTATGGAGGAAAGCGAGGCAAAATCCACGCATTCGCGAGGCAACGCTCTCGAGTGACGATGAAGCAGCGCCGAAACCCGCTCCTGGGAAAATTAAAACTAGGCGAAAGGAGTTTATGGTGCACTCGGATAGCGGGAACGAGGTACAGGCTGATGCATCGGTTACTAGACGATTGGCCCAAAATATGTTATCAGCTGGAGATGAGGACAACCGAGGGGCCGTTGCTCTTAAGGAGCAAGCTTTAAAGGATATTAGCGTCGTTCTAAACGTAGCTACCAAGTCCAAACACCTTAAGGGCACGTTTCAGCGAGCTCTTAATGAAGCAGCCACATCCATAAAGGTTGCGGTGGAAGCCTTGCACTCGCGTTCGTCTACGAATGAAACCAGAAAGCTGGAGGATGCTAACTCACGCCTGCAGGGCGAGGTGGCGGAACTTCGCCAGGAGATATCACAGCTCCGCAAAGAGCTGGCAGAGATAAAAGGTAGGCAGTCACAAAGGGTACCTGAAGCATCAGAGCAAAGGGTCGCAATGTCTGAAGAACTGACGCAAGTTATAATGATGCAAGTGGGGAGTGTGCTGAATGAGCGATTGGAGGCTCTTGAAAAGCGAATTCCCCCACCTCCCTCTGCTGCCATCCGCAGCTACTCGGAAGTTGTGGCAATTGAAAGGCCACCTAAGGGTCAAGAAACTCTAAGAGTGGAGTCAGCCTCTAGAGCGGAAACTGGAGGCTCAAAGAAGAGAGGCACCAAGGCGAAAAAATCGGTCGCAAAAGTGGCTGATAACTGCCCTCCCGTAGTGGGTCCAGCACCCAAGGAAGGCAAGGAAAACGAGTGGGTGACAGTCACAAAGCGGGGAAAGAAAAAGGTACCCCCAGGCAAAAGGAAGGCAAAAGAGTGTCCCCAGGGTAACACAGCCAAATCCAAGCCCAATAAGAAAGCCTCAGTAAGGCTACGCCCTCCTCGATCCGCGGCCGTAGTTATTACTCTGCAACCTGAGGCGGAGAAGCGAGGAGTGACGTTCGCCAACGTCTTGGCGCAAGCTAGGGCTGGGATAGACCTTTCCAGCCTGAATATAAGTGGGCTTAGGTTCCGAACCGCTGCTACTGGAGCCCGAATATTGGAAGTACCAGGGGCCCTGAGTGGCGATAAGGCAGATACCCTCGCTCAAAAGATAAGGGAGACGCTTGACGAGGGTGACGCCATCATATCCAGACCTGTAAAATGTGCTGAGATGCGCATCACAGGTTTGGACGACTCGGTCACTCCTGAAGACCTAACCTTAGCCATAGCTCGTGACGGTGGGTGCCACAAAGAAGCGGTGAAAGTAGGAATCATTCGTCCTACTCCTCGGGGAACTGGTTCCGTGTGGGTGCGGGCCCCTGTGGCTGCTGCCAAAAAAATTGGCACTAACGGCCGGGTTCTCGTTGGCTGGGTTTCGGCTGGAGTAGAATTGCTGCAGCCTCGAGTTATGCGGTGTTACCGGTGTCATGAAAGTGGGCACGTAAGAGCCAAATGCACCGCAGAGGCTGACCGCAGCAATGACTGTTATCGTTGCGGGAATCTCGGTCACAAAGCTGCTGCGTGCACGGACACTCCAAGCTGTTCGCTTTGCGCAGCGGCGAACCGACCGGCACAGCATCGTATGGGAAGCAAAAAATGCTGCCCTCCCAAACCGAAGAGAAAAGGCGTTAAGGTAGCCACAGTGTCTGATACATCAGCCCAGCTAAGCAGCGCCTGTCCCCCTACTGAGGAGGGCAATGAGGAGAAAGTAGTCACTAGGCCAACCTAGGTATGGCCCACCGCATACTACAGGCAAATATCAACCATTGCCGAGCTGCTCAGAACTTTCTCGTTCATAGCATGACGGAATGGTTGATAGAAGTAGCGGTGGTGGCGGAACCCTATTTCGTCCCGCCCTTGAACAACTGGGTAGGGGACCAGGATGGCCTAGTTGCTATTACGATCTCCAGATCACTTCGTGTGCCATCTCTGACCACGATAAAGAGAGGCAGGGGCTACGTGGCAGTCTGGTGGCGAGACTGTCTACTCATTGGAGCCTACTTCTCGCCCAATAAACATCTGGCTGACTTTGAGGCATTTCTGGGCGAGTTGGAGGCCCTACTGGGGCAAATTCGGACTCACCGCGTGCTCGTCCTTGGGGACCTCAACGCTAAATCCAAGGCTTGGGGTTCCCCAAGGACTGATGCCCGCGGCGAGGTCTTGGAAGAATGGGCGACGACGACCGGCCTCTTGGTGTTAAATCAGGGGTCGATAAACACATGTGTGCGGCAGCGGGGTGGCTCAATTGTGGACGTATCGTTCGCATCCCCCGCTGTAGCAAACATCGTCCGGGGCTGGAATGTTCTGCAAGGGGTGGAAACATTGTCGGACCATTTACTCGTATATATTCGGTTCGACATTTTCACCTCGGCAGAACACCCGGACCGTCGTCGCTCTGGAAGGTCAGCGCCTAGATGGGTGCTGGGGAGTCTCGATAAGGCTGTGTTGGCTGAAGCTGCCATCGTCCAGGCCTGGCTTGCTCCACCAGAACATGTGGAGGTTGAGAGGGAAGCGGAGTGGTTCCGGGATACTTTGTCGCAAATTTGTGACGCAAGCATGACCCGGGCCAAGCCGCATCCTCCAAGGCGTCGGCTGTACTGGTGGTCCCACGAAATCGCAGAGCTTCGCTCTCACTGCACTGTGGCGAGACGCCAGTATACCAGGCACCGCAGGTTGCGTCGTCGCAACAACGATCATGACGCAGTGGAGCAGCAGCTGTATGCGGTCTATCGAGAGCGACGGTTGACCCTACAGCTGTCCATAAGCCGGGCCAAGGAAGAAGCGAAGATGGAGCTTCTCCAGACGCTAAGTCGCGATCCGTGGGGGCGGCCTTATAAGATCGTAAGGGGGAAAATGCGCCCTTGGGCGCCCCCACTGACTGAGACTCTCCAGCCCCAGCTACGTGAGGAGGTTGTTTCCACTCTGTTTCCAGCCAGAGTGGCACACTTTCCTCCGACAATGGCATCTCCCGATTATTCCTCAGGATCGGAGGAGATAGAGGTGCCAAAAGTGTCGGAGGAAGAGTTGGGTGCGGCCATCTCAAGGCTCCGGGGCAAAAATAAAGCTTCGGGGCCGGACCGCATACCTGGCCGCGCCTGGGTGCTAGCTCTTAAGGAGCTAGGGGACCGGTTCCGCAGGCTACTTGACGCCTGTCTGGAGTCGGGACTGGTCCCAAGGCAGTGGAAGACGGGCAGCCTAATCCTCGTAAAGAAGGAGGGGCGCCCCGCAGAGTGTCCTTCGTCGTATAGACCTTTGGTGATGCTTGATGAGTCCGATAAACTCTTTGAGCGTATAGTGGCAGGTCGGCTCATCAAGCATCTAGGAGAGGTGGGTCCCAACCTATCCGGCAACCAATTTGGTTTCCGGGAGGGCCGTTCGACCATCGATGCAATTATGCATGTAAAGGCCCTCTCGGAAGAGACGGTGGCCCAGGGTGGGGTGTTACTGGCAGTGTCGCTCGACATTGCGAACGCTTTTAACTCCCTGCCATGGGCCAGCATTAGAGAGGCGCTGAAGTTCCATAGGGTGCCTCCCTACCTCAGCCGGATCGTTGGTGCTTACCTGTCCGAGAGGTACGTAAAGTATCCCGGACGCGAAGGACACTCACTCAGTCGGGAGATGACATGCGGTGTTCCACAGGGGTCAGTTCTTGGCCCGCTTCTGTGGAACATTGGATACGACTGGGTATTGCGGGGTAATCTTCCTCCGGGTGCTTCCGTGACCTGCTACGCGGACGACACGCTGGTCACTGCCCGGGGGAGAATCACCCTCCTGAAAAAACCGCAGAGGGTGATGGCCGTTGGGGTCATCCGTGGATACCGCACCATCTCCTTTGAGGCGGCGTGCTTACTGGCAGGGTGCCCTCCTTGGGATCTGGAGGCGGAGGTCTATGCTACGATGTACCAATGGCGCAGAGACCTCCGGCTCCGGGAGGAGCATCCAACGCCCAAGGAGGCAGAAGAGCGGAAGTTCCACGCTCTACAGTCCATGACTGCAAAGTGGCAGGAGAGGCTGGCTGAACCCACGGCTGGCCTCAGGACTGTGGAGGCTGTCCGCCCAGTGCTTGAAGACTGGACGGACAGGCGGCATGGGTCATTGACCTTCCGGCTGGTGCAGGTGCTCTCGGATCATGGATGCTTCGGGAAGTACTTGTGCCGCATAGCCGGAAGGGAGCCAACCACCCAGTGCCACCATTGTAGCTGCGACGAAGACACGGCGCAGCACACATTGGAGGAGTGTCCAGCTTGGGACAACCAGCGCCGTGTCCTCGTCGCTGTAGTGGGGCCAGACCTCTCCCTCCCGGCCGTAGTGAAAGCCATGGTCGGGAGCGAGAGGTCTTGGAAAGCGGTGAAATCCTTCTGCGAGGAAGTCATCTCGCGGAAGGAGGCTGCGGAGAGGGAGAGAGAGAAAACCTCTGACCTCCCTATCCGCAGCCGGAAAACCGGGCGTAGGAGAAGGGTTCCTCACGCCCATCTCCTACCTCCCTAACAGAGGCAATGGTGCAGGATACGGGGGTATCCTGTGCCAAAATAAGAAGCCTCGAGGTGGCGCGCGCGGTGTTCCCGCGCGCACCTCAAAGACGGAGGGATGGAGAAACTCCAGCTCCATCCCAAACAGAGACGGGCCCTGCTGTGGGCAGACGCCGCCAGGACCTCGGACGAATGCTACGAGCGCACCCGCAGTCCTGGCAAAGGGCGTACAGAGGAACACCGTGGGGTTTTAGCCGGTAGGAGTCCGGCATATCCTCTCAGCTGCCCCCGCACAGAGAGGAACCCATGAAGGGTTTCCCCACGAAAAAAAAAAAAAAGGTATAAAAAATATAAACCAATGTTTTTGCCAAACTAAGCTTTTGACATTAAATCGACACAGGTTTAAATATATGTCTATTGACTATTCAAATCTGTCTGTATTGAAGAAAAACTGCTGGAAGAAATTCGAAAAACACATAACGATTTCACTACATTTGCTGCCAAAAAACTATTAAATGTTCTCCACAATGGTTCTGCGTAATACTTTCAAAATGCCACTTATCACATTCGGAACAATTTTATTTAAACGTGCGGCCATTTTTAATTTCGGTAATTGGTCTCTCTACGTTTTAAAATTGAGCGTCATTTCGGCTGTCTGAGCTTGTAGAAAATGTTTGTTTAAATTTACCTTCCTATATTTATTTTATATTTAATACCAACATTTTAATGGCAGCATAAATAATATTGGAACATGTAATGTTTCGTATACGCTATGTCAGTAAAAATCTGCTATCTGAAGTAGCAACAGCGTGGTGGAATGCATTTTAAATAATAAGTTTTTCCAATTTCAGAGGAGAATTCCATATTTTATATTCAGAAATTAAGATGACCAACTTTAAGCGGGTAAGGTGTAAGTATATGTGCTCTTATGTAAAATTAAATTCTGATCACAATATTGTTATAAACGCTATAAAATAGCGATATAGGGCACATTTGAATAATGAATTGTTCAAGATTCATCCGATTAGAGCTATTTTTATAATATGCAGGTAGCAAACGGACATGAAGTCCACTTAATCGTTCATGGAAATCTATAGTCAACCCTATATAAGATCTTACTATTGGTTTGCCACAAATGTGTTGTTACCCTTAAGGACTAAGCTGAAACGCTTCGAATAAATACTACGCATTTCAGACTTGAAGCCAGTAACGCATAACATTGCTGCAATTAGGCAGAATTAAGTTTAGCGAAAGTTACCGACATAGCTCTCAAAATTAGTAAGCTGAAGTGGCAATGGGCAGGCCACATCGTTCGTAGGACAGACACGGACAATGGAGACCACGTCTTGGCAAAAGGAGTGCAGGCCGCCCCCTGACCAGGTGGACTGATAACCTGAAGAAGACGGCGGGTAACCGCTGGATTCAGATGGCCCAGGATCGGTCGAAGTGGCGAAAATTAGGGCCTATGTCCAGCAGTGGACTTTCAAAGGCTGATAGATGGATGGATGGATGAAGTTTAGCGGTGGTACTTCCGGTGTCGGATCACAAGGAGTTCTGCAATAGCGGTTTAGAGTTTATTAAAATTTGATTACGAAAAATACATGTATAGGCTATAGGTACACCACATCGTCCCTGTAGTTCCGGGATCAGAATAGGGCTACGGCAGCCCTTGCCTGTTGTAAGAGGCAACCAAAAGGGGTGGGAGCTCGAACCATTCGGTCAGGCGATCCCGGGAAGGACGGCGGTATGTGTGGTCGCATACCGCCGTAAAGACTAGACGGAGCGGTGGGGCCAGCCGCAAATTTGGGAGGAGAGGAGCCCGATGGGGCAATGCGCTCAGAGGATTTTGGTTGCGGTCGTTTCGAGGTCTCGGAATCCTCTTTATAGCGCCAAGGACGCACACCGGGGGTTTTAGTGCGGTAAAAATCCCACATAACCCTGCGTCGCTCCCACGGCGTCGGGTAGCTTTTGAAGGTATCCCCCTCGAGAACAAAAAAAAATAGGCTATACACCACTTAGACAATATCGTATCGTGCTGAGCCTAACATGATTATAAGCAACACATAGAATATAGCCACGGTTTACAGGATAACCGCAGGGGGCGTCGTGGCGTCGACAACGCAGACCGCAGCGCTGTCCGCGACATATGTACGCGAAATATAGCAGATACACTGCAATGTTACTCATTTAATATATATGCAAAAAAGCAGCGACTGTTTTGAAACTAGTGGTTGTTCCGAATTTTGCCTTTCATGGTTATAATGCTTTGAGGTTAGAACATCGGTTATTAAGGTAATGTACTTATGTACGTTTAGAAATTAGATTTTTTATTATTCGCTCACTTGCTACATGACAATTGTGTTTCTTCTTTCATAAGTGTATCATATAGGGTAGATTTTTAATTTAGGTACTAACCCTACTTTCTCAGTCAATCATTAAAATATTATATGAAGAGGTACAACCCATTATTGTCCCAACGCTGGGCACGGATATTCTCTCAGAATAAGAGAGTTTTAGGCCATAATCCACCGCGCTGGCCAAGTGTGACATTATATGAAGATTCATTGCGATTTAATTAGCGTAAAAAAAAGCACGCAACGGTTGTACCCTCACAGGGCAAGAAAAAGGCCTTAAAGATATACAAGCATTTGACCAACGTGGTAGACTTAGATCCTTTCACCCATAGAGGAGGTCGATATTCTGCAACAAGATAGAAATACGTATGCGATGTGTTATGGAGAATCTTTCCGTCCATTCATAGGTTAAGGAAGGCACCATCGTAACACGCTGGTGTTGAAGCTCATGTCACAAAGATACGGAAGGAATTACAATTTAGTCATCAAAGATTGAAGTTTTATAAGGAAATTCAAGTACAAGAAAAAAAACTTCATTTTCCTTCTTTTAAATTCAAGTCGATTTCCGATCTTACTTGAGTTAGGATTTACAAATAAAGATATTACTGGAAAGGTAGATTCTGAATTCTGATTAGGTGATATTTTTTATCTGTGTAACAATTGGGCAAGAGTCCGTCCCGACCTTAATGAATATCAAGGTTTACTTGATTTCGTTTGATATTCCTTTACCCTCATTTGTAGGCTTGGCACGCATCACTCGGCCAATTTATCAGAATCCCTCGGCAATATGAAAAATCAAGTATTTTGATAGTCCAAAAAGGAGTTCTGGATTGAGGTTTCCTAACGCCGGGTATAACGAATTGGCGCAGATGTCAGGCGATGGCCTGAATCTAAAATAACCGGGAATATTGAAGTTATGTAAGATCTCTGCCATACCCATATCTTATTTAAATGCTCGTTTCATATTTTATACATTGTTCTTTTTATTTACTTTTAACGTGAGTTATTCATAGATTCTTCAGATCATTATTTTTTGATCAATTCATTCAATGATTAAATCGTTAGCTCTTTTATTAAATCAATTAAAATGTTGATTCTTTTCAGAAGTATTTTTACTCATATGTGCATATTAATATCACTACTTTATAACTTGTTTTAATTTCAGAAAAAAATGCACTAGATCTCCATAACATACGTATTTTATAAAAATCGATCATATACAACTTAAAAGCATTTTTATAATATGGAAGTAGCAAATAATAATGATATTGTTGGATTCAAGTGATGGTAAGTGATCACTGACGAAAATAGACATATGCAAAAAATCCCAAACAACAGTAGAGTCCATTATACACAGAAATATCGACAAATTACAATATCAATCCTAAAATCCCTTATACAAATTTCTCACACAAATGCTCAGTGTTAAGTTGAAATTTCCAATTCATCGAATTCATCGTAAACGCGAGTATGGATACATATTACAGTGGTGCGAAAGAATTCTAAGAGGGTCTTAGCGAGCAAAGCCTTTTTACCCCATATTTGTCGGCAAACCTGTCTCGCCGATCAAACAACATATCCGATGGAAATATTTGCTCGTGTCGCTCGACATTCCTCTTCTGAATCTGCCTAAGATTCAGGCGATCAACTTTAATACACCCTGAGTACATTCATTCAATTTTAAAATACATTCACCTTTATCATCATCAGAATCAACAACTGATACCATACAAAAATTAAGCGCGACTTGAGTCACTGTGAACTAAATGCACGAGCGCAAGATCATATCGGCGACAGTCGACTGACGGTGACATCGACCGACTATCGTGGTAGCTCATGACAGGCGGCAACAGTCACTGATAATAGATTGCGAAAATTGTTGGCCACCTCTGATGATCGGCGACAATAATCAGCAATCTGTGGCAAGCGTCTTAAAAAAATTAAAACGCTCTCCACACTCATAGTCCCACTCCTGGGTCGAGGGTGCCATGGACACACACAAAGGCGAATACACAAGAACAAGAATCTAAATTCATTATTCAGATAACTGTCTGGCTGGGAATCGAACCCGGGACCCACTGCGTCAGACCGCACCGAATCGCTGCGCCACCCGGGTAGTCGGGCATCTAAAACCATGTCAACGACTTTGTAAAGGAAGATGCACCTTTTTCAATAAGGATTTTTATCGCCTTAAGATATGTGAAGTAAACTATTGCCACAGCCACATACGAGCAGCCAAAATTAGTGCCAATTATTTTTCTAGGACAGTCCCGCACTCACAACAAATCACTTTATAACATAAGAAAACGCTGTCAGTTTCTCCCTTAGAACCGCGTTCTAAGACCGGAGTGTAGTATTCAGAATGTTTTCACTTTTCTACGCCGTTGAGCCGAATGCCATGAATACATACAGGAAACTTTAAAAGTGGGAATCATCCGGGCGACGGTAGTTTGAAATTTTAACATTGCATTTCTTTACTTTCCTCGGTGTGAATAATGCTCTCTCAACTGGAAGTTTTCGAATTGCAAATTTGAAGACGGTGATAACTGCACATATAGCAATATTTTGTATTAAATTTTATTCAGATGGAACATGATGTTTTGACATTTTCTAAATTATATTTTTCTGTTCAACTATTTAATATATGTAATACTAGCCGAACCCCGCAACTTCGCCCGCGTTTATTTTTCTACAAAAAAAGGAACCTACTTATATGTTAATCCAGAGTATCAGCTAACTCCCTACCAAATTTTATGAAAAACGCTCCGGCCGTTTACACGTGAAGAAATAACAAACATAAACACTCACAATTTTTCACCTTTATAATATGATTATATACCAATTCGCACTTGGCCAGCGCGGTGGACTATGGCCTAAAATTCTCTCATTCTGAGAGAAGACCCGTGCCCAGCAGTGGGACAATAATAGGTTGTACCCATGATTATATAAAATGAAATCTTAAACAGACCAACAAAACTTGAAACTCTCATCAACGAACAAAGACTGAAAACTGCAGCAAGTTCACTTCACAGCCAGAGGACACTATCTGTTCACGGCCCAGTACTTCCACGCCAATTAAAGCGAGGGGCAATCGTACCTTGCAACAAAGGAAATTTTAGATTCAGCCACTTAGACTGCATTTGCTTTGAGGGGAATACATCCAGTGACGTTTCTTTTAAGTTTGAGTTGTACATTTTAAAAGGACTTTAATATATTTAATGTGATGATAGTTATTTGAAGTTTTTCTTAGAAGTTTTTCTTTGACGACCCGCGTGGCCGAACGGTTACCATACCGGGGTGACGCGCAGTGGGTCCCGGGTTCGATTCCCGGCCAGACAGGTATCTGAATGATGAGTTTAGATTCTTGTTCTGGGTTTGGGTGTTTGTGTATTCATCTTTGTGTGTGTCCATGGCACCCACGACACAGGAGAAAATCCTACTGTGGGGCTATTGGTGTAGAAAGCGTTTTTTTTTTTTTCTTAGTCAATTATAGCGAAGGCTACTCGTAATTATTACAAAGATCGAAATTTTTGATTCAAACACTTAGATAGTTTTAAGGTTCCGTATACAAAAGGTAAAATTACAGGATTACTAAGACTCCGCTGTCCATCTGGCCGTCTGTCCGTCTGTCCATCTGACCGTCTATCTGTCTGTCCATCTGGCGGTCTGTCCGTCTGATCGTTTGTCCGCTGTGTGTCCGTCAGTCTGTTTGTCTCTCCGTATGGCCGTCTGTTCGTCTGTCCATCTGTCTATCTGTACATGTCTATCTGGACTGTATCTCATGGTTCATGATAGCTAGGCCGTCGAAATTTTCCCAGATTTTCTTGTATTCCTATGTCGAATTGTTAGTCGATACAGTAAAACAACTAAAATATTTCGGACAAATGATAATCCGCCTCGATTTACCTGTAGTCAATGAAGAATACAAGCCTGTGTAGCATCCCACCCAGGATGTAATGGGTATTTAATCATCCATGTATTTTGTTATAGTATCCACAATATTATTGTAAATTTTGAATATAAAAAGTATTTTACTTCGGTGGTTGAAATGATGTATGATATGTAATATTAATATATCTTTAAATACTTTTGTAAATAAAATTGTAAATGACAACTTTAATTTTCTTATAGATATAAATATTTTTGCGAAGTTGAATTGAAAATCTGGAATGGTATTGTTTTAATTGGTTGTTTGATGTTTCTCGGTTCATATCCGTAAAGATTCAGACGTCTTAATATTTCATTAATATTTAACAACACATCAGATTTGATAGAAAAAGTTATAAATTGCGTTTTATTATGTATTTCTTGCATCCTGACAAGAAACAGTAAGAATTGCTATATTCTTCCAGTATAACTGGTGTTTTAAGCACAGATCTGGTGCCAAAACCAATACCGTGAGTGGCCGCATCGTTGTGTCTTCAACTGCAACTTTGATGGCTCCGACCATTTACACGGTGACCACAATGTTGCGGTTACGGCGTGCTCAGCCAGATTATGCTGGTTTAACTTTGTTGGCTAATACTGCGAACAGACAGCACTAACTCTTGCAACATTCTTGGACCTTCAGATAGATTTATTGTGAAGTATTTTGTACTAAACACTGTTTCATATGATATAGAAAGTAATATGACTGATATTTCAGGATAAAATGTATCGTTCAAGTCATTCTAGTGGGACATATCATCTAAATTTATGTTTGAATCTGTAGTTATAAAATATAGCTGAACTCTAAACTTCTTTAACACAATTTATACTTTATCGCATGCCTTGACCGTAAAGAAAAACATCCATGCTTCCGTTGGCGCATGAGCTGGTTGTCCAACTGATTGCTATTGCCGCCCGTGAATATCTGCGAGTAAATTCGTTCTGTATACGAGAGCTCTATTAAAAATCAATCACAGTAAGATAATCGTCTTATGTGAAAGAAACCCGGTAACCAAACCGTTCCAAATGCAAGAACTGCAATGGAATGAGCTTCCTCCTGAGGTATACCCGGAGCGCTATGACATGGGGTTCTTCAAGAAAAGTGTAAAAAGAGCCCTCCTTCAAAGCTGGCGGTGCATTGGTGACTCTTCTAGTGTTGCAAATGTCCATAGGCGACGGTGGCTGTTTTCCGCCAGATGGCCTGTCTGCCTAATAAAGAAAAAGCGTTTCGGTGGTACCTCCCCGGACAAATTACTCTGGTTCTATCTCGCATCTTTGATCAAACCCATTACAGTTCCTCTAGCAAAAACGCTTTACATAAAGACTCATGATATACTCTAAAGCCATTTCCACTGTGTTTGAACTACCAACTTCACCACAATGTTTGTTAACTGAAACGTTCGTAAAGTTCAAACTAACTTTTATACGAGCACTAGAAGCAGAATCCATTAAGTAAAGATTTTTATTCGTCCGCTCAGAACTGGATTACTCGTACGTATATGGATTCGGTCAACTCTGTTGGTATAAAGTAACTATTTTATTTGAAATTTTAAAGTCCATGTTACAAGTTTGTTATTCTACGTCGTAAAGTTTCCGGCTTAGTTATACTATGTTATATTATTATGTTATTCATGAAAATATTGTGAATTGAATCACCCTTTATTTACAAGATTATATTCTGAGATGAAAATCGACTCTAGCAGTATGGTTATGAAGAGTTAATAGGGAAGATTTTTTTATAAGAACAATAAATTAACTACAACCTTGTACAAAATTAAGCTACGCGGGGCGTAGTTAAGATTCACTTGGGTGACCGCTATTAGTTAATGTCATGCGCGCTAACGTACTTCACCAGCTATTTTATTCTGTTAGCCAATGCTGTCTTCGGATAATAACAGTTTGATCTTATCGGAGGCTTCATAAGTAGTTTGTAATAAACATCTAACTTTAGTTGTTCTCTGGTTTCTGACCTCTGGACCGTACGTTTCTCCACCCATTCACAGTAGAGCAACATAGTAGAGCTAAAGGACGACCCGTGGCGGAGCGGTTACCATACTGGTCTCACGCGCAATGGGTCCCGGGTTCGATTCCCGGCCAGACAAGTATCTGAATGATGAGTTTAGATACATGTTCGGGGTCTGGGTGTTCTGTTTGTGGAATGTCTTATGTGTGTCCATGGTACACAGGAGAAAATCCTAGTGTGGGGCTATGAGTGTAGAAAGCGTGTTTTCTCTAGCCATATGGCGAGACTTATGCCCAGAAATGGGAAATAAAAAACGATGCAGTTAACTAGGAAGATATAGTATTGAAGTTGACGGTAAACTAGATGTAAAACTAGTGTTCATTTTTGAATTTGGCCTAAAAAGAACAAAAATTGTGCCTTACTTATCTCGAATTTACTCTATTTTCCCTCACATTACGAATTATAATCCATTTATTAATAACATACCTCACACAAATTATATTTTCTACAAAACGTTTCCGGTATGAAAAGCTCGACGCTTTTGTATGAAGTGACGTTTGAAAATATTAACTCCCGAGTTTATGGGCGCACATCATGCCAGCGGAATGGTGACCACTCGCATGACAGTCCCCCGTTTGATTCGCTCGGTGGTATAATGCAAAAGAGATTTTCTTTTGCAAAAATAAAAAATACATAACTCAGGTTGTCGTATCATATGATACAGATAGACATATGATATTAGGATTATGAATATTTACATCACATTTTTTTTTTGTTTTCGACCTCATAAGGCCTGGATTATATACATTTCCGGAACTAATTGTAATAAATGATTATTATTATTTTACTCGTACGTATGCTTTAAACATTGCGTATATGGTATTTTAGTGTTTATTTATAACTTTATTTATTTATTTAAAATGATCACCAACATAATGTACCTACACCAAATTAGGCCAAACAACATAAATTATAGATAAAAGAACATTACAATTATAGGTGAAGACAGATAGCGTACGACAATAGCAAATAATACGAAGAAATAAAAAAATAATCAGAGCATTAATTCGAAAAAAAAATTACAAATACTTCAAAAATTCAAATAATAATAATATTAATGTCAAAAAAAAGAATAGGTATAATACTAATAATAGATTATTGAAAATGTCAAAAAATATTATACATTATACATTATATAGGTCTTGATTAAATATACTAGTAAGGAACTAGTAACTTTATTAGTATACATGCACATTTTTAATCAAAATCTATTTTTTTTTTCGTTTTTTTCTATTTTAAAATTTCAATTCAATATAATACCGCTTTCGATGATATCTACTTTTTGTAAAAGTCGTCTGAGAGAGAATGCCTATGGCATTAAGTCCGCCTCTTACCACTTTAGGTATATAAGCATAAATAAACAGGTATACCAGATGGTACCCCAGGATGAGAAGAGGAATCTAAATTTACAGTTAACATTTAATAAAGAGCCAAAGATTATTCTAGGGATGCTGGGAAACCTGGAGCCTTCCACATTGACACGCAAGATGATTACTGTACTTTAAGAATAATACCACACGAGTTAATATGTTAAGTATATATTAAGCCTTCGTTATACCACTGTTGTCAAAAACCTATTCAAATATAAACTGAAACATGAAAGGAGAATTATAGTAATAAATTTTAAGGAATGTATTTATTTTTGTTGGCCTACGGGGCACCAAATTTTTTTTAATTACAACTTATTAAGTATACCACCGGATCGTAACACGATCTTAACTAAGGCCCGGCAAGAAATTCAGCGCGTTTTTCTTTCTTCTTTATATTTTTTATCATTTTATATCATCTTGTTTTTGACATGGGGTACATTAAAACAAAATTCTTAAATCTTCTGGAATACAATTAATGTACTTATATAAAATTACAAACATTAGCATAATGAAGTAAAAATCATAATGCGTTTTAACATATATACCTATTACGTATTAACGTAATAATATATATTTGCTTATTCCGCAATTTCTTGATTTCCTCTAAAATTATTAGAACGTGGTTAAATAATTTTACTTATACGAGTTTATTAATTTCCTTCCCAAGGCAAATGTTTGCCAAACCTCTAAATTAATCGCATTTCTCGTAACTTGTACTGCGCACGAGCTTCAATATTAACTCAGGTTTCTAGGTTTATGGCTTTATAACGACGCGCTAAGCAGTGAAATATGTGCATGAAAATGTGTCGCATGATTATTTTATTGTAGCTGCTTTTCTTTATTACATTGAAGAGCTTTAGTTTTGTTAATGCGGTAGCGGCATTTGGTTTATTGAGACGTTGGTTTGCGTTAAGTTTTGGGTATTGTTTAAGGAATGATACGATTCTTGGTGGGAGTATATTAGGTTTCCAGAAAGAAATAATTATTTATATTTTTGTCTAGTCATTTCGGCCATACCTTGTAAATTACTTTGCAATAATGGGGATTAATGTAAATAATGATAGTTTTGAGGCGTAAGAAACTCGTATTAAGGCCCTGTTTGAAGAATTGAAAATATAGGCTATTTTCCACAAATAAAAATTATGCATCGCAAATAATATCGTTTGCAATCAAAAATATCCATATCGCCCGTCTCCGTTATCTTTGCTTATAGCTAACTTATTTCATACATTACCATATACCTACATACTTCAATTGTTGTCATACCTCGTATAGTGTAACTTAAAATGTACCAATAAATATTGGAGTAAAATAGTTAAAAATGACAAACGTAGCTACAACACGTTACCAAAATTGTGCATCGATTTTACTGACGCAAATTCACAGGCGCTCCTGTATGCTACGTGGGGAACTTGTGCCGCGATGAAATCTAATTTCACCTTCCCACTAGCGTATAGCAAACTTGAAACAACTGCATTCGACAAGGCGAATTTCAATACGTAGCTACCTGCTATCAGACACGCGACAACTCGAGTTAGCCCGAAGTTCGAGACTGAGGTTCCTAGTCAACTATCGTGGTTCGAACAATTCGAATACAAGTTGGAACGCTCTAGCTAGATTAAGGGAAGTTCGACGAATTTTGGCGGCATTCGACAAACTTCAACACCAACTGTTTGAATAGCAAAACAATGCGATGCGCTCGTTTTTGTTTTTGTTAATTGGAAATTGTTGCAGACAAGGAAACACTGCAGATATCTATATATTTACATTTCCTTTCTATCAATACGCAGTGCTAGCGAGATGAAGTATGAATTGGGAATTGTTGGGAAGACAATAGTGTTTGAATATGAAGTTTTGTTAAAGACATAAGCTAAACTAATGTAATGTAATATAATGATAATATTTATTTTAAACTGAAGTAACTAGTAACTTTACGTAGTTTATGCGAGGTGACTATATTACATCTATCTATGACGTACGACCCGCGTGACTGAGCGGTCACCATACCGGTCTGACGCGCAATGGGTTCCGGGTTCGATTCTCGGCTAGACAGGTATCTGAATGATGCATTTAGATTCCTGTTCTGGGTCTGGGTGTTTGTGTATTCGCCTTTGTGTGTGTCCTTGGTACCCACGAAATGAGTGTAGAAAACGTGTTTTCTGTTTTTTCATTTAGTTCGGTGTGGACATAAAGTCTAGGGCTGCCAAACGTATTTATTGTAGTAAATGGACTGACAGTGCTTGCAGCCGTCAAAGATTTGAAAATAATCCGACGCGGTGGAGCATTATAATTTTGAGAGTTTGATGGGTTGTCGCACAGCTAACAAACTAGTAGGGATCAGTATGATAAGGCACCATGCTACAACGTAATAATACGCTGTAATTCACTACATCTACCATATTTTTACGTATGTATACGCTGATCGCGTCAACGTGTTAAGCAGCTTTCACTTTATAAAAAAATACAATTTGAATTTGGCCACTAAACGCTTAATGGCCGTATGAATAAAATACGAAAATTATTAACCCCAAAATGCTAGTCATCGTTGCACAGTTAGTTAATACCGATGATTGGCAAACAAATTGCTCGCTAAATTCCCGCAATTCGTAAAGCGGCTGTCGTCGCCAGTACATACGTCGCTAATGCAGATTGCATTCTGTGGCTGCGGTGCGTCTAAACGGAATGTTAAATGAGTTTTGTAATTATTCGCAATACGAAGGTAATGATTAAGGTATTAGGTACACATTTTGCCCCTGTGGGTGCTTGGTCTTAGTTCGGTACGGAGCTGAAGCCTAGGGCTGCCTTACTATTGTAATTAATGGTATATTGGTCTGTACTTCTGGTCTGTAGAATATACTACTGAAAAAATTGGGTGTATAAAGTTTGCAGTTTGGAAAAAAAAATAAGTATTATTTTTCACTAATAAATTTACCAGTTACATAGAATCAGTGGAATTACCTGTTAAACCATAAACTTGTAAAAAGCCCAACCTGTATTCATTACAAAATTGGTTGAAATTTATAATCACTACAAAAACCACACCTTTTGTATAACTTAACAGGTGAACCAGCAGTTTGATTAGGGCAGCGGTAGTACCACCGCTACACCTATTTCTAGCCTGAAGAAATTCTACGTTACGGTGGAAGGATATTGCTCACTTACTTTTACAAAATACGCCCATCGTAGTCCTCGGTAGCAGCAACGCACCTGTGATTGACATCAGTTAAAACAATTTTCTATGTGAAGTTGCTTAAAGTTGTCCATGAGCGCCATCAGCTACTTACTATCAAGTGGACGGCACGCATTTGCACGATTGAAGTAATCGTTTAAATTAATATTATTTGGGACAATAACGATAAATTGAACGATTATTGAAATTATTGTTTACTTGCTAATCTGTCATAATCTATGTAAATGTTGTACAGTTAATAATAAAAAAACGCACTTTATCAATCTTTAAAACAACAAAATCGTAAAAGATAAACGAAATGTAACTAATTCGATCCTAAAATCTCCATTACCGGGTTAGTTCGGTACACGGATATCCGTGTGTACATTGTAAAATTAATAAATTCGAATAATAACTTCCACTTTATTTAATACGTGCTCTTTTTTCGTAAAACAAACGGAACGTAACTAATTCGGTCCTAAAATCTTCATTACCGGGTTAGTTCGGTACACGGATATCCCTGTGTACATTGTACAATTAATAAATTCGAATAATAACTTCCACTTTATTAAATACGTGCTCATTTTTTCGTGAAACAAACGAAATGTAACTAATTCGGTCCTAAAATCTCCATTACCGGGTTAGTCCGGTACACGGATATCCGTGTGTACACGGGTAACTCGAGAGGCTGAAGTATCTTCGTAACAGAGATTTGGGGTCTTCACGACTAATATTTACTCTGGCCCGGCCGAAATATCAGATAATGTATTTGGATTGCAATATCAACGAAAACGAATTATACCTACTACGATCCGGATATAACAAAATTTGAAGGGGTCTTACGTTGAATTTGGTTTCTGGTTAGACCAAAACGAAGTTAGGAAAGTTTTGCGATGTTATCCGTAATGGATTGGTGTTGGGATATTTTCGGTGTTATGGAAATAGGTAACAGATATACAGCACTTTGAATTAAGTGGTCATAACCGTGTATCTTTATAGTTACGTATCATATATCATTTATGTATTACTGCTGGGTGAAAGTGTTCCTTTTCAAACGTGGAAGGTTCAATCCTACGCTACAACTGCTTCTTGGAAGTCATTTGATGAGTTTTTTTTTCAATTCATACTTGAATTGAAAAAAAGTATACTGGAAGCAGCAAACAAGTGTACATATGATTTAAGTGTCCTCCTACGCCTATAGACAGCTGCGATTAACCGTAGATAAGATAAAGATCGCAACTGGCGTCAAACACAAATATGTTGTAACTAAGGACTAAGGTGGTCGTCTCATAATTATGAGAGCTAGCCGGTAACCACAAATTTTCACTGTAAAACGCTGTACACGCTAGAATTAGGTGTGACATATGGTTCGAACGGGCACTTCCTCGGGCACATATTTTCGTCTTACCACCTTGTAACTTGAAGAAACGGATAAATGGCTAAGTTGGATATTTTTCGTTTTGCCAAGATAATTTGTATCGTGTTTGTAGAAACCGTTGAAAAATAACAATAGGAATAGAGTGAAAAACAACCAAATCAGAAATATTATAACAATATAGAAATGAGAAATGTCATGAAAAATCGTATGTTAAAAATATTTTATTGCAAACAACAGTTTGTACCTAATAAAATCAAATCAAATTTATAGAATTTGTAGACAAGTACGAGTAGGTATATGCTCATGCAAACTTATAAGGAAAAACATAAGAAAATGTAATATAATAAGAACCGCTGCGATCAGATATTATACAAACACTTCTAATGCCAATATCCGTTTCGAGCGAGTCGTGTATCTCCCGAGATTATCATAAAATATCCCGCTAACCGTCCGCTGTCGTGGGAAATCGCTGAATGTTAGTGTAAACCGAACAAACATCGCTTGTAAGTAAAGTAAATACGAAATGGACTAACGACGAGGCCCTTGCGAGTCACTGCCTTGTTGTGTTTGCGAAGTATTTTGGGCATTTTTTTACTATTTTTATAACGTTATAGTTGGTAAGCATGCAGTTTTATGAGATGGTAGAACTATTTGTGGTTATTTCTTTCACAGGCATATCGGCGGCAGTGATAACTTACCATCGAATAGATTGCATGGTCTTGAGGTATCGTATGAACCATTTTTTTAGTCTCGAGGGGGAAACCTTCGTATTTGAAAGTTTCAAAAACCAAAAAAAAACGATGCCGAATTATGTGGAATTTTTCGCAGTAAAACTTCCCAGTGGCCGTCCTCGGCGCTGCGAAGAGGACTCCGAAGGGATGCGACCGGAGTCCTATAAGTCTTATGAGCGCGTTGCGTCATCGGGTGCTACCCAGGTCAATGGCTGGGCCAACGTATCGTCTGGATTTTACGATAGTATGCGATCACACATACCGTCGTTCTTCCCAGGGTTGCCTGACTGAACGGTTCCCTCAATCTCTTTCGTCTCAATCTCACTTACGGTAGGCCCTATTCTACTTATGCCTTGCTGGGACGTGATATCGTAAGGACCAAAGAAAATAATGCCCTATAAAATTATTTCTGACGTATTATATCTTTCACATATTATGAACATATTAATAGTGGTAATTTAGTGCATAACAGAATTGGAAACTAGAAATAAAGGAAATTTTGCGACCCTTTATTATTATGTAGCATTGTACCAACTAAGATTGTGCACTAATTGAACAAATATATTCTGATTCTTATGATAAATATCAGTCAAAGGTAGATGACATAGGATATTTTTTTTCATACTAGGCATGATACAAACATGTACAAACACTTTTAAGCAATGGAATGTATTTGCAGCGAGATCTTCTGAGGATTTCAAAAATAGAAGTATAGATGCTGAGAAACTAACATGGTGGAAGATTAAAAGTTATCCCGCCAACAATCTGCTGTTAAAAGATCCTAGCATGTTTGTGTACACCGAACAAACATCCCTAGCTTGTACGTAAAGTAAACACACGCGAAATGAACTAACGACGAGACACCTGAGTCACTGCTTCCTAATTGTATTTCTTCTTTAAATTGTACAATAATTGTAAGAAATAATATAATGCAAACAAAGTGTATGAAAATATAGATAAATTGAATTTGATTGTGATGTAATGTTGTCAAACAAAATAATAAATGTAATTTAATTGTTTTTTTTTTTATTTGAACATGTATGAATTTTCGCTGCAGCAATTTTTGAAGAAGTAAAGCAAAACATTGGCAACGAATCTGTTTTATTATTTCTGATCAATATAAAAAAAAACAGCGTCTACCTGATTTAAGCAGTTACTGTTGGTCATAGACATTTATTTATCAATCGAATATGTTCAAATATCTACCTACCTCCCGGGTCGATCGCCACATCCGATCTTGCACCATTTCCCGGTTACATTGATATCACAATGCTTAGATCTAAATATTGTTAGCGTTGTGAATGTTGTTGGTTAAATTTATAATAACTTTTTATAAGTTAACATACAAGTTGGAACTCAAAGAAACGGTTTGTTATTGGCCGTTAGTTGTCTATTTACTGTAAACGATAACAACAATAATGGAAAACTAAAACAATAGATACCCATTATAAAAAGGATATTCACATGGAAATTCGAAACAAGCACGCTATTTTTCTGACGCATTGTAAAATAAAATTGCACCGTTTTGTTCGCGCTGACAATGTTCGGTAAATGTCGCGTGTTCACGCAAAATTTAACAACTGTACAATCGGTGGTGCTATTGCAACGGTTTGTAGAATATTGTGTATTGTTAACGTTGGATAAACGAACCGATACCGATAATGCAGCTCGTTAGCGCCTCGAGCTTGCGATTTGTGTTAATCTTTACCAATTTGCCAGGTGGTAGGACGTACGTATACGGTTCGTGGAGGTACAAACACTACAGGTATTTCTAGCGATTTTTGCGTTTGGGTGTAAGACTGTGGAATAATAAAGGCGATTTCTACACATACAGCGTCACACTAGACGTTTTTTACGTACCATGGGTTTCATGAAAACACACAAAAACAAATACGCAAACCCCCAAGCCTAGATCAATAAACTAATTTTATTAATCAGATTTCTGTCTGTCTAGCCTGTGGTTGAACGGGGCCCAGGATCATGAAAACTCACCGAGAACAAAAATCCAATTCCATCAATCAGATTTCTGTCTGTCTATCCTGTAGTTGAACCCGGAACCTACAGTGTATCAGAGGATCATGAAAACTCACAAAGAGAAATACGCCATCCCCAAGCCCAGATCAAAAGTCCAATTCCATCAATCAGATTTCTGTCTGTCTAGCCTGTATAGTTGAACCCGGAATCTACAGTGTATCAGAGGATCATGAAAACTCATAAAGACAAATACGCCACCTCCAAGCCCAGAACAAAAGTCCAATTTCATCAATCAGATTTCTGTCTGTCTAGCCTGTAGTTGAACCCGGAACCGTGTATCAGAGGATAATGAAAACTCATAAAGACAAATACGCCACCCCAATCCCAGAACAAAAATCCAATTCCATCAATCAGATTTCTGTCTGTCTAGCCTGTAGTTGAACCCGGAACCTACAGTGTATCAGAGGATAATGAAAACTCATAAAGACAAATACGCCACCCCAATCCCAGAACAAAAATCCAATTCCATCAATCAGATTTCTGTCTAGCCTGTATAGTTGAACCCGGAATCTACAGTGTATCAGAGGATCATGAAAACTCATAAAGACAAATACGCCACCTCCAAGCCCAGAACAAAAGTCCAATTCCATCAATCAGATTTCTGTCTGTCTAGCCTGTAGTTGAACCCGGAACCTACAGTGTATCAGAGGATAATGAAAACTCATAAAGACAAATACGCCACCCCAATCCCAGAACAAAAATCCAATTCCATCAATCAGATTTCTGTCTAGCCTGTATAGTTGAACCCGGAATCTACAGTGTATCAGAGGATCATGAAAACTCACAAAGACAAATACGCCATCCCCAAGCTCAGAACAAAAATCCAATTTCATCAATCAGATTTCTGTCTGTCTAGCCTGTAGTTGAACCCGGAACTTACAGTGTATCAGACCAACATGCCAAGGGGGCCGTGGAACTTACTTTTTGTTTTTAAACTTTGTTCTAGACCGTGGATGTTCTAAAAACACCTGCTGCCATAAACACTTTATCTTTTCTCGATTATCTGCAATAGATCACAGTAAAGTATCCCTGGGCTAACGCGAACAGAACGAAATTTTAGATATTTTTTCATCGATACTATTTCTGGTTAAATTTTGTCTGTTTTTATGATGAAAGAAGGTTGCGATAGATGCGGATGATGAGCTTTCAGCTCAACTAATCCTAAAGTCAAATGATCTCTCAACATAAATTGTATTATATATCAATCACATACAATACGATTTTTTTTTATTTCTCAAAACAATTTATTTTATAAACTGAACCGACAACGCGAATGTTCGAGAATACGATCGACAATTTCATATTTCAACAGACGTTCCTTTTTTAAACGAAACAAAAAAAAACAAGCGAAAGTTTCCGACGACGTAGCATCGTGCGAGTTTATGAAATTTTCCGACAGAGTGCGCTTAGAACGCTCGTAGGTGCACGGTGCGGAATACATAATGTAGAAATAATAATAATAACATGTGTATCACATCACACGACATTAAATTGGCTCAAAGGAAGGTTTTTGTGAAATTTGAGTTGCAAAAGATCATACAGTCTATTTAATGGAAAAAGCTAACGTGCCGTCAATATACATCTGCATTAAAGTCCAAGTCAAATTAAATTGAGCATAGGCGCTTTGCTACCTTTGAGGAATAAGATTGAATGACTCTCAAAAGTTAAGCGCTAAAGCTTTTTTTATCTGACTAAAGTAACAAACGAATATGCAGTCTACCTGATGTTAAATGGTCACTGCCGCCCATGGACATCTATAAGCAACTTCATACAGGTTCTCTCTGAAGTCAGTCACAGATGCGTCGCTTCTCCCGCTGACTATGATGGTCGCCTCAAATAAAAGTGTCCCGGCAACCAAACTCTTCCATCGACACGCAAGAAATGTTTCACGTTTCACATATTAGGTGTGGTGGTGGTACATCGAACTACACTGGTTCTACCACCTTCAAAAGTTTTTAACATTGCTGCTATCCCCTAAATGTAAAATACGCAAGATATAATGTAAGACATGTATAAGTATTCGATGGGATGGGATAAGATTCGATGGGAATCCAACACACCAATGTCTATTATGTAGCAGTTCTTGCATTTCAGTGAAAAAATGTGGCTCCTGACTCACCTTTTCGTGCGGCGAGTATCTTAGTCCTGGAGAATAGACCTGTCTGACATCTGTAAGTAACTTTATATAGAACGGTCTATATGAAGTTACCACACTGGCCACTTTCCACGAGATGGACTGCAAGCTACTTGAAAAACCAATCTCATAAAAAATAGGATGCTGAGCCTGTAGACTACCAGTCAGTCGATTATGGTACCTTTTTACATCAATACATATTTTTTATATTAACTTGTAAGTTGCATAACTAATGATCTTAGAAAAGCTGTCTAGCATTTTCTTATAGAAATTCTTATTGATACGCGCGAGCAATAAAAGAAACTCGTAAGTACCTGTACTTGGAAATCATATTTTTCTTAGTCTTGTAAATATTCTTTTAAGAAAACTACTTTTAAAATTATCAAGATATTTGATTTTAGACTGGTATTATCCCGGAATTTATACATTATAATACTTAACGGGTACTCACGATATGCGGTTTATGAATTCTTATAGAATTCTTTTTGAAATATCGGCAAAAAGAATTCTATAAGAATTCATAAACCGCATATCGTGAGTACCCGTTAAGTATTATAATATCAAGATATTGTTATGAGTATATCTGAAGTATGAAGTATGTAACAAATTTACAATAAATTACTAACTACCCATTGCATTGGACAGAATTTTAACAATCCCAAATAAAATGTGAAAATTATAAATATTCACCGAAATTTAGTATGATACGTTTTCAATTTCAGTACTATAGACTAGACTAGTTTTTTAACATACACTAATCGAAAATAGTATTTTATCTATTATCCCTACTAATATTATAAATGTGAAAGTAACTCTGTCTGTCTGTCTGTCTGTCTGTCTGTCTTACGTCTGTCTGTCTGTAAAAATACGCTTTCTACACTCAATAAAATAGAAAATTTCAACAATTTTAATTTCTACAATAGGCCCCACATTAGGACTTTTTCCTGTGTCGTGGGTACCATGGACACACAAGACGTATATAGAAACACCCAGACCCAGAACATGAATCTATTCAGATTCCTGTCTGGCCGGGAATCGAACCGGGTGTGGTAGCTGCTCCGCAACGCGGGTCGTCAAGGTTGTCAAATTAATGTTAAAAGTAGGTTCACCTATATGTAATCTTACTCAGAAATTTAACCAAATTACTTAAAATAGTATTTTTCAATTCATAAAAGTTAAAATCCATCTTTATAATCGATGCGCTTTGGTTTAAATGTGGAGGCGTTGTTTGAAAAGATGTATTCCGATATTGTTAATGTGACCACTAAGACTGTAAATTGGTTCAAAAAAAGGGTTCACGATATTCTGATTCGTCTTATTTTCATAACATTTTACATAACAATATGCACCTTCCCACAAATAAACACTTAAAATTCGTTTTTTCACTCTGTGTTTGTCCGGGTAATCCTTGACCGGCTAAACTGATTTTTACGGGTTTTTTTACTATAGAAAATGTTATGGAACAACATGTAGACTACTTTTATCGTAGAATTCCCACTGAGTGGAGATATGCGCGGGGAAAACTTTGCGATACATTGATATGCTCGCGGGCGTAGCCGCGGGTACAGCTAGTAATGTTATATATTTCTGCCTTTATTCTCGATTTATTTGAAAAACAACTTATACAGGGAAAACATGGTTTAAAAGATTACATTTAATAGGTAAACGTTTTTGATGTAGATATCTTACATTATGCGGCTTATATAAAAAAAACATTTTCAGTTATTTTATTTTTTTGTAGCACTTTTTGTACAAAAATATTTTTAGGCACCCCTTCTCTACATTCGCTCTGCGTTATTTTGAATGAACCATATCCTTACAATCAAATGGTCTATAGGTACCAAATGTGATAATATTGTATTTTTTTTTTTATGAATTTAGGTAAATGGAGCACAGGTCGCCCCTCCACCAGGTGGAACGATGACCTGAAGAACACAACGGTAAACCGTTGGATTCAGAAGGCACAAGACCGGTTGGAGTGGCGTCATTTAGGGAAGGCCTATGTCCAGCAGATGACCTCAAAGAGCTGATGAATGGATGAATGGATTTATGGATTTCTTATTACTTATAAATTTCTTTTTCCTTTCATACAGCAGTGATTAGCACTATTGTGTCGTAATCTAAAGGCTACTTTTAGATTACGAAAAGGTGCATGAGTCATCCTAGTTTACTCCTCATAGATAGCACCAGCCTACGCCCCTTGTCGACCAATTAGGTTGACTTTGGTAGACAATTAAAAAAGGGGTTCCTTAAATTTATATGACGATTGTAAATTAAATTCTCGCTTGTTCTTTTTCTAACACAAAGCAAGAAACCCAAGTCACTAAAACTTGCTAACCTCACCGGAGTAGAGAAAAATAAAGGAATACTTCCCGCAGTACAAAACAAAGATATTCCGCTTATTAAGTAAGTACATCGATCAGTGCCACTATGCGCTGCGCCACGATTATTTATACATTCGCAACCGACTAATCTCAGACAACACGCTCTTAAGAAAACTACCACTGTTTTGATGAATTAACGGCAAGTTCGGAAGAATTCGTAAGAACGGAAAGCATAGTAGCTTTAGTAGTGAGAAATTTACTCTCTGATTTTTGAGGCCCAAGATAATTTAAATGTTATATGCACGTAAAAGTAGAATTTCGCCTGAAAGTAAATAAAGTGTTAAAGGTAAGAGAAGCTGCTAATTAGCGTTAGCTAGCTTATTAGGATATAGCCTAAAATCTTCGTCTACAAGGAGACCAGCGTTGCTGCTGTTTTCTTTTGGTGTATATTTTTAAACTCGTTTGATTCTTTCACTTCTCGCTAGTTTTGAATCGAAATTAGATACATATTTTACCACATCGTGCGATACAACTATTTAATACCACATCGTTGCGTGGCAGGTATATAAGCTTGTGCCATATGGCACGGTCTTCAATAGCACCACTTCTTACCTTTTCATGGATGTCATAGAAAATAACTGAGACACAAAATTCAAAGGAGTGCAGTAGTTTTTACTTAGGTATATCATTAACAATCCGGTCACTAACACACATGCCAGGTAAAAAAAAAAAAAAAACTAAAAAAAAAAAAAAAAAAAAAATGTAAAACCCACACTAGGAAAAGCGAAGATAAATGGGCAGGAGAGGCGGTGGAGAATGTAGTGGATGAAAGGCTAATTTGTAATAATAAAATGAAATTGCCTCAATGAATCAAGCGTATTCTTTAAAAGTGTCCTCAAGTCATATCTCAAGGAACCTATGAGATGTTTTAGAACCCAGCAAATTTTAAGAGTTAACTATTACTAGTAAAAAGTTATGAATGTAAAATTCAAAGTATTAATTAAATATTACCCTCATTAAAATGACACTACGGGACAGTTAATGGTGCGAATTAGGAATTTGATGACATTACTTTTATCACAAGCTATAAAGTGGACCGAGAGGACTCATTACAGTATCAATTAAAAATAAATTCAAACCTCTAGCGCTTTATAAAAGAGGATGTAATTTCGTTAGTGCTCTAGAGCCTAGGTATGGCGTCCATATTAATATAATTTATTACGGGACACATTTGTAACTGACCGCAGTGTCAGAAATTTAAATCCGCCAAACTTACTTCAAATAGTATTTTCCAATTCAGAAAAGTTCAAATCAATCTTTATAATCGATGCGTTTTTGTTTAAACGTGGAGGAGTTGGATGAACAATATTTGAATTCGTCTAATTTTTTAAAATATTTTTACATAACAATATATTGCTATCCACATTTTTTTTTTAACCTATATTTTATATCCACAAATACACGCTTTAAATTCGTTTCTTCACTCTGTGCTTGTTCGGGTAATCCTTGAACGGCTAAACCGATTTTAATGGGACTTTTACTATATAAAAGATTTTGGAACAACATATAGACATTTTTATCATAGAATACTCGCGGGGTCGAGATTTGCGCGGAAAAAACTTTGTGATACATTAATTTGCGGGCGGGCGAATCGTGATTATAGCTAGTTTAATTATATTTAAGCCATATACAAATAGTCGCCTCATTTAATATACTCTGTATAATTATTTCATTACCATGGAATAAAGCAATATGATGCTTTTCGAAACAGGACTATCTCACAGAGTTCAAAACTGTATCCACCATAGGCTAATGCAAAGCGGAAACGCTCTCCCTTGAGACAAATTCAATTAATACCCTTTATAATAGCAGCTTCGATACGAGCGTTGAAAACCTTTTTAACTCATTTCTCGCAAAGCTGATCTCATTTTAGTTAGTGCTCGTAGTTATTTTTAAAATACTAAGCATGAGTTGTTATGGAACCAATTAATATTTCTTAAAAGCAGAATGTGTCAGCTAAAATATCATTAAAAATTTATTCTCTATATTAGAATATTTTTTAAATGTAGTTTTTTTCTTTATAATATACTTTTCAATCGAAAACGGCCAGTTAATGTCGTTCATAGACAATTTACATATCTTCAAATTACATATTTCAGAGTTAGGACATACTCATTTCGTACACCGTTAGTCCTGGGATAAGTCTACATCGAAAAATATAGCTCCATTATCAATTAAGTTCATTGCTCTGAATTCCATTTTCATCATTTCTGATTGTGCACGTCATAGAATCTATAGCGTAAGGAATACTAGCGACAGTTTTTGATTACTTTCGCCACATTTAAAGACTAAACTCGACCGTCTCATTTTTAATCTTGATTATCATAACATATCCTGCTTATCCGAACTTTTTTTACTTTATTCCTTAAAAACTTTGAACTCAATCAATGACAATTGTTGATGATTGAAATGAAATGAAATGAAATGTATTTTGTATAGGCCTACGGGGGCACTAACAAATTGTCAGTTACATTTTTTTTCTTACACTACCACCGGATCGGAATACGACCTCAACTGAGAAGATCCGGCAAGAAACTCAGCGGGTTTGTCTTTTTTCTTATTTATATCATTTTTTTTACTTTTTTGATAGATTGATATCTGATGCGATAATATGTAAATTTTAGACAAAGGATTGCCTGCGGAAGAGTGTTTAATATTCGAATCTCATTATCAGTGATTAAAAAATCGATGTTAATTTATTCACAAAATGATGCATTAAATTACAATATTAATGACCAGCGAACGTGTTCAATGTTCAATTATATAGATACGTAGCCATATAAATAAAAAAAAAACGAAAAAAACGTATGCCGCGCTTGGTATAATCACTTGCTAGTGCCATGATGTCCATACGTGGCGGACTTATTAGATCCATTTTATTTTCCATTATATTTAATATTTTTGTTTTTTTTTTTCATAACCTGTAAGTATAAATAATCATGAGCGAAAATATATCTTACGTTTATCTTAACACTGTACATTTTGCATTTGGTTAGCTAATGTTTTTGGTTTAAATACAGAATATAAATTTAAGTTTACTTTATTCTACTCTAATACTAGTATTTGATGACCAATGATTAAAAAATAAACATAAATATTAAAATTGTAAAACTGTTCCTTATACAAACTTCGTACGTATAAATTCAAAGTAACAGCATACTAGAACGTAGAATTATTTATAGTTGACGCTAGTAACGACCACGGAACAAGCAATATATCACAAACGTCAACGCTACTCTGGCTGTTATCTCCCCATCTTAAAAGGGATAAAATCGCTTGTCCCAATATGACACCCGAACACCTTGGTGCAAAAGTGGCACGAGAAGGTTAGTGTTAAGTGCGCATGTCAGCAACTAACTTGTTGGCTTGTAGTATCCGAACGTAGCAGTGCGACGCGGTGTCGCGGATGCTCTACGCGTATCCCTCTGCGACTACGTTCCGAATTCGAATTTCGAAAGCCCGCGCATTCGAATTTGTTTTTCTTTTTCATTTGAAAGTAAGCGTTGTTTTTGTGATTTCGCTATTTGTTTTATGCGAATAAATTATTGTTTTGTAAATTGTGTGTTCTCTTTTATAATAAACAATTTTTTTTTAGTTTTTATTATTATTTTAATATATTTTTACAAATAGTCACACTTTATTAATTTTTTTTTTGCGATTTTATTTTATAAAGGCTGTTTGCGAATATTAAAAATGGATACGACATAATTGGAGGGAACAATCGACGAGTGTTAAAATGTCAAAGGTGAAATTGAAATGATTGAACAGTGAAATATTTTTGCAATGGCGTCCAAGAGACTCGTTATCGCCTGGGCAGTCTGGCTCGCGTTGCCATTGGCAACGGGCCATCTCAACGTGCTTATCAGTCAAGCTGAAGTTATGAAGTTACTAGGTACGTTAATAATATAAATGATATTGAATTAATCTAATTCTATATTTGTTTAACCTGTAGTGAATGATGAAAATATTGACTAACAAAATATTTTATTTAATATATATATCTTCGTAGAGTCAATGTTATTAAACAGGTAATATTGACCGGCCAAAATGGCTGCATGCCAGTAGTACACACATATTTTTACGAATAAATAAAATTTGTTGAAGTGTCTGGCTGTGACTTTATGTGACTTTAAATAACTGCCGTTTTATGAGCTCACTACTACGCTTTGCATCCGACTTCGTCAATATAGACTTTACTTTAAATTCATAAAACGCGATACGAAGTCTTTTTTAGTAGTTATTGACGACACATAATAATTTTATTTTTAAGTTAATAATTGTTAAGTAAGTAAGTAACTAAAGAATTGTTAAGTTAATTTTCAGGTGAGTTACCATTAGGGTTGCCACCTGTACTTTATTATAAAGTATTGTACTTTATTCGGGGCAATTGTACTTTATACTTTGTGAGGAAAATAAAGTACGCGAAAATACTTGATTTTGTAAATCTGGCATTTAAAAGTTTGATTATAATCAGTAAACTAAAATTCCTTTAATCACAAGGTTTCCGTAGCTACCTTATTTAGAAAGTAGTAGAACATTTACATTTGGTCACCTTTTTTTAGAAATATGGGCGTCAAGTTACTATCTACATTTTTTTTACTATTACCTCACACAGTTCTAAAAGTATCCCAGAGCCAAAAATTAAGTAATAATATAAATAGTACTTTATTATGAAGCTACGTACTTTTTTCTTTATACCTTTTGTAGCCAATGTACTTTAATCTATGAAAAAAAGGTGGCAACCCTAGTTACCATTGTTAAGAGCCCAGGCTTTAGATAATTCTACTCGATATAAAATTATTGTAGTTTTTGAACTTTACTTATAATTATATACCACCATATAGAGTAGGTTCCTTGGAGTTCCACAGCTGAACATAGACCTTCTCTAATTAGCAGCACCAGTTCAGAAATTCGCACTTGGCCAGCTTGGTGGACTATGGTCTAAAACTCTCTCATTCCGAGAGAAGACCCGTGCCCAGGAGTGGGACAATAATGGGTTGGCACCAATTAGCAGCACTAAAACCAGCCATTTGCATACAGCGAGTACTCAATATCGTGTTTGAGTCAGTCCTTTACATTGAGCGATTACCCGAATCTCCGGTCGTCACTTAGAATCCTCACGAGATGAACTCGTGAGGATTCTAAGAAATTAATAAATTAGTTTTTTCTTGACTTAGTATCTTCTTAGCACGAGTACAGATTAAGTTGCCTTGTCTATCTTAATGGACATTCGCAGCATATCCTCAGGTGTATGTTTTATTTCGCATAAGTTATCTCACGATGTTTATATGACTGCGAAAAATCGGGGATCTGCGTTTCTGTTTAGTTAACCAATTTCTATATTGAGAGCATGATGCATGAGCTTAATTTTAAAGTACCATGTTTATATGCAATGAGTTCAGAGTTTAATCCCCGGTTAGACAAATATGTGAATGACGAATAGATTGTTATGTAAATGGAAATAGCAAACGAGCATGCTGTCCATGTAATGGTAAAGGGCAGCGGCGCTCATGGACACCTTTGATCAATCACAGAGAAGATCAGAATTTTTCTGAGGTTGGTCACAGTTGCAGTGCTACCAGAGTACTAAGTTGGAACGCCTTGGGTAAGTTTTGAAGAGTGTTTTGTAGAGTGTGAGTAAAGGAGACATCCTTTACCACACTCTACAAAACAGAACACAACATCGCATAAGACTGCTGTTGTTAAGTAGAAAGAGGTGAAGCGGTGGTACTTCTTGAGTCAAGAGATGGCGCTACTAGTATTCTGAAACACGCTATCGAAGCATTCTCAGAATCCTGCATATATACAAGTTCCGAACATCAACTGTTAGAGCACGGCCGCTCCCCAGGCATGATCACTTAGCCTGGCGGGAGATCTCCCGCCGCCAAAAGTCTAACAACAATAATGTCTACCACCACCTGTTCTGGATCTGCGTTTATATGTATTCATGTTTGCGTATATTTATGGCAAAAGGAGAGAGAAATGAGAAATTTGAATGTGGGGCTATTAGTATAAAAATCGTTCTTACCTACAGTTTTCTCTACTATTTATAAAATTGCCATCGAAAAGAAATCATCGAGTGGGTATACCTACCAGTCGTGTCAAAATCGACACAGAAAGGGTTCTTTCTACCTTATATTTCTACGAAATATTTAGTACATGTTAGATTTTGCCTATAACCTACCTACGCAAGATGAACTGAATTCCGAGAAATACTTTATCGGAAGTGTGGGGTTTCACGAACTTGAAACCAATATAACGTAGAAACCCGTCAAAAATATTATAAACAAATTAAATTTAGATTGACGAGTACCAAATTTGTGAGTATTTTAATTTATTTTATATAAATACTAATATATAATTTCGTATAACTACAGAATTATTGAGTAATTAAGTCAATCCATCTGTTACCTACCTACTTGTTTAGTACAAAAACTCTTGTGAGTTTAATTTCCGATAGAAAAATGCGTGGCATTCTTTAACACATTACTATAATAAATTAAAAAATTGTTATAATTGAAATAACTTACAATAAATTTGGTAAAGAACGTTGTTATATTTATATTGTGTCATATTTATACCTAACCTTAAACAAAAATGGTAAATTATATTTATCTAAAAAAAATATACACGACGAATAGATAACCTCTTTCCTTTGGGAAGTCGGTTAAAGTAACTGTACCCTGCGCGCGTTGCTACGCCAACACAAATTTATGGAGGGTAACCTAAATTACAATTCTTAAAATCATTAAATGTTGCTAATTCAATAAACAAACAATTTTCGATCTCTAAACTAACTAAAATAATTGTTATCGGCGACGTGTTTTTCATAAATACGCGGTGTCGCGCCGACATATATTACTAACTTATTTCCGCAGCTCCGACCGCTTCGATCACGTTTATCATGACAATGAGTATCTCATGTGTTATTTCGTATCATAAATTGTCAAAATTCAGCGGAATCCAACCGGAAGTTATTGCGTGAAAGAAACAAACACACGTACAAACTTTCATATTTATAATATTAATAAAAAAATATACTTTTTTGATTAAAATATTGAATAACATGTTGTTATTCTAGTTAGGTATAAAGTTTATTCTCGAAAAGACATATTTATCACTTACATGAGAACATAGTTCATAAAAAAATACATAAGTTCGTCGTCACATGTTAATCATATATAAATATTTAAATAAATCCTATCATGAACAATAAAAATGTAATTGCAATATTACACAAACGGCAATCATTTAACGTATTATGTTTAAATACCAATCCTACTATCAATAATGTATTGTGATAACTCTTCACTATCTGAATAAAGTAGCATTAAACATGTTGTCCTGAAAATTTTCTAAGACTTAACACCAATTCATACCATGAAAGCTACTAGAATTAACTACTTTTATATATAGAGATTACCAGATAAAGTATGCTCTATAAAACTAACTCATTGTGGACCATTATTCTCTCCCCTCGCGATGAGAAAGATTACCCAAAGCTAAATCTACCATAATGGTCAAGTACGGATTGACTCTACACGCCATTAAGAACATTCCTTACGATGTTTCTTTATTGTTACAGCAAGTGGCTAATATTAATTATTAATGCGTGAAGCAAAAACTTGTGATTCGTTTTTAAGATACCTGTCGCAAACGGAGTAGTATGAAATTACGCACGGTAGAGAAGGATTACGCAATGTTAATATTTTTTTCATATAATACATACAATAAACATAAAATCAATTAAAATCACATTACACACACTACCTTGCATTTGACACAAACATATATAATAAACGAAATAAAACATTCTATGTCTTGCTATGAAAACTCATAACGTCAAAAATGTCCCATGTCTTTGTCAAAATACCCGCCATTGCTTTTAAAAGCAGCTTAGTTATTAAACCTCTTTTATCTTTAAAGTAACTTAAATTTTATAAAATATTTAATTGTATTTGAGAAATATTTGTGCTACTTTGGACAATATCAAGTTTAGTTTTTGAGTTGAATTAAGGTCGAATTTCGAATAGTGCGTAGGGTGACTAGTAAATTTTAAACACAAATGGACTTGAAGAAAAAATAATAAGTAAATTGTACATATTATCTGTTTTTTTCTACTACAAGGTGAATAGCAAACGAGCATGTAGTCTAGATAGTAAGTAGTTTCTGCCGCTTGTGTCATGGCATCTGTAGGCATCAAAAAGAACAGGGGTTCTTTCAAAATCAATTACCTGTTATTCTCAAAGACTAAGCTGGTAGCTTTTGTGAATGCCGGCACACGCAACCTACCTCTGAAAAGCCGTAGCAATACGCTAAAAAAAATCGACGAGTCTCTAGAACAAACCGTATATGAAAAATTACCAATTTACAGTATGAAGCTTTGTTGATTGTAATAGCTAATTAGGAACTTATTTAACAAGTCTCTAATACATATTTCAATGATTTTCCATAGATCGTCTTTCTTGGCGGAAGTAATCAATGTTTGTATGTCCACAAAACTTTTAAACTTCATATTTTAAATTAGTAATTTTTCACATACGATTTTGTTCTAGGGGCCCGTCGAAATGTAGTGTTGATACTTGTCCCGGTCAAATCAAAATTTATACAACCATTTAATATCTAGTTACTGTAGTTGTTCACATATGATGTTTTGTAATATGTGCATTATTAGTACAAGAATAATATAGTTTTTAATACCAATCTTGTATTTGTTTGCAATACGTAACGTACCAAGTACATTTGTTATTACTTTTTTAATCACTATCGATCTCAATACCTCTGTTCCCATAATCCCTATTCTCATGTACCTACCGAATAAATAACATTCGGTCCTCGTAAAATACCCATTTGTTATATTTACACACGTCACTTCTTCAACACTATCGCAACACTTCCAATACAATACCAACGCCACGACATTGACGTCATCCCCCGTTTCCGAAGATCAAAAAAAATGTAATTATCTACCCCCGATCTACCCTCAACAATTTATATTTGTTCTACAAATTCGACGTATTTCGTATACGCAATCGGATACATTTCCAATGTTCGATACGGTACGGTATTGAACTTGGTATCAAACCGATACGTACATAGTTTATAAGAAATATTTGTAAGAAAAAATAGGCCTAGATAATTATACTAATGCATTAAGAAACATAAGACGTTTATCAACATTTTAAAATCACACATTAAAATATTATATGGAAAAATATTTTTCGATACAATTAATATTATATCGATTAAGTATAAACAAGATATTTTTGATATTTGTTGTAAGTATTGTATTTAATCATTTTCATTCGGTAATTTTTGTTGTTATATTTTTCCCACATGATATGAAAAATTAAATATTGTATAGCTTAAAATATGATACACGAATACTAAAGCTTTTGAAATAGATGGTGCAGAGTGCAATCTGTGCACAGCTGTCGTGCCGTCTCGTTCGTGATAATGGAAACAAAACTACGCGCGTCTCCAGTAGTTTATTACTTTAGGGAGGCCACGACATCACTGTATTCGAATTGGGATCTAGTTAGAGATAAAAGGAACTTGCCATCCCGCAATGCATACTGAGCACTGAGCACCGCCATTCTCATAAAACAAGCTGTCATAGAGAAAATGAGATGTAGAAATAAAATGCTTATATGAGTATTATATGCGCACTATCTTCTGTAAATATGCAAAGTAGTAGTGATCTTCTATATGAGATAGTTTAAAAAGAATTTCAATTTGTCGACTTTCGAATCTCAATCTGATATTATGTAGAGTTATTTTTAGGAAGAATAAGTTATATTAGTTTTATTTCGGACAAGTTATGTGATAAAAACGTTGTTTTCGTTATTTCTGACAAGTTATGTGATAAAAACGTTGTTGTGTCTTCTTTTTCCACGTTTTTATTATAGTCAAATTGTTGTTATTTCAAATACATACTTTTTTTAGCCAAATATTACTTGAAGAAACACTTCATAAATATAACGCCGCAGTCCACTTACATAATTAAAACCATGTTATAATTCTGCAATATCTTGTAAGGTACTTTCCATTATATCTTATAACTATTAACATCTACATACAATCTAATTCCAAGTCGCTAGTGTATGATATTTTATGCCCCACTCACCCTCGGGTCGTACAGTCGCGAAACTTTATGGCGAACTGAATTTTAGTGTTCTCTTACTAAAATTGAAATAAATTATGTGAGTTTATGATTCCCGCGAAATAATAACATCTTTTTTGTCTTAGGTCTTTCGGCATTACTGGCGTGCCTATTTATATAGTATAAAACAAAGGCGCTTCTCGCTGTCTGTCGCTATGTATGCTTAGATCTTTAATACTACGCTACGGATTATAATGCAGATTTTTTAATAGATAGAGTGGTTCAAAAGGAAGGTTTATTATAAATAATACATGTAGAATGTAGTAGGGAAACACTGATAATTATAATTTTTTGAAATTTAGGCAGAACGAAGTTCGCAGGGTTAACTAGTCTCTTATAAAGCCTAAATAAATGTGTGCTGTATACTATATCATGATTAAAGCACTAAGTTGGTACTTAGTGCTTTGATCATAAGATAGTATACAGTATATATTTGAAGGTGGTTGTGGTTTGACTCATCACCGCGATGCTTGTTTTCTGGACTGATTAGTGTGGCAAGGGAGACGAGCATATCCTAAGCATAAGCTCTTGAGCTGTAATTTCTAGGATTAGGCAGCTTAGAGCTGATTTGTAGCAACATCTTCTCAGTTGAGGTTGTCTTCCGATTCGGTGGTAGTAAGAAAAAATATTTTAAGTGACAATTTTCAAGACATTCAATTTATACAAAAAACTCTGTATAAAATAAAATATGACAAAATATACTTATTTTTATATATCTGTAACATTTGGAGTAAACTACAAAAACATGCATTCACCCCGCACTTGCAAGTCGGCACCCCATGCTGGCACGGTGCGATAAGACGAATTGTTATTTGAACTGCCATTAATCCAACGGTAGACAGATGTCGCTAGAGTCTATTATTTTTGACACATTGATTGTCGCTTGTTTGTATAAACGATGATTTATCTGTCCCAGTGTTTATTATGGACTTGTTAGGAATTTTTAAACATAGAACTTCAACCATACTTCAACCATAGAAAGTGTGGATGCCGGCTGACTTATATAAGGCAATCATTTTAGTACTCAGGAGTGCAAAGTATGTACCTGCATATCAGTAGTCTTGTAAATGTTTTCCTAAAACGAGATTTATGGATAAATCTCCATGTAAAAAAAAGGAGATCTATGGATAGATCTCCGTTTTTCTAAAAAAATTTGGTAGAAATATATGGTGAAATGCAATGCAATGATTATAATTACTCACTTTCAATAGTGACAAAAATTTGAGAAAGTGCCCAGCGAAAGTAACAACTAATACCTATAGTCATTTTTTTCAGTTGCATACATTTGACCGTAATTAAACCAAAGTAAAAATTAAACCACCAATTCGCACTTGGCCAGCGCGGTGGACTATGGCCTAAACTCTCATTCTGGGAGAAGACCCGTGCCCAGCAGTGGGCCAATAATGGGTTGATGCGGAAAAATTAAACCTGATGTTAACCTGATACTAAAGTGATAGCCTTATAGAGCAGTGGTTGAAACTTGCCCTCTCAATCGGGAGGTCCGAGATTCAAACCCAGGCATGCAGCACTGATTTATGTCCGTGTAAGAAATCGATTATCACTGCTTTTCGATAAAGGAAAACATCGCGAGGAAACACCCGAGAATACTTTAAAAAAATAGTTCTCGGAGGTGTGTATCCACCAATTCGCAGTTGGCCAGCGCGGTGGACTATGGTCTAAACTTTCTCATTCCGAGAGAAGACCCAAGCCTAGCAGTGAGACAATAATGGGTTCAAAATATATATAAACCTGAGGTTCCCTGGAGGGAGTATCAAGTTTTCATTCACAAGTTCACATCAAGTGTTCTTAATTAAAATTACATAGCTTATGTCACTTTGCAAACTAAGAGGATTCTAAAAATATGTCGTATGTCACGATTTGTCACGTTGTTTCAGCTGTAGCGCGTACCAAAAAAGTGCACATTCTCGTACATACATTCGTTCGAAAATATTACCCTCCTTCTGATGCAGTTGAATATAAAGGAAACAAAAGTTCCCGCATTGCTTGTTAATACATTGTAGAATGTATGTAGTAAATTTTTCTACAATGAAACACTTTATTATAAATAAGTTGCTTATAGTAGAAACCAAGCCTTTTATCATATATGTCAGTCGATATTGTAATAAATGCCTCTAGTAGATAGTCTACCATACTAATTAAATGGATACCAGATTATCCATTGCTCTCGATATTGTTAAATTGGGATAATTTAATTGTAATCCTTTTTAATAACGCAATACATGTTCAATTTTGATTGTAAGTCCATAATTTAAAATATTATCGAGGATTTTAGGAAGCAGAAAATTGAGTGAAATTAAATGAATACCATGCTATGCAATACGAAAAAAAAAAGAAAAAAAAATACACCAGAAACCTTCGCGAGCGCATTAATAACAACTTTGCTAAAGACTATCCCATGATCTAATGAATAGTTTACGATTCGATAAAGGACATACAGACAAACATTCATTTTTATAAAGAAGAGAGATTATAATTCAAACATTTATATTAAAGCGATACGTTTAACTATGATCATAAATTCTTAATCAAGAATATTATCAAAAAAAAAATACTAATTATAATTTTATGATAAAATATTATTTTTTTACATTAATGTCGCTACTGACCTAATTAACTAAACGGAAGTGATAAATTCACATAGTTAGTGTTTCGTACACGATGAATGAATTCATTACTGTACGCCTTGACAATTGTTTGTTATTAAATTGTTATTGCTAAGAAATTTTCGTCACTTATATTGCTGTTATCACATATTATTTTTCTTTCATTATGTCTGCTAAAAATCCATAAAAAATCTCTTGCTCTTTTGCCACTGTACCGAGTAGTGTGCTTCCTTGTGAATAAAACTATAAAGACAAAGTTTCAATCATAAAAAATCAGGCCACAAGCCCCCAACATTATATAGTGGCGAACTACTAAGCATACAACTCTATGTTTTATTGTTACACATACGAATTCTGTTAAACGTATATAATACAAAGAAAACAACTTGTTGATACCATTCAATGACTAAGACGTGAACAAACTACATTACGCATCCCTATGGTGAAAGCCTTATTGGGGGTAATATCAATAAAGTTAAGCGCTATGACGCACTATGTGGTTTGACCCGCTTACGATACTTATTCCGTATTACAACCATCACATTTCTGTTTCTTGGGGTTTGTTACAAAGATATTATACTTATATAAAGAACTTGAAAGTTCAACAGGGAGGTACCACCGCCACACCTATTTCTGAATCGAATTTTGCATTTAGTTAGAAGCTCGAGGTTGCCGATTTACTTGTAATGAATCGACAATTTAAATCCTCAGGAGAAGCAACGTATCCGTAATTTACTTCATTCAAGATCTCAATTCTGTATAGAGTATATTGCGGACATCGATTGGACACTTAACGACTTATCATGGTTTCTGGATGCTCGTTTGCTACTTCATTGTTACATAAAAAAGAAACAGACACCCACAATGTTTACATCTTCCACCAAAACGCAAGTTGGTACAGCGTCACGGTAGAAATGGGTGTGGCGGTGATACCTCCCTAATTGAACCATATTGGTTGAACCACCTTTTGACTTAGCAAGCAGTCACAGATGCTTGGTCAGACCCATACAGCGTCAGATGTTAGGTATATTTTAATCGATTTAAGTATCAAACGAGCATGCAGTCCATTAAAGTTAAGTGGTAACTACCGCCTATGGACATCTGTAAACAACTTCATACAGAACAGGGGTTTTGCCTCAAGTTAATCGCAGATGCGTTGCTACTCCCGGTGACTAAGATGGTCGCCTCATATAAGAGGGAGCCGCATACACACACGAAACGCAATGCTTTACATTAGAAATAGGCATGGCGTCGAACTACATTAGCTCCACCGCCTGGTGAAACTATATTTGATGGCGAATATTTCGACTATGCAAATGAAGTCGCGGACCACAGCCAACAACACTATTTAAAATCAATAAAAACACGAGACAATACATTGACACATGTTTGCCTTTCCATGTATCATAAATCCAACTCTTTTTCAACAAAAGGCCATCAGTAGGCTGTATCGTGCTTTTATTTAGCCGATATGAATGTCATTACGAGGTCCATTAGGACGATAACATACAGGAAATTTTTAAAAGAGCGCTTTGGTTTAAATATTTATGCGAACAAAGTGTTACAATATGATGGTGAAGCATAATTATGTAGACAATACTTTGTATGCCAAGATATGGATTTTAGTATTAAATCGTATGATTTTTTCAAGAGCGTATTTTCAGTGCTATGGTTTTTCAGGAACTACGATCCATTAAGGGTGGATTTCACATTTTTATTTTTCAGATATATTTTCAGATATTTAAAGCCTAGAATAAAAATAAGTATTAATTTATTTTTTCATTGATCAATAACTATCAAACGATGTGGTATATTGCTTATATGTTGAGAATTATCTAGCATCCTTAGCACAAGTTTATTACTCTTCGTCAAACCGATCACCATTTAAGTTTCTGCCCATTGCAATGTTCATTGCAAGTTATGGTCGCAAAAAACGCAAACCAGCAATGAACATTGCAAAGTATGGCTGAAAACATAAACGGTAATTGTTTTCAGGACACGTGAAAAATCTGACTAGAGGCACAGCTAATGTTAGGAAATATTTCATCATTTACACACCATAACATCGCATTTCATAGCGATAAAAGCATATAAATAAACTGCCATTAGCTCAGCTAAACAATCGCTGATATTACACATCCTTTATGAAACTTCCACTATATTTAGTTCCATATAATCGCACCCACATAGGTGCGATCATAACTACGACGGAACGCTAATGTCGTCCATTTGGTACGCGTCGGGTTACGTTTTAATTGGACCGGGCATGACATTTTTCAGTGGGATCGGTACTTCCCATATATCACGGTATGATGAAGTGGGTGCGTAGTCGATACAAATTGTTTTGACTTTTGCTTACTTAATTAATAGGTGTAGTAACGTCTCATGTTTCGAAAGGCGAGTGGTAACGGGTTGGGCGATAACTTATTTTTATAATTGACACGTGTTTTAATTATGTTGTATGTTAGTTATGTCGTGCTGTCATTTTTCTAACTTTAATTAATGTTTTTTTTATATGATTAAAGTAGCAAATGAGCATGCAGTCCACCTTACTGATGTTGAAGTTGCTTACAGATGTCCACCATGGACATCTGTAAGCAACTTCATATAGAACATAGGTTCTATCTGAAGTCAATCACAGATGCGTTACTACTTCCGAGGGCTGAGATGGTTGCCTCATATAAAAGTATGCCAGCAATCACACCCTTCTATCGAAACGCAAGAGATGCTTCACGCTAGAAATAGGTGTGGCAGTGGTACTTCCCCGGTCGAACTACACTTTTTCTAGCACCTGGTAAACAACCCCTGGATTTTGTCTTTTAATAATTATTCTGCCTGTGTGACGTAAACGTCACACACATATAAAGCAGATATGGAAATGTTCATCTTAAATAGTTAGTGCCTGTTTATTACTTTTATTTTGAGAAGTACAACTTACAATAAAAGAAAATGCTCTGAAAACTTACAATTTATATGTCTTATAAATTGAATTCTAAGGGAGTCTAATTTAAACCACAGTTCAATAGAAAAGAAATGATATTTAAACTTGTTTTTGTCATTTTAAGACAGCCGTGTTCAAGTTTCATTTATACTTCTAAAACTAAAATACAATAGACATAAAATTGTGTTTGCTGAATGATTTGAATACCAAAATATTCACGGTTTTGTAGTCCATTATAATTTAGGCAAATATTGTCAGACACGTTTGCTAAGTAAAGAAAAAAGTATCAGAATTTATATCCCGCGTCGGCAGTTCCCTGCGAAATAGGCCACGAAAATAGCACCGTAACTCTTCATTTAATCATTATAATTCGGGCGCGTACTCGTAATTTATACCTCGACATTAACCAGCGAAATAACCGATAATATCTCCCATAGGTCCTTCGTTAGCTACATGCAAAACGTACTCATACAACTGCCACATTAACCGCTTATCATTTTTGGCTCCAGCCACCTTACGTGCCTCGGGAGTCATTTGATTTGACATTACGAGTTATCACCGGTTTCCGATGTTTTTAACGTCGATTGCTCGTTTCGCCGCAATTTGTTCGAAATGCTGCTTGTTCAAGCGGTCTTTTCTCGTTATTTTGTTTTTACGGTCGATTACAATAACATCGAGTAAAAGTGTATAGGTATAGTAAGTAGGTAAACCGTACGGAGTAAAGTGTATAGGTATGTAGTACATCGTATGGTGCCTATACGTGTCTGTATTAATACTTACTAAAGATAATGCATACTCGTGATTCAATACCTGAGGTACCAGTACTACCTCGAAAATAATTTTGTCGAAAATCAACATTAGTATTGCGGAATGCCGGTTTGAAAGATTTGGAAGTGGCAGATGCTTCATACACGTTTACTAGTTATTGTCGTCTAGTACATTTGTTGTCGACATGAGAAAGGGCACCAATCATATATATACCTGTATATAATAATATTAAAAAATATAAAAAAAAATGGATCTAAATAAGAAAAAAAGACAAACCCGCTGAGTTTCTTGCCGGATCTTCTCAGTTGAGGTCGTATTCCGATCCGGTGGTAGTGTAAGAAAAAAATGTAACTGACAATTTTGTAAGTGCCCCCGCAGGCCTATACAAAATAAAGACATTATTTAGTAGGGAGTTAACTGACACTTTGGATTAACACATAGGCTACTTTTTACTGTGCGAAAATATATTATTCCCACGGGAGAATCGATTTTTGTTAACGCGGGCGAAGCTGCGGGATTTAACTAGTCTTAGTCACAAAACCAAACGCTTAAACCCTTTATACTTGCTTTTGCTAGTCCCTTATTATACAGATCCTAGCTCAGCTTACATAAACCGTACAAGGTCCACTGTACAGCATCTGTGCCGCAAACCGTTTGTCAACCGCTGACAATTACAACCCGCCCAAGATTGGATTTAATGTTCCTGTATTTATTTCTTGGGTATATTATACTCTACCGTAATATGGATTTTTAAGCTTATCTGCTATCTACATATAAATGGATATTGATTTGGATATGGCTACATATAACTACAACAGTGTAATATTACTGAGATTCGTACCCAAAAGTTAAAAATGGAATCTTATTAGTAAGACTCTGACTGTTCATTTGTCTGTCTGTCCGTCTTTCTATCACCAGGCTGTCTTATAAACCATGATAGATAGGCAGTTGAAATTTTCACAGATGATGTATTTCTGTTGCCTCTATAATAAGAAATACTAAAAACAGAATACTGGTAGGTACTGAACCCTTCGAGTAAAATAAAATTTCGTAAAAATAATAAAATATATATCGAAAGCATATAACTCCTAAAACAAATGTTCTTAGACAAATACATACATTACAAAAATACTTATTGGCCTCAAAAATAATAACGATCAAGTGAAGAGACAAAATGACAATGGGCAATATAGATGGAACTAGGAACACTGTTTCTTTTTTAATTTTGTACAACTACTTGGTACTATGTCCCGGGCGGAATTCCGTAAAAATGAGAATACTGCTAAGGGAATCTATATATATCACTGCTGGGCACGGGTCTTCTCTCGGAATAAGAGAGTTTTAGTCCATAGTCCACCGCGCTGGACTTCACACACCTCCGAGAACTTTTTTCTTCTAAATAACTCTCGAGTGTGTAGGTTTCCTCACGATGTTTTCCTTCACCGAAATCAATTTACATTAAATTAAAGTAAAATCAGCATATAAATATTGTTTATATTTTTAACTAAGTGTTCACGTTCGCGTCGAATATCGATAATATTTATGCAATACCTATTATAATTATTTGCTGCAAGCGATATTTAATATGAAATACGTAAACAGTTTACTTTAATACGAGTACATCATTTCTGTGCTATAAAGACTAAGTGTTCTTGCGTGACAGAGTTATGACTTGTTTACACACACACCGTAAAGTTATTATTATACCTTGTTACTTCATTGTGCCGTTTATAGAACGGCCGACAAAATCGTCACTGCAATATAACGTAAGTGATTTTTTATGTTGCTTGTCCCCTGGGGCGCAGTGGCGAGTAAACTTGTGACGTTGCAGTATTACAGGGGTAGGTTCGATATTAAGGTTAAATAAAAAGGCAAACGCGAGTCGCAGTGGAGTAGTGTTTCGTATCGTATACATATTTTAGTATGTATTTATAAAAATCGATAATTTCAGTAAGGGTGATGGCATATTGACTATTATCACATGTAGCTCCTAAAGTTTCAGGAAATTCCGCTCACCAATAATAAAAGCTTGGGGATCCTGGGAGTTGACATCTCGTGTGATATGCAATACCGTAGTCATTTGGAAGGCAAAGCCAAGTTGGCGTCTAAAAAACTGGGCATTCTTAACAGAGCCAAGCAGTAGTTCATTGGGGGGCATCTCCTCATCGTCAGCGGAGGCTGTGATGAGGCGATGCCCCCTGTAACGTTGTATAGCGTGCTGCCGCCAAGCGCTTTTTCCCTCCCTGCTGCTGCTGGTGCTGTGACGGAACGGTGGCGGCATCGTGTGCAGGAGCGATTAGTATGAATTTATTTAAGTGTAGGAGACAATCTGTTTAATAGCTTAAGTGACAAAATAGTAGCCATAGCAACCATTGCTTCATAAGATTCGCAATGGAAGTGTCGATATGTTTTTGTAATTAGCACCATGCACAGCATATGGCACCATATGGTTATCCAAAAAAAATACAGCCGATTTCAGCGCTACAAAAAACTAACAAATAATTTTTGGTGTAGTCCACAGTTACGAAGTCGGCGCTCATCATTATATATTTATATACCGATAGGTAGGTAGAACAGTGTCCCAATTTGCCTAATTAGGAATATTAAATAGTGTTCAATATGCCTAATTTGATGACAATGGTATGAAAACGCCAGTATACCTGCTTACCTGCTTAGTATAGTGTATCGAATTAAAGAAAAATCTTCGAAGGCGGTTCTCAGTTGGCGGAGCAATCGGTGTAGACTCATAAAAAACATACCAACCAAATTGATAACCTCCTTCATTTCTGATATCGGTTAATTAGTCGTACTTATAAACATAATTTTAAATGTTCCGTTAACATAATATAATAAGCCGTTATATATAATATAATAAGCCTTTTTATGTCTTGCTTTCTAGAAGTTAACATACTGTTAATTAAATAGGTACATAGTAAAATATTTATATGTTGTAAAACTAATTTAACAAGTAAAAAAGAGTGCACTATAATTAATCAGCAAGAACCCCGGTTAGGGTAAAGGCCTCCTCTAAAGATGCCCATGTGTCTCTGTCCTGCGCTACAACTCTCCAGTCGGGGCCAGCTATTTTCTTGAGGTCATCTTCCCAGCGAGTCAATGGCCTCCCTCGGCTTCTACTACCCTGAGGACCGCTCCACCATGTCACTTGCGCTGTCCACCTCTGGTCCGTGGATCTCACTACACTACTATACTATATATATACTATAATACATCTTAAAACACCGTACCTATGTTATTTATTTCTTCATAAATAAACCCAACTGTTATCGCGAAATTTAGTTATACATAAAACAATTTTGATTACTTTGTTGCTTGTCAAACAATAATACTGTGTTCATTAAGATAAATCATTTTCACAGTCAGTGGACGCAAAGAACTCTAAACTTCCGAAGTTAGTTTGTTCTTGCGAACTTTTTACATTTTGTCCAATTCGTATTTCGTTGAATATTGTCTTATCGACGGCGATAATTAACAGCGATTTGTACGAGAAAATTGAGACTTGATTGTTTGACTAATAGCGACGAGTAATTATTTTTCTGTAACTTCTGTTATGGTTTTTGTGTTATATTAGTTTGCCATTGGATTGACTTTAATGCTATTTATTATATTGTTATTTATACTTCAATTTCAAACATAATCGCTTCTAGAATATGTGTTTTTAATAGGGAGAATAAACATCTTATTTCAAGAATTTTTAGTTGTACCTTCTCTAAGTACAAAATAGTTGGAAAATTAGTCTCTATGTTACACTCGAGTTAGTTACAACTCTTTTCGTGGATGTTATAGTTAACGTGTGCGCGATGGTTAAACTACTTTTTTACAAAACGGCATGGTTATATCAAGCAATGTATGATAGAGCATTTGTAATAGCTAATTGAATACCGGTTGCTGCTAAAATATGTAATTTGTGCCACACCTGCGTAATGAAATGAAGTAAAATGTCTTATTTTGTATCATCCTACGGATGCTGAAACAAATTGTCGATCACAATATGTTCTCTTACACCATCATCGGATTGGAACATGACCTTTCATCTGTAAGTTCGACTTGCACTGAGCTGGTTCTGTATTTAACTATATTGTTTTTTACATGTCAATAAAACCTCCAGAATCTATCCATAGCTCTTGGTTTACCTGTTCCCAGTAAGACAAGTCCAGACTGGCAGCGGCGCAAGCACGGCTCGGAAGAAAATTATTTACGTAACGCCAAACTTCCTTACGCCACTTGTTGATGCCGCTCGCCGTGAAAATATTCGTTTTATTATGATTTCCTGTTCCCGTTTTATGATAAAGTATCATCTTTCAAGTTATTTGTGTTTATTTTGATTCTGTTCAGCCAAATCGAATTTGTTGCTGGCTCTATGCCGGCTATTTTTAATAGGTTATAGGTTCCAAGATAAAATCTAAAATATTTGTACTGAGTTATGAGTAGGTCTTCCTTCATAATGACCTGCATAACAGAGCGGTCACCATACTGGCCTGACATGATGTGGTATAGGGTTATAAGTGTAGGAGGCGATATATAAAAGTGCCTAGGCACAAAAATGTTTCACACTGTCGTTGTTGTGTTGTCAAACGGCGTGGCGGTGTAGTTGCTATACAGGTCTGACACGCAGTGGGTCCTGGGTTAGATATCCGGCCAGACAGGTATCTGAATGATGAGCTTAGTGAATGATTCTTGTGCCGGGTCTGGGTGTTTGTGTACTCATCTTTGTGTGTGTCCATGGCACCTACGACATAGGAAAAAACCCTACTGTAGGGCTATGAGTGTAGAAAGCGTTTATATTTTTCTTTATTTGTACACAATACAATAGCACGTTATTGTGCTATTGTTTTGTGTACAAATAAAGATATAGGTAACTTCATGCTACACCTTAATAGAGGATAGAAGAATCTTAAATATTTTTTTCGTTTTCGGTATATCGAAAGCTACTATATATTTTTTAATTCTTTTTTTATTCAAATTAAAATCGTGTACACAACTTCAGGAATGTAGTGATGTCAGAAGGAAAATGTTCCGTTATCACCAAGGTTATTGATGAAGCATAGAAAAAGTTATTCAAATTCAAATGTCATACATACTTTAAAACTCGATTTATAAAGAACTCTTTTTCAACGCCAACATTCTAACAATTTATTACTGATTTGGAATGTATTTCGCCTTAAGAAAAGAATCAGAGTAAGATATTCCGCATGAATATAGAGCATAACTTTGTAATAATAACGAGTAAATATATACAACGCATATACAATGCCTAAATATATACAAGCCTTGAAAGGTTCATTGCTGAATATAGGGCTTCCCTAAATGGCACCACTCCAACCGGTCCAGTGCCTACTGAAGCTCTGTCTTCTTAAAGTCATCGGTCCACAAGACACGTACATCTCTCGTCAACCCATTATTGTCCCACTGCTGGGCACGGGTCTTCTCTCAGAATGAGAGAGTTTAGGCCATAGTCCACCGCGCTGGCCAAGTGCGAATTGGTGGACTTCACACACCTCCGAGAACTTTTTTTTTTATAGAACTCTCGGGTGTGCAGGTTTCCTCACGATGTTTTCCTTCACCGAAAAGCAGTGATAATTAATTTCTAATACGCACATGAATCAGTGGTGCGTGCCTGGGTTTGAACCTCGGACCTCCCGATCGAAAGGGCAAGTTTCAACCATTAGGCTATCACTGCTCTTAGACACACACACGTAGATACAAACAGACATACAAATAATTAATTGAAGAGAATACTTCCATTACATATTTTGGAATTTGCATCATTTCAAAAATCTATTTCTATAAACTCCGCATCAAATATTATGTAACCTTTGTTCGTTCGAGAAAATTTCTCGGTCAACCTTCCTTAAAGATGCGAAGAAAATAGTCTTCGCAATATCTGTTATCGATATTCCATTGGATTTCCGGTTAATTTCCCCATAAAAGCCCGAAGTATCCCTATTTGGAGACAACAATGACATTATTTCAGGGTAAAGTTGATTCTGCACGCACGTACGGTTCGCAACAAGTGGCCTAATAATATCCTCAGAAAATGGAATCAGGTTTATTTAGAAATGATATTAGAAGCAAAAGTAAGTATTGTGATTTATCTTTTTTACTCTACGAGAGTTGGAGTTGAGCACAGTGACCTTTATTGTAAATGGTTAGGCTACTCGTGCCATAGCCACTTATATCAGGAAAACAAAAGTTTTTGAGGATGTGTGTATGGTTGATTCCGCAAAAAATACCGAACAGATTACGCTAAAATTTAGCACACAGGTAGTTTTTTTTTTTTTTGAATGAATATTTGATCTCTTTTTCCAAGATTATAATAAATAACGCAATGGTTGTGACGTCAGGAAGGCCAGGAGTTTTCATTACTGTCCATTCTTGAAGATTTCAAGTAAAACACAGGAGTAAACTTCTTCGATTTATTCACACTTGAGAAGGTCCGATCGCTTCGACGGTTAAACAAGCATCCTCTTTCTACCGGCAGGCGCTCGCCTTTTTGTAATAAAGTTGGGTGAGGTGACAATAACAAATTTATGGAGGGTAAACTAAATTAACACCTTTAGAAATCACTAAATATTGCTAATTTAATAAACAAACAATTTTTGATTTTTAAACAAACTAAAATGATTATTTGCGGCAGCGTGTTTTTCTTAAATACGCGGTATCTCGCCGACATATATAATCTTGGAAAAAGAGACCGAGCCGGGTAAAGCCGAAAGAATAAGCTAGTATTAGATATAACAGTTTACTTCAAACAGCTCAGCTTTTTGATTAAAACTGGAGCAGGCCTGGAGCATACGTTTACATATATCTCCCAATGCTAATTATTTTGATAGGTAAAATAAAGCAAAGGTTTTAATAGGTATCATTAACGCTTTATCTTGTCTGGTTTTATCATACAAGTCAAATATTTTATTCCTTAAACCTATCTATTAACTTTTTATCACCTTTTTAACAAACTTTTTTAAGGAAGTAAGAAGTTTTCTTATTAGCATTCAGAGTAACAGAGTGTGCAACAAAATTTTGCGCTTACGTGATACGTATTAAGATATAAACTCAAATAGCTTAAAATTTGTCGCCAGAAAAGCGACGCACAAGATACCAACTTTACTTCTTTTTGGAATATTATACTACAATAGATACACTAAAAAGAAGCTCACGTAACCCTTTATTAACCGGCGAGTCCTCCAACCAATGTGCTTAGCTCATAGCTCAAAGGCCGCAAATAGGTAGTCTACATCAAAGCTGTTTATGTCTTACGTCTGGCGGTTTAATTTAATTCGGTAACACGACAACAATTGTAGCGCATTAAGGCGATGCTCCAACACTGTTTTTGCTCGGTCACAAGATTTGACTAATGGCGCTCTTGTCGGGCACACGCGGCCCTTCCCACGGGCTCTTTGTGACGATTCCCGGCGATTTAATGTGGCCACATCGGTTTTCCTCGTAATACGTGCCTTTCAAAACTGAGCGCGCCGCTCTTTTATTTTTCAGTACGTCAGTCTTGTTTCGTTTCATTTTGCGGTTGCCGGGTTGTGTGGAATGAAGTATTGTTGGGGATCAGACTTTCCCTAAATATTTGAATATCAACCTGCAAGTTGTTTTAGCTAGTTTCAAAGCGTTATTCGTATGTTTTTTTCTTCTTGTGGTTTTGCTTTCTAGTGTATGTTTAGATTTGTAGCTATATTATTTTTTACGATTAATATTTCTGGTAATTATGGCTATAGTAACAACGATGTATTACATAGAATAAATAAAATTAATAAAGTAATTACGCTGTTGACAACATATAGGCTTTAATTAGTAACGTAGTGCCTAGTAGGGATTGTGTATATATAATTAAAAATATGTTGCATAGTTGCAGGAATATATAGCAGTAGGGGGACATAAAAAGAGTTGCACCCAAATTATCGTGTAGTTACGATGAAATGGATTTTGTTAATTTGTTTGAAGAAAATTACTGTTTATTAAATAAACAGTCATCTTTTTCATAAAAATAATCTTATATTATACTTTCCCTTAAATTATATTCCTTTCGTAAACTATTCTTTTATGCATATTATCTGTAATAATTAATTTTCATATATCACATCCGCCACGCATACCGTCTTTTTTACTAAATAGAATCCAAAGAAGTATTGGTAAATGACCACTTAAATTATATTTGAAATGCATCCCCTAGGAGAGCTTAATAGAAGCTAAAAGCGAAATAGTCACACTGCTACAAGTCAAACTAGTTTAAGACAAATATTGCTAACACGACTTACAATCGACTAGACGTATGCAGATTGAAGTTTGGTTATTGAGCACGTTCCATTCTATCCAAGTCATCCTTCTAAATGAAGGATTGTCTGCAATGTGACCTAGTCCGTTGGCGCATTGCACAATCATAATTGAAGATTAAGCACAATACGAGAAAAATTGATTTTATGTGAGAGAATCTAGTGTGAATTATAACACTTACAAAGTTTTCTATTACGTGTACCTATTTCGATATTTTATCGGTTACTTGATATTTTTATCTTATATAAGGTAGTGAAATAATAATTCACGCTTAGTTGAATTATTATTATATTGAGGTGGGTTTAATATTTTAAGCATAGCAAACAAGCATAGATTATACAACTCCCTGGATGTTTTCTGCTATATGAAATCTGTATAATATACGCTGAAGAGAAGATGTTCTACCTCGATCTAATCATAGCTGGGTTTTCACTTTACACTGTGTATACTAATACACAGAGATATATAATAATAAATTGTAACGAAAGCTTCCTAACGAAAATTCGTAGTCACTATAATCTCACGAAATAAGATAAAGTATTCTTCTTGGCAGCAGAGGAAGACCAGTTCGAATCACTTAAAATTCAGGTGCCTATCAAAATAATAAAAACAATGCAATCTATATTAAATGCATTTATTTTAGGCCACATTTCCTATACTAAAAAAATAGACAAAAAGTTCTAAGAGTGATGCCTATTTTTAGTACCTACAAATTTATGCAATGACGGTAATATGTGTATTAAGTGTGTTCCATTTATAAATACGCTGATAACGCAAAAGCGAGATTAACTTGAACCCACATCTAATTACTTAGCTAAATTAGAGTGAATATAAAACAGCGTTTACCCTAACCGATGAGTCATTTATGAAGAAAAGCGAAATCGGTGCCGTCGTGAAATTTCCATAAAATATGCAAAAGAGTGTCGAATACAGGTTCGGACTTGACAGTTTGACAGGTTTCATACATTACGTAACATGCATGTTACATGTGTTGCGTTAATCGCCTACAAATAGCTTGTTAGTGCGATAAGCGGTGTAATTACAATATTTAAATGTGTGACCGTCTTTCTAAGGAAACGGAGCTTAATTTCTTAATGAAGAAATTACGGGCCAAGAAAAAAACTCCTGAGTTAATAAAGAGTTTCCGTGCTATGTAGATTTATGTTGAAAGCAAGCAAGGTTTAATATTATATACTAATTTTTTGAAGTTATATACTTTTATTTTGTTTGATATGACAGTATATGTTATCTATATCTATACTAATATTATAATGAGGAAAACTATATGTTTGTTATGAATTAACTTAACAACTACTGAACTGATTTTAAAAATTATTTAACCATTAAAATGCTATAATATCCTCGAGTAACAGAGGTTATTTTTATTACTAAAATACATAACAGAGTCCTAGCTAAAACTTCAGTAACGTAAATCAAGGCGTAAAAATTTTGTTTGAAAATTTCCCTCAAAGCATACGCTGCTGTACCTATTGATAAATAATAGAACAAATAAATGTTCTACAACATAAGAGAACATATTAATATCTACGGAATGACCAATTTTCCCGCGCAAATCAGGTTTAGCATTTATGTCACGTTAGGTTTTTTGGGACTTCTATCGGAATAGTATCAAAAAACACTGTTTGTCAAAAACCATTATTGTTAAGCTCATACCAATTTCACCCAAAAACTACCGGTTAAATCTCTCTGAAATTTGGCACAAATATAGTTTATAACCTAGATAAAACCAAATAATACTCATTACCGTGGTAGACGTGACCGCAGCGGACGAAGCTACGGGAATAACCTAGTTTTTATTATATTTTTGAATATACCTTGCCCAGGCGGGTTATGGTTATATTCAAAATATATTTATTAGCTGTAGATATCCTGCGCGCGTTGCTACGCCATCCATCACAAAAAAAATACACTAGCTCATGAATAACAACTTTGCTAAAGATAATCACATGATCAAATGAATAGTTTACGATTCTATACAGGCCATACAGAAAAATATTCATTTTAATATATAAAGATTATAACTTAGGAGCCTAGAGCATACTTCGCCATGCTGCTACATTGTGGATTGGTAAAGGCTGGTATAGGCTGTATTTCTAAATCTCAGGCGATTCTTGAGTTTAAACTAAGTTAACAGTTTTGTGATCGATTATATGGTATTACTTTTTAAGATTTGGTTGTGGAAGTACAAATCTATCTGCAGTTTAACTATAAATAATACTTCATAAACATAATCATAAACGTAATGCATCTTCTTCGTTACTTATCAATTTTAATCAGTATTTATTAATTAGAAACTTCAGTAAAACTGCAGAAAGTACGATCTGTAACAGCCGTTAAGATATAATAAAGATTCAATTTCTTTAATTTATCAGCCATAAAATCTAACAGGCTTATTCTCTCGTAGGTCTAAATAATAATAAAATAAGAACTCTTTATGAAAACGAGGTCAGGAACAAATTCGAATTTATTGCGGTGATAACTGAACTTCGAAAGGGCGGCATAAATTTTGGCGAACTGAGTATACGTATATTTTAACTTTTACTTCAAAATTTATTTGCCTGGGAAGTTACTTTAGAATTTTAAGTACGTACAGTTTTAATAATAGATTTAGTACTAATACTATACTATTTATAAACTTAGTATGAGATTTATACATTTATGCGTTTTCATATATGACATTGAAGTCTCAAACGAGGACGGAGTTCATAAACATATAATTATGATGGTAAATTGTCACTGCTTTTTTTTGGTTTTCGAGGAGGGATACCTTCAAAAGGTACCGGTAGGAATAACGCAAGGCTATGAGTCGTTTTTACCGCACTAAAACCGCCCGGTGGCCGTCCTCCGCGCTACAAAGAGGACTCCGGGATCTCCAAAGGAACGCAACCGGAGTCCTCTGAATGCATTGCTCTATCGGTCCCCTCCCAGGTGAGCGGCTGGGCCCACCACTCCAGGAACTACTGGGATGAAATTGTCACTAATTTTTAACCAACCCAAAAAACATTTCAGTTTTGATAAAGGTTGGCCAACTCAGCCAGGGGCACCTGGCTGAGTTGGGACGTCTTGGATAAATATGTCTTTTTGTCACACCTTCCAAACCAGAACACAGCAGTCCTTAACATATAAAAATATTTTTTACAGATATATATTATTATTGATTTAGGTTTTAAATCCCTACAATTCCAACTTACACCTGCACCATGATATTTTTAAAGTTTGCGTTTTTTGTGCAAATTTATTTATTATTTTTATAATTTTGAATATTTATCCGCAGTTCTTCTGTATGCCAAACCTGCTGTTGTATTTCTCATGTAAAATATAGAATTTTATTTAAAATATAATACAAATGATAACAAAAAATACACGTTAAAATAGCAAACCAAACTAAAACAAAAAAATAGTTAAAACCGTCCTTTTATGCAATTTTAAGCTCGATTCGAAGGAAAAGCTCAAGTGTACGCCAACATTTGTCGCTCGCGTGTTCGCAGCCAAACGCGGAGACAATAAATAGACCTTTATCGCCATTTTAATAAATGCGCGCGGAACTTTCTTAGAATAAATAAGCTAGTAAAAGCAATAAAAGCTTATCTTCGGGAATTCTGGTGCGCATGAAAAGATGGAAAGCCACGCCGCTAGTGCCGGGTAAACTTACGCATACTTGCATGCATGCTTGCATTATTTATGCGGCGTTTGCGAAATTATCTACTAGCGCTGTTTATCACGCTGGTCCCGGAAATTGTATATTTTGAGCTATTTATAACGTACTTAATAATATTTATTGCTTAATTCAACTTAATATGGGTATATTTACGTGAATACTATGTTCATTAAGAAGTGAAATTAAACAGACGAGTAAGAACGCAAACTTAGATTCCTTATAATATGAAAGTCATGCAGTCCACCGGATGGTAAGTAACCACGTGATTAGATCATGGTAAGCGCCGCACATAAATTTTTATAAGGAATCTCAGATCAGGTCAGAGTCTAATCTAATATTAGCCACAGATACGTGGCTACTCCTAAGGACTAAGTAAATCTCTCTTACTACACCTTCTGACCAACGACGTACATAGCAGTGTTGTTATTAGGCATCAACAGATGTGGCAGCAAAGTGTTCTACCACTTTAAAATATGAATAGGTTAATGCGGAAAATATGACTAGGCATAAAGTTAAATTTTCATAATAAACAATGTTAATTTTTAAATGAAACTATTGCTAAAAGTTATGATAAAAGTGAATGAATAAAGAGGTTTATTGAGTTGGAGGTAGTAAACGTAAAAAACAGCAATGTTGTTACTAGGCAACAACAGACGTGGCAGTAAAAGGTTCAACCACCTTAAGATATGATTAGATAAATGCGCAAATAGGATCAGTATTAAAGTAAAATTTTCATAATATACATATATAAATAATGTCCATTTGCAAAAAAGACATTGTTAAGATAGATGATAAAAGTGGATAAATAAAGAGATTCAATTTTCAAAATAATAACGCCAAAAGCAGTTCGGTTCTAAAATGATAATAACATACCTTGTGGAGTCGCATCGCCAGTAATGAGCTTGGAATGGCCCATTGCTTTCGAAACTAGAGTGCGTGCTCTTTACGGCTCTTTATTCCGCCAGCGTAAATGATAAAGTCCACGTACTGGATGAAAAGTTCCGTTATTCGATTTGGAATTTTTGTATTTTATTGTGCTGTAGTAAACGTATAAAAACACCGCAATGTTGTTATTAGGCAATAACAGACATGGCTGCAAAAGGTTCAACCACCTTAAAATATTACTAGATTAATGCGCAAATATGACCAGTATTCAAGTAATTTTTTTATAATATACATGCATATATAAACAATGTCAATTTGCAAAAAAGCTATTGTTAAGATAGATGATAAAAGTGGAGAAACAAAGAGATTCAATTTTCAAAATGATAACGCCAAAAGCAGTTCGGTACTAAAATGATAATAACATACCTTGCGGAGTCGCTTCGCCAGTAATGAGCTTGGAATTACCCATTGCTTTCGAAACTAGAGTGCGTGCTCTTTACGGCTCTTTATTCCGCCAGCGTAAATGATAATGTACACGTACTTGATTAAAAGTTCAGTTATTCGTTTCGGAATTTTTGTACTTTATTGTTTTGGATGTAGCAAACTTCAAAAATGTTTGGATTCAAATACCAAACTATATGAGGAGTCTTATTTTTAACGAACATTCTCGTATATGTGTACATTTTTGGAATGCTCCCATTAGTCGAAAGTACCTTAGATAGATAGTGTTTCCCCAAAATTTAACACATGATTCTTACGGACTATTATTAAACATTCTTATACGATAAATTCTATAATATTATATTAATTTATAACGGTGTAGTTTAACAGTAATATAAGCAAAGAGTACATTTAAAGGCATGTATTAACTGACGAGCACCGAATTTTATGTAGCTGTAACGTTGAAATTAGTGTACTTACGACACCCACCCTGTCGAACAGTACAAGCGGTCTACCACACAGGATGACGCAAAAGAGCCACATTACAGGCCTGGGAAAGTCGTATCGTCTAGTAATTAGCTCAAATTGGCTCGTTACTGTTAGAGCCTAAATACGTACGTTGAAAGTTGGTAGACGGCTGTACGGTATAAAGTGAATAAAACTCCGAAAATGTTGTTTGTGTATACGATGATATTTTTTTTACATAAGATTGAAGTAGCAAATGTGCATACATTCCATCTGATGGTAAGTAGTTACAGCCGCCCATGGACATCTGTACTTCATACAGAACATGGGTTCTATCTGAAATCAATCACAAATGCATCGCTACTACCGAGGACTAAGATGGTCGCCTCATATAAAAGTATATCAGATGATTAATTGTTATACATTTTCTTAAGCTTAAATGATATAATCATATACTTGTATTTGTGACAGGTGAATAAAAATAAATAAACTATTACCGCCATTGTCAACGCGCAACGTTACGTTGTTTTCATTGTAACTCAAATACTTGTCAGATATGTATCTACTTTCCACGTGTATAGTACTTAATAATAAAATAGAATCATTCTTCATACTAATATTATAAAGGCTAAAGTTTGTGAGTGTGTATGTTTGTTACTTCTTCACGTCTGAACGACTAGAGATTTTCGTAAAATTTGGTAGGGAATTAGCTGACACTTTAGATTAACATATAGGCTACTTTTTATTATGGAAAAATATCCTTTTCCCACGGAAAATCTATACATTCATTTTTTTTAACACGGGCGAAGATGCGGGGTTCAACTAGTGTCTTATAATGTAATACAGATATGAGTCGTCATTTACACAAATAATGGAATTATCGTCAACTGACATCAATAAATGCCGATCTGTCAAATCCGAACGTATGAGGAGTACTGCTGGGTCAAACCCTAATACATTACGCCCATCACTGACTCTTAATGTAAGACCGTAAATCTACGTAAAATTAGGTGATAAAGCTAGAATTATAGACCCTGCGGAGTCGTACAATTTAGTAATTAGGTCGTTAAAGCTCATCACCGTTGAAATCAGAGTGCGTTGAAAACGGGTGCTCATTACGGGCACTACGATGTAAAAGCGTGGCATGTGACCTGAAATGGTCAAATTTCTAACGAAAAATAAACGAGTAGAATACAAGAATTGTTTAGTGTTGGTAAATTTTGTTTTAATGTTTACGTTTTAACTCCGTCTAACTCCGGTTAGAAATGAAAATTAGGTGTAGTAGACAACTAATTTTCATTTGTAACCGTAGTTTTAAATGCATTTTAATTTACACAAGAAATAGAAGTTCTTTTTTAAGATAGCAACAGATCAACATGGACGACTCGTGATTGATTTGATTTGAGGTACTTATTGTATTTTACGAAATTTATATATCCCATGGATATTTTTGATCGAAGTTACTCTTAACTATGCTTAAAAGGCTGTCGGAATGTTGAAATGCGTTTTGCGCCTTTCTGAAAGCCCTAATCACTACATAGTATAAAACAAAGTCGCTTCTCGCTGTCTGTCCCTATGTATTCTTAGATCTTTAAAAGTACGTTACGGATTTTATGCAGTTTTTCTAATAAATAGAGTGATTCAAGAGGAAGGTTTAAGGTATAATACATGTATAATATAGTAGAGAAACACTGATAGTTTTAGATTTTTGACTTTTAGGCGGAACGAAGTTCGCCGGGTGAACTAGATAAATATAATTCGAATGCAAAAGGACGTGCAAACCGCATAGTTTAATCTAGTAAATTACCTACTCACAGACGTAGTCGAGTAGAAAATGCTTCAGGTTTTGTACAGTGGCCTCAATCACGCCTTAGCCTATTTGTATATCTTATACAATACAGATCAGCGTGTGTATTCCAGTTTTTTGTCTTTTAAAGATTTATTCTGATAGTTGCCTATTCGAATGAAGAGGATTTTTATTGTACATTTATGTTTGCTTTTTTTATATTAGACAAAAGTAGAGTTAATGTCTACAAACAACTTGTATGATATATCTATATTAGATTGAATTTGTAAAACAAAAAAATCATAAAAAATAATGAATACGTGCAATGAAAACAATGTTACTCTGAATATATTTCAGTTAATTTTTACACAAAAAGATTTTTTATATATTTTATGATAGACACATGCAATATACATGGTAATTAAACATGTTGTACAATAGATAATAAAGTAAACCCAAATATACTAGTCAATAACAGAAAATCTATATCTGGCCGGAGCTCGAACCCGGAACCGATAACGCGTCAGTCCGATAATCCCCACGTCACCACGCGAGTCGTAACATTGTATGGTAGTATAAGCCTATAATCTGTAGAACGAATTAAGTATGAAGTAATGATGTAGAAAGGCTAAATCCTCTTTAAAGAGTACTACAGTAATGAAGCAATATGCCCCACGCGTGATTAATTGACCCGCGATAATTTGTCGACCCGCGTGGTGGAGCGGTTACCATACCGGTCTTACGCGCAATGGGTCCCGTGTTCGATTCCCGGCCAGACAGGTATCTAAATGATTAGATTAGATTCGTGTTCTGGGTCTGGGTGTTTGTGTATTCGTCTTGTGTGTGTCCATGGTACTCACGACAAAGAAAATCCTACTGTGGGGCTAAGAGTATAGAAAACGTGTTTTTTTTTTAACTTTGAAAAAGCGTCTTTTATAAATCCTTATATTAAGCTCTTTATGGGTTAATAACCTTCTAATTAACGAATATACGATATTAATTTATAATAGTCATATATAGATATTTTCAAAATTTAAAGGATTTTTTTTTTATAATTAGTCTCAATAATTTTAAAGTTTAAATGTTAAGATAAATAAATCAATTAATTAATTATATTGAAAAAAATTTCAAATTACTTAAACGTATGAAATATAGAATATTAACTTGTAAAATATTATTACATAAAACAAAAGTGTCAGTCATAAGTAATTTTGCGGATAAAAACACATCCTTAAATAATAAACACCCAAATAATGGATTGAAAAGCGATGCAAAGTATTAAAGATTCAAATATGTATATGAATCACTCGTAACTTCGACCAATCCTATTTACGATTTACGGGGCCCATAGGCGGCAGTGACCACTTACCATCAGGTAGGCTGCACGCACGGTAGGTACTTGAGTTTAAAAAAACGGCTAAGTTCGAGTGGGACTCGCGCACGAAGGGTTCCGTACCATTATCTGCAAAATAATGTAAAATCATGTTTGTTGCAGAATAAAATAAACTAGTCACCCGTCGCAACGGTCGAAAATCGATAGTAATTTAAATAAAAAAAACTAAACTTCTAATTGTCCAAAATAATAATTTTCAAATTATTTTGAACACGCCCGTTAAATGTTAAAAGAGGTCTATTAACTAACCTGCATTTAAAAGCAATAGCGGGTAATGTGTAATGTGTTTTTAGTTGATTTTATGTACGTTTTATGCATTATTTGAAAAAAATATTAGCATTGCGTAATCCTTCTCTACATCAAGTATAACCGTGCGTAATTTCTTGCTCCTCCGTCTGTGACAAGTATCTTAAAAACGAATCACAAGTTTTTGCTTCAAGTGTCAATATATAGATAAATGTTTAAAGGGAGGTCTTTAAACATTTATATTAATCTGATTCTAGTATTTGTTGTTTATAGTCGGCAACAGAAATTCGTCATCGTCTAGCTACACGGTTCATGAGATACAGCCTGGTGACAGATATACGGACAAACGCACAGCGAATTCTTAGTAATAGGGTTCCGTTTTTACACTTTGTTTAGGGACCCCTAAAAAAGGCACAATGTACGAGTGAAATTTCGCTGTAGAAGAGTGAAGCCCTCTCACGTGCGTCATAAGTAGCGTTCGAGCGTCGCTAACCCTTTGCTTTCTAGGTTATCCGCCTTCCATACAGCCTTTGTAGATCAGTTACTTCGAACGTGACATATTTATGCGTCGAACAGACACGCCACCTGACACTGATTCGAAATTGTAAAAGTACTTGAATTTGAACAAACATTTTATTGTGGTGGTAATAGTGTGAATGTATATCGTCAGTAGGAGCAGTGATAGCCTAATGGCTGAAACTTGCTCTCTCAAGCAAGAGGTCCGAGGTTCAAACCCAGGCACGCACCACTGATTTATGTGCGTATTACAAATTAATTAGCACTGCTTTTCGGCGAAGGAAAACATCGTGAGGAAACCTACAAACAAGAGAGTTGTTTAAAAAAAATTCTCAGAGGTGTGTGAAGTCCACCAATTCGCACTTGGCCAGCGCGGTAGACTACATGGCCTTAAACTCTCTCATTTCGAGAGGAGATCCGTGCCCAGCAGTGGGACAATAATGGGTTGACGTCTTTTTTTACAGAACAAAAACCATGTCACCATTATTTTTGATGGAATCTTGTTGTTCATACTACTTGACATGTTCCCACCAAAAAATTTTAGTTCTGTAAAAAAAAGATTTCAAACCTCACTAACTACGAATGCTATTTTGGCGCTATATCATTATTTCCTTTCCACTGACGATATGTATATGGTATTACTACCAGAGATATACCAGCTAATTAATGGTTACTAGGACCAACACAACACGCTTAGTTTTATTTTCAGCACAGGTATATCGATACTCCTAAAGTGAGTGGAGTCCCCTCCCCTGAGTTGGAACGACGCCACTGTACAACATAGACTACTAAAACTAAAGTAACCCCAAGTAACGCTGGCCTATGTCCAGCAGTGGATTTTCAAAGGCTGAAGGATGGATGGATGAAAGTAACCCCATAATAAGATAGTGGTATAAGGAAATTTCGTACATTGGTATAATTCGTATAATTAAAATGAAAAATTTGGGTGACCAAGTATAAACCATTATAATGACAGGGTATAATGGTTTATACCTTGTCATTTAAATAATGACAGGGTAATTGAAAAAATAATGTTGGATCAAAATTAAACAATACGGATATTTAATCGTCTACCTCAAAATTGATCACCTTTAAAAACTGTCTCATTATTTACAATACCATCACTGTAATTATAATGAGTTCGTTTGAAGTACGCAAAGACGAGTGACAAAATCGCTCATTAAAACAAAACCCCAAACCATATACTCTAATCAACAGTATCCAATCTTGCCTCTCATTAAACTGCAGGTTCGGTGTGATGAGTACATTAGACAGCACAAAGGTACTGCCGCGGGCCTTCGCACGTATACGTAAATTGTAGTCGTTAGTACGTTTTAATTATTAAAGGGGCGTCTTGAAGGGGATAAGATGCTTTGCAGGATGCGTCTTGTGAAGGGAGAGACATTTTTTTTACGTTTTTTGGCGTATGTCTGTCCTAAATTTAACAAATTTGTAGCTATTACCAGTTCTCAAATGCGCAAGACTAAATTTGTATGGTTCTGCGAATATAGAAATAAAGTGGGATAGTATTATAAACAAATAGTAGTATAGAAGTGTTATAAATAAAGAAAAACAAGTTTTGAAAAATTAGTGAGAAAATCGAGTGCTATAAATAATCAAACTAAATAAATCAAAAGTTAAAATATCGTGTGTAAAGAGACAGCCGTCGGTCAAAGACAACTTTATTTGCCAAATACTTTCAAACATATACTTGACATGTATACGAATTGTAAGCGCAATTTTATTTCAATTTCACAATATAGTCATATACAATTTAGTCAATTGGGAGTTCCGTCGTCAAAAATACGAGATAAGCGTCTCAACGCCACGTGTTTCGAATCTCCTCAAACATTCGACATCGCACTTCGCGGAATAATCCAACGCTTTCCAACATAAAACACATCGAGCATTGCGTAAACAGATGTGTAAATCCAAGATAAAATATCCTTAAAGTAGCTGAAGGGAAGCCTCGAGGGTTGTAGGGGTGCAAAAGTAGGGGTAGTGATTCATCAATTGTGCAAAGTGCCACTTCATATCCAGTCCACTGTCGGCCGTCGCATCCGCTTTGCCGCCTCTAAATGAACGCTGATTGGATGATCCGACGTTTTTAGGGGTTCGTACAGAAAGGCAAAAAATCGAGCCGTATTACTAAGCCTCTGCTGTCTGTCCGTCTGTCATAAGTCCCTATGTCTTGAATCGTAACCGATAAACAGTTGAATTTTTACATCTACATTTTACAGAATGTGGATTAAAATGACCGGGATAACAACAAATAAAGTGGATTACACAAGGAACTGAGATTAGTCGGAGTTTTTCTTTTTATCAATCCAACCATAATAAGGCTTGAGTAGAAACCATTTTGAAAGATCACAATGCATGTACTCCTAAGTCTTCTTTTAAAAAATAATGAAAAATAAAAACTTGATTTAGTTTTAGGGAACCCTCGGTGTGCGTGTACAACTCACACTTGGCCAATTATATTTTTTCCGACCTCTGAATGGCGACACAGATTAAGAGCTAATATTTGAAGTGATATCAAAGGGGATTGTTTGGACGAGTATTTTGAAAAGGCTATAATTTAAACGTTTTAAATTCAAATGGATGCCTATTTGAAAAGAATTATTCGCTGCGCTCAATGGATTAGAATTATTTATGCTACTGAAGTATGTATGAATGAATAAATCCAAATTTCAGGAGGTAAATTCGTTTTTCATTTTTCAAAGCTTTGAATAAATAACTATTTGTGAACTTCACTAAGTTCACAAATAGTTATTTATTTTTATTTAAAACACTTAACGTCCTATCAATATGCAAAACTTTAAATGTCTTTATTTTTTTGTATAGGGGGCACTTACAAATTGTCAGTCACATTTTTTCTTACACTACCACCGGATCGGAATAAGACCTCAACTGAGAAGGGGTTACTCAGCGAAGGAGAACTCAGCGGGTTTGTCTTTTTTCTTATTTATATCCATTTTTTTAATATAATTACAATCATGTTTTTCTTTTTTACATGGCAATGAAAGTTAGCTCCAGTATCTTGCCTTACAAAAACCGAATTGAGTTAACGTCCTACAATATGCAAAAGTAAAAATAATACAAAAGTAATACACCCTAACATCAAGATCATTCAAGCGAAGTAGTTCCGAAAACGTTACTTTTTGGCAAAGCAAATAGAGTTAGTTGGATAATTTGACGCAGTGCGCCCCCGGGGAATCGAACTTGCATTTAGGGGTACCTCCGATGCAGGGAAAAGGAATTAGAATAATAAGATTTTTTTGTAGACTGCATTTGAAATATTGATGAGCTTAAGTGCATTTCAAATTGAATTATTTCTTTACGTGAATAGAAATGCCAATAGCAAAGTGACTGTAATTCATTCATCGTTACTGTGACATGATAGTTGCACGGACTCAAAAATATTTTTTATGCCTGATTGAGGTAACAAACGAGTACGCAGTTCATTTGATGGTAAGTGGTAACTCCTGCAAATGGATTTGCAAGGAAGTTAATACAGAACAAGGCTTCTTTCTGAAGTCAATCGCAATTTCGTTGCTACTTTCGAAAGTCAAGATGTTCGCCTCATATCAAAATTATCCGGTGATCATACTCGTATCTTTCACCAAAACTCAAGATCTGCTTCACCCTAGAAATTGGTGTGGCGGTGACACTTCCCCGAGCATTATACATTCTACCACCTCGCAAAATGACTTTAATTATTGTGTATGTTAAACTTAAATGTACTTAACTATATTTAAGCGTCAGTCCTTTCATGATAAAGGTAAGTCAATTAAAAGACATTAAGGACAAACACAGCAAGAGCTGTGATGAAAAGCATGTGTTGTCTTAATATGTAACAATAGTTGGATTCTAAAAATACTTTAAAAGTACTGTCTGTAATGTCAGAGCAGTGATAGCCTAATGTTTAAAACTTGCCCTCTCGATTGGGAGGTTCGAGGTTCAAACCCTGGCACGCACCACTGATTTATGTGCATATTATACATTAATTATTTATATATTTATTATATTAAACATGATATTTATGTGCGTTCTCGGAGGTGTGTGAAGTCCACCAATTCGCACTTGGCCAGTGCGGTGGACTATGGCCTAAACTCTCTCATTCCGAGAGAAGACCCGTGCCCAACAGTGGGACAGTAGTGGGTTGACGACGACGACTGTCTGTAATTTAAGCTCTCGTCCCCGTTATTAATTTAGTTTATATTTTACATTGTTACAGGTTTAGACGCAGAGCTGTATTACGTGAGGGAGGGTGTAGTGAACACATATGCCACTAGCTTCATAGTCCCCGTGCCGGCGCACATCGCTGACTTGGAGTTTATGTGGCAAGCGCTCGGCCGGAAACCGGTAAGGGAATATACAATGTATGTACATAGTAGTGATGTAACGAATATTTGCAATCGCATTCGCGAATATTCGCATGTTATTAGAGATTCGCGATCGGATTCTCATCTACATATTGGTGCGTCAATCAAAAATTTCTGTGCAATTGATTGCGCAATGCTAAAATTTTCTTCAAATAATGCATAAAACATACATAAAATCAACTAAAAACACATTACACTCACCTTGCATTTGACACAAACATATACATAATAAACGAAATAGATTATTCAATGTCTTACTATGAAAACACATAACGTCAAAAATGTCAGATGTCTTTGTCAAAATACCCGCTATTGCTTTTAAATGCAGCTTAGTAAATAACCTCTTAATTTAACGGGTGCGTTCAAAATAACTTGAAAATTATTACAATTTATTTAAATTAGAGAAATATTGGTGCTACTTTGGACAATATGAAGTTTAGTTTTTTAATTTAAAATACGGTCGAATTTCGACCGTTGCGACGGGTGACTAGTTCGCAAAAATCGTGTGAATGTTTTTCAAATATTGAATTGCAGTGTTTTGCAAAAAAAGGTCGCCAAGATTTATATCCTCCGGTACCCTAAACCAATAAGTAAGATAAAACGTAAAAAACAGCAAAATCAGTAAAAAACATTTGCATTAGCGAATGTCGGTGAGGAATATTCGCATTTGCATTCGCATTCGCATTCGCGAATGTCAAATAATAACATTAGTTACACCACTAATACATAGCTACATGGCAATATACGTGCAATGTAAACTACATTTGGTTGAAATTGTTTTTGCCAATCATGTGATACGATGTTCAACGGGTCTATTAAACAGAGGCAATATGGTCAGTTTAGTTTAAACATATTTCGGAACTTAGTATCTCACATCACAAAAAATCTTGAATCAAGATATTTGGTTTTAATTTTGCAGAGTAATAATATTTTGTGTACTGTTTCACGTTAAAAATACTTAACTAAAACAGAATTTGGAGCAACATACCAGTCTAAACTCATCCGTTCTTATACCCATTTACTATTATTATTTCTATCAACAAACAAAACTGTGAACTTATATTTACTTACAATATATTCACTTTAGTCAATTTCACAACGACATTGTATACGAGTACATATACCTATACGAATAGCTGCACTATAGAGTGTATATATCCCCTTATACAACACAGTACGTTCCAGAGTACAGTCACTAACTTCTGCGGTACACTGTCGCAAATATTATCGTTACATTGCAACATCGCATCCCAGTTGAAGTAGCACCTGCATTTGACGTATCCTGGGTTTAGCGTGGTAAGCTTTGCTTTAATTTCAACTGTAGCATACTCGCAGTACCACCTTCCAACGTGTATTTCAGTGGTGTAGTATAGAAAGTAAGAAGTTGAATAATTTTATTTCGACAACCGTGGGCTTTGTGTTTTGCAGCAGTCGTACAAAAATATAAATCCATATAGTTAATTATAGCTTGTTTACGACTCTTATCACTCATATTTTATGCCATGGCTAATTTATTAAAATAGTAATTTAATAATATGCCTAAAATTAAAAAAAAAAAACTTATTTATTGATTTTTTGGTTCGATTAATTCGAGTTTGAATTATTATTCTTTTAGCCCTTAAACGACTGGTTGTATTATCATCGCTAAGCGAGTAGCTAGTTGAGCGAGAAAATATTAAATCGTATGTTATCATATCTGCCATATGTTCTGGCGTACGTCTAGAATTTGATTAATTAAATCGTTATAGTGTATGTTCTTATTAAAGGGAAATAGCAAAACCTATTAAATTATAATAATATTATATCAGTCTACGTGTTTAAAAAAAATGCAATTGTCAGTTTTAAATCCAAGCGAACGATTGGGCAACGTGCTATCCCTAAGGAATTGAGAGATAAAACGTGAACTCATCTACGACCAGTAACATAAAAATGTCCTATCTAAGTCACACGTTCTATCAACAGTAAGACCCTAAGGGATTTTAGAATGGAATATGTTCTGGATAGCAAAAAGGTAATTGTGAAATACTAAGATGACTGAAGTTTAGGAGTGTATGAGTAGTGCTATTATGCATAAATAAAATAAATAAATAAAAAAATATTTTTATTGATATAAACAAATTCACATATAAAAGTCACAAGGGCCCGGTACTAGGTTCTAGACCTAGTTACAGGTACCCCGCTCATTTGACTTAAATAGTAATACTACAAAACAATGCAAATTTTACAGAAATACCAGATAAGAATTAAACAATGCATTTTCTTTTTACCTTTTTGATGAATAATAAAAAATATAATATTAAAGTAACCGCAGTGTTAAAGCACCATGCTTTTAATTCTAGGCCCTTTTTGGATAAAATTGTATGCTTGACTTAAAATTGATAAATTTGCATTTTGCATATATTTAAAAGTAGCGATTTGTTTTAAATTTTTTCGAAGTTTCACCATAGTATCACTTGATACACCGGATGTTATTAATTTATCTGACTGAAGTAGCAAACAAGCATACAGTCCACCTGATGGTAAGTGGTCACTGCCGCACTGCCTACATTTGTAATTAACTACATACAGAACATGGGTTCCATCTGAAGTCAATCACAGATGCGTTGTTACTCCCGAGGACTATGATGATCGCCTCATGTGAAAGTGTGCTGGCAACCACACCCTTCTATCGAAACGCAAGAAATGCTTCACGCCAGAAATAGGGATTGGTAGAACCAGTGTTGTTCGATCGGGAATGTATCAACACCACCGCCTTTTTAGCGCGAAGCAGTCCTTTCGTTTCGAAGGTGGTGGCTGCCGGTATACTTTAATATGAGACGACCATATTAGTCCTTGGGAGTAGCAACGCACCTGTGATTGACTTCAGATAGAACTTATATTCTACATATGATCCATGTCATGCGTCCATGGGCGGCAGTGACCACTTAAATCAGGTGGAGTGCATGCTCGTTTGCAACTTCAGTCTTATAAAAAAAATCTCGTTCCACTATTCGAAGTGAGACAAGTTAGTAGTGTATTCGATGTTGTTCGTCACTTTCCAATTTAGCGTCAAAGCGATTTAATTTGTGAAACAAAAGGCCAGATTAAGCCGTCGTTTTTCGACACAATTCTAAGAGCTTTATACGATCCGCGTTGAATACCTCCTTTGGTGTTCAGTGAATTACTGTTTCGAATTAATTATAAACGTATTTGAGAACAGTCGATTTGTTTTTATTTTAGCTTTGTGTCATCGATTAAATCTACCATAGACTAGTTTAATACTTTGAGGAATACACATTATTATCTATTAATACAGCGCCAACGCTGTTTTGCCGTGACAACGATCCATGCAATAGGGTCGCAATATTATAAATAAAGAAATTAAAAAGCCGCGTATTATAACAATTAAATTATTATATTAATACGTGAAGCAAAAACTTGTGACGCATTTTAAGTAATATGCCGCGGACGGATTAGTTTCAAATTTTGCACGATTATAGTGGACGTAGTGAAAGAGTGCAGTGATAGCCTAATGGTTGAAACTTGCCCTCTATATCGTGAGGTCCGAGGTTCAAACCCCGGCACGCACCACTGATTTATGTGCGTATTAGAAATTAATTATCACTGTTTTTCGGTAAAGGAAAACATCGTGAGGAAGCCTACACACCCGAGAGTTCTTTAAAAAAAAAAGTTCTCGGAGGTGTGTGAAGTCCACCAATTCGCACTTGGCAAGCGCGGTGGACAATGGCCTAATACTCTCTCATGAGAGAAGACCCGTGCCCAGCAGTGGGACAATAATGGATTGACGAGAGTGAAAGAGTGCAGAATATTAATATTTTTTTCAAATAATGCGTGTATCATACTTAAAATCAACTAAAAACACATTACACACACTACCGTGCATTTGTCACAAACACATAAATAGTAAACGGAATAGAACATTCAATGCCTTACTATGAAAACACATAACGTCAGAAATGTCAATGTCTGTGTCAAAATACCCGCTATTACTTTTAAATGCGGCTTAGATAATTAAACCTCTTTTTATATTTAACGGGCACGTTCAAAATAACTTGATAATTATTACAATTTATTTGAATTTGAGAAATATTCATGCTACTTTGGACAACATGAAGTTTAGTTATTTAATTTAAATTACGGTCGAATTTCGTTCCGTTGCGACGGGTGACCAATACTATTCCATATTAATAAAAATGAATCTATTCTTAACGATTTGATATTTTTTACAACAATTATCAATTTGTTTTTAGGAGCTAATTTATATGCCTTGAATCTTTTTAGGAATTCGGCAATAAAATTGGTATATTTGTAGTTGATTGCAGCAAGATAAGTCAATATAGTGACAATTAAAAAACACTGCACTAATTGCGGTACAACGGAGTCTAGCGTCAATCGATACTGCTATTTTTATTTCAAATTATTTATTTTTACATGTGTTATTAATCTCACAGCAATGCGTTATTTCCATTCATCATTTCGCCAATGATTTTTTTCTTTATGGCCCTATATAAAATTTCTAATAATATTATGAATATTTTGCCTTGCATGAATGATATCATAGATTAATATTCTCATAGCCTAAATATTGCTTGTTATTCCGCGTGTTTGCTTTTTGTGATGGGCTCAGAATACGAAAGTCATGGCGCCTTTCAGTCGGAATAATATCTGCATTAGAGAACATTAAGTCTGGACAAGATTAAATATTTGTAATTATTTTCGCTCGTCATGAAAAATAAAATAACTTAATGATGTTTTCTATACTAACAGACCATATAAACTACCTTTTTTGTGAGGGGGAGGAAACCTTCAAAAGGTATACTCAAGCCTTGGGATAGACTCCGGGATGTGAGATTTTTATCCACTAAAACCTCCTGGGTGGCCTTCCTCAGCGCTTGGAGGGGACCTCATGATCTCCAATGGAATGCATCAGTGTCCCCCTACCGCAGCGTACCTCACGGGCTCATCTCTTGGGGGACGTGTTACTATCCGCCTTACGGTGACATGCAGGCACACATACAGCGGTCCTTCTCGATATTGCTGGACAGTTCGAGCTCTCACTCCAGCTGCCTGCAACCCCAGGGACCCCATTTTGGTCGCTTCTTATGAAAGGCACAGGATACCGTAGCTATTCTGTTCCCCGACTACAGGGAAAAGAAATATAAATTACCTACCATACTTAGAAGGGAAATGTATGTATATTTCTTATGAAAATAGGTTATATACATGTCTAACTTACATTATCTTTACCCATCATGGAATTAATTAATGTACCTCAGGTAAAAGTCGAATCTATTTTTAGATAAGATGAGATGCATGAGATTACATTACTTTCATTTTAAGTAACTATTATTGCAGAATTGTTACATTTTAATATTTAATAGGTTCTTCCAATATGCAGTTAATAGATACATTCTTGCCAACGTTTGGACTTAATTGCATGTATCTTGGACCAAAAAAAAAATACTGTAATATCTATGTTGTAAGTTTACCTAATTATTATAACCCTTATATATTGATAACATTTACTCTATACATATATACTAAGTTCTATCTTCTTATCTTCTCACTAAAAGAGTTTATTATGACAAAGCTAACCATTATAGGGCTATCGACATTGCTAAACATAGGCTAGGCTATGACACAGAAAGGCATGTCTCAATTCTTATTATCTATTCTGTTCCGGTCAGCTGCCGTACGTGATGGGTATTGACTACGAGAGTCGGGGCGCCATGCTGCCGCCGCAGGTCAACATCTCCGAGCGAGGGTTCGTGCCTACCACGCTTCAGACTTTTAGGTATGATTTTATTGTAATACTAGGTCTTAAGCATGAAATTTAAGTAGCAATTGTTCATATTTGTAAAATAATTATCTCCGTTACTTTGGGGAGTACGGTTAATAAGTACTTATGCTGTAAAATACAAGTAAGTCACTGTAATGCAGAGACATTTGTATTTAGTTCAAAATACGATTGAAGTTTTGTCTGCGGTTATTAATAAATACATTGCTTTCTAGCGTCTTTTATTCTTCTAACCAGCGTAGTTCGACCGTTGAAGTCACACCTATTTCCAACGTGAAGTATTTCTTGCGTTTCGATGAAAGTGTATGGTTGCCGGCACACTTTAATATGAGGCTACCATCATAGTCTTCGGGAGTAGCAACGCATCTGTGATTGACTTCAGATAGAACCCAGGTTCTATTTGAAGTTGCTCACATGTCCATGGGCGGCAGTGACCACTTACCATCAGGACTGCATGATCGTTTGCTACTTCCGTCAGATAAAAAAATCTTCAATACTAAATAATGCAGTTATAACGCAGATATTCAGGTGTAGCATATTAGTCTGCGGAATCAAGCTACGTAATTCATTGATCCTTTAAAAGTTTTTTACAGGCATCTTTAAAACAGGTATACAATTTAAGAGGAACAGACTTTATCAAAGTAGTTAGAGTTAGCGATAGATTAAAAGCCAAAACAATATTTAAGTAACGTTTGCATGTACTTAACATACATAAGATAGTGTCGTAAGAAGTGTAAGGCAGAAATTCAATTACACTTTATATTGACATCTATAAAAGAGTATAGACAGACATTTCAAATTTAATAAAATCGGGATGTGATATCCGCTTCAATATCGCACAAGTGCGATTGAGTTATTGCAATTTTAAACATTAATATGATCTGTAGTTTATGATACGCGTAGTTTTAACTTTATTTTGTAATTTAAATATTCATTTATTTGCTTTTAAACGAGTTGCCTAAAGGGCTTAAATGTTGTAGCTTTTATTCAGTTCAATGGAAGCAAGGGAAATTTAATATAAAATTTCGTATTTGCTACTATGTATTACTATTTACACGTTATCTTTCTATTTATGTATATTTGCATTGCATTTAAAGCCTTAGTTCACTAAGTAGTCAAGGGGTCCAGAGAAAGTTCGAGGGGCATAGATTTAGATGTATAGTCCATATTTCACATTTTTAGTCATGTTTTTGGAATATGGTAGAAATGTAGCACATGGGGTCCACTGGAACCAACAATTTTTTTAAAGTAGTCAAAGCCAAGTGCGGATTGGTGGACTTCACACACCTCCGAGAACTTTTTTTAAAGAACTTTCGGGTTCCTCACGATGTTTTCCTTTACCGAAAAGCAGTGATAATTAGTTTGAACCTCGGACCTCCCGATTGAGAGGGCAAGTTTCAACCATTTGGCTATCACTGCTATTAGATACCTTTAATAAGAATAATTATTTGTTCTCCAAATTAAAATACTACAGCATTATATTGGTGCTACATATGGTTATTGGTTGTGTGAAAAAGAACGACACATGGTTTCGGCGCATTTAAGCTATATTGATTCGTAGCCTCACAGTTATGTTAATAATTGATTAAGAATTCTTTATGTAATTTTGTTAATTGAATGTTCTTTTGTCCAGGGTCCGTCTACCTTGTACGGGATCAAGGAGTGCCGAGATACTGGTGACGATGCAATTGAATATCTCCGCTCCGGATCGAGCTCATAAGGACGTGCGTTTGCTGTTTAAGAGAAACAAGATATGTTTAAAAGGTTAGTATTTGCAGTAATAAAGTGTCGAGGAAATAGGTCGCTAGTACATAATTGATGTTAATTATGCATACGTATGTGAAGGTGTGCAAGCCGCCCCCCGACCAGGTGGACTGATGACCTGGAGAAGACCGGGTAACCGCTGGGTTCAGATGACTCAGGACCAGTCGAAGTGGCGCAGATTAGGGGAGGCCTATGTCCAGCAGTGGACTTTCAATGGCTGATGGATAGATGGATGGATGTGAAGGGATTGCAAATTTAACAGATAATCATTGTATGTCAAGTAATGTAGTGGCGTAGGAACGTGCATTGTAATGTAAACTTTTGAACAGTTGTTACAATATCAATGTCAATAAAGCTAATTAAAATTAATAGAAAGATGATTTTAAATATACCGTAGTGAGGTATTAGAGATGACTTAGAGATTATCCGCTTACAAAACATTCCTATTGTGAAATTGGACATAAAATGAAGCAACTTAATTTCTTTGAAGTATATGTATCTATCTAAACCCCTGCAGTAACGAATTGTAGCCTGAACTATTTTTTTTCGTTTGAATTGATAATTGCTAGATTCTAAGTTTTTTTTTTCAATGTTACACTTTATGAAGTGTCAATTACCCAAACATTTATTTCTGCCATATTAATTTGGAACATAATAGCGTCACTATGATCGCGGTCATTAGCAATCCGATCCACATACCGACCATATAACAGAAATATATCATTGTTACATCACTAATACCATCAACGGTAAATTCGCTCAACGCCAAAACGATAACCTAAACATCCGCCATTATCCACATGTAGCGTTACACGCGTGCCTTCACATAAATCATGCAGGCCTATTTTTAATCAATCATGTGGCCCATACCGTCTGAGGTTTTCGCCCCATATCCGGGTTACGATTCCATCGGCTTCACAATTCAATCATACCATAATGCGGCACTTATTGCGGGTATTCTACATACGATAAAGAATTTTTGAATTGAAAATTCGGTCGCTAGAGACACCGTTCAAGCAAATATGTCGTCGTTAACATCAATCTTCGAATAGAGAAATATCCTGACCGATTTATCAACGTCAAAGTGGATACGTAAGGCTAAAAACACGCAATGGAATTTGTGTTAGTGAAAGCTTAATTTCATGAACATTAACTTAAGTGGTGTATAATTTGCCCGTGAAAATACAACCTATATTTTCACAGGCAAGTTATATTTAATTAATCATGATCGTGTTCCACCGTATTTTTGTCCCAAGTCTAAGTAACGAACATTTGTCAAACATTTGTCTCCTACATCGCTTCACGCAATAAATCGTATTTTTTAACCGACTTCCCACCATATTTTGCTGGATCATGACGAAACTACATGTATCTTATATGAGCGCCGACTTCGGAACTATGTACTAAGTACTGTGTTTGCTCTAAACCAACATATATTTAAATTATTTTTTACTTTTATGTGGCATGGAAGTCGGTTGTATTTTTTGTTTAAAATTTTTTTTTATGCCTTTACATGTTTCATTGCAAACACATACATATATGCTTACTTGTAATGTAATTGAATTTATAATTTTACGATATTAATAGCTTTATAATTCGTAAACATAAGCTACTCGTTTAACGGTTTCATTAGTGTTTAGATAATAATTTAGTGATTAAAGCATGGGTATTGGCATTTATCCACTGTTGGACATAGGCCTCCTCAAATTGGGATTTTGCCAATAATCACCGCGCCTGGATTGCGTGTTGACGAATGTTCTCCGTTGGTTCCTACGACATTTATGGGGCAATAAGAGGTGATGTTATGCAAGTAAGACACCACACGGCACTGAGATGGCTATTAGATTAGGTAGTAAACGATAAAAACATCGTATTTGGTGGACATTAGTTCAAAATATTTACACAACTACTTAAATAATGCTCTCTTCGGTATATGTCTCGAGAATACCATCCAGTGAGTAACAAAAATATTCAAATATCCCCGATATTTTATTGAAAATATCCGCGAACTTCGAAAATGGCGAAACTTGGGCTCCGTCGCCCCAACAACAAATCACTTTATAACAACCAGTAGGTACACTAACATCACATAAAGCAGTATAAAGGCGGAGTTCCCGCACTTATTCTGGAGCAATAATAATAACAATAAATTTTCAAGTATGACGTTGAGGGCGCCTCTATCGCTTACTCAGATGTACCCACAAAACGTGTCATATCTGGATGACATTACTTGATAGCGTCCGATTTGGTTTTCAGATTTATGGAGATAATACAGTTGTTTTGTGCTAAAGTATATTTTATGAATAAACAACCGAATTTGATTTATAGGCGGGAAATAATGGATTGTACTTTTAGTTGACATTATATTATTTATAGTCGTTTTTTGATCGACACAAAAAAGCACGCTTTCTACACTCATAGCCGCACAGTAGGATTTTCTCATGTGTCATGGGTACCATGTACACGCACAAGACGAATACACAAACACCCAAACCCAGAACAGGAATCTAAACTCATCATTCAGATACCTGTCTGGCCGGGAATCGAACCCGGAATCCATAGCGCGTTAGACCGGTATGGTAACCGCTCCGCCATGCAGCTCGTCAAAGTCACTGTCAGCCAAGTCATTGTGGGCCTTAGTCACTTGAAATGAACTAATATTAGTTATTCTGTTTGAGATGTGTTGTTTTCTTATGGAATTAGTTTGAATTCCTCGTGAAAATATCTCGCTACTTATATCATTTTGATTTCAAATATGTATGAAAAATCTGCAGCTTTGCGCAATGACCTTAGCCTTTTTATTAATTTTTAAAACGAAATTTGGACACTATTGCGATAATAATAAATTCATAATGACTGAATACTTCATAAATATTTTAGCTTTTTAACTGTAAATTTTGCAATACTGGCACGATTTTAAAGACTATAAGATCGGCTTTCAAATATTTTCTGAGTGTTATCTGTTACTGCAATTTCGAAGTCGCCAAAGCTATTGACCAATATTCATTAGCAGATTGTAACGCAAATGTGGTTTATTCCGACGTACGAGTATTAATTAATGCTTTAATAATTCGTGTTCAAGTGAACTTTATGGCAACCGTATAACAATTCGTTAACCAATATTCCTAGTTAAATTATAATTTATGTATTAATATATAAAAACGAGATGGTGTGCCTGTGTGTCTGTTTGTTACACAATCACGCTAGAATCCAGTCCGATTTATATGAAATTTTGCATTAATATAGTTTATTTAACTGGTCTATCTGGTTACTTTTTCGATATTATTCTCTATTTAAAGATAGTTGTTAAGTGACGTCACTTCACCAGTTGGTTTCAGATTTCCATATATTACCTGCATTTTATTTATTTATGTTCCGTAGTAAAGCATGGGTACTTCAACTAGTTATCACAAAATCGTGTTATTAATATCAACAAAAAGCGACTTTATCATTTTCAATAACACAGAGTAATATTTCCTCAAACAGAGCCTGCGGATAGTTCAAATGCTATATATTATCACGATATTAGCACTGGGTGGACAATATGTGAATTTGTGTAGAGTATCTTAATTAAAATCGCCAGACAGTGCCGACGGGTGGAATAGAGCTTCGGGCGACAATTGGCGATGGTTCCATTATGAAATGCCATTATTGACAAAATGTGCGAAGATTTCTGTGTCACGAGTAGTAATAAAATAATCATATATTTAACAAAACACAATATATTGAAAAAATGGTTCACAGTGTTATGGGTGCAATAGACACAAGAATAATACACAAGCTGCCAGATAATAAAAGATAGTTCAATTTTTTTTTCACTTAATTCCCTGCTGAGAAATTATCGCGGATCGTTTTATATTCTAAACCAGTTTGGAAATCGCTGAATGACGGTATACAAGTACCAAGTGCATTTTTACCTTTTACTTTTCTCTTAATATCACGCCATTACGCGTGAAATTACTTAAATCACCGTAAAAACATTATACATAATAAAAAAATGTTAAATATTCTCTGAATTCGTCGCTAAATTTTCTTTTCATTCGGGCGATTCTGAACCGAAAGATCAAACGTAAAGAATTTATTAGTCTCAAATGTTTGAACCCATCGTTTTGTGTTACAGTTCAATATGACAAAGGGGTGATCCCTTTTATACTAAGAATTCGAGGAGAGAATAGGTATGCGATATGACGTCACAGAGACGTCTTGCCATGTTATTTGAAGTAAATGAAAAATATCAATACAATACAAACAGAGAAAAATAATCAATATAAGTTAGCTTACTTTAGTTTTCTTTTATGTAAATTCTATATAATTCAGTCTATATACTACATAAATAATAAAAATATATCCTCTTTCTCATGCTCGATATTCCATTATCTATTATTACGCGAAGAATGTACAAATATTCAAAAGCTATCTAAAAGCTATATTAAATTAATTTCTATTATTTCTGCACTTCTTTATAATGATTTCAACATTTTTAACTTAAGTTTTTTTATATGACTGAAGTAGCCAAAGAGCATGCAGTCCACCTGATGGTAAGTGGTCACTGCCGCCCGTGGACTTCTGTAATCAACTTCATACAGAACATGGGTCCCATGTGAAGTCAATCACAGATGCGCTGCTACTCCCGAGGACTATGATGGTCGCCTCATGTGGAAGTGTACCGGCAATCACACCCATAGAAACGCAATAAATGCTTTACGCTAGAAATATGTGTGGCGGTGATACTTCTCCGGTCGAACTACATTGGTTCTACCACCTTAAAATCAGTAAACATTAAGTATACATATAATATAGATAACATACATATATGAAAGAGAGTACAAATTTAATGTTCGTTTATTTTATGTTTTTGTCATACTTACACTGTCTCACAAAAATTTACATCAAATGAAAACTGAAATGTCTTTTGCTTACCGGCTCGAAACTCATCTGATTCAGCCGAACGGATACTTAGAAGTTTATTCACTCCACAAATCACTCCCTCGTATTCTTTATTAGCATGTAGACGATTTCGTAGACGCAACAGGATATTTGCGAGGGTATGAAGACATATTATGAGGGGCGCTACAGCCCCGCCATTCCCTTTTAATGTGTTTACAAGGAAGTATCGATTGTTCTATTGTACTTTTATTTGACTTGGAAATTTCGCGTTCCCTCTTCCAGCGCGAAGTTTATTGTGCGTCTTATCAAATTTTTATTTTGAATGGGACTTCGTAATTTGATGCAGATTGTAAATATAGCTTTTATGGGATATTTTTATTTGATTTTGATGCTGGTAACGAATTTATGTTTGTGTTTCTAAATCTGTGCATGTGTGTGGGAGGTAAGAACCGTTGAAGTACAATAAGTACTGTTGAAGTTTAACATTTAGTTGAATTTAGTTGAAACATAAGAGTTGAACGCAATAATTAACATATGATGTCACTACAAAAGTATTAAGTTAAGATTAAGAAAGAACATTTGTAGACCATACTGTAACTGTTAAAGGAACTTCTACCGTACCGACGCATACCGGCGGTAGGTACAAATAAAATAATTTTTTCAGGGACACAAAAACTATGGACAATGCTTCCTTACGTATACGTACGCACTTATGATTTATTAATAATTATTTTTAATAACGATGAATTAGTTATATCTAGGTTATTTATATGAATGAAGTGTTTAGTCACTTTCTATTATTTTTTATTATGATACTGAATACACGCTCTCTACATTCATAGCCCCACAGTAGGATTTTCTCCTGTGTCGTGGGTGCCATGGGCACACACAAGCGAATACACAAACACCCAGACCCAAATCAGGAACCTATAGACATCATTATAAGTATTTTAATATTGTCGTCGTCGTGATACTTTAACCCAGAACAATATCTTTTTTGTGTAATGTCAAAAACATATCTTTAAATCAGATTTTCTTTACGAAGATTTTGGGTATATAAGTTAAATATAAATCATATATTTTAAAACACGGAGTGAAATAAACCCCAGAGAGAGTCACAGGTAGCCACAAAGTTAACGCACGAACAACTCAATTTCAGATTCAGAGTAAAATTCATTTTGAAACGTCATACTGCATTTGATATTCGTTCAAATACGCTTTTAACTTTATAAAGTGAAATTAGGAAACTATTCCAGTTGCTAAAGTTCTATTTGGGGGATGGTTAAATTTTGTACGAGTACTTTGTTTAAAGTTATTCACTTATTTCCCTGTGAACAAAGCTTAGGATTTTGTGCGCATGTTTCGCTTATAATGACGATCGTTTATGTATTTAATCAAAGTTTATCCACATGTTCTTATTTTTTCATTTATTTATGCACACGCAAAGAAATAAAAAAAGAGAGTTATGAGTTCTAAGATACAATAAAAACACGCTTTATACACTCATAGCCCCAGATTAGGATTTTCTCCTGTGTCGTGAGCGCCATGGAAACACACAAAACGGATACACAAACACCCAGACCCAGAACATGAATCTGGCCGGGAATCGAACTCGGGACAAATTGCGCGTCTGACTGGTATGGTAACCGCTCTGCCACGCGGGTCGTCGATACAATACTGTTTATTTATTGCAATGCACAGTGAAACCTATTATTTGTGTACATATTATCTCATATATCGCAACAAACTCCATGTAATATCATCTAGGATGTATAGTATGCCATCGATAGGGTTACCTAAGGTTGTCCCTTTGGGTCTGGGACCACAATAGACTTACGGTAAAGAGGTTTTCTGAGATTGCGAGCTACATTGGGACTGTAAACACCAAAAGGACAGTTTTGAAAAATTCCTCCACGATGTCAAAAAAAAAAACGATTATTTGAATTGTGAAGACAACTGTGATACCAAGTCGCATAAACACTTATATTTTTATATCTATATAAAAATATAGTTACAAAAAATATAATTGTTCATATAATTTTATATCTATATATAAGAATATATATAGATATAAAATTATACGCTTTCTTATATTTATATACTAGCTGTACCCGCGGCTACGCCCGCGTAAAAATCAATGTATCGCAAAGTTTTTCCCGCGCAAATCTCCACTCACTCTTTTAAATTTCTGAGTAAGATTACATATAGGTGAACCTACTTTTAACATTAATTTGACAACCTTGACGACCAGCGTTGCGGAGCACACCCGGTTCGATTCCCGGCCAGACAGGAATCTGAATAGATTCATGTTCTGGGTCTGGGTGTTTCTATATACGTCTTGTGTGTCCATGGTACCCACGACACAGAAAAAAATCCTAGTGTGGGGCTATTGTAGAAATTGAAATTGTAGAAATTTTCTATTTCATTGAGTGTAGGAGTTTGTGTGGAGGAGTACCGGGAGGCGGGTTGAAGGAATCCAAAAATTTTGTTGGATAATGTCTTCGATCTCGATGGCTGTATCTACAGAATCTTCATCCCAAATAACAATCCCGCATTGAATTTTCCAGTATTCCTTTGATTTGAAATATTAAAAATGTTAGAGAAATCGTTGCTACAAATCTTGAGTGGACGCTCAGAGGTGAATAGGCATTATGACCGCTTTTTAAAAGTGTGGCCGCAACGCTGGACGACGCCACGCCAATAGCTATTTTTCTATCAGATCTTATATTTTTCGCTTATAATAAATTTATTAAAAACGTTTTACCCGTGCCCCCTAGTGCATCTAACTAAAACTAAAAATCTAATGACACTATCAATGATACGTAATGTAATTTTGGTTCTACTAACATTTAAGCGGCGCTCAGGTATGTTTATAGTTTATCTTTATTAAGCCTTGTTTGTGGTTCATTACATTAAAATTTGAATTTGTCGGCAAGGTAAATCCAAATTATTTTGTACTTTTACCTGACAGAGGTTAAACCTCTATTAATTTCGTATAAACTTTGTGACACATTGATTCCTAGGCGGGCGAAAGCTTTTCATTTCCGATACTAAATAATATTTAAAAATGAGCTGGTTATTAAAAAAAATTACTAAAATTAGTATTTATGAAAACTACAGATTATAATAATGATAATAATGTACATAAGACAACTGGATTCGAACCCCAGACCTCGCGTTTCTAATCCGCCCGACTTGGCACCACACGGCCATCACGATTTTAATAACAGATGCGAAATTCACATACTTATGAGTTAAGAACATCATCTATTTTGGCTTATTTTGACACACTTTGTTATTCTAAAATTAATTTAAAAAATGTTGTTTTTTAAATGCATGTTTTTTATAACATTATTTATAATGAACATGTCATAAATATAAAAAGAACAATAATGTTGACCCTGCTCGTTTGTTATTAGAGTCAAGTGTTCATCAACCATGCTTCAATATTCATAAATGCAATTATTTATCACAAAAGTTGCAAAAGCTTCTTTATAATAATAATTCATGATATAATTGTTATATCTTATTTAGATACTGATCGACTTATTAATGTTAGTATTTTGCTTAAAAGACTATCAATTGTATTTTGTCCATATTATTTATTTTCGCTAAAAATGTACGGGTGTGGTCAATAACATAACTTTATTTTTGCAATAATAGTTAAGAAACTATTTCTGTAACATGAACATGGAGTGACAAATGGAGTCGATAATTTTATTTTGAAACAATGTTAAAACATTTTATCGCCTTTGAATTATTGGATTCGAATTACTATAATAGTATGACGCGCCATCTGTTATCAATTGGGAATCCCTGTACTCTAAGAGCGATTTTACATTAGGTCGCAAGCTGCGCGGCCGCAGCGCGTCAACGGATGCTTTTTTATTATTGAAAGATTTCATAAATTCATAAATTAAATTAAAATCAATTTGAATCACATCTATTTTTATGATAATTGATAGTTACAAATTTATACGTATCATTTTTGAATGAATTCAGAATGGCATCCGGGCGGCCATTATGGCTACTGTCATGTCACACTACTGTCATGTCACACATGTTTACATTAGAATTTAACAAAATACGCGACAATCCGAATTTTACGGATATATGTTGTCGACTCGAAATCAATGTTTTTTTATGTTTTATTATTTAGATAAGGTTTTAAGTAAGTCTATCGTACCCCTTGACGGACTTGTCAATATGGGACTTTGTCAAAAACGAACTTCCATACAAACATTTATGCCCGATTTTAACGCTTTCAACCCATTTTTTTCGATAAAAAGCAGCCTATGTCCTTTCTCGAGTTCAAAACTATCTGTGTGCCCAATTTCATAAAGATCGGTTCACTTGTTTAGTCGTGAATAAGTAGCAGACAGACAGACAGACAGACAGACAGACAGAGTTACTTTCACATTTATAATATTAGTAGGGATAAGAAAGCGTTTTTTACCTTTGATGGTATGTGGTACTGCCTATACTCTTTACAGAAGTACCAAATCAATTACAGAGGAATTGCCAACACTGTTTCCCGCTCACCATCATTTCCAAAAAAAATGTCTGTTTTTACATTTTAATAAGCATATCCAACTTCTTCATACAAAGTGTTTTTAAAATAAAATCTAAATAAGGAACCTTATATTTTATTAAAACGTGTAATATCATTATTGTACAAAAGGATACCCTAAACATCCTAAAATGCCACCATGAATATTAAAAATACATTAATCATTCAGACAAGACCGCGTTTGCAAAGTGGAGCGCATTTTGAAACATTGTACAAAATGATACATACAAGATACACAGATAAAAGTATTCTTTATAAATATAATGGTAGGCTATAATACTCTTGATCTGCGTCGTACCGCCGCGTTACTAGATTATCGTACAAATTATTAGGGGTGAGCTGCATAATCCCTCAGTGCTTGAACGTTCCTGACGACTATATATCGTCGCGACGAAGAAAACTGTTCGCGATACCTAGGTGTAGGCTTTTGCTTGTGACGGAGTCTCCTTTAAATAAATCAATGACACTGCTGAACAGTTTGGTGGCTAGGAACCAGACAATAGATGTGTTTTGGACGCCAAGAGCTGTACTTTCCAAGACGGCATTTGATCACTTTGCGAAGCTAGGCAAATGAATTAGATTAAGTCTGTAAGGCTTGCCTTAGCATGTAATTGTTACTAAATAAATAAATAATATTTGTCCTCTCATACGATTAAAATATTTTGTTACGTACATTACAATAAAACAAATCTTATATTATATGCCAATATAAGATTTTTTTAATGTAACGCATATGCATATGCTTAGCTTTAAAAGCTATACATGCTATATATAATTCTATGAAGACATGCGTAGCGACCGTCAATATATCTAGCTGGGGCTGAAATTCGGTATGATTCATATCAGGATGGTAACTGCTTCTCCGCGTAAGTTCTCTACAGAGATATGGACTGTCTTTTCAATAGAAACAAAGGATAAAGTAAGCTCAAACACACAGCATTTAAAATTTAAAACAGTTTTAACTGAAAGCTTTTTGAATGATTGATTTCATTTGTTTTAAAACGGACGTTCGATTTATTCTGTTATATATCGTTTTAATAAAAATACAAATATAAAAACATGCAGAATTAATCCCACAGTAGATTAAAATTCGTCCGATAATGGAATTGCACTTTGCACCAGTAACCTATGGCCGTTATTGATAAAATGTGAAACGATTTCAATGTTTTAAAACAAACCTAATAAAAATCACATCGATTAAAATTCTTAAAATAATTAAATTTATTATTTATAGGTTTCACGACAATAAATTATTAATTTGATATACGTATATCATTTCTTTTTATGTGCCGGTACAAGATAAAAGTCGTATTAAAATCCATTACAGTATTACTATAAATTTAATATTGTTACTATTTACCACTCTACATTCGATACTATAGGCACATAGTTTGACAATTTAAGATGTCCTTTGGCAGTGATCTCTTGACACTACGTGGCTTGCGTACTCGTTTGCTTCAACGACTTATAAAAACATTCAGTGAAATATAAAACATTGTAACAATTAGAAACCCTCACTATATTGAACGTAGACAAATAATTATCGCTCCAGAACTATTAGCTCATCCTTCCGAATCGTTTTGCATTCACTGTGAACCGAACGACTCGTTAAATTTTCCGCTCGAAAACGCCCCACAGGTAACAAGAGGGTGGTTTTATTAAACGCTGAATTTAAAGTGCCTAGGGATGTACCGGACACAAATAAACGTTTGTTGGGAATATTGCAGGTTAATATGAAAATACATTTCCCGTTACATAACTTACATTCAGATAGCAAGAGCAGTGATAGCCTCAGTTTCAAAACTTGCCCTCTCAATCGGGAGGTCCGAGGAATAAACCCAGGCACGCACCACTGATTTATGTGCGTATTAGAAATTAATTATCACTGCTTTTCGGCATAGGAAAACATCGTGAGGAAACCTACATACCCGTGATTTCTTTAAAAAAAAAAGTTCTTGGAGGTGTGTGAAGTCCACCAAATCGCACTTGGCCAGAGCGGAGTCCTTTGGCCTAAAACTCTCTCATTCCGAAAGAAGACCCGTGCCCAGCAGTGGGACAATAATGGGTTGACGATTAACTTACATTATAAAAGGTATGAAAATTACGTATGTAATTACGATTTCTACTAAAATTATATAATATAAAAACAAAAGGACACATTTGGGACAATTAACCGATATTTTTTATTTTGATGGCTGGTATTAGTTTCATAAGTGATAATTTTAATAGATATAAATAAATATAATAATTTAAAAGTGGGTCATATAAGTATATAACCTACTTTTAAATTAGTGAAGTCACTAAACCACTAATATGGCTTATTTACATTATTCGTGCGAAAGTTTGTGGAGAAGTATATGTGTTTGCTACTCTTTCACGCAAAATATAGCAGTGGGGTTTCGCTCAAAGACACACACTTATTTTACGATACTGATTACCGTAGACATGACCGAAACGGGCAAAGCCAGGAGAACCTTGTTATCAATAAAAATATGTATTATGTGACCTTTTATAGAGTTTCTTCCGGTCCACCAATCGCACCAGCGCGGTGGACTATGGCCTAAAACTCTCTCATTCCGAGAGAAGACCCGTGCCCAGCAGTGGGACAATAATAGGTTGACGGTACGATTATAGAATTTATAAAATATTGAGTTGAGGTCATGTTCCGATCCGGTGGTAGTGTAAAAAAAATGTGTAACTGACAATTTGTAAGTGCCCCCGTAGACCTATACAAAATAAAGACATTTCATTTCATTATATGCCCTTAAATTTAATCTTAAAACACATGCGAAAACATACAATACATATAGTAATGAATATTTATTTTCGTACATTTCTTATTAAATAGGTATATAATTGTTTTCCGTCGACTTTTATTCCAGAAGTTTTTCCGTTATCCTTAATATTTCATTAAGTGGGCTTCATTTAATATCATTATAGGGAAATTGGTGAGTTTTCCTTCGTACACTGTTGTTTGAAAGTCGAGATGAGGCGTGAATTAATTTACATTTGATATCGCTATGTTGGAAATAAACTTGGCTTATTATTATAGCATATTAATATTATAAAAATGAAAGTTTGTGAGGACGTGTGCGTTCCTACTCTTTCGAGTAAAAAGTACCGATCGATTTTCCTTGAATTTTGGCACACACATAGTTAACGTAGCGTAACGTAACGTAACGTACGTAACGTAGTTAAAATACAATATTACTTACCGGGATAGCATTGACAGAGCGAGAGAAGCCGCCGCAATCGACTTGTATAGTTTACTTTCTCATTAAATATAACGTTACAACAACAACAGAACATTCAAATACTTTAATACTCTTTGAGAACGACTTAAGACCGGTCCTGATGAACCCAAAGACGTAGCAAATGTTTTATTTTCTCGTAGAACTAGTATCATTTACGAAATCGTGTCATTAGTGAAAATATGATCTGTACTATACACTAAGCACACAATAAAACTAAGAAATGACCACCAGTTTACTTTCCTAAAGGTCTATCAACAATAGCAAGTCGCAACGAGACGGCCAGGCTGGCTGGAGACGCATCTCGGACCTCTGGTGGAGTCCTGTTTGCTGCTGGCGGCTGCGCTGCGGCGGCATTGGCTCTACTCGCGGGTGCTGCGGCGGCAGGCACTTTATACAAGCGAGGCAGCAAAGCGAGACATCATGATTCTATACAGTGAGTATTTAAGATGGTGATTTTTTATGTTACAGAAGTAGAAATCAAGTGAATATTCCATCATACGATAGCTGTCTATTGCCGTCGATAAACTTGTATAATCTTGCCGAAATAAGATTAGAGGCCTACCTAACATTAGACATAAATGCGTTGATATTCCTGAGGACTAAGTTGGAACCTCATGTAAGTATGTCTTGATATTAGTTGTCAGCGCTTAGTAACATTTTGTATCGGGCAGAAATAGTTTATCCGGAATCAAACTGTAAAATGTTCCCTACCTAAAATTAGACACAAATGCATTGCTATTCCTGAGGACTAAGTTGGAATCCCATGTGTGTCTTGTTATCAGTTGTCAGTGCAGTAACATTTTTTATCGGGCAGAAATAGTTTATCCGAAATCAAACTGTAAAATTTTCTACTAACTTTATATAGTATGTTTTATTTTTACTAAATGTGCCCCGAGACTTAAACAGTGTTTAAATAATATTGCCTATATAGAGTGTAACTATATTTTTTACCTTAAAATTTATTATTGTGGTTTTAAATACACAGATAAACAACAAACAAAAAAATATAAAATAACACAAACTTAGTTCTTATATATTCTCAGTCCCCACTAATTTATTATACATGACTGCATCAGAAGGAATGCAATGTTTTTTGGGCATATTTATGTTTATGTATGTTGTAAGTATGTTCATTCTTTGGCGTAGGCTATATAATTTTAAATATAGCGCGTGGGATCACGAATTAAGGGGAGAAGGTATTAACGACGTTTTATTATAACAATATGACTATAAAATGAAATTAGTATATAGGCCACTACAAATATATACACGTAAATGAGCAAGCGCTCCATCTGACGGTTTCTAAATAAATGCATAACTGTAATAGAGTCCAAAGAGTTTTTTTTTTATTTTTTTTATATACGCTTTCTACACTCATAGCCCCACACTAGGATTTTGTCCTGTGTCGTGGGTACCATGGACACACACAAGACGAATACATAGACACCCAGACTCAGACACTGTATCTAAACTCATCATACCAAATGGACGACATTAGCGTTCCATCGTAGTTATGATCGCACCTATGTGGGTGCGATTATATGGAACTAAATATAGTGGAAGTTTCATAAAGGATGTGTAATATCAGCGATTGTTTAGCTGAGCTAATGGCAGTTTATTTGCATGCTTTATGGCTATGAAATGGGATGTTATAGTGTGTAAAGGATGAAATATTTCCTAACATTAGCTGTGCCTCTAGTCAGATTTTTTACGTGTCCTGAAAACAATTACCGTTTATGTTTTCGGCCATACTTTGCAATGTTCATTGCTGGTTTGCGTTTTTTTCGGCCATAACTTGCAATGAATTGCAATAGGCGGAAACTTAAATGGTGATCGTTTTGAGGAAGAGTAAGAAAATTAAACGCTTAAACGCTTTCTACACTCATAGCCCCACAGTAGGATTTTCTCCTGTGTCGTGGGTGCCACGGACACACACAAAGACGAATACACAAACACCCAGACCCAGAACAAGAATCTAAACTCATCATTCAGATACCTGTCTGGCTGGGAATCGAAACCGGAACCCATTGCGTGTCAGGTATGGTAACCGCTGCCCCACGCGGGTCGTCAAAAAGATTTGTTCAATATTGTAGTAATGGGAGTATATTAGGTATAGATTTATAAGGTACTGTACGTATAAAATAGATACTACGTAAAAATATAATTTTAATGTAATGAAATGGGAATGAAATGAAGCTTTACAAAAGCTTAACAAAACGAAGCTTTAACAATTCAAATATTTTAGAGTTTTAAAACTTAACGATGAATATTTTAATATTATTACAAATTATAATTTCTATACTAAGTGGTTTTTAAATTTTTTGGTCTCCCGCTGGGACTTGTTGCGAAATATTAATGTCAAGTGTTGAGAAATTCAATACAAAGGCCTTGCAAAAATCGTTTTAACATACAAGTGAGTTAAAATCATTTCCAATTTGAAGAAAATGGTCCACATAGCTTTACAATTGAAATTATTAGAATTTTAATGATACAACAACAATTTTCAAGGTGGTAGAACCAGTGTAGTTCGACCGGGGAAGTACCACCGCCACACCTATTTCTAGCGTGAAGCATTTCTTGCGTTTGGATAGAAGGGTGTGGTTGCCGGTACACTTTCACATGAGGCGACCATCTTAGTCCTCGGGACTAGCAACGCATCTGTGATTGACTTCAGATGGAACCCATGTTCTGTATGAAGTTGATTACAGATGTCTATGGGCGGCAGTGGCCACTTACCATCAGGTGGACTGGATGTTTGTTTGCTACTTCAGTTAGATAAAAAATAAATTCATATAAACATTGATTATAAAGTACACCTAATTCAAATGGATTAATAAAAATACGTAAACTATCTATACTTCTATACTAATATTATAAAGAGGAAAACTTCCTATTTTTGTATGATTGTCATGAATTAACTTAAAAACTACTGAACCGATTTTAAAAATTCTTTCATCATTAGAATGCTTCATTATCTCTGAGCAACATAGGCTATTTCGATGACTAGAATATATAAGGCGTCTTTGCTAAAACTTGAGTAATGTGATTCAAAGTGTCAAAAATTTTGCTAAATTTTTTTTCATTGCATACACTGCGATATTTATTGATAATAAAACAAAAAAAAAACTACAATATAGGAGAACATATCAATATCTACGAGACTTGGACACCGCCGCCGCACAACTATTACAAATTATAATTTCTATACTAAGTGGTTTTTAAATTTTTTGGTCTCCCGCTGGGACTTGTTGCGAAATATTAATGTCAAGTGTTGAGAAATTCAATACAAAGGCCTTGCAAAAATCGTTTTAACATACAAGTGAGTTAAAATCATTTCCAATTTGAAGAAAATGGTCCACATAGCTTTACAATTGAAATTATTAGAATTTTAATGATACAACAACAATTTTCAAGGTGGTAGAACCAGTGTAGTTCGACCGGGGAAGTACCACCGCCACACCTATTTCTAGCGTGAAGCATTTCTTGCGTTTGGATAGAAGGGTGTGGTTGCCGGTACACTTTCACATGAGGCGACCATCTTAGTCCTCGGGACTAGCAACGCATCTGTGATTGACTTCAGATGGAACCCATGTTCTGTATGAAGTTGATTACAGATGTCTATGGGCGGCAGTGGCCACTTACCATCAGGTGGACTGGATGTTTGTTTGCTACTTCAGTTAGATAAAAAATAAATTCATATAAACATTGATTATAAAGTACACCTAATTCAAATGGATTAATAAAAATACGTAAACTATCTATACTTCTATACTAATATTATAAAGAGGAAAACTTCCTATTTTTGTATGATTGTCATGAATTAACTTAAAAACTACTGAACCGATTTTAAAAATTCTTTCATCATTAGAATGCTTCATTATCTCTGAGCAACATAGGCTATTTCGATGACTAGAATATATAAGGCGTCTTTGCTAAAACTTGAGTAATGTGATTCAAAGTGTCAAAAATTTTGCTAAATTTTTTTTCATTGCATACACTGCGATATTTATTGATAATAAAACAAAAAAAAAACTACAATATAGGAGAACATATCAATATCTACGAGACTTGGACACCGCCGCCGCACAATGATCAGTGTACTCTTACGCAAAGCAGTCGTAGCATTTTTTTTTAGGAACTACTATCGGAATAGCATCAATACCCACTGCTGGCTTTGACTATTGACCAAATCCCCATTACGGATGGGGGGAGGGACATGTCCAGGAGTGACGCTCAGTATTATGGTTGGTTTGATTACATTATAGTCTGCGCGAACGAAGTCGCGTCGTTTCTGCTAGTGATGTCATTAGTACACACTTCTTTACCATATTGTCCTAGTGTAAATGCCCTTTATATAGTGGATTAGGACTAAATCATTATCTTAACGTGTAATCCAATCACAGTAGCTTTATGACACTCATAAATGTGTATTATTTGATATCTACAACTATAGATAGAACAAATATTTAAATTTAATTAAATTGAGTTTTTACTGCGGCGTTGGTATCAAAACTATTATTGCTTACAAAAATATAATCTTCAATTACAACCGCTTAAATTCGTACAACTAAAATCAATTTAGAAAGGCCTTGAACAAAAAATTCGCTTACAATTTATAAAAAGGTTTCCGCACACAAGATGTTTGGCGTTTTAATAACCTTTTTGCTTTGAATGAATTCCCAGGAATGGGGGTGTAAAAGATAATGCGATTCGCATTTTTGAAAGCCACTTTTTGCCAATTTATACACCATCAAGTTCGTTGGCCTCACCCGCTTTTGTTTTTTCCCAATAATAGACTTGTTTTGAAATATCGGGTTGAACCACAGCTGGGGTTCAATTCACAGGAGCTTTGCTAGAAATGTGATGGTAATGTTATAAAAAAATAGTTTGTGGTTTTTATTTCGCAGTTTTCGCTAAAGAGCCCATATCATATTGTAATCTATTATTTTTTACTTAGGAAATTGTTTATATATTATATATTAAGTTATAGTTTATATATTAAGAAATTGTTTATGTTTATATATACATTTCCTTATAATACTATAGGTACCTACCCTCGTTCACGAATCTTACTGACTACTTGTAGTTGTCAAAAGTTTCGAATTAATATTGGTAACATTTTGTTAAAGTACAATATAAAACAATAAGTATTAAATAAAGCAGAATAACAATGTATGCTAATTGGCGCATTTACCACTTTTTTAAGGTGGTAGAACCAATGTAGTTAGACCGGGGAAATACCACCGCCATACCTATTTCTAGCGTGAAGCAATTCTTGCGTTTCGATGGAAGGGTGTGGTTGCCGGCACACTTTCATATGAGTCGACAATCATAGTCCTCGAGAGTAGCAACGCATCTGTGATTGACTTCAGATGGAACTCATGTTCTATATGAAGTTGATTACAGATGTCTATGAGCTGGAGTGACCACTTACCATCAGGTGGACTGCATGTTCGTTTGCTACTTCAGTTAGATAACAAAAATAGGTTTCTACTTGACTCGTTATCACTTTCCTTTTATTTTTAGAACACATTTATTGACCCCCTGCGCTTTTAACTTGGACCATACCTGTAGTGTACTGGAAGCGACCCTTGTCTCCGGCGTGGTTGATGGATGATAGCGGAGGCTTTATCGATGGATAATAAATTATCCGGTGACGTTTAATTGTGGGCCTTAGTGTTTTACACTGAAAAATTGTTCGACATCGAGTTTTATTTCTGTAGTAACGGATGAGTGAGAAACCATTTGTCGATTTTCAGTCGATTAGTTTAACAAATTATTTGAGTGTACAAATCAATTTATTTTATTGAAGTTTTTCTCATTTTGGTGCGTTTGGAGGCATTGATTGATCGGAATTGCTGATTGAACTATGTGAAGTATTCGTATTTAGTCAAATTGTTATATAAATAATCCATTTTATTTTTGATAATATAAAACGAAACAAAATTTATTACATTATAATTAAATTAATTTTTAATACTAAATAAAATTCGTTATATATTAATTAACATATAGAAGTAACGAATGATGCAATACAGGGCCTAAAAATAACGAATACGAGTATATGAGTACTATTAATGTATTTTGACTACAATTTTAGGATCCGTAAATCTTTGTTTTACATCTTGTTATTTCACTTCTCAAACAATATTATTACTCTCGTTACTGATTTGATGATGATTGGCAACATTTATTTTATTTTCATATACCAAACATACATACATGTTTGCTTACAACCGTCAATCGGTGTCCATTAGAATTGCGGTCAATACTAAATATCTTCAGTTTAACCAATCTTATCCTATTAATGATAGTATAAATGTGATGTTTGTGAGAATGTATGCATTTTTGCTTCTCTTTCACGTAAAAACTACCAGTCGGAGTTCATTGAAATTTGGTACAAACATAGTTCTCGATTAGGATTAATACACAAAATACTTATTACTGTGGTAGACATAACTTAAACGGAAGAAGCCTCAGAAATATCCTAGTATGGTAAAGTGTTGACCAAGTTGGTACGTTGTATTTTGTAACACACCTTTTTTGTGAAGGGGAGGAAACCTTCAAAAGGTTCACTGAAGTCTTGGTAGAGACTCCGGGCTATGTGTGATTTTTACCCACTAAAACCTTCTCGGTGGCCTTCCTCTGCACTTGCAGGGGACCCGCAACGGATCTCCCCCAGGGGATCTATAATGGAACGCACCGGTGCCCGCTAGCGCGGCGCCCTTCGCGGGCCCATCTCTTGGGGTACGTGTATGTCCAACTCTAGCCGCCCGCAACACCAGAAGCGCCCCCCCCCCTAACACCTCTCTTTCATGCATGTTAAATGTTTTCCTTCAGCCCCTCTAAGGTTGTCTGGAAGAGATCGCCATTCAATTGGGAATGGTCTTGTTGCAGCACATCGTACACGACAGCGGCGTACGGCAGCCACCAGAACGTGCTGCTGCGGCTCGACACGCTCGGCCGCCCGCCCAGCTCCACCGGCTCATATGCAACTATTGCAAGCTTGCATAAATTTCCATTTGGTGAGTTAATACGGTGTTTTAGGAGATGGTAATATAGCGTGGTATGGTGTATATGGTGTGAACGTACCATATTAATGCAGCATGGTAATGTAGGATAATGATACGGAATGGTACTATACGAAACGAATCTATACACACATATACACCATGCATATAAATTAAACATCAAAAATTATGTATATTAAACGACGCATAATAAATTTGGAAATGTAAGCATTGAATAGATAATTTTTTTCGTTTAGAAATTAATAAGGTTCGCAACTTATTAATTTCTGATCTCAAATATTTGTAGTATCTAATACAGTTAGAAGTATAGCCTATTGCTTAAAAACGGTCCGAGTTTTAAAAATCATTGATGCACTTTTCATTTTTATAAAATGATATGTGAATATATAACTATCTTACGTTAAATACATCGCAGGAGAACTATACACCTGAGAGTTCCCTAAAAATTTCAAATGTGTAATGAAAATATCCCGAGTACCACTTCGCTGGCGTGTTAGACTATGGCCTAAAACTCTCACACTCTAAGACCCAATCCCAGCATTAAAACAAATAATAGGTTGATAAGTATCTCATACGTTTTTATTCACAGGAACCCGCAGGTCACCATCGCCGTACGCCACGACGCACATCGGAGAGCACGTGTACGCGAAACCGGAGTCTCGAGTGTCGTACTACGCTGCGTCTAACTTGACGCACGTGTCTCAGGTAAGACGTCAGCCACCCATCGCTAGACATAGATTTTATAGTAGAGTAACTCAGATACGAGTATATACTGCTCTGTACTTTTTTATTTTATGCAATTGAAGTAGCAAGAGAACATGCAGTCCACTTAATTGGAAGTGGTCACTGCCGCCCATGGACATCTGTAAGCAACTCCATATAAATAATAGCAACGCAGCTGACAAAAGATGCGTTGTTATTATTAAGGGCTAATATGGTCACCTTACATGAGTTGGTAACCACATCCTTCCACAGAAACGCAAGAAATGATACACGTTATAAATATTCGTTAATCTTCGTTAAAAATACGTTATGAATGTTGAATGTTTGTTTTCCGAATGAATGTTTCCAGATGTGCATGGGCAGCAAAGTGGTCACTACAGCCCATCGACATATATCAGGTGGACATACTCGTTTTGTACATCACTTTTATAAAAATCATTAAAACTATTCACTTAGCAAAACAGCAAATAAACACTTATCTATAAACAAACGTACCAGAAAATTAGTATCGCAAAGCGAGTGTGACCGCTTCGAATCAGTGTGGAATTACTTCGAGAGGAGCCGCGGTGAGGCTGATTTATCTCCGGTTACTATACGCATGTGCCATGTATTTTTAGGTTTCTTTATTGAATATTGAACCAGTCTAAAAATATCATTCAAACTATTCATTGAAGAAAACAGGAAATAAACACTTATCTATAAACAAACGTACCACAAAATTGGTATCGCAAAGCGAGCGTGAACGCGGGGAATTAGTGCGGAATTACTTCGAAAGCAGACGCGGTGAGGCTGATTTATCTGCGGTTACTGTACGAATTCACAATTTATTTTTAGGTTTTCTTATTGAATATTGAACGAGTCTAATAAAAATCATTCAAACTATTCACCGAACAAAACAGCAAATAAACACTTATCTATAAACAAACGTACCACAAAATTAGTATCGCAAAGCGAGCGTGACCGCGGGGAATCAGTGCGGAATTACTTCGAGAGCAGTCGCGGTGAGGCTGATTTATCTGCGGTTACTATACGAATGTACCATGTATTTTTAGGTTTCCTTATTGAATATTGAACGAGTCTAATAAAAACATTCAAACTATTCACCGAACAAAACAGCAAGTAAACACTTATCTATAAACAAACGTACCACGAAATTAGTATCGCAAAGCGAGCGTGACCGCGGCGAATCAGTGCGGAATTACTTCGAGAGCAGCCGCGGTGAGGCTGATTTATCTGCGGTTACTGTACGAATGTATCATGTATTTTCAGATTTTCTTTTTTAATATTGAACTGAGTAGTATTTTTTTAAATACGTTTTATGAAACTATTTAACTATACATTTTTAAACTAGTTTATTGTCCTAACTTCGCATAAGTGACCTAAAAACCCAAACTTTACTATTAATGAATATGTCATGTGTTAATTCAGGTATAAACTGTCTGTGTTCCTATTTTGCTCGAAATACTAACTAAAATGGTTACCTCGCTAACTCTCTTTTATAATATTAGTAAGATTATATTACAATTATAATTATTTAATATAATTTAAAAATGTATTTGATTATAACGTTATTAAAAAATGAATAGCCAGGTGATGTTCAAATTCTATTTAAGTATTTGATATTCTTAAGGTATTTTGATGATATTAAAAACGTACAATTTTATCGGAACTTATGTCAGTATTTAAGTTTGCTTTAGCAGTAAAATAAAATCACAAGGAAACATCCATACTGGAGAGTTTGCCGCGATATGTAAATTTTACTTATAAGTTCCTTCAATTTTTGTATAAGATTGAAGTAGCAAACGAGCCTGCAATCTACTTGATGGTAAGTCATCACGCCGCCCTTGGACATCTGTAAGAAATTTCATTTATAACAAGGATTCTATCTTAAGTCAATCACGGATGCGTTGCTACGAGTACTCCCAAGGACTATGATGGTCGTTTCATACAAAAGTGTGCCAGCAACCACACTCTTACACCGAAACGCAAGAACTGTTTCACGCTAGAAATAACTGTGGCGGTGGTATCTTCCCGATCGAACTACATTGGTTCAACTACCTGATGAAAACCAAAAAATCCAGACTATTTGCAAAAAAGAACTTACTTACAACTTAATTATACCCTAAAAAAAAAAACTTACTTACACCCTAATTATACTTACCCTAATCAGTGAAATGGTAATCAAAAGTTATGTATTCTTTAAACAAAAAAAAATCATTGTTTACTTTTTATTGATTAACAAATATTAAATGTTAAAATTTCGGTGAAACTCAATTCGAGTACATGAAATTTTCGTAATAAGTGCCTCTTATTTTATTTCAGTTAATTAATGCTGTCGAGTCTACAGTATTACGAAAACCTTGTTAATAATTAGTACTTTACAATTTCTGAAGCGGAATATACCGAAGAGAAAATTATTTTAAACCGGGAACAACTCTTTTAATTATTTTGAAACAAGATCATATTTTTAAATCAAGTTTAATAAAAATGCGAATATTTATATTAGTGTTGCTTTATTGGATTTACATTAAAGGATAAGTATGTAGTGCGTATAACGTTATAAACTTTATAGATGGTTATAGACCTACAAACATCCGGTGCGTTAGGGAGTTGGATGGGTGACCATTAGTAGCTAAATTTTATGTGCACTTCTGTGCTTGTGGAGAGCACATCAAATCACTAGTTCTGAGTGTGTTTAGAGTTGAGTAGAGTGCATCGCAGCAAAATAATTTTATTTCACGCTTCCCTTGAAATGAATTGAAATGTATTTTACATAGGCTTACGGAGTCATTTACGTTACAAATTATCTGCTATATTTTTTTTTACACCATCACAAAATCGGAACACAACCTCAACTGAGAAATTAGGCAAGAAACTCAGGTTTGTCTTTTTGCTTTGTATATCTTTTTTTCTAACAACTTGTTTTTTAGTTGTGACAATAAAAATGTGCTCATTAGTGCTGTGTAAGAAGTGAGGGTAGTACATAAAAATCGGCCAGTAGCACTTTAAATTTTTATGAAAGTTTTAAGGCACTATTGTGTTATCAGCAATTTAGTAGACAATTATTTCCATTGCTGTGATTATTTATTACATACCACATCAAAATATACAAATATTTTTTGAGTATGTTCATAATTATGCCAAATAAGAGTAAATAACCTACAAATCTGTGAATACATACTGGAAACAAACATTTTGAAATCACGTTACAAAAGTTAAAATCGTGAAACATACCACAACATACAATAAACTTTTTATCATGCACGGTACTTTTAATGAATGACACGCTCGTACGAGGAATATGGTAAACTAACAATCTCTAGATGTAGTAGCTAACTACTCTCTGTAGTAGTTTGTAACTGTGACGTAGCGTCAAGTCAAGTTACACATTTGAGGCGTAGTAGGTACGATACTCGAAATTCAAGCGTTGCGTAGCATCCGCTACGGCGTAGTAAGCGTAGCGTATAAGGTAAATGCAATGAATATTTCATTATCATTGCTTGTCTACAGTTTAATTTTACTCTACCAGTGTTTTTACACTGTGCAAATATTTCATGTGTTTGACTTGTGTTTAATAAAATCAATCAAAACACATTACACACACTACCGTACATTTGACACAAACACATATGGTAATAATCAAAATAAATCGTTTATTACTATGAAAACACATCACGTCAAAAATGTCAGATATCATCGTCAAAATATCTGTAATTGCTTTTAAATGCACCTTAGTCAATTATACCTCTTTTTACCTTTAAGGGGTGTATAAAAAATTAACTCGAGAATAAATACAATTTAATTGAATTTGAGGACTATTCGGGATACTTTGGACAACATCAAGTTTAGTTCTTGAGTTGAATTATGGTCAAATATCAGTACATATAATTTCTCAATAAAAAAGACTAATATCAAAATTATGCATTAGTACGAGGTGTCTACCATATATTGATAAAAACATAAGCAAAAGTTTTTGAATAAAAAAAAGATGCAAGAGATCATTTCATAGATGTATTATTCTTTTATTATCGTTTTACAAACATGTTACGCTACACAGAGCCTCATCAAAAGTTATTATACTCGGCTTAAACCAACGAAAGCAGTGATAAGATTGTCTGAGTGCAATATCCCGTCATAAGGACGCCATTATTGCGAAATTAGCGAGATCCCTGCTTCTCGAAGTTTTTCACAGCGCCGACTGGAATTGCGCATGAAATGAGCCCTTTACCTCATTAGGGGTTCAATTTGAGAAGCCTGCGCTACCCTTCAGGTGATACAAACGTAATGCAATTAGTGATCTTCTTGGAAGAACAGAGATTTAAAGAGAAATAGATGAGATATCTTCTCGTGTAATAATAAAGGTAAATGATAAAATTTAACTATGAAATATTATTTCTCGGAATTTAACTCTGAACGAAGATTTTATTGAAACACCTTAATAAAAAAAGTTACAACACAAGCACGTAATTATAAGTAATAGAACTTTAGAAAAAGATAATTGCTCATAATTAATTACCGAAATTTCTAGACCACTGCCGTCCTTAAGTAAAAGTCAAAAGTAATAAGTGGTGTTTAAAATCTATCTAAGAAAGGCTGGCTATCATTGAATCTGAAATAATCATTTCTATATTTTGATCTTAACTAATTACATTTCTATATATTCATCCTAACTCATTATTTTTTTAAGCATTTGCATTAGCTATTTTTGAACATTTAGCAGACTTGTGTTAAACGCATTCGATTTTTAAATAAATTATTGGATTTCAAGTACAGTAATTGTAATCAGAACTGTATTTTCAATAAATTAATTAATAGCCATTCAAACAATAAATGCAGGCGTAAATTAGACTTTGCAATGTAATAAATAATATATTAATCGCATGAAAGCGATACAAAATTGCTATTTTAATTTGAATGCATCAAACATTTGATTAATTTAATATGAAATTTGGTTAAACATTTGGAAACATTTATATATATATTATTTAATTATTTTATTAAACCATTAATAGAAAATTGATATATATCTATATATTATACCTGTGAAATAGTTCAATTTTATATTCAAACTAACTTCTTAAGGTCAGATGTTCGTTTGGTTTTTTAATTACAATATTAACAATTATCGTAATACTGTTTTGCTGTTACATAAATTAGCCTCTACAAGTAAATGCTATACAATTGCGTGGTAAAAGATATTCGATTTCCTGCAGATTGCTGACACAGAAGACAATTATATATGAATCTATATTAAATAATATGTAAGTGGTCAAAACAAAGTGAATTATAATTATATAGACTTTGATGCACCAAGCAAGAAAAAATGAAATGGAACAATATCTAACCATACCAAGTATTACATTGAAGAAGAAGAAGAAGAAATCTTATTTATTCACGATGAATAACACATCACACAATAAACTTAAAAAACTAAACATAAAAATAAGCAAAGTAATAACAAAACAATAGAGTAACAACACAGTTCAGTGTTTAATTAACTCGTGTTGTGACATAATAACATGGTGAAATGGACGAGACTCAGCTATTGCCATGGAAACACATGAAACCATGGCACTACTATTGTGCCACTATATTGTGCCATTATACGTTTTTAGTGTATTCTTAAAATGTCTAATCGCTAGTTAGATGTTGAAGTGGCGTCATTGTAATAGTAATCAAAACCTTTTTCGGGTGCTGTGTCTTTATACAATATTTACAAAATCAGTGACATCATAAATCAATCAGGATGGTAGCTACTATTTGTTTGAGAAATTTTGAAATAATAATATTTTGTCTTTAAAGTAAATCTTTTTTTTTTAGATCATATCAATCATATGTATCATCATCAAGTTTATAAATAGTTTAAAATATTTTTAATAAAAGGTATACGTATGCATGCAAAACATGGAGAACGATTGGAGGTACAGATCACCCAATACGGTGTCAATTATGACACTGGACAACAGTAACGTCACGTACATCACCTTTAGTTTAGCAAATCGATAAAAATTGACGTACTTATCATATGCATATTTATAAAAGCTACGTCGTTCTTTCTAACGACATAAGACTAGTTGCTCGAATGTTGGATTTGTAAATGCATAGAAATATTTTTTTTAAATTTTTCAACAACCTTTAAAAAGTATGTCTTAAGATTTGTCGTAATTAAGTTTCTATGTTGTTTTTGTGTTTTTATGTAGTTTTCATTTTACGTATATTTGAATCTTCACACTAAGCCGTATCCAGCCATCTATCCCTTCATTATTAGGCTTGGCAAGGAACAGAGTTTTTAATTTGCAACCCTCTTTGTCCGTAAATTTATCGCACCGTTGAAAGTCTTCAGAAGGAAATATGAATTAGTGCTCTTTACTGAGGGTAAGACGGTAACGAAGCTTCGGTGTAAATAGGGTGTTTCCCGAAGCGAAAAGTGGAGGTAAGACGTGTATAGGTGGCGGGGATTTGTAAATAAATATAATAAGCCGGCCAGCTTATTAAATCAGAGGTGTTTTTAAAAGAAATATGAATGCGGTTTTATTAAATTTCTGTTTCTTTAATTATGACGCCTAAAGACGGCTGGCTTTATTTGCATTAACGTAAGCTACCTAAATGTACGTTTATTAAGTCAGGTTGTAATGTAACAGTAAATATCTCTATTACTATTGCGGGTTGATATATAATACAAGTTACGATAAGAGAATTGCTATAACAATACTATGTAATTACCCAAGTAAATTAACCGAGAGCTTACAGGGCAACGAAGGAAACGTCTAAAGATATAAGTATATAGACGGAAATTTCACTCATAATAAGGTTTGTAGTGTGAACAAGTAAAATGATTACTTTAGCTTTGAAAGAGTAAAGATAAATTTGCACCCTCGGTAGGACGAGGGTACAAATGTAGGTATGTTTTACTAATCACTACAAGGATTTTACTATGTTGTCGCGCAATATTGACAAAAATACGGAAGAATTGGACAAAGGCCCTGTCGACCTCTGCCGAAATGAAATAGAACTGAATGAAACTTTGTTCTAATGGACTTTAAGATGTTTTAAGAACACTGGGATATTTAACTCTTGTCCTGCCGAAGGTGCGAATTACTATCCTCGAGCATTTCCATACTATTGATTGAAATGGCTTTCTTCTAATTAAATGTTTAAGTCGTAGTCTACCACACTGAGAAAATTTTAGGTCAATACAACATCGAACAATAGCGAAATGGTAAACTTGACACCTTTGAGAAGGATGTAGAAAATTCATCATCGTCAAAGACTCAATAAGTTTACAATTCGCTGATACCAACATACACTTAACATTGATATTCAGAAGAGCCCATCCGAGATTCAAATGTCAGACGTCTAAAAGATGCCTAACTGGACTGTCGCGGTAGTGTTCTTTATCAATAGTATATTATACCAAGGATATTACTTCGCAAAAACCCTACAGACTCAATAATAAAACGTTTAGCGTCGCTCGAACGATTCTATTCAATTACACCTGGTGCCAGGTGCGCTCAGTCGGTAAATAAAAATTAAATCAAACTTGTTCAGAATATTACTTTCTCGGGACTATATTTTTTATTTTATCTACTTCCTCAGTTAACTTGTTAATTGAATTGGAGTTTGTTTACATTAGTTTACGTAAGTAATCAAATCAGTAAAGACCTAGATAATGTCCTATTAACATCCGTCTACGCATCCATCAGCCTTTAAAAGTCTATCGGACATAGGCCTTCCCTAATCTGCGCCACTTGGATCTTCGTTAGATTCAGATGATTCTAAGCCATCTGAATCCAACGGATAACTCCAGTATTCTTCAGGTCATCAGTCATGGTCGGAGGCGACCTACACTCAATTTGCCCAGACGTCTTTATTCGACGACGACGACGTCTCTTCTACCTCATCGATTATCTGTCCTTCAAACGATGTTGCCTGCCTAATGCCACTTCAGCTCACTAATTCTGATTTAAATATGACTACCATATGAAAATATAATAATGACAATTTACTTAAGAATCCGTAATTTCGTAGTAATTATTACACAGATTCGCGATAAGATTATTTCCGGGTGTTTCTTACATCACCTATTGCACATTTGACTTCAATATTAACTAAACCAGGTCACGCGTTGACGTATCTCAGAGTAATATTTCCCTTGGGAATTTCTAGGCTAAAACTATATAAAACACTTTTATAAAATTGCAATTTTCGAAATATTGGTTTGTGCGGGTGCGGAGTTGAATATTTATTTATAAAGATTATGGTAGGAGTATAAAACCGGCAACCATTAAAGCAGAGAGCAAAACTGGGGGATGCATTACCAACAAATAATCAATTGTTTTTACCACATCTACTTTCTGCTTCAGTTATAATACGCTGTAATGGTGGTTATTTACAACTTGTCTCCGTAGGACATAAACCTAGTTTGGGTTAGAAAGACTGTGTTTGTTTTACTTATTTTTTCACGTTTTAACAGAAATAAGAATTATCTGTCAATCAAGTGTTATTATTTGATATTATAATTCGTATATACACATATAAATTTTATATGTCTTCCATATACACGAATAAAATTAACCACACATAAAAGAGAAAGTGTGTATATACTTATATTCACGCGTTAGAAGTTATACTTCTTTGGCGTAACAATATAAAAATCTTATTAAAAATTTTATCTTTGGCCTTGTAAATTTGTAGAAAAAGCGACACTAAAAAAAGAAAAATCCAAAATGTTGATTATAGCTAACTTCAGGGTGTCGGTTTTCCGAAACGGTGAGCGCGCGTATCGTGAAAATTTACCCTCATCATTTTTCCCTAACGCGCCAAAAGAAGTGTAACTTCAATATTTTCCAAAAAACACGCTTTCTAGGATCTTCTCTCTTTCTTAGGATTTTCTCCTGTGTCGTGGGTACCATGGACACACACTAGACGAATACACAAACGCCCAGACCCAGAACATGAATCTAAACTCATCATTCAGATGCCTGACCGGGAGTCGAACCCGAGACCCATTGCGCATCAGACCAGTATCGTAACCGCTCCGCCACGCGGGTCGTCAAGTACATGTACATTATATACAAAAGTAATAAATATGTATTTTTTTAATAACTTTAAATAAAGGAAACTTACCTTACTTAACCATTTTTTATCATTTTTTCTCTCTACCATCTAGCAAACGTTACCAAAGGACCGCATCACGGATCCGTCAGAGCAGCTTCGGTTCCTCACTACACCCAGATCCAACATAAGGCTGGAGATTCTTGTCCACGAAGGCACATTCGGAAGGGTGTACAAGGGCGTGTACAAACGAGGCGACACGTATGAAGAGGTCATTGTGAAGACTGTTTCTGGTAATTTACTTATTGATTCGTTGTTTGTCCTATTTTCCTTTTTACTGACAATAATTACTGTCGCAATTGGTGATATTATTTATTGGGCCTTAGAAAAAACTTTGTGATTTAATTCATTTAATACTAACAATCCTTTTAAATTTTATAATTATTATATTTGTATTTTCATCATATCTACTAGATTATTCAGATAGTTGATTTTAATAGACGTACCTAACATTTTCGCTACAAGTGATTATAATGTTTTAACGTTACCATTATCATAGCAAATTCGATTTATAAGTTTCTGACATTAACACTATAATAATAACTTATAGCAAAAAGTGGATTGAGGTGGTGGTCAGATGGTTGAAATTCGGCCTCTCAATCGAGAGTCCATGGTTCAAAAGCCATACATGCAGCACGTATTTTTCTAAAATTTTGAGCGTGTTAGAATAAAATTATCTGCTTTACGTAGAAGGAAAACATCGAGAGGAATCCTGCCCACCTATGACTTCTTTAAAAAAATGTCTTCAAACTTGTGTGAAGTCTATCAATTCGCACTTGGCCAGCGGGGTGGACTATGGCCTAAAACTCTCTCATTCCTAGCTGTGTGAAAATAATGAGATGATAACTATAAGAATTAATTAAAAACAAGAATAATATCTAAATATACAAATACAGAGGCTGCATCAGCAATGCAAGCAGCGTTGCTAGTGGCTGAAGGACTCCGTCTCTGTGGGTTGGTACACGCCAACGTGCTGGCTCCGATAGCCGCTTGTGCTGAAGAAGCCAGGAAACCGTTGCTAGTGTACTGCTGCGTATCCCATTCTTCGAATCTAAAGAGGTAAGACTTAAATGGTTTCATAGACGTCATTATTTTTCTAGTGTCATTAATTGTTGAAACGTATTTATTGAGTTTTAAGCCGACTTCTTGTTACCTCATTTTTTTACTTTAGTTAAGCATTTATACAAAATTATCTTACATCATTATTTGTAATTTTTTAGTAGAAACCCTTTGAAAGAACATGTTTTAAAAATACATTTATTTTTTATTTTTGATGCTACATTTAATACTTTAAGACCACTTTAAGATGTCCATTTCATCCAAGTTTATTTCAGTTTGTTCCATTCCATAACGTTCTTGTTCTATTGACTTTAATAGAAGTCATCATTATTTATCTATGTTGCTAACTCACAATACCTTCTCTTAGATTTCTTACATCTTGTCGACTTGGTCATCAAGCGGCTCCGGCTACGCGTGAATTAGTCGATCTGGGTGCTCAAGTTGCGTGTGGGTTATCATATTTACACGTTCAACGGGTTATACACGCTGATATCGCTGCTAGGAATTGTATGTAAGTAGAATATTTGATCATTATTTCGTATATCTCATGGTGTGCAGCTGGAAAATTTGCATTTCTGTTATTTTGCTTTGATGCTCTAGGTGTCAAAAGAATGTTTAAAAAGACATTAGTCATAGTAAAATGGTTGATGAAGTGAGGATTTGAAAATAAATCCCCTGAAATAGCATATTATTTACATAAAATCACAGGACAATACTAACTGGAAAAGTGTAAACAGAGCATAAAGTACTCTTTAATGTAGACAAAGAAAAAATATGGCACATGATGCACAAAGTATACATGTTAGTAAAATATTTATATGTTAACACTAAAATATTTTTAAAATTATCTAGAGTGGATGAGAAATTGAGACTGAAGGTGACAGATAACGGTCTATCGAGAGACTTGTTCCCGGACGACTACCACTGTCTGGCCGACAACGAGAACCGGCCTGTCAAGTGGATGGCTCCAGAATCGCTTTTGCAGAATCAGTACACTACAGCGTCTGATGTGGTAAGATTGTTTTGTGTATGGGAATTAAGTTTTACATTTTCCAAGTGGTCTAGTTCGGTTTAATATTTCTTATTATATTGACCAAATATATATATTTTTTTATATTTTGTTCTCATTTTATTTGTTTCACTTTCTTGCAGCGTTTATCAAAAATTATTGTCATTTTTTAAATTTTAAGTTAAAAATTTACAAAAATATTTACTTCATCGTAATAAATAAGTTCATTTGAGATAACGGGTTGTGAATTTGTTTGTATTGTGTAGATTATTTTAAATTGAAACGTTTAAAAACGTAATTGACAAAAGACCAATAATGTTTAATTACCTATATATTATACTTGTATTTTTGCAATTTTAATCCAATCTTACAAAAAATCGGTATCCAACAGTGGTCACTAGGAATAACATTGTGGGAGCTTGCAACGCTCGGTTCGTCGCCTCTGGCGGAACTCGACGCGGCAGATGTTGGGGCGTTTCTCGACGGTGGGTACAGACCTTCGCAACCGCACAATTGTCCCGATGAATTGTGAGTATTCGCGATATTCATAAAAAGTTTCTTCAATTGAATAATTTATATTATAACACACTTTTATATGAGGCGACCATGACCACCTTAGTCCTCGGGAGTAACAACGCATCTGTAATTGACTTTAGATAGAATTTCATGTTCTATATGAAGTTGCTTACATATGCTTCTATGTGCGGCTGTGACCACTTACCATCAGGTGGACGGCAAGCTCGTTTGCTACTTCAATCTCATAAAAAATATGTAATGGATACTCATGGTATGTATTATTTTTCCCGATATTTCGACCAATCGCTGCGATTACGGCACATGTAACTGGGTCGAAATATTTCGGCACAAAGAATATTATTCAGCACAAACAAGTCAAAAAAAATTAAAATACCGCATATCGTGAGTATTCAATGCATATTAAAAAGTCAATTGAGATTGGCAACGCCAGATTCATTGTTCTTCTCACGTGTAAAATGTTTACAACTACAGATGAAGATGAAAATTTTTGATTCTCTCTTTCGATAAATATCATATTATGATCATGATTTTATATTACAAGTTTTATGTACTTATACTTATTTGTTTGATGAATAGTATTCTTCATATATTAAATGCGACATATATTTACGCCAATAAAAGTTTCTATACGATCAGGTGGTCTTCAAATTAAAACAATGACCTTGAAACTTGATATTGTGTACTCTATCAGACTTTTCAAACATTTCGATAATTTATGTGAAAAAGATCTTATTATTAGTTTAATTTGTGGTTTTGCCTTATTATTATATTTAATAATTTACAAAAACTAGGTACGGCCTAATGTCATGGTGCTGGACGACATCAGCGACGTCTCGTCCAACCGCTCCTCAGCTTCTAGCGGCTCTTCATGACTTTCGGCAGGCTCTTAGTACTTATATTTAAGAAATTGTCCCATATTTTTCTTATTTCCCTGCATCTATATATTGTCTACTTTAGACTTAACAGTTTTTTCACAACTTTCGATACTAAAACAATCATAACTTCGATGTCCTCTGTTATTTATTTCAGTTTACAAATTTTCAGTAGCTTTTCTTCTTCTTGGTTCTTAAAGTAAAAGAGAGTCAAAGGACGTAGTACACTTCGAAATAGCTTCTTCGTTTTTATGATACCAAAGTGCCTACCAAAGTCCTAAAAAGCCAAAGATTTTTTTTTTCAAAAAAATATTTTTAAGCGTACTTTAAGGTTGATTTCATATTAATTTAGTCATGTTAAAAGCATTATGGGAGTTACCAAAAAGCATGTAGAAATAATAATTTCCTTTTATTCAGAATCGAAAGATGTTATAATGAAATCAATGATGAATGCAAATATTTTGTCTTTTTATTTTCAATTATATTGATTCCAACAGAAGGATTATAGTTATGGTAAATGACAATTATGTTTAAAAACTGGGATTTTAATAAATTTTAAATTCGCCAATTGTCATAGAATGTATGAAATGAAAACAATTAGGGAACAGACTGCGTATTTGTAAAAGTTTACGAAAGTGATATTTTTATTATAAGTAACGGTAGGTCATTGCATGGGAATGGCTACTATGGAGTATATAGCATTACATGGAAAGTAGATAGATGGTTAACTGGAAAATCTAGAATGGTACTAAGAGTTCTTGGAATTCTATAATGAATCGGAGTCAATGGGACGCGAGCGCTAGTGAATAAGTACCGCATTCATTTTATTCTAAGTATCCTGTATTTATTATATCTTTAAAACTGATGGTGAAAAGGTGTTATAGGTATTGATCATTGCTTAAATGAAATTGTGTAATATACGTTGCTGATCGAAAAGTTTTCAGTAACGTCATGTCAGAAAACTATGTACATAATGTTTAAATTTAATAAATGGAATTATAGAAGGAAATCGAATTGAGGATAAAAAATTGTACATAATATGACGATGCGAAAGGAATTTAATTTTTCATGATAAAGGTAAATTAATTAATATTCGTAGGTAATTGATGATAAATGGATGTCGTATTACATTTTTAAGTCAAAAGGAAAACGGATCTTTATCGTAATGTAGGAAAAAATTAAATGCATATTCAAGTATACTTAATAAGAACTTGGAAGTAAAATGTAAAACAAGCAAAATACAAATATTTTTCTTTTGAACATGATCTTCGATTGGTATAAAGATCATTTATCGATTCTCGATGACTTACTCAAGTTAAGAAATCGAATATTAAAATTTGATTTTGAATTGTTCGTAGTCATACGTTATTATAATAAATAATAAATAGATTAAGTTGTAGAATAGAGTTCCTGAGGACATAAAAGTCCGTCCAGGCCGGCTAAAAGGATCAAACACCAAATCAGTAGTTAGTCATGGAATTGTTGCCGACTTGGCTTTGACGAATCCTTATTTTGCTTCTTGCAATGTATTTTCTATTTTTCTTTCTATATTAGCGTGTTCTTTAACATTAACATTAAGCTTTTTCTACTATTTTTGTACTACTTCTTTATATTTTGCTCTATTAACCTTTGCAGCAGAGGCATGATTCTTTGAAACCAAAAGGTCGGCAGAATCCGTGAATTTAAATTAATAATTGTCTATATACCACAAATTATACATAGATAACATATTATAAATACCTATAAATAAATGGACACTGAAAATAGTGCGATGTATGTAAATATAAATGTCGTAAATTAAATTAACTCGTTATTTTCGAACCATGAATTTAAACTAGATAAGTGTAAAAATATTCGTGATATTTAAATATAGAATATAAAATACCATTGTCTGTAGACGTTCTTCAAATTGTTAAGTAAGTTAATAAAAATCTGAATTGGAAGATTAGTGTAAGTCCGTGGCTAAAAATCGTTTTCTTAATCAGTATTATGAATAAATAAAAAAAACTTGACTTTTCACCAAATATTATAAAATTAATTACTAGTATTTATATTCTTCTATAACTATATTAATGTTAACATAAATTGTATCAATTTGTACCCCGCATATGTAGCAGCTTTTAAAATTCGATAATTAAATTAAAGTGTGGGATGGAGTTTAAAAATCTCTATTTCGACATAGTTGCATAAATCGTTAAATACGACATAATTATGATCATGGAGGAAAATTATCACCATGTTTTAGTTGCAGGCTTATTTATACCGTTAGGCTATTCCTATTAATAATATTTTTATTTCATTTGATACCAAATACATGACGCAACGGAGTCGAAATATTGCCACTTAAAAGCAATACATAATGTCACGATTAGTTAAAATGCTTTTCAATAAATGTTTCAATATAAGTTCATGTCTTATAAAAAAAGGATTAATTATGATATGGGGTTTACAATTAGCTTCTTTTTCTATCGCTGATGCTTTTATTTTGTTATTTTCAACTTCGTCTTTATCTTCAATACTTCAACCCTGTTTGAGATCCCATACTAGTGTGTCGTTAGTAATCACTACTTTTAAATTGTACTTAAAACGCGTTATGGATCATACAGGGTGGTTAACTCGTAGGCATGGTATGCATCTTTTAGACCTTTCAAAGAACTTTCTAGGTTGCGCTTCGTATTAGCTCGTAAGATTGAAATTTCAATTGTATCGTAAATTCGGTGTCCTTACATTTTGATGTACTTTAATCGTGTTAGCTGTAAGTCTTACTCTTACTAGTAGATTTTTGTTATCCTGTGCAATAGATTGTAATTATAATAGTAACTGTACAATTGTAACAATGTTATTATTTTTGACATATTCTCAGCTATTTATTTGTGATTGTCTTTACCTAATTATCTAACGCTCTCTCCTTTATTACTGTTAGTATTTTCGTTAACTCTTTTTGTTATGTTTTTTCTCTCTCTCTGATACAATAATTTATAAATGTCTATATTATATTAGCTATATTATTATACATAATTACTTTATTCGCTGTAATCTAGTCGATGTTGACTTCGACCATAATTGTCCATTTATAGTAGCGGTGTACTTGATGTTGTATGAAACTAGTATCTTGTCTGTGTTTACAATTAATATTTTCATTATGGGTTCTAAAGAATCGCGATTGAGAAAAATCGATTCATAAATATAGCATAGTGTTAAAAATAAGTAATTGTTCAGAAGCTCCGACTCTGTCTTTGAAACTAACAGTACGTCTGTGACTGATTTTATGAAGAAATGCAGTGTCTATGTTTGTTGCGAATATCAACACTTCCTCTCTTTCTTTGTTAATAACTAAACAAAATTCTACAGCGGCAATCTATTTGCTACCCATATCTTAACTGCGTTTTATTTGAAATCTTTCAGACTATTGAACGTAAACTACACACCCATTTTTACATACAAACAAGAAAATTAAAAACACACTTTTCTGTCCATATATTTGTCAAAAACAGTAGTTGTATACCATGATAAAGTATGGGTGAATAATTGTGAGTGATTTAATGGAAAATTGTCATTTGTATGACGCGTGTGCCAGATGAATGTGATTGTATGTTAATGTTAATAAGTGTTAAATATAAGTAACTGTTTAAAATAGTATACCGTGGAAATGTATAACCAGATATGGCTTCTGCGAACAAGGAAGGAAATAAAATGTTATTTTACAATATAAAATGAAGTTTTATTTCAAACTTGCTTATTTTTGTATTACGTAAAAACTTTTTACATCCAAATTTTTAAAAGGAGGAACTATGATTACAAAGTGAGCACACACAGATCCACAATGTGCTATGAACGCTTAGAGATCTAGATTCTTATTTCGCCTTTGACGGGAATTGGTTGCAAGAAATGCGTAATAATGAAATGAAGATACTTACTAAGTAATGCAGTTTATATGTCCACCAATTCGCACTTGGCCAGCGCGGTGGACTATGGCCTAAACTCTCTCATTCTGAGAGAAGACCCGTGCCCAGCAGTGGGACAATAATGGGTTGACGAGAGAGCAGTTTATATTTTATATTTTAGAAGTTTACACTAGTGTCTATCATCACATAAATCACATGAAATGAGATTGTATAGGATGATTGCAACCAAATCGCTTTTTTATAAAATTTTGCATCAGTTAAACAAGATATACAGAAAATATGATCGGAAGTGTAATTATTTGTCTGCAAACATTTAAAATCCAACGAAAATTACAAGCTCTTCCTTCGAAAATGTTAATATTTGCCATAGCAAACATTTTCGATTACAACATTGCATGAAACTTTACATTCAACAAATTAAATTTATTTAAAGCTATAAAAATATTTAAATTAAGTAATAACTTTATCGCATATAATGAGTTATCTAAAAAAACTTAAAAAAAAAATATGTTTGCATAAATGCAAAAATTGTAACCATACGTAACTGACGACGATAACTTAATTAATATGTGTAACTTAAAATGAACATCATATGTGTAATTTTGTTAAAACTAATGTCCCTCACTTTACAGTTATCGCGCACAAAAACATCAAATACACGTAAGTTTTACAATAATAGCTTGAAACTTTCAGGGTCCGGGTCAGGGTCCATAAATCAGTGCCCTAATGGGACTTATTATGTGAGAACTATATTCTAAGCTCTATTCCTAACGCCATAAGGAAAACAATTTGATAAATCCATAATAAAGCGACAAAATATGATCCGAGTATGAACTTTAACTCTGTCGTAATAATGACTAGCATGTATATTCAAATAACCCACCCCTACAACCTCATTTATTTATCATTAGATTACACACCGCTTTGTTGGGCATTCGTTTTTGCCCCACATAATAGACACTATTTAAATAATAATAGAGTATATGAATCAATAGAGTGGTAGGTAAGTATGATCAAGTTGACAGCATTCTCGTTTGCATACTTTTTGCACAGTTTTTTTTTTATAAAAAAGTAATCTATAGAATCTAAACATTAATACTATACTTCTTCCTTCTGTATTGACGATCCGATTGGCGGAGCGGTTGCCATACCAGTCCGACGCGCAATGGATTCCGGGTTCGATCCCCGGCCAGACAGGTATCTGAATGATGAGTTTAGATTTATATTCTGGGTCTGGGTGTTTGTATATTCGGCTTGTGTGTCTATGGTACCCATGACACAGGAGAAAATCCTTTGGGTGTAGAAAGCGTGTATATCTTAATGCTGGACACAGGCCTCCTTGCAACGAGAAAGACTTGCACACTCCGTTACGCTCCAGCACGCTCTATCACAGATTAACGGAAGAAGATACGGGTCGGCTAGTTTATGTAAATCGCAAATAGTACAAAGCGTGGCGTGTAAGGATACAGTTAGTGTTGCTTGTCTTAGGCTAGCTGTAATTAGGTGGAACCTCACACACCACTCAGGTCACCTCTTATATTTTTAAAGTGAATGCAAAACTTTTACTAAGGTTAAACTATTGACTTACGTAAAAATATGTCTCTTCCTTTTTTAGTGTTTTTCTTATAATAGTCTGATTAACAACGACATTTAATTTAATATCAGAAAATACTTGTGTTTCATTAAAACATCGTTAAAGCCAACAAACAGCTGAAGTTTACGATTGAACTACCTAGATGTTGTCTATATTCTTGTTATTTCTCTGCTATCTGTATTTGAATTACACAGTTTTCAATTAAATGTTACCCACATACTCTATATCGAATATTAGAGAAACTTGCACGAATTTACATCAACTAAATTCGTTAAAAATAGGTACCAGAGTGAAAATTCATCGTGCTACACTGAGCAAGAGTCTTTTCGAATCCACCGCTATGTGCATATATCCACCACGTGGAATGCACGTTTTATATTCCTTTTTTTGGTCCCCGAACGTCACACACCACGTATGTTGCACGCCGCTACGCATCGAGTTGCGAGAGATTTGTCCTTTTTTACCATACATTTCATACTTCACATATGTACAAGGTAAGTTAGGAAAAAGCAATACTTGCCGATGTCCGGTGTCTGTAAAACTTGCAGTTTGGCAACTTTGATGCAATAAATATATTTAACGTATACGACATATTCAAATTTAATATTGTTAAGGCTAAACAAAATAAAAGATATGTTACAAAAACTCGGTACATTATACGCTATTTGTGTCTGGAATTTATTGGACGAGAATGATGTTAGATTGATTCTATATAAACGTAGGTGTAAGTTATAAATTTTTGTAGACAATTGAGTATAGATTATGAGGTATTAAATTGGTTCTTTTATTTTCGACATACATGGAATAAATTACAACGCAAGTACATTTTTCATTAACGTTGCTCGCATTGCCATTCTACAAATATATCCCGCCACGGCCCATGTAGCCGTTAAAGTTAAAGTTGCTGTTATACTTAATATGACATGATAAGGAATAATTGAATGATCACTTAAATAATGAAGCCAGATGAAGGCTGTGAAGGCAGATTTTTATTAATGGAAGAAGCAACCTAGCCGAGGTTGCTATGCACCCAATGATATCCTGCCATGTACTAGCACACCCTTATGGTGGGATTTTCTCTAAAGATAAATTGCAAAGGGTTCTAATACTTTAAATCTACAAGTTGAAAATATAACCACGACTAATATTCAACAATTATGTACGCATCCAAAAATTGGACTCAGCCAGCTTTCACTGCACATCAAAAACTTTTAAAAATAAATATTAGTTGTATGAACTAAATTATAAAAAAACTACTTACAATTTTCATAATTTGTATTCATGAAAGATTTTAAGTAGGTACTAAAAGCGATATAAAAATAACCCTTCACAAATAGCATAAAAAGTGTGCGCACAGCGACAAGAATCCGTCGTTTTGTTTTCGTCAAATCGAACAACTTTTATGAAAAATTCGTCACAAGCGAAGTAGATTAAACCTTTGGCAATTCACTAAGCCAGAAAACCATTTTCTTTGCTTTGTGAAAGTTTAAAAATTTCCAATAGGTATTTTCCTGCGTCGACGCTAGAAAAATTGCAATTTCTCTGTGTGTACACAGCCTGCGGGAGGCGACGGAACAAAGTGGCAATATTCTATCTCGACGGGGACTCTCAAACAAGGGAACAGGAGAGAGATGGACATATGGAATGCCCCTGAGAGTAAGAGAGAAAAAGTATAGTTATTAATTGGAGGGAATTGACGGAAGTCCACGCTGAGCCGTGTTTTTGACAAATTTCGTTTTGATACGCCGATTACTTTCTCCTCGACGCTTCGAGGGTTGACTTTTAAGTGACTCCGGATAAATAATCTTAGATGGTATGTTCCGTTTTAAATTTTGTAAAGACGATCTCATGTTTGGACTACATTACTTTAAAGCTACAAAAAGGCCGCTTATTAGCAGCCCAACATAATATTTACGATGCCTTGGTTGAACACGGTTATTTAAACTTACATGAGATCAGAAATTAAGTATGTTAAATCATGATTGCAAATACATTTTTACAATAACGACGACGAATCTTTGGTCTTACCATTATATTGATTCCAAATATCACTAATCCATCTATATATTAATATGTGAAGCAAAAATTTGTGATTCGTTTTTAAATTAAGTATTTGTTGCAGGAGTATGAAATTACGCACGGTTATAGTTGTATGTAGAGGAGGTATGTAGAGGAGGATTGCGCAATGCTAATATTTTTTTCAAATAATGCATAAAACATCTCTCATCAACCCATTATTGGCCCACTGCTGGGCACGGGTCTTCTCTCAGAATGATAGAGTTTAGGCCATAGTCCACCGCGCTGGCCAAGTGCGAATTGGTGGACTACATGCTGTCGCATAAAACATACATAAAATTAATTAAAAACACATTACACTCACTACCTTGCATTTGACATAAACTTCCAGTAGTGGGCCTATTGAGGCTGATGGATAGCATGGGAGGAAAGTCATAATTCTGAACGTTCTAAACTCAATACTAACTATTAGAAAACTATGATTCTACAAATACATCATCCTCTTGATGCAATAAAAGATTTAAAGACATTATTTTTCGATGCGTGACACAAAGAAACAAACATCGGCTAATATAAAACCTTGATCTCCACACCTATTCATTATAAGTTCTGAACCCCATGAGGGTAGTAATTAAAACCCCGTCGCCCGTTAAAACGGATTAAGGGGCAACTCGATAAACGGTTGTAAAATTTTCGGAACAACTAAATAAAATCCATTCGCCCTTGCCGTCCAATTTGGATTGAAATTTAATTAAATTGATATGGACAGAGCTATTTTTCGTTGACGTTCGTCGGAACACGTAATCTGATTATTTTGATTGTATTGTATGGTAGAACTGAAATGGCTACCGTGGTGATAAAAATCGTTGGTCATAATATTTTTATATAATAAAATAATAGAAATATCTGAAAAGGTCTCTAAGAAATTTAAGTAGTAAACGAAGAGATCACCTGTAACATCCTTATTAGGTACTAGTTTACTATTAAGTAGGTGTAGGTATTAGGTCTCCACAAAACAATGTTTACGTTATCGCTTATTTATTTAAAGCCTAGCCGACTACCTCACTTCGTTGAGCGTTAATTATATTTTGTTCTATCGTGATATAGCCTATAGCACTCCTGAATAGTGTAGCTTTCTGATTCTGAAAGAATTTTCATGATCGGTTTAGTATTTCCGAAGATTACCATTTATAAATAAAGTTACAAACTTTGCCTCTTTATAATATTAGTATAGATATGGGTGTTACGCAATCCTAACGCTCATATACAGCCCTAGTTTATTGCGACCCAGCCAGCAACCTGAAGAGCTGCCGCAGCACCTCTAACGTCCACCCATATCGTGAAAATGGACATCCTTCCGAGCTCTAACATTAACTCGGCTTCACACCTTTAGCTTTAAGTCAAAATGTATATAATGATTTTTAGTTTTAACTAGTTGAAACCCGCACCTTCGCTCGAAGTAACAAAAATCGATTGTCCTGTGTGAGTATGATATTTTCTCACTGTAAACAGTAGCCTATATATTAATCCAGAGTATCAGCTAACTCCCTATCAAATTTTATGAAAATAGGTCCAACTGTTTACACGTGAAGAAGTAACAAACATACACACTCACAAACTTTCGCCTTTTGGTATGATTAAATATTCACAATGTTTTGCATTTCTTGGCGACCTCCAACTGCCACCTACATAACTCGGGAAAAAACAAAGACTTAAACGGGTAATGTACATTGTAATCTATGGGAAACAACGTAAGCAATTATTGTTTTGAGCAAATGATTGTAAGCATTTGCCGCTCATATGTATTTCTTATCAACTGTAAATCAAATTAATGTTTAAAAAGACGTTTATGGATGTGTTAAGGAATAAATTAAAACGCCTTTTAACTTTTTACTTTTGCACTTTTTAACCTCTACAGTGGTACTTCATAACTGTTCTTGGAAAGCAAACATAGTAGTTGTCGTTGAAGGCAAACATACATATGAAGGTAGATGTGGTGGTGGTGCCGCAAGTCGAACTACAAAGTATTCTTGCAAATAGTTGATCATTTATGGTCTGGAAATAGCAAATAAGCATGCAGATGGAAAGTGGCCACTGGCGCCCATCCACATCGTAATCAATCAGATAAGGTCAATCATGCCTTGGTTGGTCACAGATGCGTAGTTACCCCTTAACTTAGTTCAAGTTTCAGTGCCTCTAATAAGTGTGCAACCCTTGCTATACTCTTTGCACTAAAACAAAACAATGCTTAGGTATACTGTCGACGTCCCGCGTGGCGGAGCAGTTACCATACCAGTCTGGCGCGCAATGGGTCCCGGGTTCGATTCCCGGCCAGACAGGTATTTGAATGATGAGTTTAGATTCATGCTCTGGGTCTGGGTGTTCGTGTCTTCTTCAGTGTGTCCATAGTACCCACAACTAAGGAGAAAATCCTAGTATGGGGCTATGAGTGTAGAAAGCGTGTCTTACTGTTGTAAGGCAGACAGTTGTGACAGTGGTAGTCCCGGAGTCGAACTACAGTGGGTACTACCACCTTCAATACCGTTAATGTTTAAATTCAAAACAAATGGGCAGTAAGTACCAATTTGCAACCCGCGGGCGGCAAAGGCCCGCAATTCTCTCCACGCTGCACGCTGATTTTTATGCCTAACTCTTCCTGTGGTCCGTTTAGAACTTACAACCTATTTTGTAACCGTATTTTAAATTTATTTGGATACAATTTGTTGTATATTTTGGATGCTAAGTTTTAATCAGCGATTATTTCGGAATACGGCCCGCTGCATCTATGTGTGTCTGTTATGCAGGCAGTATAGACAAAAAGGTTGCGACCGTTTCTATAAGGTATGATTTTCTAAGATTATTAGCACAATAGAAAGATCAGAACTTAACTTTTTGTCTACATATCTATCCGTAGGCTACATATACGAGATGTATTTAAAACAGAAACCTAAATATAATTATAAGAGGAATTTAAATAATAGGCTTTTATTTAAAATTGCATAAACTTCTTTTGCCTGAAGAATTTTCTAGGTTCCTACATTATCCTACTTCATACTTACTACTAATATATAAATGCGAAAGTTTGTGAGTGTGTATATTTGTTACTTCTTTACGTGCAAACGCGAGCGATTTTCAAAAAAATTGGTAAGGAGTTAGCTAATACTCTGGATCAGCATAAAGGCTACTTTTTACTGTGGGAAAATACCATATTGCCACGGGACAATTGATGTTTGTTAACGCGGGCGAAGCCGCGGGATTCAACTAGCTCCTAATAAACCTGGGCGGCGCTGCACTAAAGCTTTTATTGGTACAAAAGTGGGAAGTAATACTAATACTACGAGTAAGCGCTATTGCGTAAGCCATAAAGTGTTTATGAGGATACTAGCTACGTTGTTTTCCAGCGCAGTATGGGCCATTATGTCGAGAAGTTAGTTCAATTTGATTTAAAGTCCATTAAACGAGCAACGTTATATTCAGTTATATATTTAGGTACGTATTTTAAGGTCAACGTTAAGAACGGAGTACTATTCCGATTACTACTACTTCAAATGGCGGAAGATACTTTTATATTAAGTGTGACTCCATGCTCAGCAAAGAATTCTACCATCATCAACATTTGCTGGGTGGCAGAACCAGAGTAATACGACCGAGGACGTACCACCGCCACACCTATTGGTCACTTGAAGCAGTTTTTGCGTTTCGGTGGAAAGGTACAGTTACCGGTTAATTTTTATCTGAGGCGATCTCACTTCACTCCTCGATAGTAGCGAATGTGTGACTGTGTGTGAGTGACTTCAGATAGAGCCCTTGTTCTAAATGTTGTCACGTACCGTCAGATGGGCATGCTCGTTTGCTACTTACCTAATAAAAAAATCAGCAAACCTATCTTTTTAAAGAACTGTATTAAGCGTTGTTGTTTTCTTGTTTGAATGACAAATAACATAACATGCTGCATTAGGTAGGCGTTAGTAAGTCGTCAGATGCAGCAACACGCTTGTGTCAAACATCTGATAGGATTCCAACTCCATATAAGGACGGGAATTACGGAATAATTTTTATTTTTATCAATACGAAGTAGTGAATTAGCATGCAAAATGCTAAGGTCACTGCCGCTCATGAACATATATGAGCAACTTCATATAAAACATGGTTTCTATCTGATGTCAATCACAGATGCGTTGCTACTCCCGAGGACTAAGGTGGTCGCTTAAGGGTGCCGGTAATAGATGGTTTTCATATTAATTATCGACCATGGGAAATGAACATTGAGCGTCAGTACCACATACTATTAAGTAAAAAACCTTCTTCAATCTTATGAAAACACAACGTATAATAACGTAATAGGTATGTGGAACAGAAGTAATCAAATGCGAGATAAAAACAAGAAAATCTCGCAAACTTTTGTTATTCTCGCCCATTTCTTGCTACGGTGAAAAGATTTATACCTGTTCATTACTGACCACCAATCACAACAGACACATAATAATATCTTTAGAACATCTTGCCTTTCTCTCACCTTATCGTAACATGTGCCTTTAATGGCACTTGGTTTCTCGGGCTAAAAGAGCGTACACACCAACCCTAACTAATATACTTACTACTCTATTCCAGCCAGTTGAGATTCTTTATCAAAATTCTTGGTTTAATTTAAAAGCCTTTTGTCATATGCCATTATTTCAGTGGATTCATCCATTTTGTAGACGCGTTCGTAAACGTTGACCTACAGCTGCGATGTCTCACCGTGAAACTTTTCTAATATTTCGCCCATTTGTTTTATTGTCCGCTGACCGAATAAAACAATTGCGTGCCGTGTGTGACACGAAATAATGGCCACACGTCACACACAGTTCATAAAATAATTGGCCTCGTTGGCATTGTTCAGCGAATTTATCGCAACTAGATACGGGCTTTATCCGCTTTGTATCAAATAATGTTTGCAATATAATAAATGTAACGTGCGCAAATTTAATAAAAGTTAGATGTATTATGAGTTATGTACATGATTGAAATTAATTAGCGGTCCACATAAAGAATAATTATGAAGACATTTAAATCGATTATAGGGAGATATATTATTATATTCGCTACACTATTATTATAAATACGATAGATCTAAATACTTGTGTTGTAGCAAGGTTACTATACTCAATACTATAGGTAAATAAAAAATATGTACCTAACTTCCTAATATATTATTCGAAAGTTGTAAGCACATACCAGTATTATCGATGAAAATTTATTTTTATGCTTTTATTTTAAAGGTGAAAAACTACTGTCATTGTATATATAAAAAAGCATTAGTTTTACTGTGGTACAAATAATTTAAAGGTGGTAGAACCAGTTCGACAGGGCAAGTACCAACGCCACACCTATTTCTAGCGTGAAGCATTTCTAGCGCTTCGGTAGAAGGGTGTGGTTGCCGGCATACTTTCACAAGAGGCAATCATCATCACAGACTTTAGGTGGAACCCATGCTCTGTATGAAGTTATCCATGGGCGGCAGTGACCACTTACCATCAGGTGGACTGCATGCTCGTTTGCTACTTCAACCAGATAAAAAAAATATAATTCTACTGATCCTTACTACGTGGGAAGTAAGTAAACAACTTAAGACTATATGACAATTTACGATATTTTCTTAAATCAACAGACGACATTGGTCTAAGCAGCTATAACTTAGCGCTCCCAATCAATAGCACGAATCAAAAAGCTGAAATCGCTTTCATAAATATTGGAAACATGTTATAGACGAACTGGTGAATCCGAACAAATGTCCACTCAATAAATGCAGCGAAGTTGGCGCTTCGAAGTTGCAATTAAACCGTTCGAGTTTCTGTTCGTTCGTTGTTTGCTTTTTGTTATAATCAACTTCGGTAACAAGACGTTCCCAGTGCCAACAATCGTTCGCTGACACTGTTTGTGTTGGAAAGTAAATACGAATGCTATTGATAGGAAATAACGGTTCTCTAAATAAAATTTATTTACAGCTAGGATTGATGAAAATAATCTTATTAATTAACGTGACAGTTGTATGTAGGTATGTGTATTTGTGTATTTGTGTACACGTGGAATGCTCATTATTATGGTAAACGTGATATAGCAAGCGGAGCCACGGAAATAGGTTAGTACTCGTATAAGCCGAGGGCCAGGAAACATCCGTTTGGCGGCGTAAGCGTCAGCGTTAAGCGAGTATCAGAAAATTCCAATCCTATTTGCAGGGCGATTGGAGTTTTGAAATCAGATCACTTATTTATTTTAACGCTAAAATCGATGGTGCTAATAGGAATGTTTTATGGCCATCGGGTAAAAGTATCTACTTGTAATTTACCAGTGTAGTAGAGAGATACCACCGCAACACTTATTTCTAGCGTATAACAACTCTCGTGTTTCAGTAAGAAGGAGGGCAATCATGCCTTCTTCTCTCGTGAACCCATTATTGTCCCACTGCTGGGCACGGGTCTTCTCTCAGAATGAGAGAGTTATAGGCCATAGTCCACCGCGCTGGTCAAGTGCGAATTGCTGGACCAACCGCCACGCCTTCTTACCGAAACACTTGTATGGTTCACTTTTATATGAGGCGGCAACGTAGTCCTCGTGAGTAGCAACGCTTGTGTAATTGACTTCAGATACCCTGTTCTATATAAAGTAGCTTACAGACAACCGTGAGTGGCAGTGATCTCTTACTATGGAATAAACTGAGTGCTTTTGCTAAGTTAATCGGATAAAAAAAGATATATTTCACTACAAGAATAAAATGAGGCTTTAGAAATATTCCTGTATCGATTCCGTTAAACAATGTAAAAATAAAGTCTACATCAAAGAGAGTCTATTTAAAACAAACAATAGAGGTGGATATTTTTCACCATTTAATTGTTTGTTACAACGAAAACAATTACAGTACTCGTAGTTATTATTGTTTGTTTCGCAGGAAATGTTGATATGGAACCGAACCAACAACGAAATTGGTAGAAACTATAAAACCAAAGGAAAGTGATCAAAAAGCCAATTGTATTATTTTGAGTTAAAGCTAACGCATATGGAAGAGAGTAGAGCTTTTGAACTCGTAACTTCCGGCCCTGCGCTGCCTCTTAAAAGGCAACACATGCAGCTTTTAGTTCCTTTGTGCTTTTAAATTTGGAACTGGGAGCTTTTTCCCATCCTTTTTCGATTTTCATTCGTTCCACGTTTTAATTTTTTGCATGTAGGATTAGATTTGGCTCAAAATATTTTTATGAAAACCCTTTTATTTGTAGCCAGTACATTCTAGAATGTTTAAGTGTTAATCAACGTTTTATAAATTCGACGCAAGTAATTGTAATTAGTATTATTGTGGTGGTAGGGGAGGCCTATGTTGAGCAGTAGACATCAAAAGACTGATGGATGGATGTATGAAGTGTAATTAAAATAATAATTTATTACCTTTTGTAAGATATAGGCATATCTTAAAGATTGTGACGATATTATTCAAGGTGGTAGAACCAGTGTAGTTCGACCGGGGAAGTACCACCGCCACACCTATTTCTAGCGTGAAGCATTTCTTGCGTTTTGATAGAAGGGTGTGGTTGCCGGCACACTTTCATATGAGGGGACCATCATAGTCCTCGGGAGTAGCAACGCATCTGTGTTTGATTTCAGATAGAACCCATGCTCTGTATGAAGTTGATTACAGATGTCCACGGGCGGCAGTGACCATCAGGTGGACTGCATGCTCGTTTGCTACTTCAGTCAAATAAAAAAAAAATTGGGTGTGCGAGTATGTTTTCGTGCACACGCGTCATCTTAGCGAAAGTTTATCCTAAGACATACTATAATTATTTTTCAAGACTTAAAAAATATTAAACACAGTGGTAATAATCATCGTGTACCTGCTATAAATTAAACATATATATTACGTAGCCTTTATAACATAATTATTTTATATACGTACTGATGATGAATATTATTTTCATTCAAACAATGCGTAATACTTGACTTAAGCCAGCAATGTCCATTATTCTTACTATAATTTAAAATTTTCATGTTTTTCATCTATGTAGGTACCTATATTATTATGCTTAAAACAGAGCAATAGAACGCAACTAACATATTTAGAACAATTTGAGACTCATTTTTATCGCCTGTTAAAAGACGTTACGGGACTCCTAAAGAAAACTAAGTTGAATGCTGCGATAGCTGCAAAAAGAACGAGAAATCGATATTTTTTAAACCATAATAACTTACGGTGGATAAGTTATAAATAATACCACTCCATACTAATGATAGGCTTTGTAAAAGTAAGGAAATTGATGGTGGTACAAACCTCATCATGACATTGTCATACCAATATCTATTTTTATAACTGCAAAAATTTACGCGCTATATTATGTGTTGAACGATATTTTATAGAGAACATGAAAATGTTATATAAGACATTCTTACTTAGTCCTTACAATTAGTAACGTGAAACCTCTTCAGAGAGTGCTCCACATCTGTCTAGAATTTATTAAACGACCATTTATCATCAAGTATTATGATATGTGTATATTAAAAAAAACAGCTACCAGGCTACCATAAGATACGTCTGTCGGCGCCCTCAGGATGCAGTGGAATTTATGAGGGCATCTCCGGTCACGGCCATCAATTTCGCTTAGCGCCTAATAGCGGCCTTTGAGCATTTGTCACGCCCTCTCGTTATTGGCGACAAGACGGCGACAAGACGTTTTAGGGGCCCTGAAAGCGTGTAACTCACGCTGTGCTGAAAATGTAAGTTTGTTATCTGAGTATACACTCAGATTACAAACTAACATTCACTCAGAGCATACGCACAGATAATCACTACATTTATCTCTAGTTAAAAGTGGTACTAAACTGGAAAATTATATTTATAAAGGCTTAGATTATATTATTTCACTCTCGTTTCATGTCTATAGATTAAGTGCTTATTGTGAGAGAAAATAAATGAATTTTATTATTATTATAATTCACATATATGCTTGACTATTGGTACACAACTATTATCATATCTGTATTTATTGAAATAAGAGCAACGGTGTTCCAAACCTTATTATCTTATCGATCGATCTTATCAATCGTTTGACTTCATTTTGATTAGTACTTACTGATGATGAGCTTTTCGATTGATTATCATCGTATTTGGACTGTCATATAGAAGATTACACGATGACATTTCGACTGTTTCTGAAATTAAACAACTAAATAAGGAAGATAAATTATATTGTTATTTCCTTATGGTAACATCATTTATTTTGGCATGCACTCCGTATTCCATTTCTCACAGTTCAATAACAGTCCCGCTTGATATAAAGTAAGGTAAAGAATGTCCAAAACCAAAAACTTTTTTGCGAAAAGACACAATCCTGTTCAATATCGGTACCCAGTTCCGTACCAGCCGGTGCTTATCAGCTTTATATTTTAACCACCCAGTACTGTTTTATTCCGTAAGGTGTAAGGTTGAAATTGCTCAATAAACTGACTTTCTGTACTTTTTTTAAGTTTACTGCGACACTAAAAGTCACGATCGAGTCCACTGCACCCACGATATGGGAACATACAATTTATGTCTCAACAGAACGTGCAATGTGCATTTTACGACGCTCGTATCCCATAGTCGAAGGTTGAATTTACGATACGATTCAGCGGAAAAAAGCAGTGAATGTTAATATGTAGCTCTTGCAGGCAAATAAAATAGACTACAACACCTGGAGTACGCGAGTTCGTAGGATTTAGTGTTTATAAAAAGCTGTTCTAGTCTACATTTGTTCTAGTGTATGAGTTATAGTCTCCTTTTATTTTTCTAGACTAAAATCATAAATAGTTGCCCCGCCTTAATGCCTGGTAATATAGTACAGTGATAACCTAATGGTTGCAACCTGCCCTTTCAATCGGTAGGTCCGAAGTTCACTGATTTTTTTAAAACTATGTGCGTATTAGAAATTAATTATCACCTTTTCGGTGACGGAAAACATCGTGAGGAAACCTACACAACCGAGAGTAATTAAAAAAAAAAAGTACTCGGAGGTGTGTGAAGTCCGACAATTCGTACTTGGCCAGCTTGGTGAACTATGGCCTATAACTCTCTCATTCAGAGAGAAGACCCGTGCCCAGCAGTGGGACAATAATGGGTTGAAGAGAGAAATTGTTTGGTAATAGATACGTATCTGAGGCTTTTGTCTACCTCATGAGTAGCAACGCATGTATGGAAAAATAGGTAGAATTCTGTTTTTACCTGGAGTTGATCGAAGATATTAATGCGCGAGAGTAGCCACTTACCATCAGGTCGATTGAATGCTTGTTTGCTATTTCTACAATATTAAAGAAGCTTGTACATTTTATTCTTGATTTTAATTGACGTACTGTAACATTTTTTATCTGACTCACGTAGTAAACGAGGATGCAGTCCAACTGATGGTAAGTGGTAACTGCTACCCATAGACATCTGTAATCAACTACATACAAAACATGGGTTCCATCCGAAGTCAATAACAGATGCATTGTTACTCCCGAGGACTATTATGGTCGCCTCATATAAAAGTGTGCCGGCAATCACACCCTTCCGTCGAAACGCAAGAAATGCTTCACTCTAGAAATAGGTGCGGCGGTGGTACTTCCCCGGTCGAACTACACTAGTTCTACTACTTTGAAAATATATCAGTTCTCTTAATTACATAGGCTATTAAAAATAAAAAGGGGGAAAGGGAAGAATGAACTAAAAGCTAATAAAAAGAACATTACAAATGTATATATATTACAATACTTTAGTATTACTGTTTTTTCATAAATCCCAAAAATAACGTTATATAACAAAACCACTTTGACAAAACCAAAAAATGCCTTTGATTAATTATTAAACACTGTTTAATTATTCTCTTCTTTTTAATGTAAAATTGTTAATAAGAAGTACATATCAATCCATTCCCATAAAATTAACTAAAAGCCATAGTTGAAAATATATGAAAACTTAAATTTCATTGTATGGTGTCCCAGGCATCGTAACTGAGGTGTAATCGATGCGTTACCAAGGCGCTGTAATATGCCGTGCTTGAACGCGGGGCAAAGAAGCCTTACCGATGTATGGCCACAAAAAAGGCGTTTGTTGAAGAATTATAACATATATTAATAAAACTATTTTATTGAATATATGAGGATGGAATTTTGAAATCGGGGTACATACAGTTCCCTTAAAGTAAAGCGTGTAAAGAGTAGTTTATAACAATAATCATAGTAGTATTTGTGGACTTAAAAGTTATTCATACATTGCTTAAAGCTATTTTTTTAAGAAATACATACTAATATATACGTGCATCAACATATGTTATACATTGTGTTATAGATTAAAAGTGTTCAAAAAGAACATATTTGTACTATTTTCGAAACCAAAAAAATATGTTTTTTTAAGATAAATCTAACACCAAAACTATGCAAATAGAGATGAGTGTTTACGAATTTTTTACTGAAATATCAAAATATGTTAATATCTAAAACCAATTTTAAGATGACGGTTATAAGAACTAAGTCATAATGATATTCAAATATTATAAAGCGGAAGAGTTTGTATTTTAATTGCGGTAAACTTTGAAAGTATTGGTCAAATTTGAATAAGTCTTCTTAAATACCTTTTAGGCTATAATTTATTAAAATCGGTTTACATCCAAGTAAATTGAATTTTGGGTTCGAAGCGATAAGTTATATTCGTAAGGAACTTCTATTAAAATGGCGGTTCGTACTAGAAAAGATATAAATGCAAATTATAGGATTTTTGCAAAAGACTGCGTTCTCACAGACATTCATTTAAGGACCCTTTACACGCTGGCTTCATCCTCTCAGTAATACTCAATCCACCCACCTATCCCGTTGTAGATATTTGAAGTGAGACCTATATGTATACTCTGTATATATTTAAATCGGTATCTGTAGAGCAGCGATAGCCTAATGGTTGAAACTTGCTCTCTCGATCGAGAGATCCGAGGTTCAAACCCACGCATCACTGATTTTTCTAAAATTTTGTGCATATTAAAAATTATTTATCACTGCTTTTCGGTGAAGATAAACATCGTGAATAACAATTACTGCCAATAGTATTTAATTCGCACCACCAATTCGCACTTGGCCAGCGCGGTGGACTATGGTCTAAAACTCTCTCATTCTGAGAGACCCCGTGCCCAGTGGGACAATAATGGGTGAACGAGAGGTACATCTGTACGTTATTTTTTATCTTTTTCTTTTACGGGCGCTCCTCATGACTGACTTTTTTAAACGCGACAATAACGTGTAACATTGATCGTTTTATCACAACGCTTTTTTGCTTATAACCTCCTGTCTTATGGCCCCTGAATCATCTCCGCCCTCAACGTAAGATCAAACGTTGCTAGGTCACCGAACATTTTAGAACACTCAACGTTCTCCAGTTTCGAGAATGTCCCGATATTAATTTATTGGTACAATACTTCGTTTGATCCATTGTTTTTTGTTTCTATGTCTCTGTTTTATAGTTGTATTGTTACGTTGTTGGTTATGGAATCCTGTATTCTATCATTCTTTTAGCATTATAAGGTTTAGTTTATACTCTAACTTACCATTTAGTAAGTCTAAGATATTTGAATTATTAATGATAATAGTATCAAAATATTAATACGTGAAGCGAAATATGCAATGTTTTTTTATGACAAATTACGCAGAGGGAGGAGGGTAAAATTTAGCACAGTTGTAGTTGATATGACGAAAGAATACAGGATTCTATTGTTAAACATTCACAAAATCTACTAAAACACATTACACATACTACCATACATTGGACACAAACACATAGGTATATAATAAACGACATAAAACTTTTATTGTGTTACTATGCAAACAGACAATGTCAAAAATGACAGATATCTTTGTCAAAATATCCGCTTCTAAATGCATTTTAGTCAATTAAACCTCGTTTTGCCTTTCATGGGTATTTTAGCATAATTCGGAAATTAATCGAAATGTTTTTTGAACTACTCGTGTTACCTTAAGACAATATCAAGTTTAGTTTTTGAGTTGAAATATGATCGAATTTTGACTGTTGCTACGGATGATTATTACATAAAAATATCACATAGCCGGATTCAAGCTACCTTTCTACATGTGATTAATTTTAACCGCGGCACTCAAAAAAGTGTTTGGAATAAACTCACTCAAAAACTTTAGATTAATTCCAATAACAAAGTCGAGCGCTAATACGTAAACAACAATAAAAACAAATATTTTTATTATGTAAGTATCTACAAAAAATTCACCCTTACCCAAAATATAGAATTACTATGAACCTTCTCTTGTCAACAAGTGATGATCATTTCTCTCTTTCTCCATAAAACAGTAGACAAATTATTTCACGAAAATAAACAGTACACTTGCTCCCGCCAACTACATTTCATTTCGGAACAAATGATTTCTAGATAATTGACATCTCCAGCATCCGAAGTAAGATATTCTTAGTGTAAGCAACAATAAAGGCGAAATTGGATTGAACTTGTAATAATAGTTTTGTTTACGGGTTGGTTTAAGTTTAATTGAATCGGGGTTGACCTAAGGCACTGGTCTTACTCTTAACTGCACGCGAAAAGCTATAAAGTGCTTGATAGACATCTCCATGTATATATGTCATTTGATAGCAGTATTTAGGTGTTCATGTATTTTGGTTTGTAATCACAGAAGTCAGAAGGAAATCACAGAACCCCAACTTTATCTGAGGTCATAACGAGATGGATATGTGACAGTTACCACTTACCACCAGGCTTACTGTATGTGTTTGAAGACTCGCGTTGCGGAGCGGTTACCATACCGGTCGGACGCGCAATGGGTCCCGGGTTCGATTCCCAGCCAGACAGGTATCTGAATGATGAGTTTAGATTCATGATTTGGGTCTGGGTGTTTGTGTATTCGTCTTGTGTATGTCCATGGCACCCACGACACAGGAGAAAATCTTACCGTAGGGCTATGAGTTTAGAAAGCGTATGAGTGTAGAAAGCGTATATTTTTTTGTTACTCTTATTTTACAAAAAAAAAAACTTACATTTCCGAACATCCGAATTATGCTAACAGTTAACATCTTAATTATCTCATATTGTACGAAATGCAAGAAAATGTAATGTTTTTATTTTGCATAGGCCTACGGAGACACATATTGTCAGTTACATTTTTTTTACACTACCACCGGATCAGAACACGACCTCAACTGAGAAGATCCGGCAACAAACTCAGTGGGTTGTTTTTTTCTTTGTATAAATTGTTTTGTTTTGTACTTACACAAATTTATACAAACTTACACAAATTAATACAAAGTACAAAATTTGTACTTTGTATAAATATGTGTAAGTTTTAAGTAATTTCGATTAAAATATAGGATCTTAGGATGTGTTTGTTTAGTGGTATTATTATTGGTGTGCTATTTATCGTGGAATACAGAAATCCAATTCCGTCCAAGTGTTATTAATACGAACGATATACTCGTTCGTTTACCTCCAGATTTATTCGCTTCGAATACCACAAGTGCCTAAACAAGGAGGCCCTTCTCGATGAAGATCTAACGATTGTAAGGACTCGGTGTTTACACGTCGAGATTCTATTATCACCAGTCACTGAGACAATAAGAACTTCTAATGGAATAGAAAATGTCGGGCTAACTTTTATCGTTTTAGTGATTATGTTTAAATGCATACCTTACATTTAAATGCTATATATGCTCAAAACTATATTAAATACTGTCGTCAACCCATTATTATCCCACTGCTGGGCACGGGTCTTTTTTTATCTGACTGTAATAGCAAACGAGCATGCAGTCCACCTGATGGTAAGTTTCACCTTCAAAGAGATTCAGAGTGAGAGTTATAGGCCATAGTCCACCACTCTGGCCAAGTGCGAATTGATGGTGCGAATTAAATACTATTGGTAGTAATTGTTATATTAGCACGTGTATAAAAAATGTTTTCTCTCTTACATTTCTATTAAATACGCAAAGATATAAGTATTTAAATTTGAATGCATTATAATAATCAAGACTTTTTTCAAGTCCCAAATAAAAAGCTGAACGCATTATTCTAAACCTGAGTCGTGCAAAAAAAATATAGAAAACTCGATCCTTCATTTAGTCCGCGTTCGGCCGGTCATTGAATCATTTACGTTCCTGGACAATTTATTAAATACTAGCTCCTACCGGCGACTTCGCCCGCACGGTCAAAGGGAATTAACATTAGCATTTCGTAGCGTGATTCAAAACTTGGAACAGAATTTTACTAACGCCATCTGTTAACAACGTCTGGAACTTCTAAATATGTATCAATTATCAAAATATCGATATTCTCATGGGAATGAGAGAGCACGGTAAAAATTTGCCTACGTCACTCTCCGCCCTCCTACCTATCTCCTAGCATATAAACCGTATTATATAATACGAATGTGGCGAGGTGAGAGAGGAACAAACAAACACACTTTTACATTTATTATATTAGTATGGACTATGCCATATGGGTCATTAGTATTATTTGTGTTGTTTTTTTTATATCTAGTTTACCCGCATAGACACGCGTATTAATCAGTTTCAATCGATTACTTTACACTAAAATTTTCTATTTGCTTATAATTTTTATCAGCAATACTTAACTAGTATTACTAGTACGCAGATCGATGTGTTAAAAAAATAGACTCCCATAAAAATAATTGAAACTATTGCGGAAGTTTATGTGTAAATTCAAAGAGACTGCGAGAGAGCTGTTCTGCACTTCCGCAGAATTTCTTAGTTTTAGTGAAGTCTCCGAACTATTTTATCGCTTTAGTTCTTAAGTGGAATGGTGTTTTCTCAGAGTAACTGGATGAAACTAAAAAAGTTGCGAAGTTTTATTATTTCATTCGTTAGTCGAGTCCGCTCCACGTTTTGAGAGGATTGTGGATTTAGGTTTTTTTTAGCTTGTCTTTTTCTGTTTAATATATTTGTTATGAAGTAATAGTATAAGTCCACCAATTCGAACTTGGCCAGCGCGGTGGACTATGGCCTATAACTCTCTCTCTCTGAGAGAAGACCCGGCCCAGCAGTGGGACAATAATGGGTTGACGAAGAAGTGTAATAAAACTGAATTGTTGCTCACGATTTTTATTTACTACGACGTGAAATTAATACATTAATTTCTTTTAAAATAAATGCACAGTACCAACGAAAACATGTCATTCAAATGGATAAAACCTTATCTACCTGAATTAATATTAAACAAAAAAAACAAAATTGATCAAACGAGAGAAATACTAAAACATCGTTTAGAAAATGTTAGATTATTTTTATTTTTCATACAGCGAAAATAATTTCGGAAAAGAAAATCCAATTCTTGTTCTAAAAATGATCAGAAATCTAAATATTTCATGTGTAGGCATTTAAAATGCTATTGATATAAATTGGCACTAGTTTATTTGATTGTTTCCTGTGAAAAACTGCGCCAATACTTATATCTTGTTCTAAAACGGCCATTACGGACTATATATATGCTAAATATTTCGCAACGTCGTCCCAAATGACTCCATTTTCCAACTATTAGCGTCTTAACACGAAATAACATGCAAATTGTGCCCCGATCGGGAATCAAGTCGCTCTCAATGATGGATAAAACCGGTTTAAGCCGGTTTAAACCGGATTACACCGCACCGAAGCGGAGGCGTTCATTTATTATGTAAATACGCGACAAATTAAATCCATTGGGAATTTCGTTTGACATACATTTAGGCCTATAAATGTATATACAACAGTATTAGTAAGTCAGTACAGTGGATTTTTTCCTATAAATATTCATATTTTTGCACCTATACTAGCTACTAGACGTATATCTAAATGAATAAGTTTACACTCTTTATTATGGTGAGCTTAATATTTTAAAATTAAATTTGATATGACAAATTTATATCATTGGAAACTCTATTTCAGATTATTAACCATGTACTTTAATCGGTAATGGAATGAAAGTTCTACCTTAGAATGGCCACTAAATAATATTTACATTTTTATCTGTTGTCAGTTCTATAATTAATGAAATTTTGACTTAGAAAAATAATTAATTGCAAAAAAAGTAAACGACTGCTTTTTGCCAGGTCTTCTCATTTGGGTTTTTTCCAAATCATGACAGTAAAAGAAAAAGTACTGTAACTGTCATTTTCAGGTACTCCCATAGGCATACAAAATAAAGATAATATTATTTTGCTTTATGTATCACACTAAAGCGTTTTCCCTAAGGAAATATCAAATGTTTTTATATGCATAGTTTATCAACCTAAAAATTTCCGATAAGCGGAATTATTCAAAAAGTTTACTATGTTTATAAGTCGTTAACCTTTTTTCCTTAACGATTTTCCATCGAAGTTGTTTTAGGACTGCGTGGTACCACTCCGGAGATTTAAGTTTGTCCCTATTGTCATCTTGGGATATTACTTTTACGCAATTTATTTTCACCTAAGTGAGATCACCTTGTGAAAGTTGTTGAACTTGGCGTTAAGGTTTTAAAATTTCCGTCAATTCCCTTGTATCCCATTTTGTGGAGGAATGAACCAAGACTAGTTTTTTTGTTATTCTGTTTTTGTTCTTTTGAACTTAATAAAAATGTATTCTTAAAATTAATAGATAGCATAATTACAAACTAATGTATTTTAATTATTTATTTATGTAGTATTTTTTCTTTGATATTAATTGAAGTTTTTTTCTTTATACTATATACTTTTTCACAAAGAGCTGCTTACATGTTCGTCCGATTTCCGAGCAGCTCATCTTGAACCGTGCGAGCTTCGTACTGTGGTCCCATTCACGTCAAGTAAACGCTCGGCCGCGTTGCCTGGTAAGGGGAGTGGAGGTGTTAGGTTTTTTTCGTTACGGAATTTCTTGATTAGATCGCCGTTCTTAAAGCCCGCGATAAAAGTTATGCAATAGCTTAAAAGTTTTTCGCGCGTGCAGAGTGAATACTCCGCATTCTTTACCAGTCTGATACGCAGTGGGTTGTGGATTCGATCCTCGGCCGGACGTTATCTAAATAATGTATCTAGATTTCAGTTTTAAGTCTGGAATGTCTGAGTTGGTACATCTTTGCATCTCCATGGCACAAACGATATATGAGAAACATAAACATATACATATGTTATTTACATCAAAAGCAGCACAAAAAATGTTCTACAGTTGAAAGCACAAAGTTATAACAACAAAACTATACACCTTATCGCATAGCATCTAGCAAAATAACCGATAGTACGTAGTAGTGTAGCTAAGTTAGAGATTCAGTTAGAATGGCATTGTTTCCGCTTAGCTAATAGTTTCGTTCTATCAGCTCGCTTTGCCGGTCGGACTTGCTTTAAACAATGTTTAAAGTTGTTCCGCCGTTGACATGGAGACATGATTGGAAGTACTTTGTTGTGTACACCCTGCATAAGTTTTAATGGGTATTCGAGTATCTGTAGGGTCAAAAACGTGAATATGGGATGGAATGGACCCCCATAGTATTAGCGAAAAGAAAATGTTAAAACAGGAGAACTAATTTCGTTCTTTTTGCCAATTTCGGAACCTTAAGCATACGTTCAGAAAATAATTGCAATCAAACTCTTATTGATAACCACCAATGTTGATGTATGTATGAAATAGAGAAATAGCTCTGAAACGGCTTAGCTAAGTTAAATCTTTCTTAGTTGAAAGCGTGTCTGAACTAACCAGCTGTTTGGAGATTTTCGGGGCAACACAGAAGAAAATCCAGGTGTGGGGCTATCAGTGTATGAACCGTTATTTATATCAAAAGCATCACAAAAATATGTTCTACAATGAAAAGCACAAAGTTATAACAACGATACCAACTACCTTATCGCATAGCATCTAGCTAACCGATAGTACAAGTAGTGTAGCTAAGCTAGAGATTCAGTTAGAATGGCATTGTTTCCGCTTAGCTAATAGTTTCGTTCTATCAGCTCGCTTTGCTGGTCGGACTTGCTTTAAACAATGTTTAAAGTTGTTCCGCCGTTGACATGGAGACATGATTGGAAGTACTTTGTTGTGTACACCCTGCATAAGTTTTAATGGGTATTCGAGTATCTGTAGGGTCAAAAGCGTGAATATGGGGTGGAATGGACCCCCATAGAATATGCGAGAAGAGAAAATGCTAAAACTAGAGAACCAATTTCATTTTTTTTTACCAATTTCGGAACCTTAAGCACACGTTCAGAAAATAATTGCAATCGAACTCTTATTGATAACCACCAATGTTTAGTTATACCTACATTCATAGATACCGAGCTGAAATAGAGGAATACCTCTGAAACGGCTAAGCTAAGTTAAATCTTTCTTAGTTGAAAGCGTGTCTTAACTGACCAGCTGTTTGGAGATTTTCGGGGCAATACAGAAGAAAATCCAGGTGTGTGGCTATTAGTGTATGAAGCGTTATTTATATCAAAAGCAGCAAAAAAGATGTTCTACAATAATTGAAAGCACAAAGTTATAACAACAAAACTATACACCTTATCGCATAGCATCTAGCAAAATAACCGATAGTACGTAGTAGTGTAGCTAAGTTAGAGATTCAGTTAGAATGGCATTGTTTCCGCTTAGCTAATAGTTTCGTTCTATCAGCTCGCTTTGCCGGTCGGACTTGCTTTAAACAATGTTTAAAGTTGTTCCGCCGTTGACATGGAGACATGATTGGAAGTACTTTGTTGTGTACACCCTGCATAAGTTTTAATGGGTATTCGAATATCAGTAGGGTCACAGGCGTGAATAACGGACGAGATGGCCATTAGTATATGCAAAAAAAGATAACCTACAAAGAGAAGGATTAAGTATGCTTTTTGTCCACCAATTGCAGAAAATTTAGCATAACTCTGAGACAGCTGCTTTATTTTTTTTTTATCTGACTGAAGTAGCAAACGAGCATGCAGTCCACCTCATGGTAAGTGGTCAGTGCCGCTCATGGACATCTGTAATCAACTTCATACAGAACATAGGTTCCATCTGAAATCAATCACAGATGCGTTGCTATTCTCGAGGACTATGATGGTCGCCTCATGTGAAAGTGTGCCGGTAACCACACCCTTCTATCGAAACACAAGAAATGCTTCACGCTAGAAATAGGTGGGGCGGTGGTACTTCCCCGGTCGAACTACACTAGTTCTACCACCTTTAAATTCTTTTTAATTACTTAAAAGCGTGTCTGAACTGACCATTTGTCAGATTATCAGTCTTTTCCCAATTAATGCGGTAATGTAAAGTAATTAAAATTTACTAGTGACATTTCGATCCAAACCTTGTCGGGTCGCACGACCGTTGAGTAAACAAAGTGAAATCTATATGGCAAACTATAAATAATGAAATGTTATAACAACTACCAATATATGACTATCGCAAACAGCAATATTAATTGGTTGTGTTTAAGCCTTAATTAACTTAGCAGTCCCCCGACGACGACGTTTAGATCCAAATAAGTAATGTGAAATATAACGATAGTTTTTTGCTTTTTGGATATTTAAGGTTAGGGGATTTTTATAATATTTATTTTACTCCCCACAATAATTTACTAAACGTCCACTAAGTAATAAAATGTATAATGACCTGAGCTACGATATTACTACGCAGTCCGCTACGAAGAGCTACGCCGATACAAATGCTACGAAAGCGCTGAATTTGTAACTAGTTGAATCCCGCAGCTACGCACGCGTTAACAAAAATCAATTGTCCCGTGGGAATAACACATTTTCCCACAGTAAAAATTAGCCTATATGTTAATCCAGACTTTCCCTACCAAATTTTATGAACATCGCTCCAGCCGTTTAGACGTGAAGAAGTAACAAACATACACACTCACAAACTTTCGCCTTTATAATATTAGTATGAAGTATGAAATATGATTTACCCTAGCTTGTATTACAGTATATCTATACAAGTTAGAAAACTTATAAGAAATAAACATAACATAGTCGCTCAGATTGCAAGAAGTATTTAATACAAATTATCAGGGGCCGATACACAATATTAAAAAAACATCTTGGTCAAAGATACCCGTGTATAAAATTGTTACTAAAATGTATAACAAATAAAATAAATGATACATTTTTAAAATGTTATTCAAATAAATAATAATTGAGATTTAGTAATTGCTAGTCAATACGTACTTAATAAAAGTGACTGCGCAATAGACTATGTCCATAGGTGTTATGCGTAGCTGTTTGATGAATAAGGTTAAATTTCGTCAACAAATAAAATAATATATGTATATTTTCATATCTTATTAAAAGAAATTATTTATCAAATTAAAAATAACCCACGATTAATAACGTGGTTTTTAGTATAATTTTTATCAGTTATTTTTCATTTTATAGTTATAGTACTATTCAATACGATTAAAAGCCTTAACGAAATACCTGCGTATCAGACTGTGTACGAGTATAAGAGCACTTATTATGCATAGCTGTGTGGTCAACACAATTACAATTTGCGATGCACAAAGCGATTGTACATCAATATAATAGATATTAACATCAATAGCACGTTTAATTCAGAGGCATGGAAACAGCCATCCAATTATAATGCTGTGACAATATCGTTCGGGAGACCTGTACAATGCTCTGTTTGGGCATACATTGTAGTCAGAGTATTGTGAGAATTGTGTTTGCCTTTTTATTGTATTATCGGCACAGAAATGCTTGATCGGTGGATCATTTATTTAACTGATTTAATTACTATGGCTGCAAATGTTTTCAGAAATTCTTGAATTTTATGAATTAATAAAATTGTGTGCATACAAAATATTAAACACATGGCTTTAAGTTAGAAGAAATTTAACAGCTTTGTATAATCATAGAAGAAACGAATGCGATGCATATATTCTGGTTATATATATTCTTAGTTACTTTGTGCATTATACTAATCCTTTCATCCATCCATTCAACACTTTGAAAGTCCATTCCTGGACATAGGCCTAGGTCGAAGTAGCGTAAATTAGCGCTACTTTGACCAGTCCTAAGCCGTCTGAACTCATGTGGTTTTATTTAAGAAAAAACGACAAATCCTTTATTAGTGCTAATTGTCTACCAGATGGCAGACTATTTGTAGTATTTATCTGTTTAATCATTCGCGAAAATTTGACTATTTCCGAAATTTGCCTACTCCCAAAATTTGACTTTTCAAAATAAACAGTAACAGCGCCCTTAAAGTCAATTACGAGGCTTTATTTCTGCTTTGATTCAGCTCTCACACGCGCAACACAATATCGGTGTTTCAATTACGTGTGTAGACTACCTCGGCTGCGGGGTCCTTCTATCCAATTAGGATTAACCGCGCGGTCGCAGTTCGAGCGGAAATTCTCTAGTGCGGGTGATTTATTGGAAAGTTAAATGCACATTACATGTAAACCGGCTTGGCCGAATTGTATTGTCAAGTATTGACCAATATACCTTTGTTGTGCTTTGGTAATTATTATTCAGGGGTAGAAGTTTGTTTTTGAATATGCTGACGGCTTAAGAACGTAAGTTTCCAAACGCAAAACGTATATATTCGTTGTTAAACACTACTTTCTTGTAGTCAATGCTGCAATTATGAAACTTTAAATTAACATTTTTGTTGAATTTCGATAATATTTTGTATGTTATAAAATAAACATTATACTTAAAAATGATCTTATATACGTTAACAAGTGAACATCTGAACAATCAGTGTTTATTTTATATAAACAAGTACTAAACAAACATGCAGTGCTCCTTTGCTAAAGACACTCGTGGAACAATACATAAATACATAAATAACATATTCATAAATTCATATAGTATAATAATAATTCATAAATATCTGAGATAAATTACAGTTGCATTGCTCTCTAAAACGCAATTGTATTATCATAGTTATCACTACAGAGTATAAAAGAAAGTCGCTACTCGCTGTCTGTCTCTATGTACGCTTAGATCTTCACAACTACGATACGATACAGATTTTAATGCGATTTTTTAAATAAATAGAGTGATTTAAAAGGAATGTTTTATGTGTAATACATGCATAATATAGTAGAGATGCTTCTCTAGTCTCTCTTCTGATAATTTTAGATTTTTAAATTTCAGGCGGAACGAAGTTCGCCGGGTCAACTAGTTAACCATAAATCATTTGGATTATGAATACAATTTTAATCCTACAGTATTTTTAATAGTTTACATTGAAAATCGATATAAGAAAATATATCCTAGGGTTTTGTTGATAATCTAAATTATCACATAAGTAATTACTTAAAAATAATTAAGAATCATTACCAAAATAATTAACTAATAGCGATACAAGTGAATACTACTAACCAGAAATCATATCATACTAATATTATAAAAGCGAAAGTTTGTGACTATGTATGTTTGTTACTTCTTCACGTGTAAACGGCCGGAGCGTTTTTCATAAAATTTGGTAGAGAGTTAGCTGATACTCTAGATTAACAAATAACCTCCTTTTATTGCGGGAAAACATCTTATTCCCACGGGACCATCGATTATTGTTAACGCGGGCGAAGCTGCAAGATTCAACTAGTAATCTATAAATGTCTATGAAATTGTATATACGCGTTTACTTTTATGACAAATTTATAAATATATTTTAAAAACACACTTCGCTTTCAAAATTCAAATCGCTAGCACTTCCAAAGCACCTTTAATGGGATCCGATCAAGGGAATAATGCCCCGTATTAGTGAGCGGCTTTTTGAAAGGTGTCCGAGATTGGTTTTTAATTATTTATCGACTGGACCCGACACTGCGAGGGACTGTTTTGTTGTTTTAGACATTTTGTGATGATAATAACAGTGTCATTAACATTTAATTGGTTGTCAGTAATATTGCTATGGGCATTAAGAGGGCTTCTAATTAGCTGCTGTGTACCGCAACGCACGTGGCAACTATATATCGCGCAGTCACGATGCTTTTTTACTTTATATCAATAAATGTACGGTTTCTCTAAAACCACACATCTAAGTAAAAGTTGATTGTTTTTCCTAAATAAATAAGTAGCAAACAAACATATTGCCTAACTGATTGTAAGTAGCTGTTGCCGTCCATGGTAGTCAATAGTCAATTCTAAATAAGATTATCTGAGTCTTATCTGTAAAAACATTTCTTTCTTTTTTTTTTGCACACAAAACTCCTTAATAATGTTTTTGCATGCTCACCAATTGTTTATTTTATGCTTAATTATCTCATTAAGTGAAATGTATAATATTTCTTTTGAGATTGAATATCTTTAACCAGAAAAGGCAACATATACGTTGATACCTTTGGAAATGCCTCGAATAAGCATGTTTCCTACTACACCGTTCATTCCAAAGCACAGCACCGCTTAACACTGTTGCTATGGATAAGAATCCGGTGTGGCGGTGGTGCCTTCAAACTACGAAAGGTTGCACCAACTTCAAAAATTTTTGTTTTCAGAGTATATTGAGATAATAATACAGCGGCTACCGAATCGCAAATGCCACGCAACAGTTACTACACTAGTCATAGAAACAGCCAATATTCAGCGCTGTTTTTTTTTTTTTCGACGACTCGACGACCCGCCTGGCGGAGCGGTTACCTGTTGTCTGACGCGCAATGGGTCCCGGGCTCGAATCCTGGCAGGTATCTGAATAATGAGTTTAGATTCATGTTCTGGGTCTGGGTGTTTGTGTTATCGTCTTGTTATATCCATGATACCCACGACACAGGAGAAAGTCCTATGAGTGTAGAAAGCTTGTTTTTATACGTTAACTTGACGATAAGGCAGACGGCCTACCTGATGGAAAGTAGTCACCGTCACCTATGGACATTTGCAACACCAGAGGAGTCGCCAATGCATCGCCGGCTTCGAAGGAGAGCTCTTTTCGCACCTTTTTTGAAGAGCCTCATGTCAAAAATATTTTTTTTGTTCTTATCTTATTATTTAGGTTCTAATACTCCAAGTACATATTTGACATGATGTGAACCTTTAACTTTTAATTGTTTAGTCATGAAAAAGTTTAATTTTACATCACGCTAATGAGCAAAACTCCTTACTCATGGTGAGAATGTTCTTGTAAAATAAGAGCACGCACGTAATGTTTTAGACTGTAGTGTGTACACTACATAAAAAAATACAACCGACTTCCAAGCCTTTTATTTATGAATTCTTATCGAAAGTTCGATACATTCTCAGCTGGTTTGGTCGTCAATTGTTTCACTATGGTTTTACCATGGTTCGTACCCTTTTTTACAATAAATAGATAGTAACTGTTTTTAAAATGACTAGATATATTAAATTCCCGTAGCGACTAGAAGTGGGCTTCTGAGGTTGCGGGCAGCAAGAGTAGAAGCTCGAATCACCAGTTAGCAACCCCGAGAAGGTCGGCGACATATGTGGCAGCTTGTCGCTTTTGGCCGCGGAAAGTGCAGAGGGACAGTTACACATCCCCTAAGGGGTGAGCCCGCAAGGATCACCGCACTAGGGGGAAATGGTACGTTACATTGGAGACACCAGGGTTCTTCTACAAGCACTGAGGCCACTGAGGCGGTTTTAGTGAGTGAAAATCCCACACAATTCGAAATCTCTCCCAAAGTTTCTTTGTGCCTTTTAAAGGTTTCTTCTCCGTAAAAAAGGTTAAACTACTAAAACTACACAAAATACTGAAAACATTAAGTTAACATCTGGCCCTAAGTAACACATTTAGGAGCATAGTACCTATGCAGCCAGGTCGTATCATTTACCTCCATTTTGTATCTGTACGTGTAGAAGGGAGGGCCGGTAGATAAATCTAATTGTCTCACGCGACTCTGATGCGGAATACGCATGGTCTCATAACTAACTTAGCAACCCGACTGCATTTACGTTCGTCGGTCCGTTTGTTTACTGTTACTACTATATTAATTTAACGCTATAAACGTATCAGGCTTTTAGGTAAACAGTTATGAAAATTAATTACTGCAGAAAACAAACTTTCTCTTAAAACATGTCTCGGATACTCAAAAAACGCGGTCTCTTAATAGAAGGGGTCCAGATTCAATTGCTCTGATTGAACAAACCACAGATTTTTATAAAAATATGAAGAGGAATTGTATATATCTGAGAATACTTTGCAAAAAAAGGTCCAAAGCTGTGTAAAGTTGACTTATCCGCACCTGCTCAGTGCGGTGGATTATGACCTAAAACTGTATACTGAGAAAAGACAATATTGGATTGACGACGACAATTAAACGTTATTTCCATACAGCAAAATATAAACAAAAACCGTAACCAAGCGAAGTACTAAGCAAAATTAAATCAAGTTCATAAAATAATCATTACCAGTCGTTTGAAGCAAATCGCTGAACCCCGCCGGGGCGCGACGACCGCCAGCCCCTTTGATCTCGCAGGTCCAATGAGTTAATTAAACATCAATTTGACAATTTCCCTTCGAACTACCTATTTGATTCGGTGTAAATTTATCAGTTGTCGAGGGAATTTGTAAATGCCAGCCTAATTTAAGCGAACGTGAGAGCAGTCGAGTGTTAAACTTGAACGACTTGTGAAGGGCGATCAAGGTGAAAGATGACGGGTTTGTATAATTATAGGTACTTGTATTTTTTTTTAATTAAAATATTTCGGGCGTAACAAATTATTATTATAATCTGTATATTAACAGAGTGTGTTCATTTACGTATTTGCAAAGGTTTATATTCCGTTTTTACCTGACTGAAGTAGCAAACGAGCATGCAGTCCACCTGATGGTAAGTGGCCACTGCCGCCCGTGGACATCTGTAATCAACTTCATACAGAACATGGGTTCCATCTGAAGTCAATCACAGAAGCATTGCTACTCCCGAGGACTTTGATGGTCGCCTCATGTGAAAGTAAGTGAAATTAAAAAATGACTTAATTTACTGCTCATTTACGTCAGCCAAAAAAAATACACCACCAATTGTATACATATATACAGTAAGCCTAACAGTTCTCTGAATCAACCAAAACTTATGAGTCGTATGTCCAGCAGCGGACCCAAACGGCAAATGGATGTATATGTGTAGTTGGACTTAGGGCTCTATCACCTTTGGTCATTTTCTTATTTAATCCGCTTTTAACTATTAAAGCCAATAGGTAATAGTCCTAGTTACTAGTTGAAGTTCGACCAGTGTAAGTTCCAGTGTAGTTCGAGAGGGGAAGTACCACCGCCACACCTATTTCTAGCGTGAAGCATCTCTTGCGTTTCGATGGAAGGGTGTGGATACCGGCACACTTTTATATGAGGCGACCATCATAGTCCTCGGGAGTACAGAACCCATGTTCTGTATGAAGTTGATTACAGATGTCCATGGGCGGCAGCGACCACTTACCATCACTGCATGCTCGTTTGCTACTTGAGTCAGATAAAAAAAGTCCCCATTTGCCACTTACCTCCTAATGTCGCCTTAAGACATATAAAATCTCACAGCGAATTAAAAGAATGTTCCAAGTAAACACAATATATCTCAATTGAGCAAGTTACCGTAGGACTAATTAAATAATTCCCTGTTCGGACCGGGCATTTACTTAATGACAATTTAATGCCACAATGTCCTGTTTACCCCAGTTTCAGGCAATTTGCAGGATGTTATCTCAATTAAAGTAAAAGAATCAGTGATCTCAGTTGGACGATACCGGTAGTTTTCGAAAGCTCACGATACAGAAATAAAAGAATTAATTAATATTAATCTTACCCCATCCCACTTTTTTCCTTATAAGATTGAAGTAGTAAACGAGCATACGGTCCACATTATTGTAAGTGGTCACTTCTGCCCATGGTAAAGAACTTCATACAAATAAGTGTTCTATCTGAAATCAATTACAGACGCATTGTTAAGTCGTCTCCAAAACGCAATAACTGCTCCACGCAAGAAAAAGGTGTGGAGGTCGGAGCTCTTCGGTCGAATTATATATATGACCCACATGGCGGAGCGGTCACCATACCGGTCTAGCACGCAGTGGGTCTTGGTGTCGATTCTCGGCAAGACAGGTATCTGAATGATGAATTTGGATTTCTGTTCTGGGTCTGGGTGTAACACCCAGACCCAGAACAGAAATCTACTACTAGAACTAAACACTAACGTGTATGTGTTAGTGTTACTATGTTAGTGTGTTAGTGTACAGTCTTTGTATGTACTGTAACTGTTGACAGTGTTTTTTTTTTAAGTATGTTAAGGTATGTGCACCACCTTTCAAATATATGCAAGTTTTCGGGGAGTCTTTAAACTGCCTCAACAGTTATACATTATATATATGACTTCATTTATTATATCCATGACCCGGCGAACTTCGTTCCGCCTAAAAATCTAGAATTATCAGCTATACATGTATTATACATAAAAACCTTCCTTTTTAATCAATATATGTATTAAAAAACTGCATTAAAATCCGTAGCGTAGTTTTAAAGATCTAAGCATACATAGGGACAGACAGCGAGAAGCGACTTTGTTTTATACTATGCCGTGATTATTCATTATTCCGTCCGCAGTTGATGAAGTCCATTCAAGACCGCAAATTTCTACTGATTATCACTAATTACAACGTTGATCGTTTATGAATTTTCAGGGGCTAGAGACCCGGGTCAACGACCCCACGGCTCGACGTGACGAGGAAATGACTGGGACGCTTTTTTAAATGACGAGGGTTATTTTAGGGCTCGCGACATTTTTCGCCATTGTCAAACGAAGCCTTATTAATGATTGCAGGATTCTAGTGTCACTTTTTTGCATATGACAAATTACGAAGACACATCTAGGCATAAAAATGTTACCTTATGTATATTGCAATTATGTCACACAGCAATTTTATAAATATATACCTTTATTACACATTCACCAGGTGGTAGAACCTTATCAAACTACTATTAAGTAATAGTTTAATCGGAAAGTCGGAGAGAAAGTTATGGATATCTATAAGCAATTTCTATAAATATATAATATATATATAAAACCTAAGGCTTCTTTGAAGTCACTCACAAATGCGTAACTACTCCCGGATATTAGGAAAATCGCTTCATTTGAAAGTGAGCCGGCAGCCACACATTTCACTGAAACTGAAATAAGAAATGCCTCACATTTAAATAGGTGTACCTACATCTATATAATTTATATTTAGTTTTACCTAGGTTAATGAAACCTGCTGACCTTTGAAGTTTAGTTCTAGGCATTTTGTTAAAATGCCTTATAACATCGTTTAATACGACGCTAAACAGTGTTATATAAACTCTATGCGTGTGAGTCTTCTAAAACTATAGTAGCGTTAAGTTTACGTTTGTTTTTATCAGATTGAAGTAGCAAACGAACATGCACTTTTATATGAGGCGACCATCGTAGTCTTCAGGAGTAGCAACGCCTCTGTGATTGACTTCAGGTAGAAAGAACCCATGTTCTATATGTGGTTGATTACAGATGTCCATGGGCGGCAGTGACCACTTACCATTAGGTGGACTGCATGTTCGATTGCTACTTCAGTCAGGTAAAAAAAATGCAGTCTACCTGTTGGTGAGTGGTCACAGTCGCCCATGGAGATTTGTAAGCAACTTCATACAGAACATGGTTTCTATTAGAAGTCAATCACAGATGCGTTGCTACTCCCGAGGATAAAAAACATTCCTCTCCTTTTAACGAAGTCGGGCAAAAATTCATATGATGATGAATAAATAAAGTGAACTGTAGCAATACGGAAGCAATTATGCTACGATCGAAATTCAAATAAACATTTCCAACGAATTATGCTTTCAGTCAGTGTTTCTTTCAAAATATTTCCGCGAGTTCATTTCAAAATAAAAGCTCACGTTTTAAAATAGGTTTACGTGATCCGTTCAAGTATTTTATGTGAATAATTCAACGGTCGCATAAAGAACTTTATTTTGTTCTATACCACACACCGTTATTGAACGTTATGTGTCAAGTATTGCAGAAAATATTATATCATGTAGTTCTTGTATCAATAATATGTTTTATAAATTGGTATGTTTAATCATATTTGTATGTTGTATGTGTGAAATTGAGCAGTGACAGGTTGTAAAATATATACATACTCGTAACCCGACTATGATAGCACTGAAGGGTGTTGTTGTAAGTTAAAACAAGATAAAAGCAAGTTGGGCTCACGCACGAAGGGATCTGCACTAATATCGATACAAATGTAATGTTGTATGAGTGCCCCGCTTAATCAATTATTATATCTTTAGTATCTGTTGTTATCGCTGCAAGAGAAATACATCCTATGTGAAAATATCAACATAGCGGCAACACATTACTTGAGAAGGGTCCGCCGTCAACAAGTTTCACCGCTGGAACACGGTCCGGCGAGAAGAATACTCCGAACAACTGTCTAACTATTACGGTAGATACATACTGATACGTACATGAGATACAGCCTGGTGACAGACAGTCAGATGGTCAGATGGTCAGACGGTCAGATGAGCAGAGCGGCTTTATTTACGGAACCCAAAAATAAAAAAACAGAAACTTGATAGAAATAAAAATTCATAATATAATACTGCAAGTTCCATTTTGGAATAGAACCCATAAGGGTTTGGCTCTGTCATTGTATCCAACCTTTACCTCTAAAATCTCAACAAAGTTGCAGCCACACGTACTAATATGTATAACAATAAATCTGCATAATTTGATATAGCTAAGTCTCAACAGTGACATTATCAAACAAAGGGTGGTAATGAATCACCCAACGCCCCTTGAAGTGTCCCTCGGGAACCGTGTTTGCGTTGACACCTGATACGGGACGGTAATGCAATAACTGTGTGCGCTTTTAGTTGCAATTTTTGTAAATGGGTCGCTCATGACCTATCCTAATACGTTAAAATGTTTGCCTTTGATTTACTACTAAATGTACAATGCTCTTTTTCCCACGAAATCGCAGCTTATAGTTATTATGCAGTTTCGCCTGTTTCGATCACGCTTACCTCGATAATGTATAATATGTGGTAATCTAGATCATAAACATTTTTTTTATAATGTTGAAGCAAACGAGCATGCAGCCCACCTGATGGTAAGTAGTTACTGCCGCTCATGGACATATGTAATGAACTTGATACAAAACATGGGTTCCATCGGAAGTCAACCACAGGTACGTTGCTACTTCCGAGGACTATGATGGTCGCCTCATGTGAAAGCCGGCAACCACACCCTTCCATCGAACGCAAAAAATGCTTCACGCTAGAAATAGGTGTGGCGATGGTCTTTTCCCGGTCCAACTACGCTGGTTCCTCCACCTTCATGTATAAACTATGTGTGTGCCAAATTGCGCGAATGAGTAACAAACACACATTCCGACGACCTGCGTGGCGGAGCCGTTACCATACCGGTCTGACGCGCAATGGGTTCGATTCCCGGCCAGACAGGTATGATGAATGATGAGTTTAGACTCATGTTCTGGGTCTGGGTGTTTGTGTATTCGTCTTGTGTGTCCATGGTACCCACGACACACGAGAAAATCCTAGTGTGGGGCTATGAGTGTGAGCGTGTGTGTATTCATCCTCACAAAACTTCCGCAATAATAATAAGATATTATTGATATTACGATTTTTATCGTGTTTACGGTACATGTAGTACCGTGATGCATGTAAATTCAATAATTATGAATGTTGGAATGTTCATGTTTATTTCCAGCTGGTATATAGAGGCAGGTAATATTATATAGATATTCATATATAACGAAGAGAGATGAGTGATGTGACATCAGGATGGTCGAGGAGTCTTCATTATTATTCATTCTTGAAGATTTGAAGTAAAACACAGGAGTAAACTTCTTCGATTTATTCACAATTGACGAGGTCCGATCGCTTCGACAGTTAAACAAGAAATCTTTTTCTACCGGCGTTCGCTCGCCTTTTTATAACAATGTTTGGTAGTGTGACAATAACAAATTTATGGAGGGTAAACTAAATTACGATTCTAAAAATCATTAAATGTTGCTAATTCAATAAACAAACAATTTTCGATCTTTAAACTAACTAAAATAATTATTATCGGCGACGTGTTTTTCATAAATACGCGGTGTCGCGCCGACATATATGTTACTAGAAATAATAGTTATCCATACGTTTTGCAAGAATTTATACGTGCTTACATAAAACAAATTACTTTTGCTCAGAAAAATGTCAATTACTCTACTTTTAATTTCGAAATAGGAATTATTTTCCTCTGCGCTCCACACAATAACATTCCTGTACTTTTCTGCGGAAAAATTATATATCCTAGTTCCTGCAAAGAAATTAGGTTACCCGTATTCACTAACTCACTTTGCGGCAGCGCAAAAGCTAATGTTTTAAATCTTTTAACGCTTTTAGACTTTATTCGCAAAGGAACGCCGAGTACGAACAAATTCCATTAAAATGTTACTAAAAAAACGATTACTCATTCTAAATGGTTCAGTTCAATTAAGTTAACTTAAGTGGGTTCAATTAAGTAAACAAATCTTTCTCGTAAACCCATTATTGTCCCACTGCTGGCCACGGGTCTTGTCTCAGAATGAGAGTTTTAGGCCATAGTCCACCGCGCTGGCCAAGTGCAAATTGGTGGACAAATAATTATACGTAATTAAAGCAGCAAAAGAGCAGAGTATATAACAAACGCATAAATCTCATGAATAGTTAAAAGTTACCGCTTCAATAGTTACTTTTATTTGAAGTATGTTCACGAAAGATTGGCTATAAAATAATTTAATACGCTTAAGTTGAATGAATATGCTTAAAAGCAAATCAGGCAAACACTCTCGATGTCAACGATCACGCTAAGTGAATTACCAGTTGATGGGAAAAGCGCCCGAGGAATCATCCGAAACGGCACTTAAGGTTAACTTGGCACGAATTTGATTAAAATTAACTTCACGTTATTTTCAATAGTTAGGCGATTCTACCTTGATATCGCCAAACATTGGTTATGATATAGTATATTTTTTTTTATCTGACTGAAGTATGAAACGAGCATGCAGTCCACCTGATGGTAAGTAGTCACTGCCGCTTATGGATACCTGTAATAAAATTCACACAGAACATGGGTTCTATCAGAAGTCAATCACAGATGCGTTGTTACTCCCAAGGACTATGATGGTCGCCTCATATCAAAAGTGTGCCGGCACCGGCAACCACATCCTTCTATCGTAACGCAAGAAATGCTTCACGCTACAAATAGGTGTGGCGGTGGTACCTCCCCGGTAGAACTACACTGGTTCTACTACCTTCAAAATTAATCTAAAACTTAAATTTAAAATCAAATTAAATTTAAAATCAAATTTTAAAATAAACTATAAGTTAAAGTTCCATCAACGATTAATTCGGGCCATTAGACATATTGACGCTTGAAGCAAGTGTTTCATGGCCTACAACTACTGACGGGAAGAGCGCCTGAGGCATCGTCCGAAATAGCACTTAAGGATTACTAGGAAGGAATTTAGTTTAATCGAATTGCGCATGTATAACGTACGTGTCTAACTATGAAGTAAACACTTAAGTTATTAATAGTGAGAGGTATTAAGAGAGAAATTTCGTAATGTGGTAGAAAAAGTATTGTACCATAGAGGTACCACATCAACGTCTATTTCTAGTGTGAAGTTCTTCCATTTCGTTGGAATATAGTTGTGGGATCACTTATATATGAGGCGACTATATTAGTCAGGAGTAGCATAGGATCAATAATATAACACTTTATTGTACCCAACAATCAAAAATTACAAAAGAAAAATACAATTCAAAAACAATACAATAGGCGGGCTTATCGCTAATCAGCGATTTCTTCCAGGCAACCTTACGGTACAGAGTTAAAGTGTGGATGAGAACAATAATAGGTAGGGTGCAAATAATAGATAATTTATTATTAAATAAAAAAATATATAGGAATAGTCATATCCATGGACAGTAACCTCTAACCATGTGGAGTGCATGTTCGTTTGCTACTTTACTCTGATAAAAAACTATATTCAAATAGTGAAAGGTTGGCTATAAAAAGGCGAATCAGGCAAATAGTCTCTGTCAGCGGTTAATCCACTTAGCGTATTAATCGCTGACGGGACAAGCGCCCAGGGCGCCGTCCGAAATGATTCCAAGGATTACTCACAACGGATTTGATTAAATTGAGTTGCTGCATATATCATGTATATGTGAAAGCAAGAACCTAGTATTATGTGCCTTGTCTTTTGACTTTGGCCTTTGGAATGTCTGGTTATTTAAAATGTAGATTGATGTGATTATTTAAATTTTTGATTAATAATCATACTTTTTATTACAACTTAATCATTTGCTTTATCTGTGAACGTAAATATCGTAAGTAAATGTACATGTAGAGCATAAAAATCTCAAGGGTTTATAAAAGCGTTTTCGAACAGTGTAGTGGTACTCATTCTTTTTAATTTGAGAGAAAGCCAAATTTTCAAATCATTATAATATATGTTTTGTTCCCTAATAGATCATCTGATAGAAATTCAACGTTAGTTTTTTTAAAGGCGAAAGAACTATCACATGTCATTCGACGAACCTCCTACCATAGCTAAATTCATTTTTTTCTAACGTTTTAATGTAAAGTTCAGGCTGTCCTTGGGAGTAGCAATGCAACTGTAAATATCTTCAGATAGAGTATCTATTAAAGTAATCCGTTCCATATAAAGTTGTTCAAAAATGTCAATAGTAGTTCAGTTCACACAATTAGTGTAGTTCGACCGAGGAAGCATCATCCCCACACCTATTTCTAGCGTGAAGCATTTCTTGCGTTTCGATAGGAGGGTGTGATTGCCGGCACTTCAACATGACGCGACTATCATAGACCTCGGGAGTAGCAACACATCTGTGATTGATTTCAGATAGAACCCATGTTCTGTATGAAGTTGATTACAGATGTCCATGAGCGGCAGTGACCACTTACCATCAGGTGGACTGCATGCTCATTTACTACTTCTTTAACATTACAAAAATGAAAAAATAACAACCCAAAATACAAAAATGAATACTTATATAAAAATATGTATTTTTCTTTCCTATTACAAATAAAATACTTTAAATCAATCTCTTATGTCACACACAAAAGTTATCTGCAAAAAATGCATCTTATCAAATAAGACGTTTTTATACTTTTTATTATCCACCAATTTGCATTTGGCCAGCGCGGTGGACTATGGTCTAAAACTCTCTCATTCAGAGAGAAGACCTGTGCCCAGCAGTGTGTCAATAATGGGTTGACGATGATACTTTTTATGCTTTACTAAGCTAAAGTCACGATTAAAAAGGAACTTAACTTTCTAGACTTAGAATATATTCCTTACGAGTGTATTTAAGTGGCTCTTTAATACGAACGCGACTTTTGTACCACCGTAATGATATTTACTTTGACCACACCGTTTTATTAAAACGCTTCACGCTGCACAACACTTTTAACCCAAAACAAACCTTACACCTTAAGAGTTTAAGTTCAAAATAAAACAGGGTCTCCTAGTCATAAAAACACTCCACTTTAAGATTTCTCGAAGGAACTTTACAATTTAGTTGTTTGAACTTCATTTTGACGGTCAGTTCCATTAAAAAACTAAATTAAAGTCGACGCTAGACGTATTTGATTTTAAAGTAAAATTAAATCTTGTAAAATATTTATGGAGTCGGTTTTAATCTCATGCCAGTAAAAGTGACTACCAATATAGGAAAGTAAATAGTTTCGGTATATACTTTTGAGTGATTTCTTACAACCCCTCGTGGCACATTTGTCGACCGATCGTTTTAAGTGAGATTGCGGGTTCATTTCCCGACCAAACACAAAGTATGTAAATAATTGGTTTTCAGTAAGGCTTTTTGTATATTTTAATTTAACCATAATGACCACGTTTAAACTCTAGGTCATATGTATTGAGACTGGTTTGCTTATAATTTACTTACTATTTATCATGACTGAGTTTCTCAGTGTATGCCAAACCTGACTAGTAATTGTAGCGCATACCTATTTCTGCCTATTCTCAGGTTAGACCGTAATCTACATGATGGTGATGAATACAAATGTCCAAGGCACTTGCCACTTTTTAGAAGATTGAAGTAGCAAACGGGCATGCAGACCATGCAGAGCATACATATCTGCTGGTAAGTGGTCACTGCCGCCCATGGATACCCAAGCAACTTCACATAGAATATGGGTTCTATCTGCAGTCAATCACAGATGAGTTGCCACTCCCGATGACTAAGATAGTCGCCTCATATAAAGGTGTGTCGGCAACTACACTCTTCCACTAAAACGCAAGAACTGCTTCACGCTAGAAATAGGTGTGGCGGTGGTACTTCCTCGGTCGAACGATTGTTCTTACAACTTCAAGAGGCCACTTATCACCAGGTAGCCAGCATGTTTACTATTTCTTATCTTATAAATCATTTTATAATTCCAGGACACAAAGGCTTACTATTCTACATACCTACTACATGAAGTAAAATTAAATATGGCGAAAGTACCGTTGTAGTATCTACGTACGTATCCCCGATATTAGCAATAACTTTAAACGAATTCGTTCACACCAAGCCAAAAGTTTCAGGAGAGAGAAACAGCATGCCAGTAGCTTGTTTTAAAAACTATCAAAAAACAGTTTGTTGCCATAAGAAGAGCTCATATGTTCTCTGTTCCAAAGTTTCGGTGAAGGCTTATCCCGACATTAGCATTCTGAAAGTTGCGAAAGAAAATGTTTAGAAAACGCCATATGCGTCTCCTTATGATAAAAAGTTGTGACGTAATCAAAAAGAGATTTGGGACAGTGGCGCTCATAAGTAACTATTTATATTGAACTAATTGACCGACCCACATGACGCAGCTTCTTCCACATGAATCTTCAAAAAGTACCCGACGCCGTGGGAGCAACGCAGTGTTATGTGGGATTTTTACCGCACTAACCCCCCCCCCCTCCCCCCGGTGGCCGTCCTTGGCGCTACACAGAGGACTTTGCGATCTCCAAAGGAACACAACTGGAGTCATCTGAGCGCGTTGCCCCGTCGGGCCCACCGCTCCGTCTGGTCTTTATGACCGTATACGACCACATATACCAGCATCCTTCGCGGGGCCGCCTGACCGAAAGATTCGAGCTCGCGCTCTAGCCAACCGCAACTATGGAAGCCCCTTTTAGTCGCCTCTTACGACAGGCAGGGGATTGTAATCCCGGAACGACAAGGACGATGGGTTTGATTACTACGCAACTAATAATACAAAAAATAAATTATAATTTTACATTTCTGTTTTTATGATTGTCTTCATATAGCGTGCTTTACAAACGCTGTGGCGTTAACACTGCTTCTATAAACCCGAAATGGCAACATGGCAGTACCGTTATTAAACTAAAAGGCGTCTACCACATGGAATGAAATACCTTTAACTAGTTCACTCAGTTAAAATTTTTGAACCATTCTAGCTTAAAATTATGAGCTAACTTTAACTTAATTATCTCCTTCAGACACGCAGACTTTATATTACGGCTCAAAGTTCCTTCAAGTTTGCAGTATTCCCGTGATAGACCCACTGCAGTAAACGCAATGCAGAAAATATGCACCTGAAAAGTGAATATGCAATATGAATGTCGGAAGCGAATATGTCGCGGTCTTTCGGACTACATGCTTGCTTTGAGATTTATGTGTGAAATATGCTTTGGTTGTTTTTAATACCGCCCTAGAAGTAAAGTCTTGTTTATGTTTGCTTGAATGTGCCTTATGCGATATTTTTTCATTTTTTATCAGTTTTTTACATGAAAGTGAAGTAGCGATTGAGTATGAAGTTCACAGTTGAGCAGTGATAGCCTAATGATTGAAATTTTCCCACTCAATCGGGAGGTCCGAGGTTCAAACCCAGGCAAGCACCACTGATTTATATGCGTATTAGAAATTAATTATCACTGCTTTTCGTTGAAGGAAAACATCGGGAAGAAACCTACACACCCGAGAGTTCATACAAAAGAAAGTTCTCGGAGGTGTGTGAAGTCCTTTTTGGACTATGGTCTAAACTCTCTCATTCTGAGAGAAGACATGTGCCCAGCAGTGGGACAATAATGAGTACCCCATGAAGTTCACTGAATTGAAAGTGATCTATGTCTACAAAGATGTGTAACTTACGCCATTTAGGATAGAGGTATAGACGTCTGGAGTCTATCACAAATATTGTACTACTACTACTACTACTAACAAAGGCTAAAGCGGTCGCGCCATATCAAAGTGTGCCGGCAAATAGACTGTTTCACTGAAACGCAAGACGCTAGAAATAGTTATGCAGGTAGTACCTGTCAGTAGTCCAGGTAGGTAGGCCCATAGGCGATCTTAAACCATTTTCATATTGTGTTTCAAATGTTTCATACTATTCTCAATTAAGACTAGCATCGATTTATTTAGTTGACTAATTGCAACCTCTCAAAATACCAATTCCCCAATTGGCTTCACGTGTCAGCATTAAAGCAACAAAGTAATGTGATATATTATGTACATAGTAATTGTAGCTAACGCATGTCAGGCGTAATAACCAGTGTCGGTTGTAACACGAAATTCCGCGTCAACGGAAACCGTTAGGCCGCTTCCGACGTGACAGCGTAATAGCCGTTCCGCGGTTGCTTAATAAATAATGGCGGCTGAACACATTTTTCGGTTATGACATTTTCATAGCGTGTAATAGAGAACGTATTACAATCTGTTTCTTTTTCCGATGAATTGAGACGATCACGGTTTTTTTTATATGAAAGTAAAGTATCGATTTATTATGCAGCACCTAATTAAAATTGATCAATGAACATTTGTAACCAACTATATCGTTTAAAACATCAACTCCATCTGAAGTCAATTACAGAAGTATTGTTGCTATCACGGGCTAAAATGGTCCTATCATATCAAAGTAAACCAGCAACTACACCCATTCGCCAAAACGCAAGGACCTAGAAATAGGTGTGGTGGTAGTATGATTTGACATTAAAGGTACCATAATGTCAAACCATACTCGAGTTACCACCCTTTTCATATTTTGCTTCGTCTCTTGGTTTTCATATTTTCCTTGACATTTTTAATTTCAGATAAGAATAATATTGGCATAATTAATTGCGGAATAAAAATTTCTACAAGTCCAAATTTCCCAATTGGCAACGTATGTCAGCATTAAAGCAACAAAGTAATACTGTGATATATTATGTACATAGTAATTGTAGCTAACACATGTCAGGCGTAATAACCAGTGTCGGTTGTAACACGAAATTCCGCGTCAACGGAAACCGTTAGGCCGCTTCCGACGTGACAGCGTAATAGCCGTTCCGCGGTTGCTTAATAAACAATGGCGGCTGAACACATTTTTCGGTTATGACATTTTCATACCATGTAATAGAGAACGTATTACAATCTGTTTTTTCTCCATTGAATTGGGACGATCACGGTTTTTTTATATGAAAGTAAAGTATCGATTTATTATGCAGTCCACCTAATTAAAATTGATCAATGAACATTTGTAACCAACAATATCGTTTAGAACATAAACTCCATCTGAAGTCAACTACAGATGTATTGTTGCTATCACGGGCTAAAATGGTCCTATCATATCAAAGTAAACCAGCAACTACACCCATTCGCCAAAACGCAAGGACCTAGAAATAGGTGTGGTGGTAGTATGGTTTGAATTAAAGGTACCATAATGTCAAACCATACTCGAGTTACCACCCTTATCATATTTTGCTTCGTCTCTTGGTTTTCATATTTTCCTTGACATTTTTAATTTCAGATAAGAATAATATTGGTATAATTAGTTGCGGAATAAAAATTTCTACAAGTCCAAATTTCCCAATTGGCAACGTATGTCAGCATTAAAGCAACAAAGTAATACTGTGATATATTATGTACATAGTAATTGTAGCTAACGCATGTCAGGCGTAATAACCAGTGTCGGTTGTAACACGAAATTCCGCGTCAACGGAAACAGTTAGGCCGCTTCCGACGTGACAGCGTAATAGCCGTTCCGCGGTTGCTTAATAAATAATGGCGGCTGAACACATTTTTCGGTTATGACATTTTCATAGCGTATAATCGTATATGGATTAAGATCTGTTTTTGTTGAATTGAGATCTAATCAACTGTAATCAACTTCGTACAGAACATGGGCTCCATCGGAGGGCAATCACAGATGCGTTGCTACTCCCGCGGACTATGATGGTCGCTTATAAAAGTGTGCCGGCAACCACACCCTTCATCGAAACGCAAGAAATGCTTCACGCTAGAAATAGGTGTGGCGGTGGTAGGTACTTCCCTGGTCAAATTACACTGGTTCTACCACCTTCGTTGCCGGTTTACTTTTATATTTGGCAGCCATCTTAGTATCCGGCAGAAGCAATGCATCTGTAATTAACTACAAATAAGTCCCTTGTTTTGTATGAAGTTGTTTAAGTATTCCACGGGCAGCGCTAACCACTTTCCTCCGGGTTTCCTACTTACAACGTATTAAAATATTTGCATTTCGATAGAAATCTTTTCATATATAAAATACACATACTTAGTAAAAAACAAAATCACTTCTCGCTGCATGTCCCTATGTGTGCTTAGATCTTTTAAACTACGCTACGGATTTTTTTAATAGATCGAGTGATTCAAGAGGAAGGTTTTTATGTATAATACAGAGAAGAAACAATGATAATTTTTGATTTTTTAATTTTAGACGAAACGAAGTTCGCCGGGTCGACTAGTAAATAATACTTGATGGATGCTTACTTAGCTTAATATTATAGCCTGCAGAATCTTGACAATAAATTAAATTTAATACAAATAAATGTTGCCAAACGAAACTCCTTAATTACTTAACAGTTGAGACTGTTCTATTTGTGTCAAGTATTATTCAACTTTCAAGTACGAATTATTCAAACCGTCATCTTTGAGCGCCCTGAAAGCATTTTCAGTTATTACAATGTCTTTTCAGAGCGAAAAGTTTGCAGATTTGTATCTTCATCAAGAGATATTATGGAAACAAAGGGGCCCACAAAACATGTATGAGACGACCCGCGTGGCGCAGCGGTTACCGTACCGGTCTGACGCGCAATGGGTCCTGGGTTCGATTCCCGGCCAGACAGGTATCTGAATGATGAGTTTAGATTCTTGTTCTGGGTCTGGGTGTTTGTGTATTCGTCTTTGTGTGTGTCCATGGCACCCACGACACAGGAGAAAATCCTACTGTGGGGCTATGAGTGTAGAAAGCGTTTAAGCGTTTAAAAAAAAAAATTATAAACGTAGATTAATAGATTGAATAGATGCTTAGTTATAGAACAGTATTTTTAATTTAAAAGAAATAAATAAGAAGATATTACAAATTAATCTAAGGGAATTTGGTTCCATCTGGGTGTCCCTTGATATCTCTCAACTTTTTTTTAATTGATTTCACAAGTTTTTTTATTTTTTTTGCCCTATGCTGGCATCGTTATTCTCGATATCGAGTTGATGTTGCATCACAGGACCACGAGTTAATACGATACTACAACTCAAGTCTTTGGAACCATACAAGTTATGTAATTTTGCTTGCTTTTTCATATTACGGATATACATAAGGAAAGAGCTTATTGGTGGTAGTCCAAACATTGACTAGCAGACAATGATACACAGGTTGCAGAGCACATCTATATATTAATTTTTCTACATATTAATACATGAAGCAAAAACTTGTGATTCGATTTTACGATACTTGCCGCAGACGAAGGAGTATGAAATTACGCACGGTTATAGATGATGTAGAGGAGGATTACGCAATGCTAATATTTATTTCAAATAATGTATAAAACATACATAAAATAGACTAAAAACACATTACACACACTACCTTGCATTTGACACAAACACATACATAATAAACAGAATAGAACATTCAATGTCTTACTACGAAAAACACGTAACGTCAAAAATGTCAGATGTCTTTGTCAAAATACCCTCTTTTGCTTTTAAATGCAACTTAGCTAAATAAACCTCTTTTTACCTTTAACTGGTGCGTTCAAAATAACTTGGAAATTATTACAAGTTATTTGAATTTGAGAACTATTCGTGCTACTTTGGACAATATCAAGTTTAGTTTTTCTATTTAATTTACGGTCGAATTTCAACCGTTGCGACGGGTAATGATAAATGATGTATAATAAATAAAGAAACATCAATAAGGTTTTATATAAACGTTCTATAACCAAAAGGAAAACTGTTCGATAAAACTCCGTTTAACAAGCCAACACAAGTTCAAACTCTACGGAGCGCACCAATAAACACAATTTTATTATGCGGTCTCTCTTTTAAACGTAGCATCGAGCATTTGAAGAGTCTTTTGAAATCTCCCCGAGTGTGAAATTCCCATTCATTCCATTTACTTTCTGCTTAATGAAATTTTCGATACAGTTCGCTTGTGGACTACTTAGGTATCTGTTTGACTAAGAAGAAAATGAGGTAAATTTTAAGAAGAGACTTTCTGGCCATCATAATAAATAATGCAGGAGGTATTTGTATTTTTTTTTTCTCAAATCTATGCTACTATCATTGATATTCCAGTAAAATATATCTGGTTCAATATTTGTTTACAACATTTTGTTATAATAAAAAGACGTAAGTAAATGCTGCACTTTATTTTTATAATTAAAATTTACTGTGTTTAAGATACATAACAATGTTGACCTGAATTTATTTCTCTTCATTTTGTAGATACAAGTGTCACAAAAACTGAAATTCATAAGAATGGCCATTACCTACTGGGTTATTTAATGCGAGAGCTTCATTACTATCAAAAGATTACATCACAAATAAGCCGGTTATTTCAGCAAATTTGTGCAATTTATTACCAATCTAACTTATTACCTATTACCTACTACTACTTACTAATTATACCTTAAACAGTATAATTACATTCTTAGTCCCAAGCGGGCTTTTGGTGTTTTCGCTGGGTTTTAATATTACAAAATTTAAGCATATTTCGGTTTGTACATATGTGTTCATATGAATAGTAGTGCATGTGTGCGTGGGCATATGCGTAAATGTAAGTATGTAATTAGTGTGTATTTACAATAGCTTTTTTATAATAATGAAGTAGCAAACGAGCATGCAGTCCACCTGATGGTAAGTGGTCACTGCCGCCAATGGACATTTGGAAGCAACTTCATATAGAACATAGGTTTTATCTGAAGTCAATCACAGATGCGTTGCTACTCTCGGACGGGGGACTAGGGTGGTCGCGTCATATAAAGTGTGCCGGCAACCACAACCGTCCATCGAAACGCCAGGAATGCTTCACGTTAGAAATAGATATGGCACCACCTCCCTGGTCGAACTACACTTCTTCTACCACCTTTTAAGCTTTGTTTTATTAAAAAAAAAATCGCCTGTCGCTTACCCATTTACGGTTGGGAGCATGCTATGATAATGGAGCCACGCGGAATATTAAAAAAATAATATCTTTCAATTTATTCAGCCCCCGATACTGATTACAATTTGCATAATTTACTCTGTGAAAAATCGAGTTTTTATTGAATAAGCTTACTCATACAGCATTCGATCTCTACAGTTTTAATTGTTATTTATGAAGCAGCTTTCTTACGTGAAAATATTTTTTGGTAATTACAGATTTAAAAAATGTTATAATATATTTTTCATTAAGCCATAAAGTATTCGTAAATAAATAAACCCTTAAATTATTACATTATTTTGGTTCTTTTTAACAAACAGAATACATTTTTTTTATCTGACTGAAGTAGCAAACGAGCATGCAGTCCACTTGATGGTAAGTGGTCACTGCCGCCCATGGACATTAGTAATCAACTTCATACAGAAAATGGGTTCTATCTGACGTCAATCACAGATGCGTTGCTACTCTCTAGGACTATGATGGTCGCCTCATATGAAAGTGTGCCTACAACCACAGCCTTTTATTCAAACGCAAGACATGCTTCACGCCGGAAATAGATGTGGCGGTGGCGTCTTCCCGGAGTCGAACCACCGAGAATTTACATCCATAATACACATTATGGAATACTATATATAACATTTTCTAACTAATTCGAGGGGGAGGGACTCGGGGGGGAGAGGGGAGTAAGGGGAGAACGGTATTAAAGATCATATCCGACCCAATTGCCAACCTCACCTGCACGCGGTGCTCCCTGCTAGACAACGGACGAGGAAATGGCGACCGAACAATGGCGGTATAACCATAATCCCTGACCAGGACACTGATCAGAAGAGGCTTCAGCAGCCTTGAGGGCCAAATCCCCTCTAAAAAGTCTGGTGCAGAAGGCAACGGGAAACCACTGCACTATTTTTCCCTAGTAGTTAGTTCATGGAAAAGTTCAATAAAGCCACGGCCCCGAGTTCCCGGCGTCCCTTCAATGGGACAGGGGTGCTAAGAATCTCCGGGAGGAAAACACTTAAAATCGGAACTTGGAATGCGAGAAGTTTGAAGCAAGACGGTAAACTCCACAATGTATTGAAGGAAATGCAACGACTTGAGATAGACATACTAGGTATTAGTGACACCAAATGGCCAGGTCAAGGAAAACATCTAACAACTGACAATAGTGTTCTTTACTACTCGGGAAACGATCAAAACACCGAAAGATATGGCGTGGGAATCATTGTTTCAAAAGAGATTTCCCAATTTGTCACGGATTTTGTGCCACTATCAAACCGGACCATGATGATAAGACTGGAAGCTAAACCATACAAAATCAACATCATTCAGGTATATGCACCGACCGAGCAGAAACCCTTTAACGAGATCGAGGATTTGTACAGAGACATAGACACTCTTCTTAATACCACAAAATCACACCACTTAAACGTTGTTATGGGTGATATGAATGCTAAGATAGGATCAGTTGCTGTTCCAGGAGTGACGGGTGCGTTTGGACTTGGCAATAGAAACGATAGAGGTGACATTTTAGTTGAGTTCTGCCAAGAGAAAGAACTCGTCATAGCAAATTCTCTCTTTAAGCTACCTCCGCGCAGGTTATACACATGGACTTCTCCAATGCACACAGTAAGCCACGTCGTGCGAAATCAGATAGACTACGTGATGATTAATAAAAGATACCGAAATTGTGTCAGGAAAGCTCAAACCTATCCAGGAGCTGATATAAGATCTGATCATAATCCCGTAGTTATCACTGTAAAATGCAAGCTGAAGAAGGTGCAAAGAAGAAAACCTAGCAAGCGGCCTGATGTGAGGAAGCTGGCTGATCTTGAGACGCGAACTAGAGTCTCTATAGACATAAACCAATGGGCAAAAGATCAACACATTACACCGGCAACTAACCACCAAGAACTATGGGACAACCTCAAGCAAAAAGTAAACGATATTTGCCAGAAACACCTACAACATCCTCAGCAGATCAAAAAACAGGATTGGATGACGGACTCAATTTTACAACATATGGAAGCCAGAAGACTGTGTAAGACTAGCAACCCAGCTCGGTATTTGGATCTCGACAGAAAAATACGTAAAGAGATAGCCCAAGCACGAAATAGTTATTTCAATAGTAAATGTGCACATTTGGAAGAACTTTTTCACAAGCACGATAGTTTTAATGCACACAAACATATTAAAGAAATGACTGGGAAGAAGCTTCAAAATATCACTACTTTGACCGATGCTGGAGGGAACCCGATTTTAGATATTGACGCCAAGAAGAATGCTTGGACAGAATACGTCTCCACAATGTTTGCAGATGTTTCTGGAAACATTGTAAGAGCCACCGAAGAAAATGGTCCTTCAATTTTAAAGTCGGAAGTGTTACAAGCTTTAAGACAAGCCAAAGCTGGAAAATCACCTGGCCCTGATAATATACCTGTAGAAGTACTGAAACTCTTGGAGGAAAACCAGCTTGATTTTCTTACACAGTTCTTCAATAACATCTATGATACTGGCGATCTTCCCAAAGAATGGCTCAAATCTACGTTCATAACAATTCCTAAAAAGCAGAATGCTCGTAAGTGCGGGGATTATCGTATGATTAGTCTTATGAGCCACGTTCTAAAGGTCTTCTTGAAAATCATACAAAACAGGATCACACCCAGCTGCGATGAACAACTAGGAGATAGCCAATTCGGTTTCCGTTTAGGTTTGGGGACTCGAGAAGCCCTTTTTGCCCTGAATGTTCTCGTTCAGAAATGCAGAGACATGCAGGTTGATGTACTGATGTGTTTCATAGACTATGAAAAAGCTTTTGACCGTGTGAAACATCAACAGTTACTAGAGCATCTGGACGACATCGGTCTTGACGGTAAGGATGTAAGAATCATTCGAAGACTGTACGAGAACCAAGTGGCCACTATTAGGGTAGATAACGAAGACACAGAAGAAATTGAGATTCGTCGTGGCGTTCGACAAGGTTGTATTTTATCTCCACTGCTATTCAATATATATTCAGAAGCTATTATATCGGAAGCTCTGGAAGGCCTTGCAGCTGGAGTAAAGATTAATGGAAGAATCATCAACAATCTTCGCTATGCTGATGACACAATTTTGATAGCATCAACAGAACATGACCTGCAAGAAATTGTTAATAGAGTCAAGAATAGCAGTGAAAAAGCTGGACTGTCGATCAACATCAGTAAGACAAAATTAATGGTAGTTTCCAGAAATCCTGACTTAAATCCCACGATACACGTAGCGGGCAAAAATCTAGAGCGGGTTCGACAGTACAAATACCTCGGAGCTTGGGTAAATGAAATATGGGAATCGGAACAAGAAATTAAGACCCGGATAGAAATGGCCCGAGCTTCATTCACCAACATGAAGAAAGTTTTGTGCTGCCGAGGAATTGACATCAAGCTCCGAGTTAGGATTCTCCAGTGCTACATCTGGCCTATCGCCGTGTATGGTTGCGAAGCATGGACACTAAAAGACGATACCCGAAGACGTCTAGAGGCTTTCGAGATGTGGTGTTATCGTCGTATGCTTCGCATCAGTTGGGCTCAGAAAGTCAGAAATGAGATCGTACTCCAGCGTGTCTTCATGACCCGGCATCTGATACATTCCATCAAGAAGCGTAAGATAGAATACCTCGGTCATGTGCTTAGACACGATAGGTATAATCTGCTCCAACTCATCATGATGGGCAAGGTGGAAGGGAAGAGACGCGCTGGACGCCGGAAAAAGTCGTGGCTGAAAAACATAAGGGAGTGGACAGGCATATCCTCTGTCGAACAACTGTTTCGCCTGGCCATGGATAGAGAGAGATTCAAGGAACTAACGGCCAACCTTCAGTAGTGAAGAGGCACAAAAAGAAGAAGAAGAACTAATTCGAGGTAAATCCAAGGTTACAAGATGATAACACGATCAAAGTCGACCGGAAATTCCACCGCTACACATTTTCTAGCGCCAAGCACTTCTTGCTTATCAAAAGGGGGTGGTTGCCGGCTCACTTTCATGTAAGACAACGATTCTGCGTTAGGAGTAGCAAAATATAGCTGTGTTTGACTTCAGAACCCTTGTTTCATATGGATCTGACAAAGTTGTACATGGGTGGCAATACCAACAGTTGGACTGTATATTTATTTGTTATTTCAAACATCTTATTAATCTTTCATATCCCACAGTTTATTCGAAATTTGAGTTTTGTTTAGATTAATTTAAGGTACATATAATCAAAATATGTAGTATCGGTTTTGAATTGCATGGTTTGCTGTCTTTTCATTAATGTCGTCAAGGGTAATTCTCTGTGCAACAACACTTTGGTCAGCAAACATACCTTAATGACGGGTAAAAACCCACACTAAGAGAGCTCCATGATGGATGGATGAACATGTAATAAAAAAGTTATCGTATTTAAAACAACACACACACACACACACACACACACACACACACACACACAGTTGAATTATATCTGCACCAATTACAAATTGTAAATCCTTAATTGGCTCTAAGTAACTATATCAGAATTTTACCTCTATAATTTTAAGAGCTGTGGATTTTGTTTATATATAAAAAAAAATTTTAAACAAAAAATACAACCGACTTCCATGCCACATAAAAGTAAAAAATAATTTAAATACATGTTGGTTTAGAGCAAACACAGTTCTTAGTACATAGTCCCGAAGTCGGCGCTCACCATATTTTGCTGGATCATGACGAAACTACATGTATCTTATATGAGCGCCGACTTCGGGACTATGTACTAAGAACTGTGTTTGCTCTAAACCAACATGTATTTAAATTATTTTTTACTTTTATGTGGCATGGAAGTCGGTTGTATTTTTTGTTTAAAATTTTTTTTTTCACGCTTTTCAGTCACGATAAAATCAGTTATGGCTGTTGCTAGTCGTCCGCTAACCGGATGAATAAAATTAATTATTCGTCCGATTTTCGGATGCATAAAATTATGTGCTGACGTCATCATATAAAAATAGACTTCTTTGACACAACCGGTCGGGGGCGCTACCGCGCCCCCTCCCTTAGATTCTGAATTGGAAAAATCTGTTCGAACCTAACCTAACCGAATAAAACAACTTTTTCTGAGTAAACATTTATTTAAAGAATAGACCTATAATTATCAATATTTAAAGTAGAAAAAGTAATATAAACCTTATAATTAAGAGTATAATTCAACTGATACTGATAAAAATAACCCATCCGATTTAAAAAGGTTGGAAGTACTCTTGCATCTTCCAGGTAATTGTATTCAAAGTGGAATTTTTGATCATAATTATATCCTCTCCGAAACTCATTGTTGGTATTGTGAACAACAACATTATGTATACGTAAGCACAATATGGCCGATGCCTACGGTTTAAACTTGAAGGACCAAAGCATTATCAGGGTTGAGGAGTTGAAGGTCAAAATTATCATGTCATATCTTTGCTTAGTAATCTCATTACATATACGTAAGCACCATATGGCCGATGCTTATGGTTTAAACTTGCAGTACCCTGCATCATCAGGGTTGAGGAGTTGAAGGTCAATTTTCTTATCATACGTCTTTGCTTTGTAAATATATTACATATCCATAAGTATCAAATGGCCAACGCCTATGGTTTAAGCCTGAAGTACCCCTGCATCATCAGGGCCGAAGAGTTGAAGGTCAAAATTATCATGTCATATCTTTTCTATGTAATCTCATCGCATGCACGTAAGCAACAGATCCCCAACTTCTATGGCTTGGGCTTACAGTACCCTGCATCATCAGGGTTGAGGAGTTGAAGGTCAACTTTTTTATCATACGTCTTCACTTTGTAAATATATAAACATACCCATAAGCATCAAATGGCCAACGCCTATAGTTTAAGCCTGAAGTACCCCTGCATCATCAGAGTTGAGGAGTTGAAGGTCAAATTTTTCATCTTATATCTTTGCTTAGTAATCTTATCAGATATACGTAGCGATCATGTAGCTAACGCCTATAGTTTAAGCTTGAAGCACCCCAGCATCATCAGGATTGAGGAGTTGAAGGTCCAATTTTCCACCGTATGCAACCATTTTTCTAATGTTTTACCTTACATTTTTTTAAATATCATTTTGAATGCGTAAGATTGAAATAGCTAAGTTTTATGGCTTAGGCATTCAATACCCCTGCATCATCAGGATTGAGGAGTTGAAGGTCCAATTTTTCGTCGTATACCTTTGCTTAGCAATGTTATTACAAATCCGTGAGCGACAAATGTCTAACGTTTATGGTTTAAGCCTGCAGTACCCCTGCATCATCAGGGTTGAAGAGTTGAAGGTCAAATTTGTCATCGTACATCTTTGCCTTGCTATCTTATTATATATCCGTAAGCACTAAATGGCCATCACCTACGGCTTGGGCTTACAGCACCCTGCATCATCAGGGTTGAGGAGTTGAAGGTCATTTTTTTTATAATATGTCTTTGCTTAGTATTGTTATAACATACCCATAAGCACCAAATGGTCAACCCCAATGGTTTAGGCTTGAGGCACCCCTGCATCATCAGGATTGAGGAGTTGAAGGTCAAATTTTCATCACATGTCTCTGCTTAGTAGTCTTGTTGCATATATGTAAGCACCAAATAGCTAATGTTATAGTTTAGGATAGCTGTAACCCTGCATCATCAGGATCGAAGAGTTGAAGGTCAAATTTTTCGTCAACCTATATAAGCATAGATATATAATACATATTCCAAGTTTCATAAGAATCGATTCGGCAGAAGCCGAGTTATCTCAAATTATCTAAAAAACTTGAGGAGTGGTGGTGGTTTCCACCCCATAACTCAAAGAGTTAAGCATCACAGCATACCCATGTCCAAGAGAAAAAGTTGCGTGACGAAATTTCCTATCAAATGAAAGAAAGAAAATGGAAATCGGTTTATAAACACCCAAGTTATTCAAGATTTTAAGAAACCGACATTTTCCAATTTTCCGGGAAAACCGCCGGAAGGTTTTCATTTTCCTCAATATGGGACTGCCTGTGAAACTAGTCGCATACAATGTCGTATGAATCGTGTCGGTAGGTCGACGATTTCTAGCCATTTCGCCCGAACATACATAAAAAAAAAAAAAAAAAAAAAAAAAAAAAAAAAAAAAAAAAAAATATACGTGACGTATAGATAACCTCTTTCCTTTGGGAAGTCGGTTAATAAATAAACAGCAGATTTGACTGTTTCCATTACAATAAATTTGACTGAATAACAATCTTCGTCCTACGGAAGTTCTGTAAAGCAATAATGGTAACATCCGTTAGCACAGGACTTCTACATCAATACCCTCCAGTAAATCTTAGATAACCAAGCAAAGGGTAGCCCTAGGCCATATTCCTCGTTTATTAAAAACAAGGGTTGCAACTGTTCTAGCACCCCTGTGTAGTAATCAGGGCTGTCCAATCGCAATGAAAAAGATTTATTTTCTCTACAAAATTAAAATTTATGATTATGAAAAGAATGATAACTGATAATAATTATTATTTTATGGAGAGTTAAAACATAAAACCTAACTTAACATATTGCTATGAGCATATATATGTAATTAGTTAGATACAAGTTATGAATATGGAAAGAATGTCACGAGCTTTTTTATTGGCGGCGTATTTGTTTAGATTTTTTCGTTTATATATTTATCTATTTTTTTAAGATTAGCACTTTTAATTTTTTTTATGGACTCCGCTATGCAAATGATATGTAATTAATGAATAAGTAAATCGAAATTTACCAATAAAATTAATTATTTATGTGGAGTTAGTGAAACGATGAAAATACAAGTTCTCATTTTTTAAGCGTATACATTTGATTATTATTTAGGCCTTTAATTATTATTTTTTATAAAAATAGAATAGGAGCTGATACTTATCATAAATACCTATCTACCCACCGTAATGATAAACCGTACAAAGGCGAGGCAACCCTACCTTGTAATCTTGACAGGGCCCGCGGCGATCGATTTCCTACTTGAAGATTGGAATGGAAAACAAAGATATTGGCAATTTTTATCATTGCTCCCATTACCGGCGTCGTTCGTTGTAATATTGGAAATGTTATCGGATTTATCGTCTAATTTTTCCTTGTATGATTTTTCTGAGGCATCTATGACATAGGAAGCATGTTTTTTTGTTATTCTTAATCATTCAGGTGAACCCGAAACAATATATACAATAGAAAACAAAGATTAAAAGATCTTGGGAATTTAATCCTGTAATGAGAAAAATGTTAGGCAATAAATGTGTTTTGTAAAATTACAGTGATTATAAAAATCTGCCTTCATCTAACATACTTAAAATATAGTAATTAAACGCCTGTCGAAACTACTTTTGATGCTTGGCGCTGAAATATCACAATCACGATCGCTTTTGGGTTCTTTGAAAGTTCATCTGCTACTCTTAATTTATAAAAAAATGTTCAATGAATGGCATGGGTATTACATAATAGAATAGATTGACAGTCCGACAATCATATTATAATTAATTCATACTATTGGATTATCTTTACAGTTCACTAGCGGAACTCACGCGACTTCGTTTCCGAGATTTGAGATCTATTGGAGCATACTGAACATTGCAGGGCAGCGCTGTCCAAGATTTTCGTAGATATTGATATATTGTCTTATATTCTAAAACATTTTTCGATCTATTATCATTTTTTTTTACACCTTGATTCACGTTACTGAAGGTTTAGCTAGGACTCCTTATGTAATCCAGCATTCTAATGGTGAAACAATTTTTAAAATCGGTTCAGTAGGAAGAACGGCGGTATGTGTGGTCGCATACCGTCGTAAAGACTAGACGGAGCGGTGGGCCCAGCCGCCCATCTGGGAGGAGCCCGATGGGGCAGCGCGCTCGGAGGATTCCGGTTGAAGTCGTTTCGAGATCCCGGAGTCCTCTTTTTCAGCGCCGAGGACGGCCACCGGGGGGGTTTTAGTGCGGTAAAAATCCCACATAACCCTGCGTCGCTTCCACGGCGCCGGGTACCTTTGGAAGGTTTCCCCCTCGAAAACAAAAAAAAAAAGGTTTTAGGTTATTTCATAACAAATATAAAAAATACAAAATTTTGCCTCTTTAAATATTAGTACCTATAGATAAATTAAATAATAAATATTTTTTCAATACATCCCCTCCTCGTTGCATAACGAAGACCCGCTCAATAACCTCCGTAACAGTAAGACCTTACAGTATTTACAGTGCACCGTAAAATTATATCCAATTATGTTCTCTAGCAAATAAGCAGGCGGAATGGGAAGCAATCCGGCGACTAAACAGCGGAACCAATTCCGAGCTCATCCGTGTTTGTCAAAGTGCTTCCTGTGGTGCTACTACATGTTTTCGATTCGAACTCGATAGTAAAAAGTGAATAAATGATATACTTTTCTCGATAATAAATGAATCAATAAATCAAATAATAATCAAAATTAAATCGTCTATTATTAATTCACATTTAGTAATATTATATATTATATAATAATTAGTGTAATTGGTTTATCCGTGCTAATTAATTAAATGTAAACTAGTAAATAAATAAAATCAATTGCGGCTGTGTCTAGCAGGGGGACCTGTCAAGATTTATTGTTAAGTGATTCTGATGGATGTATTAGAGTTCAGAAATTTATTTACCTACATTATTTAGAGTGATATAGATTATTCTGTAAAATAGTAGAGTTAATTAATATAGATTGTGACTAACATTTCATTTTTTTTTTCAGAAAGTTGCGTCTTCTAGTCACGATACCTATAACGCTAAACAAAACATAAGTTATGTGTTTAGAACACACCATCAAAAATTCAAACATGTTTAATTTATTTATAATTATGAACCTCATGTAAACAATATCATAATCCACATTACATATCATTTTCACTTCCCCATTTTCGATCGAGTTCAAACAGTAGTAGCAAGACCGGAGGTACCGGAAGTAGGCGCCCCGCTATGCGGCTCTTTGAAACTAAAAACCGGAAATTGCGTCGCGTCGTTGTCTTCCTCAATACCTAGGCGGAACGTCTTCATTAGTGGCATGAATTAAGACGCCTTTGAACATAATAGGTTTTGTGAAATTATATTCCGAAAAAACCTAATAAGTCTGGCTTAGGAAATTGCTTTTATAACATTTTTTAAATGAAAATTTATAATATATTTTACCTAAAAATATTATTTTCTTTTTTATTTTAACAAAACGTAGAGTTATAACAGTTGCGATGACTTTATACTGATTCAAATTACAGTTTATTGTAGGTCAAGTGGTATTATTAGACGGGTCGACGGATAAAAAGTTATTCTTTAAAAATTAAATTTAACTAATATTCCAACTTGAAGAACACAAAGTTTGAATAAAAATAGTAAGTATATATGGTCTAAGAGAAGTGAAATAGTAAAATTTAAATTTAATGCTCTATTATATCATTAGCAGCCATGAAAATAGTTTTGGAATAACAAATTAATATATTCATTAATTTTAATATTAAATAATCGATTCAGAAAGAGGACAAAGTATGTACTCGTATGTCCATTTCTTTGGCGTGCTCTTTAGCTTAACCTCAACTTCGAGGAGGATGCATGTCTTACTTGAAGTGGATAGGAATTATTATTAAGTGGAGGTAGCAATTTACCAGCTGCAAATTACACAATCAGTCGCTATCGTTCCAATATTAAAAAAAAACCTGCGAAAAAACTTCTAAAAGCTATCTTTTTTTTTTTTTGTTTTCGAGGGGGAAACCTTCCAAAGGTACCCGACGCCGTGGGAGCGACGCAGGGTTATGTGGGATTTTTACCGCACTAAAACCCCCCCCGTGGCCGTCCTCGGCGCTGAAAAGGAGGACTCCGGGATCTCGAAACGACTTCAACCGGAATCCTCCGAGCGCGCTGCCCCATCGGGCTCCTCCCAGATGGGCGGCTGGGCCCACCGCTCCGTCTAGTCTTTACGACGATATGCGACCACACATACCGCCGTCCTTCCCGGGATTGCCTGACCGAACGGTTCGAGCTCCCACTCTAGCCGTCTGCAACCCCGGAAGCCCCTTTTAGTCGCCTCTTACGACATGCAGGGGATACCGTAGCCCTATTCTGACCCCGAGGCTACCTACACTACACTTTTATATAAGGCGACCATCACAGTAGTGTTTGACTTCAGATAGAACCCATGTTCTGTATGAAGTTGATTACAGATGTTCATGAGCGGCACTGAACACTTAGCATTAGGTGGACTGCATGCTAGCTTGCTACTTCAGTCAGAAATAAAAAAAAAAAACAAGAAAATAAATAATAAAAAAAAGAAACAAATATTCACAACGAGCACACTCTTTGAACATTGTATTCACACTTCAATACTATAAAAATATGTATCCGTTAATTACCTAATAATATTATATAATTTACAAAAGATACGTGTAAAGATATGTGTATGTTATATTTATTCTATTATATGTTAATACACTGAAATTTGTACATATGTATCGACCGTCACAATCAAGTAACGAAACAGTATTTAAGCCTTCCTCGTATAATTGACTATACGTAACTCAGTATAATTAAAAGTAAAAGGATCGGATCTCTTATCCAAACAACGAAAGGGGAAGCTAATATAATTTCATCAAAATTTACTCGATGCTTCGTCAGAGAGGAGTACGCTACGTTCAATCCTTTTAGCGAACTTGCGAAGAGAATTTTAATAACAATTCGCGAAAGGAAGATCTAGCAGACCGCCGCAAACAGCTTTTTCTAAGCTTATTTATTCTATTAAAAGTAGTCTTAGTCTGGGTCCTTTCCTGGAATAAAGACAAACCTATTTCTCTCTGTGAGTTCTTATGTTCTTATTAAAATTCTATTGTTGTATAAATCTAGGGCGCTGATTTTGTCCGTTATCATACTTCATACTAATATTATAAAGGCGAAAGTTTGTGAGTGTATATGTTTGTTACTTCTTCACGTCTAAACGGCTGAAGCGATTTTCATAAAATTTGGTAGGAAGTTTGTTGTAACTCTGGATTAACATATAGGCTACTTTTCATTGTGGGAAATATTTTATTCCCACGGGAATTTTAACGCAGGCTAAGCGCGGGGTTCAGCTGGTAACAATTTAAATTCATGCGTACTAGTTGTAATAGTAACAGGCGAAAATATATAAGTACCTCCATTTTCAGTTAAAAATACTTGGTGCCCTTTGTATGTAATTATACTATTTTTACATTATTTATTTTATTCATACATCCCGTGACCACCAAAAATAAAAGTATAATAATGATCACAGCCGAAAATCGAATTTTGGATTATTAGTCTTGCGAGAGTCTTGTAATCCTCAAACGTAATATATTTAGAATTTTTTAATTTGTTTATTCCATTATTATGGCCAGTCCGCAATTCGGAATATGAATACTTATCAATCATATTAAAATAATCTTATAGTTAGACCCTCAAAAATATCTATGCTATTTGAGCCTAGATAAATCTAGCCGATTCTTTTAGACCTAATATTTTCAAGACAGTAGAAAGAGTACAGTCCGAACGGGATTTTTATCCGATTGAAGTAGCAAACGAGCATGCAGTCCACCTGATGGTAAGTGGTCACTGTCACCCATCTATCTGTAAGCAACTTCAAATAGAACATGGGATCTATTTGAAGTCAATCAAAGATGCGTTGCTATTCCCTAGAACTAAGATGGTCGCCTCATAAAAAGGTGTACTGATAACCACAAGCTTCCACCGAAACGCAAGAAATGCTTCATGTTAGAAATATGTGGCGGAAGTCCTTACCCGGTCGAACTATACTGTTTCGACCACCTGTATCGGGATAGTACCAGCGCACCCCAACCCCTGTTCTATGTAAAGTTACTTACAGATGTTCATGATTGCCAGTGACTATTTCTCATAAGATGGACTGGACTCATTTGCTATGACAATGTAATAAAAAATTAAGCGTTGTTTGAAGAATATTTTGTATTTGTTCCAAACGATTTTATAATAACCAAATCAGGCATGCCAGTATTTCTCATGCGGAAATTATAATATCAAAGACGATGTTAGGTGAGTTTGCAGTTTTTCTATTTTCATTAGGTACTCGTATGTTTGTCAAAGAATAAGTTTTTACGAAGTTTTCTTCTTCTAGTTTCTTAAAGCGGTGCAAGAGAGGCGAAGCTTATACTTGAATCCTTTAAGAGAACTTATGCAACTAAAGAGTAAAATTTGACTAACCATTCACGGCACTAAAGCATATATTATCAATATATATATTCTTTAGTGCCGTAGCGTTAGCTATATTTATAGGTAACAATTTTATTATTTTTTCTTTGCCAATCAATGTTTTTAAACTAGTTACAAATCAATTTTTATTTTTCCTAACCCTTTTATTGAGTCTTAACGCACCAAAAAAATGTTAACCATTTTTTGGAAACATACATAACAAACGTAAATGTGAAGTAGACACGCAAAAATATACTCCTAAGTTGTATGGATAATAACCAAATGTTAATCTTTAAGGACTGAAGTATAGGACTGAAGTATAGATGCGACATGCTAACCATTTGGTTGCTCACTGTTATATGAGGCGATGATCTTAGTCCACTGGAGTAGCAAAGTATCTATTATTTACTTCAGATGGAACCATTGTTCTGTATGAAATCGGTTACAGATGTCCATGGGAGGCAGAGACCACTTACCATGAGGTGTACTGCATGTTTTATTGTTACTTTCATTTCATAGAACAAGTTAGTAGATCGAGTTTCAAGTAAAATTCTCTCCAGTTTATAAATTTGTTATTCAAAAGCGGAGCATTTGTCAAAGTATTTATACATATTTAAAAAAACGAAAGCACGTAACTCTTCCCTAGTTAATATTTAGATTAACTACCACCAAAATTACGAAATATTTTATAACGACAAAAATAATAATAAGCGACTCATAAATTTGCACAAATGTTCATAACGCGACATTAAATTCACTCCGAATGCATTTTTAGTGTAAACACTGCACTGCGAAAATATTTACATGAGAGGTGCCCATCTAGCGAAACAAAATATATCGGATATTAATCCTTTATAACTTTTTCAGTTCCATAAAAAAATTAATCTATTAAATTATGTATTTAGTATAGTTTCAATTTGCATTTAATTGGCATTGCTTTTAATTGGCAATAAGTCTGATCATAGTTTTAAGTACTAATGTATTACATTAGCTGTAAGTTTTCCTAAGAAATGAAAAAATATATAAAAACATTTGGTACATGTTTTTGATATAAACACAAAAACATAAAAATACAGTGTGATGGACTGAACATCGTAAATCTTACTTACAAAAAAATCTGAGTGTTTATGCTTTACTATAATAACATCGTTTTATTACTCTGTACAGATTGTATTGTGCATTGTATATGCTTGATTGCATTGTGCTTTGCTTAGAATTCCTGTCCATTTAGTAAATATCAATATACAACAAGCTTCAAATTGCAAATCGATAACGATCACATTACTTACGTCATTTTGTAATGACATAAGTGAACTCAACTTATGTCAATTATTATGGCTATCTAAATGATTTTCATTAGTGAATTAGGTGCTACCACCTAATAAAATAATATAAAAATACTTTTTAAAACGAGCTTTCATTTCAATGCACTGAAAAGGAAATAAATTTTGTAGTAGTCAAACTTATCATTTTGTTGCATCGTACATTTTTTTATTATATATAAGCTTGTCGCTTACATACTTACATATCTACCCACAAACATTGATATTTAAATAAAAGCATTTAATAATCAACCCCAGATAAAATAAGAGACTTACCTTAGGTCGCTCCCAGTTGACTACTTTTTCGAAAGTTTAAGTTGAATCGAACAAGTATAACTCCCTTCTCACACCTGAAACAAGAATATATCAACTTAACACTGGTATTATTTGGCATAGGTTGATGTTATGATGCTCCGAATTTTAGCCGCAGAGCCCTCATCTCCTTTTTAATAAAATTTAAATAACGACCAAGAATGCAAGCAGTTACTTATTCATTACTACTCTTGAACAACTTTAAATATCAATTAGAATTGGTTCCGCTTGACACCGACTACTGTTGCATTGAAACTCTCAACGACCAAATTGAATTAATTAATGTAAGTCGCTTATAAAGTAGATTGCATTAAGAAACATGTATATATATATATATGTGTTCAATATCTCATTAGCTCTCTCTTAATACATATAGGTCTACAATTTTCTTATTGGTGACACGAAACCTATGAACAGCATTAAGCTTTAATTGAAGGGAATTCCTTATAAAAACTAAACTCTTGGTTACTCTTGTACGTAAATATGGTTATTATTCGTGGCATGTTGATTCAACTCTTTACGAGGTTAGCTCTCACTATTATAGCAACTAAAGGTAATTGGCTTCTTAACTGCTGAAAAAATGGGCCACTGACTTTTGAAAAACTGTATTAGGTCATCATGGTTGAGTAAGCTCTTCTCATATTACGGGAATATATCATGTTCATTAGAACAGCTTTTTTAAAATACCTAATATGGGCTAAATATATGTAAAAAATATTTCCAGTATTCTATTTATGAATTTTTATGTTCTTTATATGACAAAATATTTTTATTTTTACTAATACGAAGATTTATTTCTTTGTGCATAAAAATATTCTTGTGTATAAAAATAAATTTATAATAATTTATTAGTTTTAAAATCTGAAGTCTAATCTCTTTTTGCGAAACGAAGTTCGCCGGGTCAGCTAGTAATAAATAAAGGAAAAAGCTCCTTTCCAAAAAAAAAAACAAAATTTTACATTCTCCTATTAAACTATAAATATTTTTGCTATGGATTAACTGAAACTTAAACTTACACTATACTAATAAATTAAAATCTGCCTAGACGGGAAGCGAACCTGAGAACCTCTGTCAATAGTCTGATAACTTGTACAATGACGAGCTTGTCGTCAATTCTCGGTGGTCAAATTATAGCAATTGCCCAGGCTTGTTCGCAACGAGGCTTCGTTAATTATTAAGGAGCGACATGTTTGTTCATGTTCAACTAAGTAACTCTGTCCATCGGTAGCTGTACACCTTATGTTAATATTGAATTGTGATTACCTAGTGGTATGTGAAGACCTCTTATACTATAGATCTTGATTTCATCTTATTTGGTAAAACCCTATGAGTTTCTCCTCTGGAGGCTCTACCGTTACATCTAACATCTAACTAGATGCTCGTTTATTAATTTAATGTTATAAAATAGTTATGCATTAATCAGAAAATATTAAAAAAAGTAGAAATCGAAATTAGTTATAATCAAACATTTTTAGCAATGGGGGACCTTCCTAGGTTCTTATATGAGTGATATTATTAATAAGGATACCAACTTCTGGTCTAAAAGGTAAAATGAGTCACCGATGAGTTTTACAAAAGTTCATTTTATATTATACCTATTGTGTTTATATTTCATTTTTGGCATTTAATATTTCTATCATGAACTAGACCCTACGACCATCGCTACACCACGCAAGTTGACAAAACAATTTTCACTTGTGTATACAAGAAACATCATATTTAAACATTCAATTATTAATTAACCTTTAACATTCAACATTTAATATTGAACATTGAGTACCTTCGATCTTACGTTAACTGATTGTTCCTTCTCCCCTTACACCTTTTACGGGTTGCTTAACACCTTGAGATCCTTATTAAACTCGTCAACAATAGGATTAAAAGGCACCCCTTCTAACATTGGAAACAACGGATCGGAAATTATATATATCTGTGTTATGTATTTAAATAGATGAGTAATTGTTATGAAAGTAAATAAGGTATCTATTTATTGATACACATCAACCCATTATTGTCCCACTGCTGGGCACGGGTCTTCTCTCAGAATGAGAGAGGCCAAGGACGAATTGGTGGACTTCACACACCTTTGAGAACTTTTTTTTTTTTTAAGAACTCTCGGGTGTGTAGGTTTCCTCACGACGTTTTCCTTCACCGAAAAGCAGTGATAATTAATTTATAATATGCACATAAATCAGTGGTGCGTGCCTGGGTTTGAACCTCGGACCTCCCGATCGAGAGGGCAAGTTTCAACCATTAGACTATCACTGCTTTTTTTTTATTGATATGTGAAGCAAAAACTTGCGAGCCGTTTATAACACACGAGTACTTGCCGCGAAGGAAAGAGCATGTAATTACTCACGATTATAGTTGATGTAGAGAAGGAGTACCAAATGCTAATATTTTTCTCAAATAATGCATAAAATATACATAATATCGATTAAAAACACATTACAAACACTACCTTGCATTTGACAAAAACACATATACATATGTTAAACTAAATAAAACATTCAACGTAAATTCAATGAAAACGCATAAACTTAAGGTTAAAAATGTCAAATGTCTTTGTCAAACAACCCGGTACTGTTTTAAATGCAGCTTAGTTAATTAAACGTCTTTTGCCTTTAATAATCGATATATTTAAAATAACTTGAAAATCGATACAATTTAATTGGATTTGAGATATATTCGTGCTACTTTGGACAGTATCAGTTTAGCTTTTGAGTTGAATTACGGTCAAATTTCTACCGTTACGGTGACTAGAAAGTTGTAATAAGTAAGGGATACTCAAGATAGGCTATTGTATGATATGGTTTTAACTCCTTTACTCCCGATAATTTTGCTCAGCATCCTGGTTCGTTTTTTATTGTATAATTGTTATGGTGGTATTGATATCAAATAAATATAAGTTTTAAATACATATATTTGTCAAAACATCTATTACCTGCATAATATAAAAAATAATATTAAACTTGCCGTAATTTGAAATCCATATTTTAATAATTATTAAAAATAAGCTTAACCCCGTCGCCCGCGATTAAAAAATCGAGGGAGTAAGATTTCTTCCCAAAGTAAAAAGTAGCCTATAATATTTTAATCCAGAGTGTCAGCAAACTCCCTACCAAATTTTATGAAAATCACTCCAGTCGTTTAGACGTGAAGAAGTTACAAACATACACACTCACAAATTTTCTCCTTTATGATATTAGTATTGAAAATAATCTCCTTCCTCCAGCCAAAACGAGGAAGGGGGGTTATTTCTCTAGAGGGTGTCATATTTGAAAATTATATAGTCTTCATAATACAACAACTGTGTCGTTAATAAATATAATATCATACTTATGTCGCATTTCAACAGGACGTTTGGGCTGTAGAGTGCCAAAAAAATGGACAAACATACAAAACATACATACGCTCAAAAACATTATCCTCCTTCTCAGATGAGTCAGGTAAAAAGTCGTAATAGAAGATCATAAGACGTATGTAAAATGCCTCAAGTAACAGCCTTACGAATATAACGTCAAAGGAGAAAAGAAAACAGTTGAAACGGGCTATCTGCGTAATTTTATTTCAGTGGGAATCATGAGATAAAGCTTCTTAGGTTTGGTAAAAGAAAAAGAGTAATATTTCTCACTAAAGTCATCTCCTTAAGATTTAAAACATTGAGAATGTTCCGGGAAAGAAATGAAATTTGTTAAAGGTTTTTCTTGGTATAAATTAAGATTATGCGACACATTTTGTGTTGACGTTTATGAAGTAAGACTTAAGAAAGTCCAAACTTGAAAAATTCTATATTTTTATTTGTACGACTTTTAAGATCACTGGCAATATTCACAAAGTTCCAAGATTCGAATCCAAGGTATAAAATTCTGTTATTTTAAAATTATTTTTATCAAGTTAGATTCATTTCTTATTGTCGTCAACCCATTATTGACTCACAACTGGGCACGGGTCTTCTCTCAGAATGAAAGAGTTTTGGGCCATAGACCACCGCACTGGCCAAGTGCTAATTGGTACATTTTTCATTACTTTATGTTCTTAACATCTAATATGGCCAACGTTGCATATATGTTCGTCTTACAGAATATCACTATCACTAGAATACAATATGGAATCCTCGATACGTCCATACTACCCACGTGTTTGTATTTCATTGTTACTTCAATTAAGAGCACAAAGCGTATTACCTATAAAATGTATACACTAAACTGTAATATTTTTGAAAACATGGTATGTATCCTATCCTAGATGGTAGAACCAGTGTAGTTCGCTCGGGGAAGTACCACCGCCATACCTAATTCTAGCGTGAAGCAGTTCTTGCGTTTCAATGGAAGGGTGTGGTTGCCACCACATTTTTATATCGACGCGACGATCTTAGTCCTCGGAAGTGGCGACGTATCTGTGATTGACTTCCGATAGCACCCCATGTTCTGTATGAATTTGCTTACAGATGTCCATGGGCGGCAATGACCATACCATTAGGTGGACTGCATGCTCGTTTGCTACTTCAATCTAATAAAATAAAATATATATATCTTATGAGAAAATGATATAACCATCGGCGGCTGGAAACAAAATTTGGCTGGATGTAAATTATGAGAAAAATGAGAGCAGGCTCCGGCAGTCACGTTTAACTTTTATCACCGGACCTGACCTGTAATAAATGTAATGAACCGGTATATTCTATTAAAATACTGCCAGGTCTAAATGTAAAGGGCTTTCAGTGCGTAGAATCCAAAATTGTATTATTTGTATCCTACAAAAAGTAATAGTTTTTTTATCTGATTGAAGTAGCAAACGAGCATGAAAACCACTTCATGGTAAGTGGCCACTGCCGCCCATGAACATCTGTAAACACCTTTATATAGAACATGCGTTCTATCTGAAGTCAATCACAGATGCGTTGCTATTCCCGAGGACTAAGATGGTCGCCTCATATAGAAGTGTGCCGGCAACCACACCCTTCCAACGAAACGCAAGAACTGTTTAACGCTAGAAATAGGTGTGGCGGTGGTACTTCACCTGTCGAACATCACTGGTTCTAAAACCTTCAATAGTTATACCACATTAAAAATGTATAGTGTATGTTTGTGTACACAAGATTCGAATGTGAATCACAGACATGAAATTTTGTAACATTTTTATTGCATTCAGTGTTTTTGTGTAATTTTCAGCCCGAAGTTTTTACCTCATAACAATATTATTGAGCGATGCAAGCTATGTTCTGGTTTGAAGGGCGTAATAGAGAATGTCGAAGATTTTAAAAGTTTTTATTAAACTAAAACCAAATTTATAAGTATCGATATTCTCAATTAGTCATATGAAATAGTGAATTGGTGTATAAGGGAGATACAGTTATTTAAGAATCGATTATCAACCTCAGTTAGGAATCTTGTTTGATGCTCCTGATCTCCTTTGCCTAAAGAGGACTGTGTGCTCGTTTGCTTCTTCTTTGTTATTAAAAAAGGTGCCATACAAAAAAACTTAGGCTTTAAATAAAAATATTAATAAATTTAAAGTAAATTTTAGTTTATCTAGGCAGATATAATTATATTAATTGGTTGAAGCTACGCGATAGAGATACGTAGTTGCTACTCGAAGATAGAGTTGCGATATGAGCTTTGATGAAAAACCCAATTAGCAATGTTAATTATACTCCGTCTATAAACTAAATTTGCAATTTTATGACCTATTTTAAATCAAGTTTAAAGTGAATCTGGAGGGAAATATCATTTCCTCTGCACTAACTAAGCATCTGTGAAAATACGAGTAAGGAAAGATTTTTAAGCTATTTTATACATTTTATCGGACGTTTTGAGCGCAGCGACCGAACCGAGAAGTTCCGTAATGCAAAAACCCTAACACCCCCCACTCCGCCATCGTGTATGTATATGGTACGACAGTACGAATCTCCCACGGATCGAGACCAGCTGCGGAGCTGCTCGGAAATCGGACGAATATGTAAGTAGCTGTTTGTAAGCAAGTATATATTATCAAAGAAAAATACTTAAATTAATATAAAAAAATACTGCATAAATACTTATAATTGCTTACGTTGATAAAAAATGCTATACAATAGCTTTACCGCGGCAGTCTCCGAGTGCCGCACGTTTTTTTCTCAATTACTTACGCAAATAATAATAGCATCACGTAATCCTACCGTATCATATTACGTAACAGTTAAATAGAAAATTATCCAGTATTTCCGGACGGGAATAAACTTTGGGGAATGTAAATTATGTGAAAAAGGAGAGCAGGCCTCGAGAGTCACGTCTAACTTTTATTAGTTCTAAGATCTGACCCGGGTGTGAGGTAGAATTCTTAAATTTGAATTTGTGAAGGTGAATCTTTAAAATGATATCTCAATGTATGTTTTAAATTTTGTTAAATATTTGGTCAGTTGAAGACGTTTCTGTGAAGGAAGTCCACATCCTTAAGAAGGCTTCCTTTACAAGCATTTAAATACGGAACGAATGGGTTTTTATTTTCTGACTAAAATAGCAAACGAGCATGTATAATGGTAAGTGGTGACTGCCGCCCATTGAAATCTATAATAAACTTCATTCAGAACATAGGACCAATCTGAAGTCAATCTCAGATGCGTTGCTACTCCGAAGGACTATGATGGTCGACGATGGTCCAACGAAATGCAAGAAATGCCTTACGCTAGAAACAGGTGTGGCGGTGGTACCTCACCGGTCGAACTACACTGGTGCTACCACCTCGAAATAGGGTTATAATTTTTTAAAATACTTTATATTATTCAGGTTAACCACGTTAACGAGTGTCTCCCGTGTTAATCCAGATCATAAACTATGTGTGCCTAGTTTCAATGATATCCGACTGGTAATTTTCACGTGAATAATAAACGAATATCATATTAAATGAATTTGATTTGATTTGAAAGAGTAACAAGAACACATACATCCTCACAGACTTTAACATTTTTGATAAATGTTATAGTTATAGGATAACGTGTATCGCACTATTATTCACAAAAAGAAATAACTCAAAGTTTACGTTTCGTGAGTTTATACCATCTCTCCTCAACCCATTACTGTCCCACTGCTGGGCACGGGTCACGCAGTCCACCACACTGGCCAATTGCGACTTTTGTGTTGGTGGACTTCACACACCTCCGAGATCTTTTTTTAGGAACTCTCGGGTGTAGGTTTCCTCGCGATGTTTACCTTCACTGAAAAGCAGTGATAATTAATTTCTAATACACACATAATTTAAGACAAATCAGTTTATAATACAAAAATTATATAGCGTGTTTTTATTTCTTTTTGGTCATTGTTTTGCATTGTTTTGATTTAGTTTTCTTATATGAATTCGTTTTAATTAGATTTTTTCATTATTTATACGTTTAACATATATTAACTCACATATCGATTAGTGGCATCAAATACATTACTGTGTCAGTCATAAAATTCTGTTTTTCCCATTACAAAAGAAACCCACAGAATACCACCTTAATCTGCTTGAACATGCAATTAATTAAGCTTAAAATGTACATGTAATATGGTGTATGCAAATGAATTCAATTATGTAATGTTACTGGCCGACAGTGGACTGTTTCAGGCGCTGGTAATTAACAGTTACTAGGTTCTGTTAATGAGATAGTAGGGCCAGGGGAGTTGATTAGATGACACCAGAGTCATGGTAGATATTGATGTGTAGTTAGTCAAATGTTTCGTTTTAAGTTAATAATTATGTTATTAAACTTTCTTGCTGCTGCTGCTTTTTCATCATTTAATTGTAATAAATTCAGTTTTATCCTTAAGACGTATGACGTTAGTTTCAATTTTCAAATTTCTGTTAATGAGATAGTAGGGTCAGGGGAGTTGATTAGGACGACGCTAGACTCATGGTAGGTATTGATGTTTTATTTAGAAAAATATGAGTTTTAATATAAACATTATGCTTTCCAACTTTTTAGTGCTGCCGCTATCTTTTAGTTTATGCAGTTGTTATAAATTGTATTTAATGTTTTAAATTTAAACGTTTTTTTATTTAAAGTAATAATAAAATTTTCGAGGATAATATAACTGAACATAAATCCTATGAGTGTTCTTGTTTATTGCTATTCCTCGTTTCTGTTTTCTTTTCTAAGATTTTTCCGATATACATATACTCGTATAGTGAACCGCTAAAACGACTACGTTACTAATTTATTTTAAAACCCATCCAACAAATCCAAAACAAGCGCTAGTAGTCAAAATCAGTATTTATATTTTATTTCAATTACATTATTTATAAGGTTAACATTAACTCATTTAATTTTTTACTGTTTTTACTTAGTTTTTCATATTAATTCGCATCAACCCATTATTGGCCAAACTGCTGGGCACGAGTCTTCTCCCAGAATGAGAGAGTTTAGGCCATAGTCCACCGCGCTGGCCAAGTGCGAATTGGTGGACCTGTCATATTAATTACTGTTGGTAAATTTAGCTTTAAATATGTAGTCAATTTAATTTTAATTAATGATTTTTTTTATTAATATTCTCTTCTTGTATAGTTTTGTCTTTATACAAACATACATATAAGTTCTACTATGATTTTACGTAATCAGTACCTACTCACTAATATTTATCAACTAAAATGACTAAGTAACTACTTAATTTAAACTCCAATATTAGTCCCAACCCTGTTTCGATCACAAGCAGTCGAAAACAGAAATTTCTTAATTCAGTTTGTTAGTTTCCGATAGTCGTTAGTTACTGAAATCCACAACTCAATTAAACTTTAAAGGCTCTTGACACAGCACTTTAATGAAAACAGTCCTTGGGCGCCTGTTTCTGATTTACTCGAAATTAGTTTCTAAGTCGAAGCACCAGCACTCAAATTCGGATAGGGTTTGGCAACGAGTCGATCAAAATCGTGAATTATTAAAGACCTCTTAATTTGTTTGGCAATGTCAATGTTTTCCCGTGATATAATGGCTGGCGTAATCGATTTAATAAACTAAATATCCATAAATTTTATTTTATAGAAATGGTTAACTCAAATTCAATTTATTTTAAAGAGACTTTACTGGCAAGTATATAAATATAGCACAATATTTATGGATCAAAAATTTGTATCGTGAACATAAATTTTTGTATTTCGTTCCTCAATTTTATTTATTTAAGCCTCTTAAATGTGCACTTTTATTTTATAATAAGTATTAAAACATTAATACATCCTACATTATAATTTTTATATGTTGAATGGTTAAGTTTAACCAAATCCCCTTTTCATTTGAACCAATAAATAAAACAGAATAAACAATTATCTAATAATCTTTACTGATAGCTATTCATATGAAGATATGAATAGCTATCAGTAAAGGACGCATAGTAAACAAAAAGAAAACTATTAATAAAGAAAACACGTATACTATTACATTGATGTACCTCGACCTCAACAGGAACCCATAAATATTAAAACCCATATCAAAAAGACAAAAAGGTTTCATATCAACATTCTTACCTCATTACAACCCTAATTAGAATGTTAATATGATCAACACAACTACAAGCCCCATAAGGATGTACTAAGTACCAGGATCCTATAAATAATAACACCCTCGTCAAAGGGCTTATAACAGACCCGTTGACAGCGAATAGACTACACGGTAAATACGCTCTTTGTACGGGGTTAGTAATGAAATGCGAATAATTTGGAAGAGGAATTATAGACCAATGTATCTTTGACGACACTCGTTGGATTATATGAAGCAACATAGTATTGAACCACTGTGTTAAGTATAAAAAATATTATTTTATTATATAACTACCATTTCACTCACGTTTCTTTGGCTTATGTAACCTGTAAATAATATTTATTTTTATGCAAACGATATCGTGATGCCTCGACCAAAGAAAAGATTCTTCGATAAAACCAAGAACAACAGATCTTACTAAGAACTAACATCTGGTACTACTGGTTAATTCTCACAAACACTAATATGATACAGATGAAATACTGCGAATTGAGAAGATTCTCTTTCAAATTGTAACACAGAAACGAAATAACATGTGAATGAATTAGTATCTATTAAGTTTTAATTATCAAAACATTTAAATTAAAACCAATCTAATTATAACATTCAAAACCATAAAATTAAATCATTTAAATAAAAAAAATACTTATTGGATAGCAATTTATTGATGTATTATTTAAACCAACTAAAACATGTTACAAAAGTCAAATTGTTCTGTGCAGATAAATAATAATGATTATTATAGAAAGTTTATAGTTATACATATTTTTTGCTTTTCGTGTAAAAACGTCTCATTGAAAATAGACGCATAAGTCCTAACATCAAGAAAAAGGGTGAAAATCATCTTAGTTACTTTCCATTACAAACATAATATCCTTACGTTGTTTGTGATTACCGCACTAATACAATACGTCGATTACTGTGTGCATTTATGTTAAATATTAACCATAGTATTTTTTTAAAAACACGTTTTCAAAATTAACGTTGACTATTTTTGGCAGTGTACATTTACTTTTATTTGGAGTTAGAAGTAACATTTGGAGTTACTCCAAATTCTCTTTTAGCGGTTCGCAGTGTATGCGTGGCGTCGTTACGATTTAGAGATAATAGTTATGGCTTACTCAGCTTTAAATGGTGTATTTAACTAACGGTTTAATGCAAAAGAGTCTTAACTTTGATAAACACTAAAAATCTACTTGGTTAATTTCTATTTTCGGATAACAAATAAAACTGATTTCGTGATTCCGAACAAATAAACCTTTTTCAGATTTTTTTAAATATATAGCTATTTATCTATGGTTTCTGGTACAGTTAGCTTGGTGGGACAGTTTCAATACGGTTAAATTTACAAATAGCACTTATATGGAAGAAAGAAGATCCCTTAGTAAAATCCAAATACAATTAGAGGTGGTAGAACCAGTGTAAGACCGAGAAAGTACCACCGCCACACCTATTACCGTGAAGCAGTTCTTGCGTTTCGATGGAAGGGTGTGGTTGCCGGCACACTTTTACATGAGGCGATTATCATAGTCCTCGGGAGTAGCAACGCATCTATGATTGACTTCAGATAGAACCGACGTTCTATTTGAAGTTGCTTACATATGTCCACGGGCGGCAGTGACCACTTACCATCAGGTGGACCGCATGCTCGTTTGCTACTTCGATCAGATACAAAAAAAAAACATTTTTTTTGTGTCATGCTTATAAATAATAATCATTGAAGGCATCGAACGAGGCATTCTTAATAATGCGCCATTAAATTACCGAATCAGAAAAAAGGGACTAATGGGGCAAGCTATTTTTAATAGTTCTCTTAAAATATTTCACAAAAGACATCATTCTACCTACATTCTACTTGAATATGTTTATTAAATACTAGCTTAGACTAACTTACTAAAAGTTTTAAAAGACTAAATCACAACTCTCATGTGATTTTGTGCACAAAATTACACGGAAAACATGAGACGTACGGAAAACAGAGTAGAGTGAATTTCAAATAAAATTTATTGGAAGGATCACTAATCATTCGATGTCAATAGAAGACAGTTCATTGTTCAGCGTCGGTACCACCCAACGGTATAGTAGTAAATCAATCAAATGCGCGTTGGACATTGTAATCTTTAGACTTAAAGCAGAAGAAATGGGCGACTGAGGCAAGCTTAATAAATAATTTTCAATAACAATCAAAGCTAGCAGTATTGTTCGCTGAATAACGTTACTGGTTTAATGACAAATCGTACTGATTATAAATCATATAGATGAAACGTTGCAAATTCTCAAAATAAAGCTTTTGTACACCTATTACTGATTTCTAGTTTTTAATAAAAAAAGAACTCCATTAGTGCATGTAGCCATGTTCCCAATCTTCTCCAGTTGTGAGGAGAGACCTCTACTAAGTAGTAGGAGAGAAGAAAAAATATAAAAATTCCATGCGCGTTTTTGGTTTGTAAGGATATATTTCGACTCCGCATTAAATGTTATCGTTAAACGGAAGATAATTTTAGGAGAGTATTCTTTAGACAGTATGTAAGCCAACTCTTTCAAGACAGCCCGTATGCTTTGCTTTTTAATTCCTTTATATCTCCAGCAATCCTCAGTGAAGCTACATGTTAAAGTATGCTCAAGGATTCTTTCAGTTGTAAAGAATAAGAGAGACTTCTTCCCGTAAGTCATCAAGAGATGGCGTGGCTATCGAACAGATCTATGCTATCTATCGGAGTACGGCCGCTCTCCAGGCATGATCACCCAGCCTGGCGAGAGATCTCCCTTAGCCAAACTTAATAGAAATGTACAACCGTATTTTAGTCTACAAAAATATAAATAGCAAAACGATACTTACTTTTGACTAATCATCATAAATATACTACAGCTAGAACTATAAAATTTTCATTATAAGTTTATTTTTTGATTTAGACGCCCACAAAAACTGTTTTTAAATGAAAATTAATTAGATATGCGTTAAATATTTGTACAGTGGTCTACGAGTACGAAGTCGTAGACGGCAGTTAATATTATTTAATTAAAAATAACTTTTAAAAGTAAATTTGTAACTTTTGCAAGTTTAATCAAATGTTTCTACCCGCTCCTATCTCTAAACTTAAGCCAGCTTCTAACGTCTACCGTCAGTAATCCCGTCATGGTGCGACAACCATCGAAGGGATTACGCGCATAGCGATGCGATGGAATTAGGAAGTAAATAAGGGTTACTAAACTATTATAGTGTTTGACATGCTAATCTGATATATTCGTGAATAATTATGTAGATATAAGTTTCACTAGATTCTCTGGACTCACTATGCGGCACTCTGAGATATTATATATTGTATATAAATAGAATTACTTCTGGCAACTCGTTTAACAAAAAACACGCTTTTTACACTAACAGCCCCACACTAGAACTTTCTCCTGTGTCGTGGTGTCATGGACACACACAAGACGAATACACAAACACCCATACCCAGAACATGTATCTCAACTCATCATTCAGATACCTGTCTGTCCGGAAATCGAACACGAAACCCATTGCGCGTCAGACCGGAATAGTAACCGCTCCGCCACGCGGGATTTTTTATAACAAAAATATGTTATATACAGATAATTATTCAACGACTGGGTAAAAATAATTGTTAATGGCATAAATATTATGTAACATTACAAGTATTTAGAAGAAGAAAAACTCAATTTAAGTACCTCAATTTAGGTTTTTTATTACTAAAAATAAAACTGAAATTTGGTTGGGCTTCCATATTAGTTCCATGTTCTGGGATGAATAGACATTGAAATGCAATTTCATTAGGTTAAAGCACCCTGTAGTTCCGGGACCAGAATAGGGCTACGGCATCCCCTGCCTGTCGTAAGAGGCGACTAAAAGGGGCTTCCGGGGTTACGAGCGGCTAGAGTGGGAGCTCGAACCGTTCAGTCAGGTGATCCCGGGAAGGACGGCGGTACGTGTGGTCGCATACCGTCGTAAAGACTAGACGGAGCGGTGGGCCCAGCCGCCCATCTGGGAGGAGCCTGATGGGGCAACGCGCTCAGAGGATTCCGGTTGTAGTCGTTTCGAGATCCCGGAGTCCTCCTTTTTAGTAGCGCCGAGAACGGCCACCGGGGGGGTTTTAGTGCGGTGAAAATCCCACATAACCCTGCGCCGCTCCCACGGCGTCGGGTACCTTTTGAAGGTTTCCCCCTCGACAAAAAAAAAAAAAAGGTTAATCTTACAATACAAAGAATAAAATGTAGTAGTAGTCATTGAATGCAATAATATTACCGGTAAATCTATGTTAGGAAGGTTTAAGTAGCCTCATATCAATTTTCCTTAAGCCTTAAGAAACGGACATGATATTACCCGCTGCAAAAGCTCTGAAAGTGCCTTACAAATCCCGTCTGCCCAGTATTGGATTATACGAGTCAGATTGAATGAAACTGACCGTAGAGTGAGATAGATGTAGCTAGGAGAGCAGGATGGGATCCATAGCGTATTACGAAAGCTTTCCACGGTCCATGATGTAACGGATTGACACGAATCGAGCTATAACAACGCACCGGGAAGACAATCTTTTGCGATAGTGACCCGAGTGGCGGAGCGGTTACCATACCGGTTTAACGCGGGTCACGGGTTCAATTCCCGGCCAGACAGGTATCTGAATGATGTTTAGTTTAGATTCATGTTCTGGGTCTGCGTGTTTGTGTATTCGTCTTGTGTGTGTCCATGGTACCCAAGACACATGAGAAAATCCTAGCGTAGGGAAGCATCGGTAGGACTGCACGTAGCTTCAAAGGTACTTTGCGACATCTTCCGATGCGTTTTGATTTAACATGCGGGCATGTGGATCTTGAGATTCGAAACCATTTTATGCAGCCTGTGTGTGCTTGTGGTCCTCCTGCTTCATGTTAAGTCCGCAAAATCACGGATCGTGAGAAGCCAATATTAAACCATACAGCGTAAAATTCCGTGACATCGTAAACACATGTCTAAAACAAGCAAGATGTAACTTCTCAATTTATTGGTATAGTAAATTAAATTAAAACACTTGAAGATAGAGTAGATTTTCCACTGTGGAGAGAAACAACAGTCTTTGAAAAGGCTTAATAATTTTGAAGGCGTGCCTAGTTGGCCGTCCAAGGGATTTCGAGATTTGTCGGTGATTTTTTATTGCTATTGCGGAATTATTATCGCTGCAGGGTGCTAGACAAATAGTTTTTTTATAGCCTCCGTTTGGATTAGGCTTTCGTCGTTGCTGGTTTATTTTGTAAGGACAATCTTGTCGTTGTTCAGTTATTTTTTTTCAATAGCTGTTATACGTTTGTATTGAATTATGCTATGTGTTTAAGGAAAAACAATAAAGAGTGAACACTTTTAACTTTTGGATTTTATGAGTACTCTTACAACAAATATACGCCATGTTTTGTTCGCTTAAATATCAAAAACCCATACAATGAAGAAAACAAAAACACGCAAGCATAAATCAGAATTTTAAATTTTTCGTTTAGATATCCGCCCGGTCAGAAATTTTATCCGGAACCCGGTTTTCGATAATATTTCAAATAATTTTCTTAAAAATGTTATAAGGCTTACACATTAGAATTTTCAAATACTACAATAGTGTTGATCTCGTGCGGAGCATTGGTATTATTAGAGACATTCCAATTCTTTACTAAGAATATTGTGTAATTAGCATCTCTGAGCACGTTAATTAACGTGCAAGATGTGTAATGACTTTCCTCCCGAGGTGTTCGCGAAGCGCTTTGACATGGGGCTCTTCAAGAAAGATGCAAAAAGAGCTGTCCATCAAATGCAGTGATGCAACCGAGAAACCTCTAGTACTGCAAATGTCTATAGGCGACGGTGACTACTTTCCATCAGGCGGCCATCTTAATCGTTAGGCAAACTACAAAAAAATAAAATATAACTACAAAAATTACAGTAATTCGTTTTTATGTTACGAACGTAAAATTATGAGAACAGAAGTCACTAATAAAGCTACGGAACTTTCTAACGAGGGTGTTATAATTTCCATGTGTATTTTCTATCATAACAATGAATTGGCATCACTTTCACCGGATTTGAATTGTGTATTTTGCGTACTGAAGTTTACAATTTCTAAAAGTTTTGTTACAATGTTTTCAAGCAAAAGTTCTCAAATAAATTCAATGTGGGTTCATCACTTGTCTCATAACGGTTGTATAAACATGAGACGATAAATATGATTGCTTATAATAAGAAACAGCATAACTGCTTATAAAATGTAAAAAATATGCTCTTAAAACATAAATTACTTTTTTAAATATACTATTATCAAAATTCGCGTTTACTAAAAGATTCTTTTATCGCTTTCCGATTAATCGTTTTTGGTAACAATTTTTTACGAACATGAATCCAATCACATGTAACAATCTACTAGTACGCAGTGAGTTAGGGGTTTGATCAAAGGCCCTTAAATCTTCTTCTTTTTTCTTCTTTATAAAAATGAGTTTGTCTGTACGTCTTCTATAGAATCGTTTTGGTGTTTATTTTTCAACGCGCGCAGGGTATAGCTAGTATTATAAATTCATTTATATTCACGGTACCCATGGCACAATCTATTGTAGAGTTAAGAGTGTAGAAAATGTTATCATTGTTATTATTAAAATAATAAAAGAATAGAAATATGTATAGCAACAAAACGTGTCATATCTAATCGCTAACCGTCAATCGGCGACAGTGGAACTAGCACCTTAATTTAGAGATGAGCATTACATCAAAGTGGTACTGAATAAATCATACGTTCATATTCATTGTAAAGCAAACTTGTAACAAATAGAAAAGTTTGCTCGCACCAAACTTTCCAGAAATAATTGGAGAACGGAAGCAGTCCTAACTCACAGGAGGAAATGAGAAGCAAAGTTCGGCCATGTTTCACTGTGATTAATTTTCGTTCAAAATGACATTTTAATAATAACTAGATAAATAAGCAGTTAAGCTTTTTCTTTAGTTCCGGGAATTCCGGTAGAATAGGGTATACCCTGCCTGTCGTAAGAGGCGACTAAAAGGGGCTTCCGGGGCTGCGGGCGGCTAGGGTGTGAGCTCGAACCGTTCGGTCAGGCGATCCCGGGAAGTACGGCGATATGTGTGGTCGCATACGGTCGTAAAGGCTAGACGGAGCTCTGAGCCTAGCCACCCATCTGGGAGGAGCCCGATGGGGCAACGCGCTCAGAGGATTCTGGTTGCTTTCCTTTGGAGATCCCGGAGTCCTTTTTGTAGCGCCTAGGACGGCCACCGAGGGATTTTAGTGCGGTAAAAATCCCACATCACCTTGCGTCGCCCCCACAGCGTCGGGAACATTTTGAAGGTTTTCCCCTCGAGAACAAAAAAGAAACAATCACTACATAGTATAAAACAAAGTTGCATTCCACTGTCTGTCCCCATGTATGCTTAAATCTTTAAAACTACGTTACGGATTTTCATGCAGTTTTTTTTTAATCGATAGAGTGATTCAAATGGAAAGTTTTTATGTATAATAAATGCATAACATAATAATTTAAGATATTTGAGTTTTAAGTGGGTCAACTAGTTTTTATTAAGATCGAAGTAGCAAACGAAAATTGCTCTATCAGTGATTCTATCTGCCAATTGCAGATATATTTCCACTCTTGATAACTAAGTCCTCATTTGAAAGAGAATCCACAAACACACCCTTCCTCCGAAATGCAAGAACTGTTTTAAACCAGAAATAGGTTTGACGGTTTTTACGCAACCACCAATATGGTACCACCTATGTTGGTGATTGCATACTTGTATTTCTAGATCTTTAGTGGTTTCACTATGTCAGTTGCAATATGATTGTATATCTATGTGTCCGGTTTTGATCATGCATGGTCACATGTCACACGAAGCTATGTCAAGGGTGATAGAGCATTGACCAATTTTATTGCCATAGCAGTAGTGTTCCCCTTATTTCTATCTATTATACGGCATCAGTGTTAAGTTTCTGTGATCTAAGGTAAATTGAAGTTCGAAGAATGGAGAAGCAGAGAAACTTTAATCGAGATTGTAGTTTGTCAACAGCAGTAAAGCGCCAGTATCCTATCTCAGGAAGACATTTAACCCTAATTGAAAACTTTAACACATCTAAGATCCCGACGACCCGCGTGGCGCAGCGGTTACCATACCGGTCTGACGCGCAATGGGTCCCAGGTTCGATTCCCGGCCAAACAGGTATCTGAATGATGAGTTTAGATTCCTGTTCTGGGTCTGGGTGTCTGTGTGTTCGTCTTGTGTGTATCCATGGTACCCATGACACAGGAGAAAATCCTACTGTGGGGCTATGAGTGTAGAAAGCGTGTAAAGCGTGTAAGATCAACTTCCATCGTATTTACATCATGCTTGTATTGACCTGGACATTTCTAATGCTACTTCAATTACATATAAACTACACAATAGCAGGTCATTTATCACCAGAGGGATTCTATACCTCATTTTTCAATACAGTTCCCGTGTCATATGTCGGATTTCGTTTAGCTTGCTGGTTGTATTGTAGATGTCACTGTTATTCAAAACTTAACTCTATTATGGTGGCCGAAAATTGTTTCTAGATTGCAGGAGATTTTACGGAGTGAGACAGTTGTACCTATGTGGGTACATTCGGTTATTAGCAGCAATTTCGAAGGGTGAATATATCTGGCTTAATTTGCTTACGGTTCCAGAAATATGTACATACATTATGGACATCGTGCAGGGGATATGATGGATTCGTAGCGTACAAAACGTTTAGGGCATTTGTGCTGAAAAATATAAGATGAAAACTGAATTGAAGAATAAAATGTATGCGGAAGGACTTTTTAATGTTTAACTGACGATGTCAAGTCTACTTGAAATGTACTTTTATTAAATTTAAGTATTACTATACCTGATGGTATGATATAAAAGTATGATAAAATAGGAAGGAAGGTCCTCGAGTGGCGACAACGTTTAGGCAAAAGGAGTTGGAGTGGCGTCGTTTAGGGGAGGCCTATGTCCAGCAGTGGACCACAAAGGGCTGATGGATAGATGGATGGATGATAAAATAAACATACGTACTGTTAAACACCACTGACTCCATTAGTTATAAACATCAATAAGAATATATAGAAACATAATGGTTTTTACAATAAGGTGTTATTTATAATCGATAGGAATATAAATAACACAAATAAATAGAAACCACAATATAAATAAATACAAATGTAATTAATCCATAAATATTACAAATGCACATATATAATTATGTCGGCGCGTCACCGCGTATTTATGAAAAACACGTCGCCGATAATAATTATTTTAGTTAGTTTAAAAATCGAAAATTGTTTGTTTATTGAATTAGCAACATTTAATGATTTTTAGAATTGTAATTTAGTTTACCCTCCATAAATTTGGTATTGTCACCCCACCAAACATTGTTATAAAAAGGCGAGCGAACGCCGGTAGGAAAGATTCTTGTTTAACCGTCGAAGCGATCGGACCTCCTAAACTGTGAATAAATCGAAGAAGTTTACTCCTGTGTTTTACTTGAAGTCTTCAAGAATGGACAGTAATGAAGACCTCGACCATCCTGATGTCACGCATCACGCTTCCACTTCGTTATATATAATTTTTATACTGCTATCGAGACTATCTAAAAACAGTTGTTGAACCGACTTTGTGACCTGCGATGTTTAGTATAAAAAAATCGTAATGTGGATCATATTAACAATTTACAAGTGTTAGACGTTACTCTGTCCGAATGTATTCTGAAATTGTATAAGTGTGAAATCGTGAAAATATGCGTGTAAATGTGTATAATGTGTCGTTTACTTTGTCCATCTAATCCTATTTCTGGAACAATTGGAACAATACATATCTATAGCGTCACGACTTAGTCTTCCAGGCATCAGTGGTCAACCTCAGATGGGACTAAAATTGTAAAAAAAGACTTGAATCGCAACCATGGTTAGTTGTCTAAACTTGTCTATGACCGACATGGCTAGTAAATATCAGAGGAACATCGTGCTCATTTATTAAGAATATATTTATAGAAAACGTAGTCAATACTGCCCACACATATGTAAACTAAATAAATCAGAATTTTAACATTATGTTATTGATAAAAAAACAAGTGCTGCTGCGCACAAGGTAAAACTAAGTATTCTAATTGCTTGCAACTAACCAATAAAATCCCATTCAGGTTTTATTTCCTGGTAACTATTAAAAGCTATATGTGCGCATGGAAAGAGTCATGAACATTCAGACTGCGTGGCAAAAAGTGTATGTTTATTGTTATGTATCTTAACGTATTTTTTATCCGCAGTATTAAAACAGCAAAGGAGTATGCAGTTATATCAATCAATAATTATTATTATATTAATACGTGAAGCGAAAACTTGTGACGCATTTTTAAGTAATATGCCGCGGCCGGATTAGTATGAAATTGCACGGTTATAGTGGACGTAGAGAAGGAGTGCAGAATGTTAATATTTTTTTCATATAATGCATGTATCATACATAAAATCAACTAAAACACATTACACACACTACCGTGCATTTGTCACAAACACGTAAATAATAAACGAAATAGAACGTTCAATGTCTTACTATGAAAACACGTAAGGTCAGAAATGTCAGTGACTTTGTCAAAATACCCGATATTGTTTTTAAATGCAGCTTAGCTAATAAACGTCTTTTTATTAAAAAAAAAGGGTGCGTTCAAAATCACTTGAAAACTATTACATTTTATTTGAATTTGAGAAATATTCGTACTACTTTGGACAATAGGAAGTTAAATTTTTTAATTTAAGTTACGGTCGAATTTCGACCGATGCGACGGGTGACTACTTTTATCTATCACTTCATTTTAGTTTTCTTCCATGAAAAGGGCTTCATGTAATAATTAAATTCAGAGTTAAAATCAACACTGATTAAAAGTTTTCCGTTTCGCTTTTTATTAAAGTCCCCTAATCACCTGTCAAAGTCGTTTTGAGGATGATTTTTCTTTGAAATTAAAGCAAAATCCAATTTAAAAGTTACTTTAATGACTCTTGAATATAATGAAAGTCGATGAAATGAAAACGTGGATTTATTAAAGGAGTAAAGTCAACGAGATAATTAAACTGAATACAAGTTCACTTTTCAATTAATTAGACCATAAACAAAATATATATTACAATTATATAAATGTTAATGAAACTAATTTTAATTATGTTTATGTACAATATATGAAATATATACTATGTAAACTTACAGTAAATAATATTTACGATACAAATACAATCTGGTGTAAAATATCACTTATTTTATTGTCTGATCCAAAAGCCACGAAACATTAAGTTCAACAACCTATTTTAATTCATTACAAAATAATTTCGTTCAAAGTGATAATACTTCGTTTAAAGTTGCCTATATTATTGCCTATATTATTCTTGCTAGATTTGAGACCTAATAAATCCACCGCCATAATGATTTCTAGTTACCAAGAGGTACAACCAGTGTAGTTCACCCCGGGACGTACCACCGCTACAGTTATTTCTAGCCTGAAGCAGTTCTTGCGTTTCGGTGGAAGGGAGTGGTTGCTGGCACACTTTCTTATGAGGTTACTATCTCAGTCCTCGGTAGCAGTAACGCATCTCTGATTGACTTCAGATAGAACCTATGATTTATATGAAGTTGCTTATATGTCCATAAGCGGCAGTGACCACATATTATCAAATGGACTATATGTTCATCTGTGTATTCATAACGTATATAACTATTAAGTATCTATGGTGTTATTAAGCTATTTTCTATGCAACTTAGCTATGCCGTTAGCTAACGGCATTATAAATGATCGAACAATAGAGTCATAATCAAATACGCACATCGGCTCATTAAATCCCGAACATATCTCATGAATATTTGGCACAAGTGGCGTCACTATGACTAAATATCCTCGCAGAGTATCAGTCTTCATTGCTGAATATTTATGCCTTCAAATGGTACTTACAACGCGTCAGTTACATAATTTTTGACTGTTTCAAAAGCATTATTCCGGTCACAATAGGTAGTATATTATACACCATGTTAAAATAATCTAAGAATACACTTTAATGTTTAATTTTTCTAAAAAGCAAACTAGAAATATCGGTCTTTAGACAACAATTTAATATTAACTCTAAAATAAAATTAAAACATATAAGAACGATATTATCCAAAAACGACACAGAGCGGCATATGTACATGCTTTAGAGTTTAAGACGTGATTTTATTGTTTTCGTATATTCTCCAAATAGCTCAAACACTATTTATTTTGGTATGGATACGACGTCATTTAGATGCGAAAATATAATATTTATTACCATTAGGATAACACGAGTCAAAAATGATGGCTGCTAGCGTTGCCGCACTAAAATTTAAATAGATGCAAAGAATTCTCCTTTATCGTATTGCAATCTTTTAAAAGCGCATTTAAATAATAATCTTGGTATCTATATTAATTAGTAGGAAATAATACTACTTCACTACATAGTATAAAACAAAGTCGCTTCGCGCTCTCTTTCCCTATGTATGCTTAGCCTTACATCTTTAAAACTATGCTACGGATTTTAATGCAGTTTTATTAACAGATAGAGTGATTCAAAAGGAAGGTTTTTACATATAATACATGGATAATATAGTGGCAGAACACTGATTTTTTTAGATTTTTGACTTGTAGTCGGAACGAAGTTCGTCGGGTCAACTAGTATTAGATAAAAAAAAAGTTTCACGTAATTTAAATTCAAAAGGCAAATTCCACTGCTATAATTTTGATTTTTTGGTACATTTATTAAATGAAAGTTGGAATTAAACTTTCAAAGTATGATTTTAGACTAATGTCATCGCAGAATTCGTACATTTTAACACGTGATAGGTCACTTTCACTAGTGCTTGGAAACAGTTTCATTCCGCCACCGCAGTAATGAATAAATAAATAATTTCATGACGATGAACCTTTTTATTTTGTTTTAACTGACTGAAGTAGCAAACGAGCGTGCAATCCACCTGATGGCAAGTGGTCGCTGCCGCACATGGACACCTGTAATCAACTACATATAGAACATGGGTTCCATCTGAAGTCAACAGATGCGTTGCCACTCCCGAGGACTATGATGGTCGCCTCATGTGAACGTGTGCCGGCAACCACACCCTTCTATCGAAACGCTAGAAATGCTTCACGCTAGAAATAGGTGTGGGGGTGGTAGGTACTTCCCCGGTCGAACTACACTGGCTCTACCTTGAGGACCTGTTTTGTATTAAAATTTTGAATGTAATAAATTAATAATAAATTTAATTTAATTTAATTTTAATTCTATTCCAGAAAAAATGTTTCTTTTCTTTTCTTTATTACTATTGTTATTATCATTTGACTTACTTGTTACTCGCTCCTTTTTGCAAGAAGTCTTCGCCTATAAATGTTTTCCGTATTGTATAATTGTGTTATTTTTATATTATAATTGGTGTAAACTATGTAGGTGATCAAAATAAATAAATAAATAAATCATGTTTATAAATTCGAGACGTATCAAGTAAGATCTCTGTACGACTACATATTCACATCCTGGCATCGCTGTTTTGGCAGTTAACGCCGAGTCATTGGCGATTTGGCACACTTCACTAGCGCGCCATTAGGCACTGCTGATACGAGAACGCCCTTTGCAGCGCCAATTTGAGAAACGCTGTTTTGTGTTTTTAGTAAAAATTTGCTAGCTTTTTTCAGTTGGCGTAACTCGTGTGCGGTTCGAGACCATACAATATTTGACCGAAGTTTATAATATAGTTTGATGTACAAAGTCGACGGTTAAAGGTTTCTTACTTAGGGCATGCAGTCCACTTGATGACAAGATCACTGCTGCGCATAGATATCTGTAAGCATTTTTGTATAGAATATAATCCTTATTTTATACGGAACTGCTTGCATATACCCATCTATGCTAGTCACCCGTCATAAAGGTCGAAAATCTACCGTAATGCAACTCAGAAACTAAACTTGATAATGTCATTTTTAGTTTGCTAGTTTGCGCTCACTTTACGCAGTTTGCAGCGTTGCAGCGTACAGTGAGCGCAAACTAGGAAACTTTGGACACTCCATCTATCTATTCTATCTTCTATCTATACTATAATAAATCTGTAAAAGGTCGCTGTCTGTACATGGAATAAATTTAGGTGAAAACCATTTCTAGAGGTCTATAATACGATATAGAACCCAAAATAATGGTTTTTAGAAATCTTTTCTGTTTGTCTGTTTGTCTGTTTGTCTGTTTGTCTGTTTGTCTGTGTGTTTGAAAACGCTAATCTCAGAAACGGCTTATCCAATTTGAATATAATTTTCACCAGTGTGTTGTGGGAAACTTCACTTAACATTTAGTGTTTATTTTATGTAAATCGGTTTATAAATAAAAAAAATATGTCAATTTAAAATTAAGCAGTATTTATTCTGTGTTCGATAAGTGTTAATAAGATAAGTAACTGCATAGTCGAATTGGTTGAAACTAAACATGTTATGGTCTGTAAAATGTATTCCTTTCTTACGTATTTTTTATTGGTTATGTGTGTACCTATGTTATTTGATACTATACAAATCTATATCTATATATACTTATATAAAAACGAAAGAATGCTCTCTCACTCATCTATTGAATAAACATCGTAGAGCCTAAACTGCTAAAGATACGAATATGATTTTTACTGGGTTCCTTTTATGACGTAGACGTCAGTTAAGAATTAATTTTCTGATCCCCCCCCCCCCCAATTTAACCCAAATAGGAGATGTAAGTAAAATTTAGTATTTATGTTTAGTTAAAATGTAGTTTTTATGTTAAAACATAGTTTTAAACCGACTTCCAAAAAAGAGGAGGTTATCAATTCGTCTGTATTTTTTTTATTTATTTTTTTTATTTTATATTTGTTACTCGATTTCTCCGCACTGGGTGAACGGATTTGGATGATTTTTTTTTCATTTAAAAGGTAGTGCGTGTCATGGGGTCCCATTTATTTTTAGTTCACTTATGACAGTTGCATCCATAAGAAAAGCGCATAAGTCTGATATTTGCATTAACGATGTGCGCGATAAATAGATGAATAACTCAATTTCCCGCCAACCGATTTTGATGATTTTTCTTTTATTTGAAAGAATGTACTTCAAGGGTACTCTGATGAGTTTTATACGGTTCTGATCATAGGATCCATTTCTTTGCAGCAAATTAAAGAAATTAGCAATACTCGGCCAAACCTAAGCTGTAGGAGTCCAATTGGGTGAATGTAGAATGAGATTACTAAGCAGATATTTCCTAAAAAATTGACCTTCAACTCTTCAATCCTGATGATGCAGGGGTACTGCTAGCTTGAACCATAGAAGTAAGTCAATTTGTTATTATGAACATATAATAAGATTGTTAAACAAATTCATGAGACAAAAATTTGATCTTCAACTCCTCAACCCTGATGATGTAAGAGTATTTCAAGACTAAACCGTAAGAGTTGGCTATTTGGTACTTACGGTTATGTAATAAAAATACCAAGCAAAGATTCACGGTAAAAATTTTGACCTTCAACTACTCAACCCTGATGATGCAGGGTTACTTCAAGCCTAAGCCATAGGAGATGGCCATTTGATGCTTTCGGGTATGTAATATGATTACTAAGCAAAGACACAAAATGAAAATTTCGACCTTCAACTCCTCACCCCTGATGATGCAGGATATTGCTAGCCTAAACTATACGAGATGGGCATTTGGTGCTTTCAGGTATTTAATATAATTACTAAGCAAAGACACATGATGAAAATTTTGACCTTTAACTCCTCAACCCTGATGATGCAGGGGTACTTCAAGCCTAAGCCATAGAAGTTAGCTATTTAGTGCTTTCGGGTATGTAATATAATTACTAAGCAAAGACACAAGATGAAAATTTCGATCTTCAACTCCTCAAGCCTGATGATGCAGGGTACTGCAAGCCTAAGCCATAGGAGTTGGCCATTTAACGCTTTCGGTGATGTAATATAATTACAAAGCAAAGATACAAGATGAAAATTTCGATCTTCAACTCCTCAAGCCTGATGATGCAGGGTACTGCAAGCCTAAGCCATAGGAGTTGGCCATTTAATGCTTTCGGGTATGTAATATAATTACTAAGCAAAGACACGTGATATTTTTTTACCTTCAACTCCTCCCTGATGGACCCACCAATTCGCACTTAGCCAGCGCGGTGGACTATAGCCTAAACTCTCTTATTCTGAGAGAAGACCCGTGCCCAACAGTGGGACAATAATGGGTTGACGAGACCTTCAACTCCTCGCTGATGATGCGGGATAGTGCAAGCCTAAATTATAAAAGGTAATCACATAATGCTTACGGTTGTTTTTGGAATATATTATAAGTTTAATGACAGCTCATTAAACTGAAATGTGATTAATAAATTAAACTTCAATTCATCAACCCTGATAATCTAAGTACACAACCTACTTAAGCCGTATGAGTTTGGTACTTATTGATTACAATACATTACAACCCGTTCCTGAGAGAACATTATGATGAAAAGTGTCACTTTGAGTACCTAAATCCTGAAAATGCAGGAGTATTGTCATGTTATTGTTAAGAGTTGGATTTAGGTGTAGCTTTTTAAACAGGATGGGTTAGGTTAGGTTGGAACATAAAAGAAAACAAAAAAAATAAGCGAGCGGGGTGCGGCAGCGCCCTGCAAGCGGGTGCCCCCTGTTTGTATGAATGTAAAAGTGTTTTGATTATGTCTTCTGCTTTACAAAGAACAATGCGGGATTTACGCGCACAAATAGCCCGATGCACCTCTTAAAAGATCTTATCTTTGGCCACATGAAACAAAATATGAACTTAGAATATATGCCGCTGTTCAGTGATATTCCAATTTTCTAATGATTTACTTCAAGTAGATAATAGTGCTTTGTTATCCGGAAAAGTTAAAATCAATCTTTATATCGATACGTCTTCGTTTAAATGTGGAGGAGTTGGTTGAAAAAGTATATCCCGATATTGTTAATACAACCAATAACACTATAAATTGGTTCCAAAAGACGGCTATATACCCACCCACCAATGAACGTGTCGATAAATTATATGATTTTTTTTTTCAAAATTTAAAGCAGCGTCACAGATCATTGAGATGGAGGAAGCAGTACATTATACAACAGAATTTTTGAATTCCTTAATGCCTTCCAGAACTCCTGAACACAAATTAATATTAAATGTAGGTTTACCTATAATCTTACTTAGAAATTTGAATCCGCCAAAATTACTTCAAATTGTATTTTCCAACTCGGAAAAGTACAAATCAATCTTTATAATCGATACGTTTTGGTTCAAATGTGGAGGAGTTGATTGACAAAAAGTATCCCGATATTGTGAATTAAACCACTAAGAATGTAAATTGGTTCAAAAAAGCGGTTTACAATATTAGAATTCGTCTAATTTAAAAAAAATACATAACAATACGTTCCTACCCACAAATACTCTGAGTTTGACCAGGTAATCCTTGAGCAACCAAACCGATTTTAATGTAACTACTTTTTGTCATAGAATTCCCACGGTGTCGAGATTTGCGGGGGAAAAACTTTGTGACACGTTGATTTGCACGCGGGCAAAGCCGCGGGTACAGCTAGTTTCAAATATATGGCCGTGCGTACTAAACCGATACGTCGCAAATTCAGTCAGCCGCGAACAGTTTGGCTACTGTGGACTCAGCCTAAGAGTGATATACGTTACATAGAGAGATTCCAACTCAATTTGTGGCTAACCTTAGGTTACACTCTGATATTATGTGGGATTGATTACAAATGTCAATGGATCGCAATTGCCACGTACCATCGGGCCGACTGCATGCTCGTTTGCTATTTCGAAGTAATAACAATGGATAACCTATTGTGCAGGGATCTGTAATCGTTTAGGGTAAGAAAATATTGGCATAAGTATAACATGTTGAAACCCATACAGATTACCTCACGTCCGTCAGACGTGTGATGGCATGTCTTCTCGTACTATTGGTTCTCGAACAATATTGTGCACTTTTCCGTCATACTCTAATATCAAACTTGCTGCCAGCTTATGTTAAAAAAGATAAAAAAATGATATTTCAAAATTGTCAGATTCTTCTACGCGTCTATTAACTTTTTTTCTCGAGTGCAAAACCTTCAAAAGGTACCCGTACCGTGGGAACGACGCAGGGTTATGTGGGGTTTTTACCGCACTAAAACCCCCTGGTGGCCGTCCTAAATGCTACAAAGAGGACCCTGGGAACACAACCGGAGTCCTCTGACGCGTTGCCCCATCAAGCTCCTCTCAGGTCTTTACGACGGTACTTTACTTCACCTTTTAGACACCTCTTACGACAGGCAGTGGATACCGTAGCCCTATTCTGATCCCGGAACTACAGGGACGGCGCGTCTATTAACATACAAGCTCTTTTAAAATAAATGCTTTTCGAACTAACTGTTGATATGCGAAAAGCAGTTTAATTTCGTGGAAATTTCAATACAATTCTTCTTAATTAAGGGATATGTTTAATTATTCCTTAAAATTTTAATTTGTGAAAATATTTCGGGAGTTCATATTTTCGAGTTACTTTAGTAGGTGCAAACATTTGTATGCCTAAAACATGCAATCCGTCATATGGGCGAGGAAAGAAATGCGAATTTACGTAAATGTACGCAAAAATGTAGGACTTAAACATCATTTTTCTTACTACTCCTCTATGGAAGACAGTGAGAAATAGACTACCAGGGCATAAGATTACAAAAGTGATGTGACATTATTTTACTAAGTATTATGACAAAATTTTGCTTTTATTTTAATTATTGTACGTTTGTTGTCATAATTTAATTACCTACATATTTAGACAAACGCGCATGGACGGTTTTATTTAATTGCAGATTAGATAATCAATTAAACATAGTAAATAAAAACAACTACTATTGCTTTTTTAAACTTTTTAAAATTTGTTTTTCTTAGTTATATATTTAATGTAATAATACATTAGTAATTAAAATCAAAAAATGAAAATTCAATTTTAAAATGTTCCTATTCAAGAATAGATAACTTAAAATAATTATAATTATAGAATTAATTTCAAGTGTTCATAAAAGCTTTACAAACAAACATAAAGTTGTACTTTAACTTTGCAGGCTTTGGTAAACCATTGACATGTAGCTATGGCATTGTACGTAAGCCACACACACCTGGCTAACCAAAGCGCCCTGTGGTCCAATTCCTCCGCTCTCACCCAAAGTGCTGTTTCACATGCCCACATACCTTCCGGGTTTGAAATAACAAGGACTAATTGGAAAAGATATGACTGAACATTTCTTATCTTACTAATATCATAAATGCAAAAAAATGTGAGAATGTATGTGTGTTTGTTCCATTTCACGCAAAAACTATCAATCGAATCTTGCTGAAATTTGGCTCACATATAGTTTATGATCTGGATTAACACATATGACACTCGTTGCCGTGTAGTTGTGAATGAGGCGGACGTAGTCGCGGGTATAACATGATAAGTGTATAAAATCGGCTAAAATGTATTTTTTGATTTTTTTTTTGATAATTGTCATCTCTCATGTACCCATTATTGGCCCACTGCTGGGAACGGGTGTCCCAGAATGAGATAGTTTAGGCCATAATCCACGCTGGCCAAATTCGAATTGGTGGTTTAGATAATTAAAGTAGCGCAACGCCAATGTCTTAGTAAGTTACCAATGCCGCCGATGGAAAATTTCAACCAATTTCATATAAAACTGGAATTTTATAAGAAAATAATTGTTGTTGCGTTGTTGCTGCCGAGAACTAAGACGGACGCCTTAGACGGAACCGGCCCCCACAATCTTCTATCGGAACGAGTGAACATGTCACGCAAGAAATAGGTGTGTTGGTGGTACCTCCACGCCGAACCACTCTCGTTTTACCATCGTTTATGTGTAGGTAACTACATAGTTGACCCGGCGATCTACGTTCCGCCTAAAAGTAAAAAATCTAAAATTATCAGTGTTTCTCTACTATATTATACATGTATTATACATAAAAACCTTCCTTTTGAATCATTGTATCTATTAATAAAACTGCATTTAAATTCGTAGCGTAGTTTTAAAGATCTAAGCATATATAGCGACAGACAACGAGAAGCGTCTTTATTTTATACTACTCTAGTGATAGGTACTTATGCATTTGAGTTTATTCTATGCAACTTTTTTAAAAGGAAAACTAAATTAAAACGGTTATTTGGTTTTGACTTAATTCTGTGGTTGCCGGCTCGATTTATATGAGGTGAGCATTTTAGTAATCGGGAGTAACAATGCATCCGTTATTGTCTTTTGAACAAACATCTATATATTACGTGAAGCAAAAACTTGGAGTACGTTTTTAAGTAACTTACCGCGGACGGAGGAGTATGAAATTTTGCACGGTTCTAGTTGATGTAGAGAAGGAGTACCTACGGAATGCCAATTTTTTGTTTTAAATAATGGATATAACATACATCAAATCAACTAAAATCATATTACACACACTACACTGCATTTGTCGCAAACACATATATAATAAACGAAATAAAACATTCAATCTCTTACTATGAAAACACAGAATGTCAAAAATTACAGATATCTTTGTCAAAATGCCCCGTTAATGCTTCGAAATGCAGCTTTGTCAATTAAACCTCTTTTACCTTTCGGGTGTATTGACATAACTTGAAATAATAATATTTAATTAATATTGTGAAATACTTTGAAAAATATCAAATTTCGTTTTTGAGTTGAATTACGGTCGAATTTAGACCGTTGTGACGGGTGACTAGCAGACAATAATTCGGTTGGCTAACCGGAAGCATAACCAAACATATTACAATAACTTTCCAGACTTCCTAAGACGGTATCCAATAGTTCGTTAGCCACAACACACTCGGCTAACCAAAACGCCCTGTGATCCAATTTCTCGAGCCCGAGTGGTGCTCCACGCGCTCACATTCCTTCCGGTAATAAATGACAATTACGGTGCCGTATGAGAATGTAGCCAGCAATACTGGAAATTGATTATTTGGAGTGTCCGCTCGAATCTACTAAATTTACGATAACTGTAGTGTTGAATGTTTTGGGTACTTAGTAAGGCACATAGGTATAGATAAGTCTACGAACATTTTATATTAACTAGTCACCCGACTTTACTCTTACATTTTCTATAAAAATATTTAGGTTATCATGACATACTAATATTATGTGACGCACACATATAAACTTGCAGAAATAAATGACAATCAGACATACAAAGTATGTACTCAAATTGAAATATAGTTATAGGCTCGTAATTACCAGTACCTATACCAGGTAACTTAGTTCCTAATTAACTCTATAAAGATTAGTACCTATTATTCTCCCAACGCATTATATCATATTTATAGTTATAGCTATAAAAGCCAAACAAGCTGAGTCTCTTGATCTACGCAGTCGGTCGTGTTTCGTACCCAGGGTCAGTCTATGATAAATATTGTAACTGACTTTGTAAGTGGACCGGTAGTCCAATAGAGAATAAAGATATTTTATTTAATAAATATTATGCAGTAATAAATGCCAATAACGGAATAGTACCCGCACAGAACGTACGTACTCGCAAAGCAAATCAAGTGTAGTTTGCGCTCCGACGGATTTACGAGTGGGGCAGCCACTATCTGTTTCCGATGCGATATATCGATATGGTTATGGCTTACGGAGCTAAATTATGGACTCCTGCCTGAAATAATAACTGTTAAGGTGTTTTGAATTGTATTATTTGGTAATAACATTCAAACATTTTGCCCCATGGATATAAAAGAGACCTTTAGAAAACAGAAGTATTTGACCAATACAGAGACTTTGGCATGCCTTAAAAATATGTACATCAGCTACAACTGTATGACATTTTAGGTACATGGACTTTGTTTATTACAAAATGTTTGCAAAAGTCAATTAAAGTTGAGAACAAAAATTGCAATTTGTCCGATTGTAATACTTGGTCATTAAGCGCGATTCAAGACGCCCTCCTATCTCAGTCTTTTGTTAAATTATCTTGAATGTAACGAACGGGATTATGGAATACTAGCGATGAACCTGACGTCGCTTTATAATGTACTGGTGATCGCGGTATAATAAAATGGTATAAAAATAATAATAAAATAGTACTGACTTATTTTTTCAAAATAAAAAAGTAGCGTAGTGTTTAAAGTGATGGGACCATTTGCACGATGAAAGAAAGGGGAAGGGATATAACAAATAATTGTGCATATTTTGAGACATTCCTTAAAGTGAATGATTATAAAAAGGACGTAATATTTATGTTTGTCTTTTTTAAATACTAATTCAGTTTTGAATTCATAAGATGATGTACTACGTTATTCGGAATAGTTTATTCAATTTACTACTTATTTTTAATTTTCATTCCCTTTCCTTCAGTTAGAACAAATATCATGTAATTATTATTATCATACAATGTATGTAGAATTATTTGCCAACAGACCTATTAGGTACGTCAAAAACGTAATGTAGTACAAATAAAAATTGCCATTTGATTAAGAATTCAAAGCTGGTAATAAATGCGTTCAATATACAAACGCCATTCTGTCACAGTTTCATAATAGATAAAGGATAAAAGTGATTTTCCCTTCATCCGACTTCCGGGTGTAATTTGAATACATTATGCTTGATTGTGGCTTTTTACGGATTTGGCGGTCCGACCGCGACGGTTAACCTGACCAGCCATGTCTTGTCTTTATTATATTTCACATCTTATTTTATTATTTTATTTGACTGAAGTAGCAAACGAGCATGCAGTCCATCTGATGGTAAGTGGTCACTGGCGCGCATGGATATCTGTAATCAACTACATACAGAACGTTCCATCTGAAGTCAATCACAGATGCGTTGCTACTCCCGAGGACTATGATGGTTGCCGCATGTGAACGTGTGCCTGCAACCACACCCTTCTATCGAAACGCAAGACATGCTTCACGCTAGAAATAGGTGTGGCAGTGGTACTTTCCCGGTCGAACTATACTGGTTCTACCACCTTGAAAATGACAAGCCTTTGAGTTAGAGCTGTGCTCTCACTGCTTTAATGTCATACAAATTTAAGGACCTGAATTGCTTTTACCATATGTATGTTTTTTCAGGGTAATTCATTACTTTAAAGGTATCATTACTTTCAGGGTAATATGAGTTCACGTATATCAAGAGGAACATTTTTCTATTTCATTAGATGCTCTGCAAAAAATTTAATATAATATGAACAAAACCTGATTTATTTTTTCAGGTTACGTCAATATATATGTGTGGATACTTAGATATACTTAGGGATATATAATTATTTTTTTACGAGTTAGACTTTATTAACAAAGAGTACCACCATAGATAGAGCAGGGAGACATAATTTTTGCAAGGATTGGTTCCCTATCGCCATTAATTTCAGATGCATTCGCTTAAAAGCCTTTGATCTCAGAAATTATACTTAGTTTTATTGCTGTGAATGGCTTAGTAGAAGTAGTTACAATAAATTTCTTCATCCAATTATGGAATATAAAATTTTATTTCTACAAATCGATTAGAATTAAGTAGGATAGTAAGTACTAAAATATACTTATGTCTAGACTTCTGAGTCTATAATCCTTATAATGGCAGTACGCGCTGCTGCACTTTGGTTCAAAGTTCCAGAAAAATCAGGGTTGTAGACCTTTGATTTAATCAAAGGTCTTTTAAGATTACAGTCATCATAAAATAATATGCCAATTTGAACAATATTAATGCTAAACGATTATACAATTTTGATGAAAGTTAAATTTATCTCCACATACATTATGATTTTTTTAGTTAACTAAAACAAATAAGAAGAATTTTATATATTGTATTACACTTTTTATTTAAGTCAAAATGTTCCTCGCACTAGTTTTATTCGCACTTTACGGTTCATTGTATAATATAGCTTCAAACCTTTGGAAAATTCTGATAAGGACGAAATATAATAGCAGCCGAATATTTTACTGAACTTTTCACTTTATACCAGCGTCTTTAGAAAATTGGTAGATATTCCGTCTGTAATCAAAGCGATTAAAAATCTTCCGGGTTTAAGTCTTTAATTGTTGTAAATATTGGTTTCTTTCTTATACATTTGTTGAGTAAGTATATGCTTAGATGACGGAACGATAACGCAATTTCAAATGGGTCAGTTAAGTTGCGACAACTATAGATATACAATTACTAGCTCACTCAAAGGCTTACTCGTATCCCTTAAATAACCTTATAAATCGTTTCTGGTACGATGATCAAGTTATTGAGGAATCTCTGTGCCTTCAAGTGATTGTGTAATCCATCCATCCATCCATCAGCCCTTTGAGGTCCACTGCTGGACAAAGATTATGTAAAGCTAAATGTAAATAAATTTTTGACTACATTAACCAAACAACTTCTGAAGTATATTTCATAACGTTCCTGCCAAAACCACAATTACTGATTACATGTAAGTTAAAACAGTTTGGAACACATCTATAACATAGATTCTATTACTGAATAAGTATTCATTATGGCAGTATAGCGGAAAATGCTTCAGGCTTTACGCTTGTAGGAAAAGCACTATTCCCAGCTGGAGGACATAAAAAGGGTTGCAGCTATTAGAAATTTATGCGCCAAATAGCACTAGGAAGAAGCATTTATCTCGCAACTGAATACAGACACCAATAAATAAGATACAGTCCACCACACTTTGGTATCGTATAGTGTGCTTATTTGAAAAGCAATAACTTAGACTGTGGGTATGTCGGTGAAACTCGGCAGATATCCCGCACCCAAGGGATATATGTATGCAGACGAACTGTTGAGTTCACTTGGTACCGAAAAATGTTGTATTCATGCAATAAACTTTTTAATACAGTTAATGAAGAGTCCGCCTTAAAATGAATTCTGCCAATTCAACCTTAAAAGTCTAATAGACATAGATTTTTCTTAAATTTAACACTTTTGGCAGTACGCGTTGGATCTTTGCGCATTGATAAGCTCACATTGAATTGTCCATATTGTAGATTACGACCCTTAAGCCTACCCAACAACTGAAAAACAAAGAAGTGGTACACTTAAAAACAAATCATGTCAATCAATTAGTCAGATAGTTTAAACCACCTCCAGCAAACCGTCTTTCATTCTAATAACAGGAATATTATGCAAACTAATGTTAAGTCAAAGGACTGTCATTCTCACGAAGATTAGCTTGATTGGATTACACAGCCGATATTGTAGTGCATAACTATGCGAATATCAAGCAATTTGCAAGTACAACAAGGTTATAAGCTCATAATACGGAAACCAAAAAAGAACGATTTACTTATTGACTATACAGTGTAACGATAGAAAAAATTCAAGTCCACATTGTTATGATTAATTTTCACAGCAAAAATGTTCTCTTCTAGACATATTTTCTCAGATTTCACATTTAAAGTGCACTCATCGATTAACAAGGCGCGAAGTGGAACACAGCAACCGTGCAATCCACAGGATTAAACTGTGATTAAATGCGTTTTTGATGCGAAATTGCGGGATTTCGCGCTGCAACACCGGGGCTTCCATTGTTTGTCGTAATTATTACTGTCATGTAGAAATGAATGTGGAGTGTACTTATATTGTAGCGACACTTTTTCACTTATGATGAGGTAATGGTGAAATAGAGCTAGAGGCCGAATGAAAAAGTTCACACCTCGCTTTAAGTGATGTGTTTGTAGGCGCTAAGAATGGGTACCCTTTTTTAATCAAGTTTATTGCTGCTGTGTTTTTGATTGCTAAGTTTCAATGCACTAGTACAGTGAAATGAAAATAAGTAACAGGATAGCATAAATGTGCCGATTTAGTCATAAATGGTAAAGAATTAATCAATTCAGCTGTTCAATTTGTACTGTTGATGATTTCTTAGTTTGTTTACAAACCTAAAAAATGTAATTAGAAAGTTGTCGTTTCAGTATATTTTCTACATATATTTTTGTTTTACTTCCTGCAAGAATATTATCTTTAAAAAGGACCATTTTTAAAAAGAAAAAAAATAATGATATTGTATTTTAATAGATCCCAAATAAACCAATGGTTTTCAAAGTATCGTTACATTACATTAACGCGTCCCATTATAATTAAATTTGCTAACAAATATAATTTAATCAGCTTAGCTTAATTATTTTTTGGGCTGACCCAAAATTGCAAATTATTTATAGACCGCAAAATTCTGGTAAATAAATAATAGTTGCTGACAACCTTACCACAACGCGGCAATTTGGCAGCTATTTGTACATTATTTTTGCCATACATTCAATTACATACAAAATTAGGATATCAAATCAACATTCTGGTGAAAATTAATGGTAACCGAAAATATAAAGCGGTTTTTCAATTACTCATTTCAATTTAGGTAATAAGGTTGGTAAAAAAATAAGAAATGTTTTTTTTTGTGTTCAAGTGAACGTGGAAATTTCTTATAAACTTAAAATAGAATTTTAGTCTCGCTGAACTTGATTACAGACCAGACGTATCTGAGAACTAAGATGGAGCGCTCCGGAAAACTTGCCTTGCCTCTCAAACCTCTCAACCTACAGATCAGCGCTACTCACCTTCGCAGATATCTTTAAAAAGCAAAACTCAAAGATCAAAGGGTGTAAAGTTTCAAACGTCCAAAAACTCAATAAAATCAACGAAAGAAGAAGCAAGAAGCGAAATCCAATAAACGGGCACCTGCGATCCTGGGAATGTGCGGAACGCCGGTCATTGCGATCCGCACTCAACTTGTTACCTGCCCCTTTAATGGGATTTCACGACTTATACAGTTGGCATTAGTGGATTCCTATCCGATTGGTATTATGAAATTTCTCGCTGAAGATAGAAATTCTTCTGGACACGAAAAGTGTGTATTCTCGTCTAAAAGTAAAAGTGTGGTAAGTTTTAAATCCTACATTTTCATCGATTCCAATATGAATGCTTTAAACTGGGAATGCGCTCTTAAAAACAATCGAGATAAGTGAGTGAGGTTAGGTTATGTTAGCTAATAGCAATTACATTAAAACTATGGCTTGTAAATAAGTTATAACCTTACATTTCTGAGTTCGTTTGTATTTTATATACTTTGGATGGTTGGTTTGTGTCCTACATTTTGTGTCCTACAATATTGAGTGTGTGTTTGAAGAAAAGTGAGGCTAGAGCGAGAATATAGGCGGCTTATTTGTACGTATGATAATAACTTTGACTAATAACGTATGACTAAGCGTTCTTAGAGCCTAAATATATTATCTGGAAATAGTAATTTCCATTTATTAGTGACTAAATCAAAGTACCTAATGCAATTTCTTCCAGCAGGTCACTGACGTCCTTAACGAGAAAAGTTCATCGCCGCGCGCAGCTGAAGCTTTTGCAAAAATACCGTCAGAGGAAATTTTAATTGGATACACTACACTTCAAAGGCTAATTTAGCGGTAAAATAAATATAAATTATCATTTGCGATAAAATGCTATTCCACTGACTTAGTTCAGTTGATTTGAGTTGTATTCAGGACGTAAATATCTAAAATTTATTATATACCACCATTTCAGCATACAAATAAATATTTATAAAATATTGTTAGTAAATAAATGCATATCATTTTAGTGGTGAAAAGAAAAAATCAATAAGTACAAAATTGTATAATCCCGATTTTTTCACTTAATACACTATTCTTTGACAATATTTTATTATTACGTAAATATTATATGGATATAATAACCTTTACGATATTTTATTTAATGATATAACTTCAGGACATTTCATATAAATGGGATCAATACATTATTAAATATTGATAACTTCATGTTGCATATTCTGTAGTTAGTGAGTTTTTTCTGTCACCCGGCGAATTATTGAAGAAGGAATGCTGATACGGAAAAAAAAAGAACAGTTACTAAAGTATTTTAGCGTACTATTTCAGATCCCCAGTTATTTTATCTGACTGAAATAGGAAACGAGCATGCAGTCCACATGATGGTAAGTGGTCACTGCCGCCCATGGACATCTGTAATGAACTTCATAATTATAGAACATGGGTCCAATCTGTAGTCAATCACATATGCTTTGCTACTCTGGAGGACTATGATGGTCGCCTCATGTGAAAGTGTGCCGGCAACCACACCCTTCCAACGAAACGCAAGAAATGCCTTACGCTAGACATAGGTGTGGCGGTGGTACTTCCCCGGTCGAACTACAATGGTTCTACCACCTCGTAAAATTTAATCTGTATAACAATAAAATTAGGATCCATATATTCTAATAGCAATAGGTACAGTTGAAAAGATATATAAATACCTCTTTCTTCCCTGCAGTCGCTTGGCAACCAGTTAGCTTGAAGCTTGGCTTCACCAATGTTCCTGTAAGGTACCAAACAAAAATATATGTATAACTTAATACGAGTATGCATCCATTCGTTCCGATAGTTAAGTTATGACCATCTGTATATTAATGTCAAAACGTCAAATACGAAATTCGTGTATTTATTCCTTTTAAAATGTTAGCTAGTCCGAAATATCAAAGACATAGATACATAGTAAATTATTATTTAAATTAAATCCATGAATTTTTACACGTCTCACATGCTTTAATGTGTGCTTTACTTTTGATAAGCCGCTCTTAGTCGATTTTACCAAACAAAATCGTTCTCATGTCTTAAGGTATGAATAAAAAACTGACTAAGTGCGAGTCGTACCCGCTCATGAAGGGCTCCGTACGCTCCGCATTATGTATAAAATATGGCGAAAAATCATGTTTGTTAAAGGGGAGCTCCACATAAATATATATTTTGTTCTGTTAAGCTATTGCATAGTTTTTTTCACGGGTTTTGAGCGCGGCAACCGAATCAAAAAATTCCGTAACGAAAAAAACCTAACACCCCCCACTCCGACTACCATGTAGTGCGGCCGTGCAATAGCTTTACCGCGGCAATCCCCGAGTGCCGCATTTTTTTAGTATTAGTGTTATAGCGGCAACATAAACACGACATCTGTGAAAATTTCAACAATCTAATTATCACGGTTCATGAGATACATTTAATATCCTCGTGATAGACTAACGGACAGACGGACAACGGAGTCTTAGTAATAGGGTTCTGTTTTCGCCCCTTGGGTAAATAACCCTAATAAGAAAAATATTTTCAGAAAACTAGACAAGCTAAATTGTAAAGTCAGCGCATATTCTTTATTCATTCGTGATGTATACAATTATAAGTAACTAGCAGAATCGACGCGACTTCGTTCGCGTAGACTATAATGTAATCTATCCAACCATTATACATTTGAGCACTACTCCTGGACATTTTTTTATTCTATTATCAATAGGTATTACAGTGTATGCAATGAAAAAAATTTTTGAGCAAAATTTTTGACACTTGAATCACATTACTCAAGTTTTAGCAAAGACGCCTTATATATTCTAGTTATAAAAATAGCCTATGTTTTTCAGGGATAATGTAGTTCATGACAAACATACAAAAATACAAAAATACAACATTTTCCTCTTTATAATATTAGTATAGATGTAGTCAAAATTATAACCTTTTAAGTCTTCATTTTGGTAGAAAGGCATTCATTATGTCGCTGTGAAGTTAGACCTGTCTCATATATTAAGAAAGACCTTATAATCTTCCCGCCATGTACTATTCTTAACGCCGTATTTTGCAATTTTAATGCTGCAGATTGCGCCTACACGTAAATGGGAAGGGATCTGCTATTTCCATTGTCTACAGGAAATGCTAATTCTTATCGTTATTCTGAAAAAGAGAGGAAAAGACTAAACCGGGCAATAGTTATGTTTGTAAAGTATGGATTGTAGTAAATTTGTTGGTCTTGCGTGCCTTAGTTTAGAATTTCTTTTGTAAAAAAAAAAAGGTTTTTATTTAATTTACTGAGAATGCGAAAACGTGTTATTGTCTCGAGTAAGGTGTTTTTTTTTAAAAAATTGTATTAGTGTTTTTTATTTTTAGTGTTATAAGAAATAGCACTTATGCAATAGTAGTGGCAGTGGTGATCGTTACTGAAATACACTTTTTTATTATATGTTATCGTGGAACTGATACATTTTGATACTTAACGGGTACTCACGATATTTGAATTATTATTTAAGAATTCTTTTTGCCGATATTTCGATCCAGTTACATGGATCGTGGTTACGATGCAACTTTTTTATTATATTTATCATCAAGATCCGGCTGGATTATAAAGTTTAGTTCAGCTAATAATCAAACGGACTGGTAGCTTTAAGTACAGTTGAAAAAGCACGACCAGTTTAAGTGGCGCTTATTCTCTAAATGTCATTTACGACCTATGTCTAACAGGCTTCAATGAAATATGTACAAATTTGATCGGCTCTATTTAAACGGCTCACCTGTTGATTGACTCTGTCTTATTTTCTAGATGTACATTATTTTAAGGTATTGCTCTTTTATCGCGGGCTTTGAGCACGGCGACCGAATCAATAAATTCGGTAACGAAAAAACCTAACACCCCTCACTCTGCTTATCATGTAGTGCGACCGATCGTTTGCTTAACGTATATGGTACGACAGTACGAAGCTCGTACGGACCGAAACGAGTTGTTTGGAAATCGGACAAATATGTAGTAAGCAAATGTTTGTTAAAAAGTATATAATATCAAAAAAAACTTGAATTAATATAAAAAAAGAATACTGCATAAATAAATAATTATAATTTCATAACTTGATAACAAATGCTATGCAATAGCTTTACCGCGGCAGTCCCCGAGTGCCACACATTATTTTTTTAAATATTTATGGACGTACGAAATTTGTCTTGTTCTAATATTATCTTTTTAATATAAACATTTGTAATTCCATCGTTATAAAACAGTCGCAATTCGCAGTACTAAAGTCCAATACCGGGCTGGCACTTGTCCAATGCCCGTAGGTGACCACTCTATTAGGTTGGAATGCCTTTTTGCCTTTTTCTGCCTTTGAGCGAAATTTTGGGCCGAGATTAAGCAATTACTGCAACATCCTAATGTAATGTGCGGAGTTTTTGTAACTCGCTCATAACTTTGGTAGTTTTAAGTACGTTTGTTTATTATTTTACCGACTAAAAGGAGGCTAAAAAAATCTATGTAATACTAACTGACCCGACAAACATTGTTTTGCTATATAAAAAATAAAAAAAAATGTTAAGGGTGGACAACCCTTAAGGGGTATGAAAAATAGATGTTGGCCGATTCTCAGACCTACTGAATAAGCATATAAAATTTGGTAAAAATCGGTCAAGCCGTTTCGGAGGAGTATGGAAACAAAAACTGTGACACGAGAATTTTATATATTAGATGTAATGTAGTTCATTTATTTTATGTTTATTTTTTTTAAAGGTGGTAGAACGAATGTAGTTCAACTGGGGAGGTACCAGCCACACCGATTTCTAACGTGAAGCATTCCTTGCGTTTTGATGGAAGGGTGTGGTTGCCGGCACACTTTTACATGAGGCGACCATCCTATTCCTCGTATTCTAAGCTATTATAGAACAAGTACGTGTGTACTTTTTATCGGTTTTTAAAGCAAGATACTTCATAAGAGCATTAATTGTGATATGGTTTATATACTTTCAAACTAATATAGAAAAATATAGGTGTACTTACATATAAGAATATTTGTTCATGCATCTCTCAAGCCGTTTCAAAATCGAAATAAACGTACATAAAAGAATATGGTACACGGAAAAAATCTGAAATATCTCTTAATCTAAAACACAGCATTTTTCTCCATAAAATTATTGTAAAACCTACATTGCCCCATATTCGCCCTACTGTTGCCCATATATTTAGGTTTAAAAAATATATTGTATTTTAATTTGTAGAGGTTTTTGTTAGAATCTAATCCTAACTGGTGTCTAGTCTGTGACCGCAAGAGAAAAATTATACCTAATTAAGAACTGGAATTTGAATGCTCGCAACCCATCTGTAATTGTTCACTTCGACTTCAATCATTTTCAAAGATAATTACACATGTGAAATATTTCAAAATTATATAATTCTTAAACTCATGTAAATCGTATGACCACAAGCTTCACAACATCACAAAAACGAAGAACTTCCCTTTAACAATAAGCACAGCCACTCCAATAAATTCAAATTGAACAATAAAATTATTTGCAACTAAAAGTGTAGAGAAACTACTCGAGTTTATTTCTCGTTCATTCTATTCACGTATAATTGAGATTTTTTTATCGCGTACAAATGCTTAATAAAAATACGAGGTACAGCAATGCCTTCATACGACTAGGAAAAAATGAAGTCGTCAAAGAGAGGAAAATTGCGGAGCGGCACAAATAATGCGGAGTAAACAACACGGCAATAAAGATTTATTGCAGAGATTTTTCACGAACACGATTGTTTGGTTTAAGACACTAGAGCCCGCGGGTTGAGTTTAAGGCATTGTTTCCGCTTTTGACAAGGATAGTTATGAATTTGAAGTTTATTCGTACATATGATTAATTTAACAACCAACGTCAGTATTTGTGACAAGACAATAGAGGGTGTGTGCTTATGTTATATATCTGAATGTAGAGCGATTTTCTGCTTTTAAAACGAGGCTAATTATATATCTAGAGTTTTACTCATACATGTTATTTTTATGAAACACAAACTCGATTCTTTGTCAAAAGACAAAAGAGACTGCGTGTTTTATTGCTGAATTTGGGGCGTCTTGCTGCTTTTAAAAACGAGCGTGTATAGCCTGTAGGTCCGGAGTTTAATAGTACCTATTATTTTTCTAATACATTAATTTACTCACACTAATACCTACACTTGCGTGGTAGATTTATTTCACGGGTTCTTTCAACGCAGCTAGTACTTCTATCTAAGGATTTTGATATTAATTTCTTATTAATATCATTATTATCAGAAATAAATATTAAATTCATAAATATTATCAACTGTCTAAATATTATTATACATACACACAACACATATTCTTTAGATTTTTACGCTAGTTTCTAATAACTTGTACCATGATATGAAACATGCGAAAAACTTAATGAACTGACGAGAGATGGCGCGGGCGTCACCATGGTGATCATTTAAGGGCCCGAATTGGAGGAAATTGTGATGTATTTGATTAAAGTTATAGCGTCATGTAAGACACGTTACCTTGAAACACTACCAAATTATTATTACAAGGCATCGTAATAATATTTTGTCAGAATATTTTTTCTCTGATGTAAGTCAAAGGAGGAGAACGATCACATAAAAGCATATAGTCGAATTTGCCCTGTTTTCCCTCCTCCTTCTCTATTAAAATCGGCTAAAAACTAGTGTCAAGGATAATAATTGTTAAAAGTATTCAAACGTAATAAAAAAAACAATATACATATTTTGCTCCATATATGACATAACCCGTGTCCTATTTATTTACTGCTTTTTAACTTTTTACGTAGACACGTGTCCAAAAATAAGGCGCCGATCGTATACCTTTATAACTTAGAAAATTATTATAAAATAAAAGAAGGTACTACAACCATGAAATATGTTTAATTGTGTTTTAATAATGGTTAATTAAATTGACAGCGTTATAAAAGTTAGTGTCATTTTAATACATTTATGTATTTAGTTACATAAATTTTTGTTATGATTATTGTAATAAGTATTGTTATGACAAAAAAAATCGTCCCATCTTTTTGTTTGTTGTACCTATCTTAGATTTTCTATTTTCAGTCGCCACATTTAAAAATTATATACCCAATGTTACTTTGACAACTAAGACTATACCAATGATACAACATATTTTAAAATTCGTAAAGCTGTTTTGGGCTGTCAAGCATACCAAAGCAATAGTTATGTAGTTAGTAGTTATGTAGTTATGCAACATACACTCGAAAAACTGGGCCCACCGCTCCGTCTAGTCTTTACGACGGTATGCGACCACACATACCGCCGTCCTTCCCGGGATTGCCTGACCGAACGGTTCGAGCTCCCACTCTAGCCGTCTGCAACCCCGGAAGTCCCTTTTAGTCGCCTCTTACGACAGGCAGGGGATACCGTAGCCCTATTCTGACCCCGAGGCTACAGGGACGGATATTGGTACATCTAGTACCTATTAAACTTCCGAGCGTTTAACCACATTGAGCTACAAAGTTCATCCCGTTTAATGACGGCTTATTGCTCACTTCAAATATAAATCCTTCCAAACAAGCATCACGAACAAAGCTGCAGGCTTGCATTTTTGCTTTAAAATAAAAATATTTTAAAGAAATACTCAATCGGTAACACGTAAACTTAGCTACATCATTAGTACAGTAAATACTTCGTTCCTGTTCTACCTAACTCAAACCTATTTAAAATTCAGTACTAGAATGTCCTTAGAGCGAGTTTTTTAAGTATCTTTAAAACAATTATTGATTTTGTTTTCACCTATACATTTATATGTACATTTTTTTTATTTGACTGAAGTAGCAAATGAGCATGCAGTCTACCAGGTGGCAAGAGGTCACTGCCGCCCATGGACATCTATAATCAACTTCATACAGAACTTGGGTTCTATCTGAAGTCAATCACAGATGCGTTGTTACTCCCGAAGACTATGATGGTCGCCTCATATAAAAGTGATTGTCTAATATGTATTTGCTTATGTTTAAAATTATTTAAAAAATGTAAATGATTTTTGTTTTAAGGTATCATATTAAACTCGTATTAATGTAGCGTTTGTAAGCAATGTAAAAAGATCCTTGCACTACGAGCATTCATGGTAAATATATTGCTGCCGAATAAAAGCAGTGTTGCGCTTGTGTAGTATAGTGTATCCAATATGATAAGGTAAATAAATTAAGAGGAGGTCTTACTTATATTCTGGTGTAGCAACATAAGGCCGATGTCTTTAAAAACAACAACCTTCATCACTACATAGTTTAAAACAAAATCGCTTCGCGCTGTCTATCCCTATGTATGCGTAGATCTTTAAAAGTACGCTATGTATTTTAATGCAGTTTTTTAAATATTTAGATTGATTTATTAGGTAGGTTTTTATGTATCATGCATATAGTGCAGAAACATAAACTATCTTAGTTTTTTGACTTTTAGTCGGAACGAATTTCGCCGGGTCAGCTAATATTCAGTAATTGGAAGTAAAAACAGATTTATGGTCAGCCTGATGGTAAGTGGTCATGGCCGCCCATGGACATATGATTACCAAACGTACCAGCACTTATATAACTGTAATTCAAAATGGAAGTACGCAGCCTTCTACCATAGTTAAATTATTTTGATATCATACTAATATCATACTAATCATACTAATACTAATATACTATATACACTATTAGTGTAGTGGGTGGGTGGTAGTGTAGTAGGGAGTTAAATTACACTTGTACTGCGGAAAATTGTCGTATTCCCACGGGAAAATCGACACATCGGTTTTTTTAACGCGAGCAAAACGTCAGCGTGCGATAGTTTTCGAATTCTGTACTCCCAAAAGATCAAAATTCATACAACTAACCTTTGACCAAATAAAAAATACATAAAATTTTCTTGCCCTCTCTCGAATATTTTAAATCGGAGTAAATCCAGAGTCGTTTTATTTCGCAACGCCCGCCCCGTAGGTACGCGTCCTCTTAACGCATAGTGCACTCCAAATTTGCATACAGATTTTCACATGTCTATCCATATCTACACGCATGTACCTTGTGGATATGGAGATAGATTCTCCGTACTGACGTTACGGTCTGATGATTTTGATATTGTAAGCTCACTTTGCCGGTGGATAATGGAGTTATTTGCAAGTATGTTATATTCATATGAGGTAGACGTAGGATGTACTAGGATTTTCTCCTGTGTCGTGGGTACCATGGACACACACAATACGAATACACAAACCCCGAGACCCAGAACATGAATCTAAACTCATCATTCAGATACCTGTCTGACCGGGAAACGAACCCGGGACCCATTCCGCGTCAGACCGGTAGGATAACCGCTCTGCCACGGGGGTCGTCGAACCTGACGGTACGTGGCCATTGTTATCCAAGAACACGGTACGTAACTTTGTATAGAACAAGGTTCCTATATGGCGTTACCAGTCAGTTGAATTTAAAATTCAGATGCATACAGAAAATACAAGATTGAAGTAGTAAACGAGCATGCAGTCCACATGATTATGGTCGTTGCCACCCATGGACATCTGTAAACAACCTCATATAGGACATGGGTTCTACCTGAAGTCAATCACAGATGCGTTGCTACTCCCGAGGACTAGGATGGTCGCCTCATGTAAAGTGTGCCGGCAACCACACCCTTCCATCGAAACGCAAGGAATGCTTTACTTTAGAAATAGGTGTAGCGGTGGTACCTCCCCAGTCGAACTACACCTTTAGATCATAATAAATAACTCATAAATGAGACCAATCGGAAATATCAGAATTATATTCTTTTTTGGAGCATAAATATAATCAAATCCAGGTTGCGATGAAATTGAGTTTTAGGCACTCCTGCACGAAAAGATATTTCCGAAAGCTAGCTACGACCGAACTCATTTAGCGAACCAAAAAATGAAATTTTAAAGTCCAAACTAGTTAATAGCATCCCGACTCGTTGATTTTCTCTTTTTTCATTTCAAAAAAGTTTCAGAACGGTTGAACAGGTTGGAAATTTAACAGAACCAGGTAACAATTTTATAACATTTTCATGTTTTTATACTTTTGAAATTAACGAGAAAATATTAAAGTAGCTACTAGTCTAATTATGTAATTAAAACTATATTTACTAACTATTTACAAGTATTTAGACCTCCTCATTTGCGGTAGTTTTACGTAACTTAAATTACTTATGGATAAGCAGGCAGCTCACGTGTCTTTCTGATATTTGTAACATAACAGTGCTCGTCTATGCATCGACCGCTAATACTCAAAAAAAATAATAATAATATCAAAAACCTCACTTCATAGTGTTCGAATAATACCTACACCTCCACAGAGCAGTGATTGCCTAATGGATGAAACTCGCCCTTTCGATCGTGAGGTCCGAGGTTTAAACCCAGGCACGCACCACTGATTTTTCTGAAATTACGTGCATATTAGAAATTCATTATCACTGCTTCACGGTAAAGGAAAACATCGTGAGAAACGTACACACCCTAGATATCTTAAAAAAAAGTTCTCGGAGGTGTGTGAAGTCCACCAATCCGCACTTTATGAGAGAAAACCCGTGCCCAGCAGTGGGACAATAATGGGTTGACAAGAACAATACCTAACTTAAAATTCCTTTCGTTGTCTTGTTTATTATTCGTTGCTCGCTTTACTCCGTACCTTTTAGTAAAGAAACATATCTATCCGTAGAATTACTTCGAGCCTCCAATAGTTTAAAAATGTTTAACAACTGCTTTGCAATTGTTATAACCAGTACGGACTACGTATAGTACGTTCTGCAGACATGATAGCGTGCGCAAAATTTACCACCACGCTCACCCATCCATCCCTCGGCCACGCTCGTTGTTGCTTAACATTTAAAATTTGTTAAGATACAAGCGGGATTGTGCGATTTCCTCATAGACGCATATTTCATACAGACACTTAGGACTGGAGATTTGATAAACCGCTCTTTATATTAGGTTTATGAACTGTTCGCACATAGCCAGAGGACGAGACAGGTCCGGCCCGACCGTGAGTAACATCATAAATTGCAGACGTCCAAGTTTGAGAAACGGTCTAAAATAAAGCTTAAAGCGGATTTATAATGTCTTTGTTTAAAGTACGAAATACTAACTTGTACTTTTATTACTTGTACCATTTTTCTTTTAACTTGATTGTTCTTCGATTGATCTGTCATAAAATTAAAATTTAGAAACTTGTGGATTTCATCTCGCTACTCATCCCAGTCAAACTCAAATAACTAGACGTTGCCTCTGACTGTCTGAAGGATTTCTTCTGAGAACTCAATAACAAGTACTTATACACCATAATTCATGACGGAAATATACAGTCATTATTCATAGGTGGTAGAACCAGTGTAGTTTGCTCGGGGAAGTACCACCGCCACACCTTTTTCTAGCGTGAAGCAGTTTTTGCGTTTCGATGGAAGGGTGTGGTTGCCGGCACACTTTTATAAGATCTTAGTCATCTTAGACATCTGTAAGCAACTTTATACAGAACCCCATGTTCTGTATAAAGTTGCTTACAGATGTCCATGGGCGGCAGTGACCACTTACCATTCGGTGGACTGCCTGCTTGTTTGCTATTTCAAGCTTATAAAAAAAAGATATCGCTACACTATGCAATGTACTAAAAAACTGCGCCGTGCGAGTCTTCAGGAACCATTCATTGCGGCGCAGTATGTACCTTAAAAATCGCTATCAATTTAACTTTGTACCACTATCTAACTTCTATAGAGCCAGTACTAGATGAATATATCTAGAACATAATTTCATAGTGTACCAACACGACGAATGTTTGCGAGATTACCGTCTGACACATCCCCTTTGTGAGAAAATCAAATTAAAATCAAGATACGATTGTGCTTTTAAACACGTTAATGCCCTAATAAATAAAATTTCTAAGATATATTTTTTTCATTATAACACTTATCTTTTTAATAGTTTGCTATCATGTATTTTATTAGCCGACTGTGTCGGTAGGAGAGTAATGTGTTTTGAGCGTATGTATGTCTGGATGTAGGATTCTTTAAGCTATTGAATAGCTTTTATCGCGGGTTTTGAGCGCGGCAACGGAATCAAGAAATTCCGTAACGAAAAAACCTAATACCCCCCAGTCCGACTACTATGTAGCGCGGACGAGCGTTCGCTTAACGTATGTATATGGTACGATAGCACAAACCTAGTACGGATCGAGACGAGCTGCTCGGAAATCGGACGAATATGTCAACTGTTTGTGACAAAGAATATATATATTATCAAAGAAAAAAAATATTAAATATAAAAAAATACTGCATAAATAAATAATTGTTATTGCATGATAAAAAAATGCTATGCAATAGCCTTACCACGGCAGTCCTCTACAGCCCAAACAACTAAGCGGATTGTATCATTTGAAACGTTGTGAGAGTGACAAAATTAAGTACAAGTGCAAATATTGCTTGTTTTATAAGCAGCACACAATCATACAATCGACGATGAATCAATTCTGCCATGGGCCACATGATATGTAATTTACCCATATGACCACCCATTAAACATGGTTCTGAAACCACGGTTTCGTGTGCCAACTGATAAAATGTATAATAAAATTTATATTTTAGTTTATTCCATGATTGTAGTACTTATTTTTCTTATATCAGTATATCGGCTTAAGCAGTAGAGGAAAAGTTTTTTTTTCATTACAATATCTATAATAGCTAACAAGTGATATAATTAATATTATGTTAATCACAATCACTATTACGTTATAAATAATGATAAATGCTTTAATACTCGCCATTAATTATCGTATATGATTTTGTATATTGAAATTTCAATTACGAAATATATACAATGAAATTAAATATTTCCAATGTTCATTAACTGATTTTGTTTTCATCGACTTCGCTTCTTTTAACTGAATCGTTCAAATTAAAGGTTTCTTAAATCTTTCGGAGAACTAGTAATTGGTATTTCGTAATAGTCCTTCTGGATTACTATATTTAATCTACCTACATGCATATAGGAGTATCAATGCTTCTATGATACAAAAGACGAGGGCTCGGGTTCCTCGACATTCTGGGGCTACCTAACTTGCTGTCGGAATACGGATTCTACTTACGATAGTAACGTGCCACGTACGGTCCACTTCTGGCTCCTCTTTCTTCCAGGATCCTGTCAAAACTCCACGCGGTCCACACAACACTTGCACTACACCAGCGATGTTGTCGAAGGTTTTACTTTAGTCCATACACTTAGAATACACAATTAGTTTATATCTTCACAATTAACACGAATTATTAAAGGTAATACGTTCCACACATACGTTTTTGTACGAACCGGTTAGCAGCGGTCGCTTCAACAACACTCACACCGCCATACTGCTTTCCGGAGCACGGTGAGCGATACTACCCTCCGATTGGACGGTTCGTATAGGCATTTGAAATAATGCTCTGCTATTGTTTGAAGACGCATCCTGACAGTAAATTTAAAAACATTCGATTGAGTTAAAAACAGCTTGCTTACAAATCGGATCCAGCACTTATTTTAAATTAATATAACACCTATAATTGATATCCTTATAAAGCAATATTACTAAAATTATACTTTTAAAATTAAGATTAAGTGAAATTAAAAAATATTTATATTTCACCTCATTGAATTTTCCATCATTGAACATTACAATTTATATGGTTTGATAACCGGATATATTTTTGGCATGAATAAGTAAATGCTGCAGTTTGTTTTTTCAATAGAAAATTTCTGCATTTAAGTTCACATATTCACATAACAATGATACCCTTATTAGTTTTAACCAACTTCCATAGAAAAAATATTTTACCCACGTATAGATAACATTCTTCTGATGCAACTACCTCAATCTCAAAATTGTCGACTACCGTTCTTTGCTACGAGGGTAGTATAACAATTCCGAATAAAATTAAATTGAGCATGCCACTAATTGCACTGTTTTCCCTTAAAACTTAAACAAAATTACAGAATAATCCGAAACCACGCTCCTAAAATCGTTACAGCTGAGTTAAGATGCATAAAACTTGAAGTTATGATGAAAATTTCTCAGCACTTTATTACTATCTCGCAACGAAGCGACAGCGTGACGCGAAAACTAACAAACGCTACTTAATTTATTCATAATCACGCTCGTATTCTAAAACTCAATCGCTCGTCGGACGATTAAATTCTGCGGTTGATGCGTGAGAGCACTAGCGACATCTAGTGCCAGGCTGAAAGTTACTTGTGAAACAATGGATTATTTATTATTACTATTATTTTGTGTTTCAATACTTATACTGTCACTTCTAGTTTCGTTCTTCTCTTATTTATTTTATCTTTTACTTTATTTTCTTCTTTTTTTTCTATTTTCTTTCTTTTACTGGTACCGCCTTCGATATTTCTGCACTTCCCAAAGGTTGGCTGGTAGAGAATGCTTTTTAGCATTAAGCCCGCCTATTGTACTACAATTTTTTATTGGTGCAATAAAGTGTAAATAAATAAATGGAATTCAGTTGCAATACAAAACTTTGGATAGTAGCTGACCTAAGCAGTTTAACTGCGCTTAAAATGTTTTATGTTGAAGTTTAAGTACCTTTAAATAAAATATATGAATTTAAGTGGAATAAATACTGAATATTACCTCAGGATACGGTTTATATATTTTCAATTATTTAAATTTCTCTCAATAGTTTTAACTTGATAAAATTGCAAACACACGTATAAAATGACACACAAAAAAAATATAAAGCGTAGAGAGACTATTATAACTTTGATTTAATTTGAAAATAATACTGTGTTTTGGTTTCACGGTTAGTAACGCACATACATAAACAAATCATTAAAAGTTAAGTTTCTGAACAAAGCTAAAATAGTTCTAGATTTTTTTCACTAACACGCTTCTAAATACCGTGCGCAATCCCTCTTTCCATTCGAACCTCGATTTGCACGTCATTTTGAATTACTACACGCGAGGTGGCTCACATAATTGGAAACAAATGGAAATGTCCCGGGATGGGATGCAAATTTATTCAATTAATCCTTGCGTCAGTATTGTCGGGTCGTGATTGGCGTTAAGTCGTTCAAAGCGGTTTGGCGTAACAGAATAGGGACGTGCATTCGAAATTTTGTTTGCTTATTAGTTGTGGAGAGAGTCTTCAAGAGACAAGTTTTCAGTAGTGTGTATTGAGGATAATATGGAAAGCGAGTCTTGTAAAATGTTAATATGGGTAGTTTAATTTATTGGAAGTTTAGTGGTAACTTCAGATATATATAATTATATGAAATGAAATGTCTTTATTTTGCATAGGCCTACGGAGGCACTTACAAATTGTCAGTTACATATTTTTTTTTTACACGACCTCAACTGAGAAGATCCGGCACGAAACTCAGTGGGTTTGTCTTTTTTCTTTCTATATCTTTTTTATTGCCATATTGTTTTTACATTGGATAGTAAAAGTTAGCTCCAGTATCTTGCCTTATATTACATATACATAGTATGAAGCTTTCTACATGCATAGCAAGAAACTTTAAGTCATTAATGTGCATACATATCTGTAGACGAACACAGAAAATAAGAGTCAGGACATTAATTGAAATTCAAAAATTCATTATCAGACTTCTTTCTGAAAGTAAATGGAAGCCGAAACCCTTTGCGTGTCAACCGGTATGGTGCCTTCTTCATGGTCTTCGCTTTACCATAAAGAAGGCACCATACCAGTCCATATCTAGCATATTTGAATAAAATTGAGGTATCAGATTATCACGCACCTTACGGTAAATGGCGACTACCGCCCATGGACATCTGTAAGCAACTTCGTGCAGAACAGGGACAATCGGAAAGCATTGCTGCTCCTGGAAGCTAAGATAGTCATCTCATATAAAAGTGTCGGCAACCTAGGTAAGGTTGCCGACACTTTTATATGATTTTTCCATTAAAACGCAAGAATAACTTCGCGTTCAAAAAATCTTCCGGAGCACCAACTTCATTGGGCTTTTATGTTTTTCGTTCGTCCAATTGTATCTGATACTATTTACAAAATATGACTACTGTTTTAAAATACAAAATATAAAAGCTCGTTTTTACTATTCACTGGAATATTTTCATTTAGTTATAAGAAGATGAGTTCAATACACTTCCGACCTTGTTTAAGGCTCCCAGCTGGTAAATAAGAACCGGTCAAGTTAGTATCGGGCTGCGTAAATAGTAATATCTTCTAATATTTTAGAGAATCTCTAATCATATCATAAAATGAATAGCAGGGGCCTATTACCGTCAAGTGTACTACTTGCTAGTAAGCTGCTTCAATAATATAAAATTCTTCTTTATAACTCCTTTCACATATCATTATTTTCTAAATCTTAAAGGGTATTTTAATTTTATGTTTAACATGCATGTTATTTTTATTCTTGGTGCTTATTAAGACAGGCAAACATTTTATTATCTGCAAACGTACCATCATTTAAGAATATTCTTGATACGTATTCAGTGTTAACATATACACAGATAGCGCAATGAACTATGGCCTATAACTCTCTCATACTGAGAGAAGATCCGTGCCCAGCATTGGTTTCAATAATGGGTTGACGAGAGATATTTTTATAATATGATATTTTTTTTTTGTTTTCGAGGGGGAAACCTTCCAAAGGTACCCGACGCCGTTGGAGCGACGCAGGGTTATGTGGGATCTTTACCGCACTAAAACCCCCCCGGTGGCCGTCCTCGGCGCTGAAGAGGAGGACTCCGGGATGTCGAAACGACTTCAACCGGAATCCTCCGAGCGCGCTGCCCCATCGGGCTCCTCCCAGATGGGCGGCTGGGCCCACCGCTCCGTCTGGTCTTTACGACGGTATGCGACCACACATACCGCCGTCCTTCCCGGGATTGCCTGACCGAACGGTTCGAGCTCCCACTCTAGCCGTCTGCAACCCCGGAAGCCCCTTTTAGTCGCCTCTTACGACAGGCAGGGGATACCGTAGCCCTATTCTGACCCCGAGGCTACAGGGACGATGATATTGGTTTAAGTGAAATATGGTTAAGCAACGTACACAGATAAGGAATTATAGGTTGTCTTCCTGCCACAAGAATTTGCCTACGAAACCCTAAAAAGGTTTCTGTTTTCCTATATTTTCTAACTTCATCCCGCTTAATCCCGGTTAACCTGATTTTATCCAGCTAAGCCTATCGCTTTACTAAGAAAAAACGTTCACAAATTACGCCTGTACAAAATCCAAAAAGCTACAATAAGGAACATTATCCAGATTTATTACAAAAAGGGCTAGAAAGATTGCGTTACTTATTTACTTTAAGGATATTTTTATTTTGATTGCCAATTATTTATTAATTTATGAAGACTTTCCACTAACCTATATATGTCGTCCCTGTAGTTTTGGGTACAGAATAGGGCTACGGTATCCCCAGCCTATCGTAAGAGGCGGCAAGAGTGGAACCTCGAGCCATCCAGCCAGGCGATACCGGGCAGGACGGTGGTATATGTGGTCGCAAAGACCCGACGGATTGGTAGGCTCAGACGCTCTCCTGGGAGGAGTCCGATGGTAAGAAGCACGATAAGAATCCCACATAACCCTGCATTGCTCCCACGCCGTGGAGTACCTTTTGGAAGTTCCCCGTCGACAAAAAAATGCCTATATATAGAGTCTATACAACGGGTACCAATAATATATGCAGTATTTACCCTACTCCGTCATAAGAAGGGCGATGTTTTTCAAGCGTATTTACTTTTTTTTTATTATGTAACGTGTACGGGTATAAAATGTATAAATTCCGCGATAATATTCGTTTAAAATCATGTATTTACTATGTATGTTGGTATTATATTAATATGTGAAGTAAAAATTTGTGATCCGTTTTTAAGATACTTGCCGCAGACGGAGGAGTATGAAATTACGCACGGTTATAGTTGATGTAAACAAAGATTACGCAATGCTAATATTTTATTCAAATAATGCATGAAACATACGTAAAATCAACTAAAAACACGTTACACACAATACCTTGCATTTGACACGAATACATACATAATAAAAACGAAATAAAACATTCAATGTCTTACTATGAAAACACATAACGTTAAAAATGTTAGATGTCTTTGTCTGCAAACGGAAGATTACATATTTTAGTCCAACCTACCTTATATAGGTATCAAATGAAAGAGCATTGGGTCTTGGGACAACTAAAAATGAGAAAATAAAATAATATCAAAAAAATATTTTCAAAACAAGAAACTTTGCACTGAAAAGATAAAAATAAGTTTTATAGTAGTCAAACCCATCATTTTGTTCCATCGTAAAATTTTCTATCATATAAGAGTTTTTGCTTCACGTATAATATATAGATTTAAATCAATCACGTTTTAAATCGCGTCTACAAAACAAATCTTAAGAAAATCAGCATTATGTTTCTATAAAGCCATTTTTCTTATTTTTCATTTATTACAGATCAAAATCCGTGACAATAATCCCCGGTGACGTAAACCAGGAGTGGACACAGTATCGACAGCCGCCAACCCCTAATGATGCCGTATTTATTGTACGCGATCTTTACGAAATAGAAGATTTAGAGACTTATTGTCAAACATTTTCGAAACGCTAAATTTATATATACATTTTTTAAACTCACTTTTATTTATTAATCTGTGATTTATAAAATCTATCGCTCTGTTGTCTATTTACCTAGTGTAGTTCTTAATGTTGTTAATTAAACAGCGTTGTGCTTCTAGCTATACATACCATAATTTTACGTGATTCGTGTATATGTAACTAAGCAAATTAACACTATGGAAGGTCAAATGGCAGACTTATAACATATATGACGGTGTAATTGAGAAATCTTAATCTTTTGATAAAAGCAGTGAAAATTATTAAATCACTCAGCGTAGCGTTTTTATTTCGTTAATTCCAATGAATACAAAATTTCGTTGCGCGTAAAAAACATCTTACAAGAAGTTCGAAAAAGAAAATAATCCTAGATTATAGCTACTAAGCCCCCTCTGAAATCACTCTGTCCCCTCTTTCTGAATAATATTAAAAAATCAAACGTAATATTAAGCCCTGAAGTGGCCAATCGATAGCATTCCCTTTTCAATTAGTATCAGAAATGTACCTTTCATGGTCGTTTAAACGGAAAATCCACCTAACATTAAACGATTTAGGGGAATCCGCAACTAAATGAAATCTTGCGACCAGCGGAGGGGAAGAAAATGAGGCGACCGGGGATCATGTTATACTTATAAAAACGGACATGCTGAGAATTTTGATGTTGTATCAATACCTTGCACAAACAAGGTAAGTTTAATACTTAGTGTGACGTGGAAATATTGAACAATTTTAAACCGAATTAAGTACTAAGGAATATTTTTCATTAATAACATAATCTTACAATACTTTATACATATAGTTTTTAGTTTAAAAGATCGATATTTTGCAATGTAAGATTCAAATAGACCCCTGTGACTTTTTAAATATTATTTGCCTCTGTTGTAAAGTTGTATTCTACGAGTTACGAAGCGACGATTTTCGTGTGTCGACGTGTGACTACAAGCAATTTTTTTTTATACGAAACAAGCAAACATACGAGCATACATCAATTAATGGTAAGTAGTCGCTGCCAGCCATGGACATCTGTTATTAAGGCTTAAATAAAGCAGTACTTATCTGAGATTGACAATAGAAGCTACTCATGTGGACTAAGTTGGAACCCTTCAGTAATTATCTTTCTTAGACCAAAACATTGCAGCGCTTAACAAGTCACTGTTAAAAGTCGGAAATAGGTGTAGCACAGCGCCTCCTGATGAAACACAAAAATCTACAAGGTAGAATACTTTACAAAATTATGTAGGGTATGTAGGGTGAACACCTTACATAATATGTCGTCAACCAACCAACGTCAACCCATTATTGTCCCATTGCTGGGCACAGATCTTCTCTCGGAATGACATAGTTTTAGGCCATAGTCCACCGCGCTGGCCAAGTGAGAATTGGTGGATATAATTGGAGGACATACTACATAATTATGTATTCGATTATACATTCGATTCATCATGGCCAGTTGCTGATTAGAGACCAGTCTAGGCAGAAGGAATGTCTAAAGATTAAGTTTGATGTTGCATCTGAGTTTAATTACACTTAGGTTCCCACCGGGATTGCTTCTGTGGCAGGGTGAATGATTGCAACGAACATAAGTTCAGTTGGAATGGTAAATGACACTGATATACATAGGATTGGTATGACATATATAAGTGGACGAGTATCTGTTTTATTTCTTTAGGTTATAAATACTTAAAAAATAAAAATATAAACTGACAAAAGTTAATCAGAAAACAAGTACTGTTAGGTATACTATTGTTAATGAGAAAATAAGTACTCTTGTATTTGAATACAGTCGTCGATGTAATTACACTTAACTAAAATTAATAATGAGCTAAAGTGCGACTCGAGCTCGCAAATTGGTAGTTCCGTACCATTAATTTTTCTTTTTAACAATTGGTAATATAGCAGCTATACATGCATTGTAAAAATTATATATATTGTAGGTATGGTACGTATTGTGGTCCAGTACCTAAATAAAAAATTACGAAAAGCTCCGGTTGCATGCATAGAGACCATCTTTTTCTATTTAATTTTTATTTTAGAATTTACTGTTATAGTGGTCATAGAATTACACACAATACATATAAAAGTAACAATTATCAATCTATTTCAATTCAATACATAGATCTGTCACAGACGGACAGCCGAGGCTTAGTAATAGCGTTCCGTTTTAACTCTTTTCGTACCGAACCCTAAAAATTGATTAAAACTTCCGAACATAACATATCCAATAACAAAATTAATTGGAGAGTTTATTAATTATCGGTGATGAGTTTAAAAGCAACGTTAGCGACAACAACATCAATTTACATAATTAATCTCGTCACAAGCTGCAAGCGGATTACTGAAACTAATTGAATGATGGAAAATGCGTGCCTTTATATCACGTGATACAGGGTGTTATGTATGGCTGAAGTTTTGTATAGATTTACAAAACTTAGTAAACAGTAACTAACTATTTTTACCAGTCAAGACTTGACGAGTAAATATTAGTACGTTGTATAATAAATGTGAAATAGCCTAATGGTTGAAACTTGCTCTCCCAAAGGGAAGGTTCGAGGTACAAACCCAGGGACGCAGCACTGATTTTTTGAAATTATGTGCGTATTAGAAATTCATTAACACTGCCTTTCGGTGAAGGGAAACATCGTGAGGTAACCTATACACCCGAAAGGTTCTTTAAAAAAAACACATAGTTCTCGGAAGTGTGGTGTTAAGTTCACCAATTCGCACTTGGCCAGCGCGGTTTACTGTGGCCTAAAAACTCTCTCATTCCGAAAGTAGGCCCGTGCCCAGCAGTGGGACAATAATGTGTTGACGAATAAATGTGAATGTTTGTGTTACTTGTTTCTATTTCTAAAGAAACTATCGTACCCTTAGAACGAGTTTGTTCAAAACTCAATTCAATTCATTTAAAAGGATTTTTAAAATTATTTAAGTGTAATTCATAAGCATTCATAATTTACTTTTAAAAGGATTTATTTACCTAAATGAAATTTAAAAATCAAAAACAAGCACGACTGTTTAACAAGATAAAAAAATGAACTGAATTGTTTTAAGCCGTCGAGATTTTTGATGTAATAATTGAACAATATTATTTATTATTTAATATATATTGGCTTTTGTGTCGTGTTAAAAGTTATTGTAATCGAGTGTTGTGAAGGATATTAAATTTAAACGTATAATACATGTAAGCAACACTTGCCCGTGTATCTTTGTTTGGGGCCGAAACTTAATCAAATATTCCAGTATCCACAATGCAGCCACACATTGGATTGAAATAGTGATGTGACTTTATTCGTGTGTTTACTCAACTTACTCGAGTGAATTCGGCAAACTCATACTCGATTGTAAAAATGTATCACTCGAGAATGTATGCACTCGAATTTTCAAGTTTACTTGGAGTGCGGAATTGATTTTTTTGTTTCCACTAGATGTCCTTTGACTACCCTATTTGTTATTTGTGCTACGTCAGCCGTTTTTACAAACCAAAATGCACGTAATACCCAGTTTGTCCTTAGTTGAAACTCCAATTATTGGCGTATACCTATTAATAAACATGTTACTAAAATCGCACTTGAATTGCAAACATGTAACTCGAGTGTAATTTCTCGAGTGACTTGTAAAATCGAGTCATGCACTAAATTACTCGAGTTACTCGAATCACAATTCGAGTCGCATCACTAGATTGAAAGCGAAAACCCGTCATAAGCCGATTACACGTCGCCTTCCAATTTGGCAGCAAATCTCTTCGCACCTAACACTGGCAGAGCCCTTTGTGCAGGGAATTACACTGCGGGATTTGCGCTTTTTTGAAAATATGCGAGTAACTTGTACGTCTTGACATTATGTGCATAGTATTAACATATCCGATACACGCTACAAATGGTGGTAGAACCAGTGTAGTTCGACCTGGGAAGTACAACCGCCACACCTATTTCTAGCGTGAAGCATTTCTTGCGTTTCGATACAAGGGTGTGGGTTGCCGGCAAACTTTCACATGAGGCGACCAGCATAGTCCTCGGGAGTAGCAACGCATGTGATTGATTTCAGATGAAACCCATGTTATGTATGTAGTTGATTACAGATGTACATGGGCGGTAGTGATAACTTACCTCCTGCATGCCTGGTGGACTGCATGCTCGTTTGCTAAAAGATAAAAAAAACCATGACTCGATGCTATATTACCTTGATAGAATGTCCCCATGTTAACGTCGTTATACAAAATGCATTATTTGCACAATTATAGGTTTAAGATGAACGTATTAAAGTCTATTTTTCCTTCACCACAATTGATATTGCAGTAAAATATACTGTTTGATAACCGGTTTTTGAACATATCATACTAATATTATAAAGACGGAAGTGAGTGTGTATGTTTGTTACTTCTTCACATCTAAACGGCTGGAGCCATTTTCATAATATTTGGTAGGGAGTTAGCTGATACTCTGGATTAACATTTAGGCTACTTTTTACTGTCGGAAAATATCTCATTCCCACGGGACAATCGATTTTTACGTGGGTGAAGCTGCGGGTTTCAACTAGTTGAACTTAAAAAATAAAATATAGCCTCAACCAAATATTAAACTTACTATATTCCTTCCGAAAAGCAAAGAAGATAGGATATTTCAACCTGCTAGAACATGTTATAATCTGATTACATATTCCTCTTCCAATTTTGTGGGAAAATTTCTGGCTTCCTTTTTGTAAGCGAGTATTACCTACATTGCGGGTTTAATGCTTATGTCGGGAATGTGCTTGTAACTCTAATGCGTCTACGATACAATATTAAACACATACATTTTCCAAGCCGTAGGTTGGTCAAGATAATTTACATTTTTTGCGCTAACTTTTGGACCTTGTGAAAATGTAGGATTAAATTTATGTGCTTATTAAAGTTTTTATTGTGTGGCGTGATTTCTGGAAAAGAAGGTCGTTGAGCTCATCGCATATACGGTGTGAAATAATTTCCTGGCTTAAAATGTGATTAGCTTAAAACGTTATACAAATTACTCGTTACAAATCGCTAATATTTATTTATTTTTTTATAATATACCTAGTTGACTCGGCGAACTTCATTCCGCCTAAAAGTCAAAAATTATTAGAGTTCTTCCTTATGTTGTGCATGTATTACCTATATATATAAAAACCTTCCCCTTGAATCACTCTATCTATTAAAAAAACCGCATTAAAATCCGTAGCGTAGTTTTAAAGATCTAAGCATACATAGGGACAGACAGCGGGCAGGGCCTTTGTTTAATGCTATGTAGTGATATTTAACCATTCAGAAATGACCATACATTTAATGCGTCTACACTTACGCCGAAACTTAATTAAACATCTCCCAAGCTGTATTAGCCCAAAGTAGCTAGAAGGATAGTATATATAGCGGATTCCGAGTCCGCTATAAGCTGATTGACACATCCTCTAGCAATTTAGTAGTAAATCTCTTCCCACCTGAATGTAGCGGTAGTGTAAGGGATTTGCGCTTTTGTAATATCAGTGTAACTTGTAGGTTTTGATGAAAGGTTATTGCACCTGACATTTTAATAACTAAAGTTTCTTTCATCTTACATCTAGTCATAGAATTTTAATTAACATAAGTGTCTTATTTGTAACAATAAAATATCAAATGGAAAATTAATGAATGCAAAGTAATGGTAGTAGTTAACGTGCATGTATATGGTACGACAGACTAGCTGCTTGGAAATCGGACGAATATGTAAGCAGCTGTTTACAAGAAAATATATAAATACAAAGAAAAAAACTTGAATTAATATCAAAAAAATACTGCATAAATAAATAAATAATTATAATTGTATAAGTCGATAAAAAATGTTATGCAATAGCTTTACCGCGACAGTCCCCGAGTTACCTACACATAATAGTATAGAGTTGTTAGCCCAACAGTAATAGATAAAAATACTCTACCAGTTTAACTTCTAAGTATATTATTCTAGTAATATTGTAAGCAAGTCATTGTAAGAAAGTCCCAGTAAATATTTGATTCTGTTTGTAGCAAACAGTTCCGGAAAACGGTTCACTATTAAGTGTCATTAGGCGTTCTAACTGACGGTCAACCACGCGATACTATTTACTATTTAATAGGGACATAATAGTTAAGGATTGTAGAAATAAAAAATGTATATTTTACTCCTTCAGATTTTTATTTATTCTGATAAACTTTTTTCGTGTTTCATACGGCTTAAAAGCACCTAATGATAACTACGATTAAATTTTCAACTGTATTTTTCTACAAATCGCTGCTTTTCATAAATAACCGCACAGAATTCAAAGTACAGAATCTACAATCTTATAGAAAAAGTTTGTGATTTGTGCTTTAAATGCATAATGGTCGCCTTCAGTCATTAAAAAGATATAACAAACAATACTGCCTAATCTGGCTCATCTGCGGAATGTAGGTATATTTTGTGTTGTATTTTTGTTCAACCTACGCAGCGAAATACGTTCTTAGTTCGCAATGAGATGAAGAACACGAAGGTTTAATTTAAACTGCATCCTTTAAAAGTTTCCTAAGTCAAAATTATCCTACGTTTCCTAAATTAAAAGTTTTAAAGACAAACACAGCCAGCTATCGATTCACAAAACAATTATCTTAATTAACCTGAAATCGGCGTTCCGTCATTAAGGGCTCGTGGAAGAATTAAGGGTATCATTACAGATCCAATACCAAGCGGGTACACTAATGAGCTTCGCCTTAATTAGCTGTAAAAATCATTTTGACTTGCAGTTAATATTGATTATAAGCCGTCGGGCAAAGCGATCACGTTGCTTGACTGCTTAAGGGGTACGCAGAATATTCGTGGTTCTGAATTCAATCTCCGGCCAGGCAAAAATCTAGAGTTATATTCTTATTATAAATATATCTTATTGTCCACCAATTCGTACTTGGCCAGCGCGGTGGCCTATGGCCTAAACTGAGAGCATTCTGAGAGAAGACCCGTGCCCAGCAGTGGGACAATAATTGGATGAGAGATATAAATATACCTACGCTTATACCTAGATAGAGTTAGGAACTAACTTAAAATCCGATATAGATGAAACAAAAAACACCAACTTTTTATTAGAAAAGAAACGAAATTTACGCCTCGCTCAATTTAATTTGTATAAGGTAAGTACGAGTATAAGCAAGTAACTACGATAAATATTTAGAGTTCCTGGCTATATAATACATAACGAAGTGAGATAAGTGATGTGACAATAACAAATTTATGGAGGGTAAACTAAATTACAATTCTAAAAATCATTAAGTGTTGCTAATTCGCTAAACAAACAATTTTCGATCTTTACTTACTAAAATAATTATTATCGGCGACGTGTTTTTCATAAATACGCGGTGTTGCGCCGACATACATATACACTTGTGTTTTTGATTTCTTTCACCTATTTCTAACGTGAAGCATTCCTTGCGTTTTGATGGAAGGTTGCGGTTGCCGGTACACTTTTATAAGGCGACCATCCTAGTCATCGGGAGTAGCAACGCATCTGTGATTGACTTCAGATAAAACCTATGTTCTATTTGAAGTTGCTCACAGATGTCCATGGGTGGCAGTAACTACTTATCATGCATATATACTAACATGTATATAATAAACGAGGAATGCATACATTTTTATGGGCGGCAGTGACCACTTACAATTTGATGGACTGCTTGGTAACTACAATCACTTTGCGACATTAATAATTTAGAAAAGAAAGCCTTTCAGTCGATTCCAAAACCGCATAGACTTCCTGTTTCTGTTTATTGTGTGTTTCTTCCGGTTTCGGGTTCGGTTCACGGTAAGACAGGAATCTGAATGATTAGTTTAGATTCATGTTCTGGGTCTGGGTGTTTGTGTATTCGTCTTGTGTGTGTCCATGATACCCACGACACAATGGAAAATCCTAGTGTAGGGCTATGAGTGTAGAAAGCGTGTGTTTAAAAAGTGTGTGTATAAAATAAACCCCCTTATGAGGGACAGAAACAAAATACATACATCATTTCGGCATAAGCATCTAAATTCAACCTTGTGTCCTCGGAATACAGTCGAAACTACACCAACAGTTTCACCGTATGTAATTACAGTGAAATACGTGTTATGAGATCTCTAATTAACTGCCACGCATTTGCTTCAGTTAATTTAGTTCCAAACGTATAATGTAATTAACATAACATTGAGTAATAGTTGGTAGATGGATGTTAGAAGTTACTTCCTTTAAGTCACAAAATACTAGGCTCATTTGGGCATATCATTATAACATTATGTCATTAAACATGTTAATACTTCATTAGGAGGATATACTTTTGAACGTACAATTATAAAGTTATTTTTTAAAAAGGACAATTAGTAGGATTTAGATTTCCTTTATAGGACAAATTAATTTACTTTACTACAGTTAAACTCTATATTATTTGCACTATAACATAAAAACTATAAATATTCTGTATAGAATACGTTATGTAATCAAACTCCTTAATTAATTTTAACATAATTAAATCCAACTAAGCGAAAAAAATAAATTCAACATACAGTCTACCTGATGTTAAGGGGTCAATGGTGCCCGATCAAGTCCTCGAATCTAATCACAATATAGTTGAGAAGTAAGATAATCACATATTGTAAATCAACCGGCCGTCTCTGTAGTCCCGTGATTAGAATAGGGCTGCGGTATCCCCTGCCTTTCGTAAGAGGCGACCAAAAAGGGGCTTCCGAGGTTGCGGGCGGCTAAGATGGGAGCTCGAATCGTTCGGCAGGCGACCCCGGGAAGGACGGCGGTATGTGTGATCGCATATCGTCTTAAAGACTAGATAGAGTTGTGCGTCCAGGCGCCCATCTGGGACGAGCCCAGTGGAGCAACGCACTCGGAGGACTCCGGTTACGTTCCTTTGGAGTTCCCAGAGTCCACTTTGTAGCACCGATGACGGCCACCTTTAGTGCAGTAAAAATCCCACATAACCCTGCGTTGCTCCCACGGTGTCGGGTACGTTTTAAAGGTTTCCCCGTCGAAGCCAACCGGCAACCACGTCCTTCTAACGAAACACAAAAGTACTTTACACATCAAGCGATATTATTTCTATTATATGTAGCGATGTTACCTCCAAAGTCTGACGACACTACTTCAGCTACCTTTGCTGTCCGTACCATAGCAGCCATTTTGAAGTTGGTAGAACAAGTTTAGTTCGACCGGGGAAGTACCACCGCCACACCTATTTCTAGCGTGAAGCATTTTTTCGCGTTTTGATGGAAGAGTTGCCGGCACACTTTTATATGAAGCGTCCGTCACAGCCTTTGGGAGTAGCAACGCATCTGTGATTGACTTCAGATAGAACCCATGTTCTGTTTTAAGTGGATTACAGGTGTCCATTGGCGGCAGTGACCACTTACCATCAGGTGGACTGCATGCTCGTTTGCTTCTTCAATCATATAAAAGACCTCCGAGGTCTGACGACACTATTTCAACTACCTTTGCTGTCCACACTATAGCAACCATATAACGGTTCTAACCTAGCGAACTATCAACGCCTGAATTATCTACATATACGTAACCATATACCTACTACTCATTTACTGGCATACCACGAATATCTTGAACCAGGTAATGTAGCTATCTAATAGATTTAATACAATTACCAGAACTCTGAAATTGTTAAGCAACATAGTTAATTTTGATATGATTATCTTAATTAACTCGTATAAATGTAGTAAATTGTAATATCTGAGCTTGCCTTTGCCAATGCAATATCATTATCGATATTTTTAATTAATTGGATATTATTGTCGCATAATATTTTAATAATAAAATCGGAGTTCAGTAAGTAGTTTGTTTGGCAAGATTATTAAAGTTTTAATGTCGTATTTAAAAATCTTTAGTTTTTTATAGTTTTCCAAATAAAGACAAAATTTGAGATATTAAGAACGTTTAATATATACTGGTAATGTATTTTACATTCCTGCTGTTCTAAAAAGTCAAAAGCCAACATGATTTATCTATTAACATATTATACTACTCACCCGTCGCGACAGTCAAAATTCGACCGTAATTTAAATTAAAAACTAAACTTCATATTGTCTAACGTAGCACGAATATTTCTCAGTTTCAAATAAATTGTAATAATTTTCAAGTTATTTTGAACGCACCTGTTAAAGATAAAAAGAGGTGTAATTAGCTAAGCTGCATTTAAAAGCAATAGCGGATATTTTGATAAATACATTTGTCATTTTTGACGTTATGTGTTTTCATAGTAAGACATTGAATGTTCTATATCGTTTATGTGTGTGTAATGTGTTTTTAGTTGATTTTATCTATTTTATGCATTATTTGAAAAAATATTAGCATTGCGTAATCTTCTATACATCAATTATAACCGAGCGTAATTTCATAATCCTCGACCTGCAGCAAATATCTTAAAAACGAATTACAAGTTTTTGCTTCACGTATTAATATATTAAGTATACAAACAATAGTCAAACAAAACAAAAATTGACAGTCCGGTCCCCTCCAATATTCATTCAATAGTTATAAATAACAAACTGAATAACAACACCTCATCCAAATTGCATAGTATATGCAAATATTGCACATAAAACACCCGACAATGCGCCGCAAAGCGCACTTATAATGCATTACGCTGTCCTGTTATTTCACTAATTTCTAGCTAATGGTTCATTAAGGTTCTAATTTACAGCAGCCGACCGCTAGCGCCCGCTTAATTTATCGGTGGAAGGGTTCGTCGATCATAAATTGACTAATAATTATCAACATATCCTATCTATATTAACTGGTGACGAGTTGCGTAAAAAAATAGCGAAAGAAATGGAAATTTACAGATAAATTTTTAGCTATATAAACAAGCGCATAAGTTGAACATTGTAATAACATAATGAAATACTTCAACTCGATGTAATGTAATATATTACAATGTTAGGTATACATTTTTTTATTTATTTGCAACATAACATTCACAAACTCAAATCCATTAGTTGTAGGTGAAAGTTCCTTGGGATATCCTATAACTTATCAATATGATAAATAGATCAATGATCGTTCTATGCTACAATAATTATATTATCAATTATTATAGTATAGATTGTATAGTTATGTAACTGATCAAATAAATTACTAAAGAAAATGTCAGCTGCATAGCTAGTAGTGATGTGCCGGATCGTCAAAATCATAGATCCGCGGATATGGTTACGGATTATTTCTGCCAAGATCCGCGGATATAGATACGGATCTCAAATTTCTTACAAATTTATTACTTACTTTGATACACATCCATATAAAATAAGACTAAACCTTTAATTGTCTTTAATTTGTCGGAAGAAATATACACACCATTATTCACAGACTTAACATTTACATAGCTTACTACAACAAAAAGGCGAATACAAAATCTCAACGAAAAATATCTAGTTGTAAACAACATTAACATCTAAATAAGCTTCTTATAGCGCCACAAAGGGGTTACTCGTACAGTAATAAACTAGGAACTTACCTTTCTTAACGTTTCCTTTGAGGAAGCTATGCAGTTTTAACTAGCAAATGTCATTTTCTCACTGCTTATACAATGGGCTATATTCATCCTTACAATGAACTTCTAACTTCACGGAAGTGGCATAAAGTCTTATATAGTGTGACGCAAATACGGTTTATTTGCGTCGCCTTAAATTTATGCTACAAAGGAATCATTATCGTGTACGCTGTCTGTTTGTAGCATATAATTGGTATGTAAGAAAATTACTACTTTTAAGCTATTACTTAGAACGGAGTATATTGTGAAATAATAGTTCTAAAAGCTAAGTTATATAAGCACTCACAAGTAATAAATATGATCAACTCACTACGTCTAGAAACAGAATATGAAAGTACTGTATTGTCTTATGAATCTGGTAACTGTTAGTCAATTTAATACCATGTAATAATAATGCATAATTTAAGGAAATTTACAAAAAAAAAATGTCAGGTTTTTTTTATGATTTAACCTAACGATAAGGCAGACTGGCTATCTGATGGAAAGTAGTCACCGTCGCTTATGGACATTCGCAACACCACAGGAGTCGCCAATGCATCGCCGGCTGTGAAGGAGAGCTCTTTTCGCACCTTTCTTGAAGAACCCCATGTCATAGCGCTCCGTGAATACCTCGCAATAGGTTGTTTCCTTTCGGATTAGGCGCGGACCTGGTTAATTAATTTCAAAAATATTGCAGGTTATTTTGATTAATTCAACTCAACGGCATAAAGAATAACAAAATAACTTTAACAATTTGATATTTAAACGTAGACGTGATATTTAGAACATGAATTTAACTTTATGTGTGTAATAAAGCTTACGGCAAACGTATGTTTCCAACGTATTTATGCTATGTTGCAATGCTTTGGCCATGAAACGGTTCAACAAGCGTCATAACAAATTTTCAGAAAATTTTGCAAAGTACGCTACTTTACAAAGCCTAATTTCGTGAACTAATATGCCTGGATTCATACATTCCTTTTTAACCGTGTTGACTTAAGAATTACGGAATGTTCTACGACTTTTATACATCTAAAACACAGAAAAATATATCTTACGCATCTAAAATATAGAAAAATGAAACTTGAAGAAACAAAATGAAATGCGATGATATTTTGCAACAATTTATGCATTGTAAGACATGATACAAATTATTGAAACACTAAGAAGGAATATGATTAAGACAAAATTTATAGGTACGTGAAATGTTTTATCCGATCCTGCTCATATTGGTGTTTAAAATTGTAATTCACTAAAGTAATCTAGATTATAGACATTCTATGGTCTAGATATATTCTCAATATAGCAGACTCTCTACTACAGAGTTCTAGATACAATTATCCAGCGGCTATCAGCACAGCTGCCGTCAAAAGTCAGAGGAGACGTGGCTCAATTTCCTCTGTTTACAATTCGGATAGTAAACTTGCGCTATAATTTTTAACTCCAGCGCTGTAGGGCAGTGGCTTCCAACCGATACATTGCTGTAGTGATACACTTTGATATAATTTAACTTTGGAGTTCTGTAACTTACTCAGCTGTGTTTAAAATATACAATGTCTTTAAGGTGATCGTGTTCAAACATTTCTAATACCCCAAAAACTTATATCACCCAACAATAATATGCATTTATTGTATTTTGAACATAAACAAATGTGGTAGCTGTCACTGCATCTACAACATACCTTAAATAGGATGAGACTTCAAAATCGATGTGATTTTAAAGCAATTGCAAAGGCGTTGTTACAGCAGGTTTTAGTAACGCCTCGTATTTATACCTCGTATTTATCTTCCCGTTAAATCTTTAAACCTTTAAACCCCACACCATTTAAAAAGAAAAAAAAAAACAATTATAACGAACACATTTTCTGCAGTCAACTATTTAAGATAAATTTAACTTTTTGTTGTACTATAGAAAGACAACAATTTAAAAATTCAAACTGTGGTAAATATAAACAACTTTCAGTATTTCAAAAATTGTATATTGTAGTAGTCATTGTTTATATTAGTAATCATGGTTAGATATAAGTTTGAGCATCAGCAGTGTTTGTTGTCGATAGAGTCCGCCAGAGGGCATATCGCGCTGAATATTCATGCGTTGTTTCACTGAACAAGTCGATTCGCTGACTCCTGCTTTTTTCAACTTGCGATGAACACAGAGTAAAATTAACCACGTTGTCGTCAACGTACAAAGAGAGTATGAAACGTACTTCATAGTATTATAATCACCTCTTGATTTAGCGCATAATAAAATATTTAATACGTTTCAAAATTAAATAAATCTTTTAAGTTGAAGTTATTTATTTATTATGTGTACTTTATTTACACTTAAATTGTATGGAAGATAATGATTTTTTTAAATAATGTTTTATTACTGGATTCTGATTTTCTTTTTTGGTATTTTTTTTGCTTTACAACACAAATACAACAATATGAAAATTCAAACACTATTGTCGATATGAACTAGTTCCAATAGTACAAAAATGTTGTAATAGTTATCGTTTACATCAGTGAACACAGTTAGATGTAAGTTTGAGCACCAGCGGTGTTTGTTGTCGATAGAGTCCGCCAGAGGGCAGATCGCGCTGAATATTCATGCGCTGTCTCACACAACAAGACGATTCGCTGACTCCTGCTTTTTTCAACTTGCGATGAACCCAGAGTAAAATTAACCAAGTTTTCGTCAACGTACAAAGACAGTATGAAACGTACTTCATATGATCCACTCTTGGTTTAGCGCTTAATAAAATATTTATTGGTTTTCAAAATTAAATAAATATTTTAAGTTCAAGTTATTTATTTACTACGTGTACTTAATTTACACTTAAATTTTATGGAAGAAATGATGATTTTTTATGATAATATTTTAATAGTAATCTCCTTTTCATTTTAGGTAATTGTTCTTGCTTTATAACACAAACACAACAATTTAAAAATTCGAACTGTGGTAAATATAAACAACTTTCAGTATTTCAAAAATTGTATATTGTAGTAGTCATTGTTTATATTAGTAATCATGGTTAGATATAAGTTTGAGCATCAGCAGTGTTTGTTGTCGATAGAGTCCGCCAGAGGGCAGATCGCGCTGAATATTCATGCGCTGTCTCACACAACAAGTCGATTCGATGACTCCTGGCTTTATCAACTTACAATGAGTACCTCAAACGTACTCATGAGCAAATCATGAGGTAAAACGTACCTCATGATTCGCTCTTGATTTAGCGCTTAATAATAAAATATTTATTAGTTTTCAAAATTAAATAAATCTTTTAAGTTCAAGTTATTTATTTATAACGTATACTTTATTTACACTTAAATTGTATGGAAGAAATGATGATTTTATTATAATAATGTTTTATTACAGGATTCTGATTTTCATTCTTGGTAAATGTTTTTGCTTTAAAGCACAACTACAACAATATGAAAATCCAAACACTATTGTCGATATGAACAAGTTTCAATAGTACAAAAATGCTGTAGTAGTTATCGTTTACATCAGTGAACACAGTTAGATGTAAGTTTGAGCACCAGCAGTGTTTGTTGTCGATAGAGTCCGCCAGAGGGCAGATCGCGCTGAATATTCATGCGCTGTCTCACACAACAAGTCGATTCGCTGACTCGTACAAAGTACAAAGAGAGCATTTTATGTACCCCATATGACCCACTCTTAATTTAGTATTGATTAAATATCTGTTTGTTTCCAAAATGAATTACATTTCTAAAGTTTATATAATTTCTTTATTATTTAAATTATTTCTTCATTATGTATATTTTAGTTGCACTTAAATCGTATCAGAATCCTTGTATCAGAATACTTTATTTGTGATCATTTAAATTTTTTGGTAATTGTTTTTTATTACTACACAAACAGAATATGAACATTCAAACACTATTATCGATATAAACATCTTTCAATATTTCAAAAAATGTATGTAGTATTTCTTGCATTTACTAGTGAACACAGATATAAGTTTGAGCACCAGCGGTGTTTGTTGTCGATAGAGTCCGCCAGAGGGCAGATCGCGCTGAATATTCATGCGCTGTCTCACACAACAAGTCGATTCGCTGACTCCTACCTTTATCAACTTGCGATGAACCCAGCTTAAAATTAACCACGATTTTGTTAACGTGCGAAGATAGTAGGTATGTAATGTATTTCATGTGACACTCTCACACACACTCGATCTAGTACGGTATTTAATAAAACATTTTATTGATTTGAAATATTATAAAGATTTCTTAAGTTTAAGTTGATTAATTTATTTCGCATATTTTATTTATACTTACATTGTCTGGCAGAAAAGACATTATATTATCTGGGAATACTTTTATTATATCTCATTCTCATTTTCTGTTTTAATATTTTATTAAAAAAAAATTTAAAATTTACGACTTAATCTTTCCTGACGACATTTCAATAAATCAAACGTCCACAAATATTTCTTGTATTATTTTTAAGCATTACTTACATCATTATTTCATTACATCTTACAAAAGTGTTTTATAAGTTAAAAATGATAATAACAATAATCCATTCCTACCATAACAAGTTTATCTTAAATCCAAACAAAACTATCTCCAGCTGTAGAATAAAACATGCGCATAAATTGCAACATTTCCTGGAAAAAAACGATAACCGTTTACCAACTCACAAGCTTATTAAAAAGCAGCGCTCATAACGCGGAGGGAAAAGCAAAACAACTGAAAAGTAAAAATAAAAGTTTCAGCCTCGAAACTCCGACAAAGGATACGACTCATTATGCCACTATTTATTATTTAGAATAGCACTTGGCGCAATCCAAATCCTTACAAAGCGTTGCATAAAACTACAATACAGAGTGATATTGCAAGCAAAAGCCGGAAATGTGCGGCGCACTTTACGATTATTGCTTCCGCGACGCTGCAGCCTCTGAAACTGGAGCCTTTATTGTTTATTATTCTTTCAAAGGTTTTCAAAGAGTTTGATATCCTCGTGAAATATATTCTCTTATCTCGTAGGACGTTATAAGTTTTCGTCGTGTCGTTTTTGCTGTGATTGGAATTGTGAACTATAATTAATGTCGTATTTTGCTTGACCTGTTTGTTTGCGGAGTAGAAATTAGAAAATTGGAAAGGTTCGCTGTATAGTGCAATAACCACATTAAAATAAAAATGTATTAAAAAAAACAAACATAGTATGTTTTTTATTCACTATCTTTTCGGTTCTTTGTTCTATCCAGCTGATCAATAACAGCATTACATAACTTCATCAATAATTAATCCTCTGAAAATATTGTATTGGAAAGTTAAAAAAATATATATATTTGGATCTTTTATCAAATATTTATTTTCTTTAACTTTCAATGTTGGTGCCGTGAATTTTAGGTGCAAATACTACGTACTTCTAGGAATCCTGTTGAAATAGCCCACTTTAGTCAGTATGCGGATTGATACTTCAACACAAATTAACCCCGAGAGAGCTCGCAGGTAATCCCCGGAGAATTACGACCTTGTTTGCAACCGACAGTAAATTACTTGCAGAAGAAAATTAAACGTATTACACTGTGTTACTTTTGGACGCATCCGCTTGAGATAAAGTATTAAAAAATATGCTCAGACAGATATGTGCATCTGAATTATTTGTAATTGCTATCGGTATATAAAATAAAAGATTTTTATATATCGCGGTGATGTGTCGGTTAAAATATATATACCCATTACTAGTCGAATTATTTTTGCAAAATGGTAAAAAGAATATGGTTTGCATGAGACGACCATCATAATTCTCGGGAATAGCAACGTGTTTGTAATTGACTTGAAATGGAACCCATGTTCTATATGAAGTTGATTACAGATGTCCATGGGCGGCGGTGACCACTTGCCATCAGGTGAACGGCATGCTCGTTTGCTACTTCAGATAAATAAAAAAATATCAAAAGATGATTGCTACTCCCGAAGACTAAGATAATCGCTTTAAGTTTTTAATTTTAATATGCAAGTGGGCAGGCAATCACACCTTTTCGGTAGAAATACATAGATGCTGCGTAGGTTCCTAGTCAAACCATACTCATTCTCCATCCATCCATCCATTAGCCCTTCGAGGTCCACTGCTAAACGTAGGCCTCCCCTAAATGACGTCAATCCAGCCGGTCCTGTGCCTTCTGAATCCAAGATTTCCCACTGTCTTCTACAGCTCATCGGTTCACCTAATGGGGGGGCGAGCTGTGCTCCTTTTGCCTAAACGTGGTCGCCACTCGAGGACCTTTCTTCCCCATCGATTATCGGTCCTACGAGCGATGTGGCCGGCCCATTGCCACTTCAGCTTGCTAATTTTGAGAGCTATGTCGGTAAGCTTTATTCTCGTTTTACCTACTTATACACGAGGTTCAAGCTGATACATCACAGTGTCAGCTTTTCTAACCCCGAAATCCAATTCAAAGGAATGGAACAGAGATATTCTAATATGTAGATAACAAGCTACAGAAATGAGCCACACGACAGCAGACACAAACAAGTCAATCACAAACCGGGTTTGCATAGATTAGCACCGAGCCACGCTGCTCAAACGATATTACAGTATATTCTATGCTATATTTTGCTTGAGGTTGTATGGAAGTAGTATGTGTCTATGTAATATAAGAGGCTTGGTTATTGTTTGGTATTTATGCATCATATTTAGGACTGATAGTAATAATAGAATAGATAAAAAATAAGCGAAAGCAAAATTGTGCATACATTAATGTTTAAGCATTACACTCATAATAGTCATTCACTACCTATAGTCATTCACTATTCGGTTTGCGACAGGAAAAATATTATAAGATTATGTAATTTCGCGCGACCTGTTTAGAATTTTCGGAATAAAACCATTAACTTAAATTCGTTGTTATATTTCTTCAATCATAATATACGAGAACACTGATATTGACATGACGAAATAAATGCAGAGAAATGTTAATAATAGTTGCAATAAATAAATTTAATTTATATTTCAAGTAACAAAAAATGATCATGTTTTTGCCATTATAGAATTTTTTCATACAGCTATCAGCCTTTTGAGGTACACCGCTGGCCATAGGTGTTGCCCAATAGAAGTATTCGACATATTCAATTTATTTCTCAGGAGTTACAAGGCACCTATAGTTGACCTGAGGAAGACTTCAAATTGGTTTTAGTTTGATATAGGGTATGCAGACATCTATTTGGGTTTGGTTTGGCCATAGAGCAGTGATAGTTGAAACTGGCCCCTCAATCGGGAGGTCCGAGCTTCAAACCCAGGCATGCACTACTGATTTATGGACGTATTAGAAATTCATTATCACGGCTTTTCGGTGAAGGAAAATATCGTGAGGAAACCTACACACCAGAGAGTGCTTTAAAAAAAAGTTCTCGGAAGTGTGTGAAGTCCACCAATTCGCACGTGGCCAACGCGGTGGACTATGACCTAACACTCTTTTATTGTGAGAGAAGACCCGCGCCCAGCAGTAAGACAATAATGGGTTGTACCCATAAGCAGTAATTGCCACTTATCATTAAATGAACTGCTTACGCATTTGTTCCTTCTATGATATGAAAAAGCAGCGTAACAGAGTATCGTCCAGATCTTCCCTAGTTTTGAAGATATGTTTCATGTGCGCTTGCCACTTTATCATAAGTAAAAAACATTGTACATTTATTTAAATAAAAACCTACCTACTTAAAACTGCTACCTTTTTCGTTGATTTTACGTCATAACAGTAATATAAGAGCAGGAGATATAGAGGTATATTTTCTAAACATCCCAACCTACCCCCACCTTTTTTTCAATCGTAAGCGTTATATTTTAAAAAATATAGCTTATCTCACTCTAACAACTGAATTCCAATATGATACAATGTCAAATGTTATAATCCGTCAAGCCATATGAGCAGGAGCGCGTGCCAAAGATATATACCAACAAACATACAAATGTTAGAAAAACTGTACCCTCCGTCTAACGCAGTTGGGTAAACATTGTAAAGCCACGTAAACATAGCCTAGAGGTATATGAGAGCCATCAGCCCGTTGAGAAGGTAGGCATTACCATTTTTATAGCGTTGTCGTGAATTAATGCAGATTGTTCCGGGTAACGTTACGAAAACGTGTAGATGTGAAAATCTCATGTGTAAGGGTACTCTTAGAATAAAGGGTTTTATGACATTGCGTAGGTCTCTAAATGAATTTATCAAGTATTTATATTTTATACAAGTATTTATATTTTATATTTTTATACATTTGAAGGTAGTAGTGCCAGTGTAGTTTGAAGGTGATAGAACCAGTGTAGTTCTACCGGGGAAGTATCACCGCCACACCTATTCCTAGCGTGAAGCATTTCTTGCGTTTCGACGGAAGGGTGAGGTTGCCGGCACACTTTCACATGAGGCGACCATCATAGTCGTGTGTGGCAACGCATCTGTGATTGGCTTCAGATGGAACCCACCTTCTGTATGAAGTGACCACATACTATCAGGTGGACTGCATGCTCGTATGCTACTTCAGTCAGATAAAAAAAAAATAACAATGAAGCATGCAGTATATCTGATGATAAGTGATAACTACCGCCCGTGGAAGACAGTAAGCAATTTTATATAGGTAGAACGGGGGCTCTATCTGAAGGCAGTAATACATAGATGCGTAGCTGTTCCCACGGACTAGTATGGTCGCCTCAAATGCATGTGAGCCGGCAACCACTCCCTTCCACCGAAACGCAAGAACTGTTTTACGGTAGCAATAGGTTTGGCGGTGGTAGGTACCTCATCCATCGATCTAATCTAGTTCCACTACGTGGAAAATTTCTACTTGGTTAAAGTTCAGTCTTAGATATCCATTTTCTAATATTATTTTATAAATATCTAGTAAAGTATGTTTTATCTATGTGAAATATAACCTAACATACTAATCTTCAAACAGGGCTCATCTTTCAGGAATTTCGTAACAAGTAAATTCAAATTAAGTGGTGTTATTGTGAAGGATATACGCCCTAATAAAGCGGTCACTGGAATACCCTAATAACGCACGAAGGCTTAGTAGGAGTTCACACGGGCTTCTAATAAGGCTAAGGCGCGTCCATAAATTTTCGGAGGCCCATAAATAAGGAAAATTGCCCACCCTTGTCGTGGAGTATCAAATTGCTGAACAAATATGTCATGTAATAAGGGTACACTAGCGAAATCCGCTGAAAATATAATAGGACCGGTGATTTTTGCACAGTAATTGGGTGTTTTCATATGTCCACATAAAGTTTGGCGAGGATACATAACTCGTAATGTAGAATATAAGATCAGTGATAGCCTAATGGTTGAAACTTGCCCTCACAATCGGGAGGTCCGAGGTTCAAACTAAGCCACTCACCACTGCTTTATGTGCGTATTAGAAATTAATTATTTATTATCACTGCTTTTCGGCGCAGGAAAACATCGTAAGGAAACCAAGAGTTCCTTAAACAAAAGTTCTCGGAGGTGTGTGAAGTCCACCAATTCGCACCTGTCCAGCGCGGTGGACTATGGCCTAAAAACTCTCTCATTCTGAGAGATGACCCGTGCCCAGCAGTGGGATAATAATGTACCCAATGTAAAATTGTATACCTGCAAATATTAGCGAAATATTCACATGTTGTTTTGCTTAAATAACCGCTCGATTTCAATTTCGTTTATTTTAAAGTAAAGGTACAGTTTTATCCAAAACAAACCCTAAATTAAAAACTTGATGTCTAGTCATACGTTCCTTATCAGCCTTTTAATTAATTTTAATTTACTTCTTTCATTAAATAGATAAAACTAAAAAGATTATTTAACTATTGCTTGGCTACGCCATGATTAATTAGAGGTTTAACTTAAACAACACTTAAATGCTTATTAAATAATAACACTTAAACGTTTATTTCAAACATAATTACGTAAATACTGAATTACAGAGTATAGGCCGTCATTACATTTCCTACACTAATTTGGTACTGAAATTGCTGTCGTTCCAATTACGTATTAAGGAATCTTTTTACTTCAATTTGATAACGAAAAGTAGTATTCAATATCGGCTCTATATCACAACAATAAAAATTTAATGAAACGAATTAAACGCTTTTAACGTCTAAAAATCATTAACGAAAGCCTTGATAAACTTGCAAAAAGCCTAAAAGTTATAAAAGTGAGCCAAGCTTTGCCATTAATCATCCAGAATTTCGCGATACGACACAAAAAGTCTTCAAATACTTTAAGAAATCAGCAGTTTGTTTCAGTTGTGAACGAACGCGAACACAACGACCATTTATCAAAGCTGCCAACCCGGCCTTTATTATCTGTAGTGAAGAAAATGTTTTGTTAAACGGTACAAACTATCCTACAACGTTTTGTACACAAAGTTTTATAAAAGAGTAGAAGAAAAGTCTTAGAAAAGAAAATTTGATTTTAAAAGATAAATCACATTATTTAAATTTAAAAAAAGAAACATTAATATGTACTCTGAAATACTTCGAAAATTCAAACATTAATAAATAAAGTAATTAAAATGTATGCAATAACTTTATTTTCATTAAGTCGCTCAAGATTTTCATTAACACTTACTAATAAAAACTTTTTCAGAAACAGTTCCTCAAAGGGCGAAGAACAGAACAAAATGGTTAAAGTAGCAATCTTAACTTTTCTGAATAGTGTATTAATTTTATATGTATTTTGACTTGAAGAAACCTTCTTCTCCATATCTATCTTCTTTTCATCTTGATGAAGAATTTTAGAGACAAACCCAATAGACTTATTTTATTACTTGTATGTACAACCCATTATTGTCCCACTGCTGGGCACGGGTCTTCTCTCTGAATGAGAGAGTTTTTAGGCCGTAGTCCACCGCGCTGGCCAAGTGCGGATTGATGGACTTCACACACCTCCGGGACCTTTTTTTATAAAGAACTCTCGGGTGTGTAGCTTTCCTCACGATGTTTTCCTTCACCGAAAAGCAGTGATAATTAATTTCTAATAGGCACATAAATCAGTGGTGCGTGCCTGGATTTGAACCTCGGACCTCTCGATCGAGAGGGCAAGTTTCAACCATTAGGCTATCACTGCATTTTTTTTATTACATAATTCATCTTAATCATTAGTAATCCTCTGAATAATATTTTTTTCAAGGGCGAAATACAACAAAAGCGTTGATATTATATAAAGCGTTGATATTATATCGTCTAAGAACCATCATTCATTGCGGTTTTAATGTATGTAGATATTTCTAACTTTCAGAACAAAGGTCCTTGTTTCACTTCAATTTCTTATATGTATACCTTGATTAATTCAACAATTTGCGTAATAGCCAAGTTTAAATTGTAATTAGGGGCGCACAATAATACCGAACTGCCAGGTAACGGTATTACAATTAGCCTAATTTGAACCATTAATAAAGTAATGGGAAGCTTTCTAATTCGGCTGTTGTAGTCGATAAATGTATTCATTAATTTTATTAACGATAAGATTTATTCTAAATGTCCAATTACACAAGAATTGTTATTGTCCCTTTTGAAGATCTTGTGAGAATCGATTTGCATTTTCATCCGCAGCTTTACCTCATAGAAATCTTATAATGTTGGCATTTATTTTGATGGAACTATTACTATTAGTCACCCATCGCAACGGTCGAAATTCGACCGTAATTTGACTCAGAAAACTAAATTTCATATTGTCCAAAGTAGCATGAATATTTCTCAAATTCAATTAAATTGTATTAATTTCCAAGTTATTTTAAATACACCCGTTAATGTTAAACAGAGGTTTAGTTAACTAACGTGCATTTAAAAGCAATAGCGGGTATTTTGACAAATACATCTGACATTTTGACGTTATGTGTGTTCATAGCAAAATTTAATGTTTAGCAAGGTAGTGTGTGTAGTGTGTTTTAGTTGATTTTATGTATGTTTTATGCATTATTTGAAAAAAAATTGCATTTGGTACTCCTCCGTAGTTTCGATTTATTCTGAGGATTTTTTTTTTAAATTTAAGTAATTATTTGAATTATATCTAAATAATCGATACTATCTAGCCAATTTTCTTGATACGCCGGCATATATGTATAATCGATAAGACTTATTGATCCCTTGTTACGTCAAGAACATTTATTAAAGTGTATCAATTACGTAATATAACTATACTCATGTAATTACGTAATATAATTAAATTTATTGACAACAAGATTAACAAATCTTAAAATACGTTACACAGAGTTGAAAATGTTAGTTTTTTTTATGTCTTTTGCTGTACGTGTGCCAAATGTATTTTGGCGCAATAGTTTCTCTTATCGTACTTAGGATATGTATGAATAATTTTGGACACTGCTTCATAAGTTTCCGTGGTGTAGCGGTTATCACATCTGCCTAACACGCAGAAGGCCCCCGGTTCGATCCCGGGCGGAAACATTTATTTTTTGGAAATAATTTTCTTACTTTCTCCTCCAAAGTTAACTTGGTACTTCACTTACACCATTACTCTTCACAGTTTCCGTGGTGTAGCGGTTATCACATCTGCCTAACACGCAGAAGGCCCCCGGTTCGATCCCGGGCGGAAACATTTTTTGAAATAATTTTCAATCCTCCAATCTTTTTATAGTTACTATGTTCATTGCATATTTGATATTGTACATAAGTCATATAAAATTCCGTGCTGATCAAATCAAAATAAATGGCCATACATTTAAAAAAAATATTATGTTTCTATTAGTAATATCTCTTTAAACTAGTTGATTAAGAAATTTATCAGTTCGAACATTTCAATGGGGGTTATAAAAAGGGATTTAATGTATTTTTACATTACGTTTAGGTCGGTAGTATGTCAACAAGTACTCAACAAGTGTACGTTTACCGAATCATGGAATAAAGTACAAGTAACCTACACGGCCGAGTATTATTCATGTACGTAGAAAGTTAGGTTGATACATATTATTATATTAATATGAACGACAAGATCAGTCAGTCGACAAACGATAAAACTGTCGGGTAGACTAAAGTGAATGGGTCCTTTCTCGTACTTACAATAGCTAAACCTACTACTAATTCTTCGCCAGCTGGTAGATGGAGTATATGATTTTAGACTAATATTATCGCGGAATTGACACATTTTAATACTTAACGGGTACTCACGATATGCGGTTTTTGAATCCTTTTCGAATTCTTTTTGCCGATATTTCGACCCAGTTGCATGGATCGTGGTCACGGCGAAACTGCGGTGGCGGGGAGAAACCGTTGACAAGAACTAGTGATAGATTAACCTATCTACCCTACGTCTAGTTCGTTTTTCTTTTTTAGGTTCCATATCACGACACACAACACTAACTTGTATCCTTACGCACCGAACTTTGAACTCTATGTGATTGACATAAACTAACCACTGGATTCCACGTTTGCGCTAACTTAAAACCGTCTTCTCTATTAAAGTTCTTAGGATGTTTTTTGATCTCAATAGCTTCTCTTACTAAACGTGAAAAGTAATGACGCTCCGCGGAGATCACTTGAGGTTTATGTAAATCTATCCAGTGGTTAGAGCCGGAATTAAGTATGTGTTCAGCTACCGCAGATTTCTTCGGGTCATTATTTTTGACTGCGCTGATATGTTCTTTAATACGCTGTGAAATGGCTCGTTTCGTCTGTCCGATGTAACAGCTGCCACAGCTGCAGTCAACTTTATAGACTCCGGGGCACTGGTATGGTATGGTGTCTTTGGGTGTACGAAGATAGGCCGCAAGTTTCTTGTAAGGCGTAAATATACTTTTTATATTGTACCTCCTATCCAAAATTCTACCTATCTTATCTGTTACACCTTTAACATACGGGAAATATGCGCAGTGTCGTTCAACTGTACTGGTAGCGTTCTTTCCTTTCGTTCGTCTAGTCCTAAGTGCGTGGCCGTTGCAGCGCAAAACCTCACTGAGGTTTTGCGGAAAGAACGCTACCAGCCCAGTGCCCCGGAGTCTATAAAGTTGACTGCAGCTGTGGCAGCTGTTACATCGGACAGACGAAACGAGCCATTTCACAGCGTATTAAAGAACATATCAGCGCAGTCAAAAATAATGACCCGAAGAAATCTGCGGTAGCTGAACACATACTTAATTCCGGCTCTAACCACTGGATAGATTTACATAAACCTCAAGTGATCTCCGCGGAGCGTCATTACTTTTCACGTTTAGTAAGAGAAGCTATTGAGATCAAAAAACATCCTAAGAACTTTAATAGAGAAGACGGTTTTAAGTTAGCGCAAACGTGGAATCCAGTGGTTAGTTTATGTCAATCACATAGAGTTCAAAGTTCGGTGCGTAAGGATACAAGTTAGTGTTGTGTGTCGTGATATGGAACCTAAAAAAGAAAAACGAACTAGACGTAGGGTAGATAGGTTAATCTATCACTAGTTCTTGTCAACGGTTTCTCCCCGCCACCGCAGTTTCGCCGTGACCACGATCCATGCAACTGGGTCGAAATATCGGCAAAAAGAATTCGAAAAGGATTCAAAAACCGCATATCGTGAGTACCCGTTAAGTATTAAAAAGATGGAGTATAGTTGGACCGGTGGTTTCCACCAGCGATAGCGATTCGGTGAAAGGGTGTGGTTGCTGGCTTGTTTTGATCTGAAGAAACCATATAATTCTTACGAGCAACGCATCTCGTTGACTTCGGATAAAATCCCTATTTTATGCAAAGTGTGTTACTTAGTTGTATATAAGCAGCAAAGACGACTTACCATCAAGTGAACAACATGTTCACTTTTTGTCAATCTTATTAAAAAAAAATTTAAACAAAAAATAAAACCGACTTCCACGCCATATAAAAGTAAAAAATAATTTAAATACATGTTGGTGTAGAGCAAACACAATAGGTACATAGTCCCGAAGTCGGCGCTCACCATATTTCGCTGGATCACGACGAAACTACATGTGTCTTGTATGAGCGCCGACTGATATACGATATGCGCCGTGCGCCGAAATACGATATATACGTGACCAATAGATAACCTCTTTCCTTTGAGAAGTTGGTTAAAAATACCAATCAGTCGGTACGCGATACAACCTCCATACTTCATTAAAGCAGGTACACTTCAAAGCAAACCATTAAAACAAAAGGCAACCCTTACAAAAACGTATCGATATTTCACAAATATTATATTACAATGCGACACCCATAGAAACGTTTGATACCAACGCCGTATCCGATATCAAATTACAAATCACTTTGATGTGGTGAAGACGGCAATATCTGTAGCGATAATTAATTTTAATTAACGCTTAATCACAAACCATTCAGCGTTGCCCCACTTTGATAATAATTGGTATGCTGCTTAATATTCTGTTAGGTATTCCACAGAGTGTATTACGAACTATATTAGTGATAAATAATAATTATATTATGATTATCCTGCACATAGCTAGTACATAATTCGGCGTCCCTGTAGTTACGGGATTAGAATAGGGCTATGGTATCCCATGCCTGTCGTAAGAGTCAGCTAAAAGGGGATTCCGGGGTTGCGGGCAACTAGAGTGGGAGCTCGAACCGTTTGGCAGGCGACCCCGGGAAAGATGGCGGACGACGGACGGTGACGGACAGAGACGGAGCGGTGGGCCCAGCTGGCCATCTGGCAGGTGTCCGATGGGGCAACGCGCTCAGAGGACTCCAGTTGTATTCCTTTGGAGATCCCGGAGTTTTTTTGTAGCGCCGTGGACGGCCACCGGAGGGGTTACAGGGCAGTAAAAATCCCGCATAACCCTTCGTCGCTCCCACGGGCTACAAAAATGTAGGCAAGTGGATGGATTACACAAGTGGCAGGAGATTGAATGAGAAAAGCGCGGGATCGAAAAGAATGGACAAGCAAGAAGATCTACGAGTATATTTAGCAGCATTGTCTGCTAAACCACAGGATTTAAAAGTAAAAATAGAAGTTACTGTTATTTTTAATCCAAGATAGTTTTATGATCTTATTTTGAACACGTGAGAGAGTAACAAACTTACATAGGTATGTTTTTTTATAACTCTTTCACGCGAAAACTGCAGATCACATTTCCTTATAATTTTACACACAGTTAATGACTTGGCTTAAGAAATATCATACTCATTACCATGGTCAACATGAACAAAGCAAGTCGAACCGCGAGAATAAGCTAGTAAAGATAAAATATTGAGCGCATTGTTTGTCCCAAGTGGGTGCCGTTGAAATAGTCATGTCGTTAGCTTCACAACGCAATTACTACATGCGCTCGTAATTTGCGATACAACCGAGTATAAAGGAACCTCTGAATAGATTCCACGACACGAATACTCCTTTACCATAAAAACAACTAACATTACACGAGTAACAATCATTTCGTCACCCCGCCTATCATACGTTGAACATACCTTACGTCCTGAACAGAGAACTCATATTCCGTCATACATCAAATAAATAAGGGTCGCGAGAACTGGATAATGATGTAGACGCAACATTGAGTGTTTTGCTTAACTGTCAGCTATATGGCTTCATAAAATGGCAGTGGCAGCCCTCCAAACTTTACGTTTCATTATTTGAAGTGTAAAAGATCGATTCGTACATTCACACCTTTACGGGAACGCAAAGAGAATAATGAGTTGCCCTGACAAAGAGCTGGAATGTTTAAATTAGATTGCTTTGTACGATACGATATTCATGACGTTCTAAAATCAGAATGGAGTATTTTAGAATATCTATATTGATGTCTGGCTATATCGGGATGCGGTTTCAGTCTTATGTTACATGTTTATCTTTGAGTAAAATTTCGTAATTAACGGATATTTACGGGATGTGGTTATCTTGTTTTCCAACCAAGACTGGTTTCGTTGAACTCTGTAAATTTATTAATAGAAAATGTGTTTTAATAGCAATTTTAGTCAGCTAGTATTAATTTTGGCCTCTTATGCTGATATTTCGTAATAAGGTAGTAGAAGCAGATTGTTTGATTACGGAGGTACTACTGTAGTACCTCTATTTCTCGCGTGGAGTTATTTTTTGTGTTTTGGTGAAAGGATTTGGTTGCTGGCTGATTTTAATATAAGGTGACCATCATAGTTGTGGGGAGTAGCCACGCAACTATGACCGACTTCTATTGGAACCGCTATTCTATAAGAACTTGCTAATAGATGTACAAGGGCAACAGTTACCATTTACCATCAAGTGAACTGCATGGACGTTAGCTACTGTATAAGTAGATATATTAACTTTAAGTTAACTGGGATTTTTTGTAACTCAGTTATAGTAAAGTTAAATATAATTAAAGTTTGATTCTCTGCCAAACATATAGAGAAAACGATATGAGTAAATGATTGTGTTCCGTTCTCCGTCATGCGGTTCTAATAGTCAACTGGTTTCATGGATTATAATTATTTAAGAACGAATTATTTATTTATTTATATTTAGGAAGTTCTAGATCCAAAAAAAAACTTAAATATTTACGTATCCATTAAATTTGAGAATCTAAGCAGAACGCCATGGTCTGCCTAGATTCTCGAAAAGTTACCCATGACCTTTGGCATACAGACAGTTTATGGCCTAGATTCACGCATAGGATATCATTCACCATGTAGAACATGACTCAAGTCGGTGTAGATGCGGGAAAAGCTAGTCTTGCATAATTTAATCTTGACTTCTGCAATGTAGTTAGGAAGCGTTGCGTCTTCCAGAATATTTTCGGTACACAATTTAATCTGAAATAAAATTTTCCTTCATGCGGCGCCGTCTAAATTGCGTTATCTATGTATATTGTATATGGTGCTCCAAATGCAATGCTTATGAAAATAAAAAGTTGAAATTAATTCTTAATTCTTAATTATTGAAATTAATTGAGTTGAATTAATTCTTTCCTACGGGAAAGAAATAGAATTACACATAAACATTTTTGCAACCTCATTAAATTGAAATAATGATAAAAACGAACTTACACCCATAGTCCAATACTAAGATTTTTTTCTGTGTTATGGGTACCACAGACACACACAAAGATTAATACACAAACACCCCGAATGAAGATAGAAATCTAAATTATTAATTCCGATATCTGTCTGGCTGAGGATCGAAACCTGTGTGTCAGACCAGTATAATGATAACTTCCCGAGACAAGTCGTTATAAAATACATGAAATAGAATAATAATAGTAAGTTTCAAAAAATATGTAAAGAAATTACAACAATATATTCCTTTCATTAATACTCCTAAACATCGAATTATTCTAAATTTGAAAAAGGATTCCCAACGCTTTTAAGCAACATTCACCCGCATTTATAATGAAGGACCTAAAATACAATCAGCAAATACGACTTAGCTGACAAAATTGACTTAATGCACGCGCACTAAATTGCTTTCAACGTAGGTGCGCTGTTAAAACAATTTAATCTCAGTGTTGCACTAACGAAGGTAGGTAAACTTGTTACCGCCTGCGTAAACAAACGATGTTCTGTCAACATCAGCTTTGAAATATCAAGCATAGATTTTAGTTTATTCCTTTTGGTAATAGAAGTAGCAAAAGAAAATGTAGCACTCCTTGGTAAGTGGTCGATGCCGTCCATGAACATCTGTAATCAATTCCAGAGCAGTTTTTTTCTTGTCATCGATGGGGAAACCTAGAAAAAGTACTGTCGTTGAAGCAATGCTGGGTTATGTGGGATTTTTACCTCACTGAATCCCCCTGGTGGCCGTTCTCACGAGGAGGAACCCGAGATCTTCAACGGATCACAACCGGAGTCCTTCGAGCACAATGCCCCTTTTGGGCCGTTTCCCGGTGACCGATTGATGCTCACCGTGCCTCTCGGTGTTTACGGCGACATGCGGCCACACATGGTCCTTCCCGGGATTTCACGGCTGAACGTTCCTAGTTCCCACTCTTACCGGCCTTAACCCCGGAAGCCCCTTTTAGTAGCCTCTTACGACAGGCAGAGGATACCATAGCCCTATTCTAGTCCCGGAACTACAGGGACAAGATCAGTATTATCTATTTTTCGTAACCCTTACTGGTCAGGGTTATTTACCCTTAACATAATTTTATTTTTATATGGCAAAACAACGTTTGCCGGGTCAACAGGTATCATTTATAAAGTTTCACAATATAACAAATCGCCGATAATACAATTAGCGTGTCTGCTGTGGCCCTCAGCTTATACTACGATTTAAAAGGTGTGGTACAGTAACTTAGAGTTATTGACACAAGTCGTTACAACTTAGTCCTCAAGATAAATAGACGCCTCAGATTTAAAGGCGGAAGACGTCTTCTGCTACTGCTCTAGCGTCACATTCTGCCCTATAATAACTGCGTTCAGGTTTATTGCGATCCGTTTTAAAGAACAATTTTTCAGCTACGCCTCCACAGACAGATCGTCCGTGCCCTTTTTTAGCATGGTTTTATTTTTGTCTTCACGTCATTATTACAGCTCCACTATGAGCCTTCGCCGTCGACAGAACGACTTAGACTCTAGTAATACAGTTAAAGAACAACTTAGACTCTAGTAATACTGTTTGGTTGTGTGGGGTTATATTATATCATGACAGTTTACCATAGGCGGCAGTCCATAGGCGAGGAATTTTTAAGTTATAAATTCTAAAATTCAAAATATTTATAACTGGCACATGAAGCATCCATTGAAAGGTATTTGAGACAATAATTTAATTTCAACTAACAAAACAAACGTAGAGTAAGCGATGCGTAAATTACATCAAATTTGTACGTAAACCTTATTCTGTTGGCATATTCACATCGTTTATGTGTACAGGCAACACCTAGCCTCGTAGTGAGGTACCCGCTAACGAAGGGAGCCAATGTAAACATTTTACCGCCAGTGTATACGCTCCTTTACTCTGATGTCTACTAAAGTTACAAATATATTAGCAATTTTATAAATGTACTTTCGCAGATGCTGTAGCTAACTATAGTAAAGAGTTAACTATAGTAAGTAGTTATATATTTAAATAACACAACTCAGTGTGTAAAGAGAAACAGAGTCTTGAGCTAAATATTCTGTCTGTTATTTATTAAAATAAACTCAGTCTAAAAATATATATATATATATATATATCGCCTGTAAAAAATTGGTTTGCGGCGATTCCATCTGTCCATCAATAATGTGAAGTGCGGCCGCTCCCCAGGCATGACAGTGCTTGGGAAGCGACCTGCCAGGCCACGCTAAGTTGTCACCTAGCCTAGCCAAAGATATTTCTTTGAACAAAGTTTATACCAAATTCTGCTGAATTGCGGACTCATATTGTATTCACAAATTTAAAATTACACTACTACTACCGACTACTACTCTCCGATTCTAATAGTTAAGATGATCTTCTCATATATGTAAAATTAAGCCAGCAACCACACCCTTTCACTACAACGCAAGAACTGCTTCACTCTTGCTTGACCCGTGTGGCGGAGTGGTTACCATACCGGTCTGACGCGCAATGGGTCCCGGGTTCGATTCTCGGCCAGACAGGTGAATCTGAATGATGAGTTTAAATTCATGTTCTGGGTCTGGGTGTTTGTGTATTCGTCTTGTGTGAGTCCATGGTACCCACGACACAGGAGAAAATCCTAGAAAGCGTGTGCGTGGGTAAACACTGGAAATATAAGAGGCCACGGTACTTCCTCGCTTCATGCTCGTACCACCACGATGGTTTTGTAAAACAGTGTAGACTTTATGCTGTTAACAAATTTACAGTGTATTCGTGCATACGTATGTAAAATAATTTAGCTCCATATAGAACATACTAACGAGAGCGTCGCTTCTAAACTTGTTACCGCCAGCGTCAACAAGCCTTGCTCTCACATAGTTCACACTAGGAACTTATAAGTCACTTCTAAAATTAAGTTCGGAAACTTTGTGTAGTTATAAATTTTATAATTTGGTTTATACGTTTTCTGATCGTCCACAAGAAATAAATCTCTTCTATTTTCATTTTGAAAATAATATATTTAAGCTAAACTTTAATAGCGAAATAGGACAAAAAATCATATTTATAAATTAAATATATTAATTAATTTCATTCATACCAAACATTGTAAAAACATACAACTTTATCATGTTTCATAACTCGTCAACTCACTATTGTTCCACTGCTGGTCACGGGTCTTCTCTCAGAATGAGAGAGTTATAGGCCATAGTCCACCGCGCTGGCCAAGTGCCAGTTGGTGGACGACGCCTGTCATAACTCCAAATCATCAAAAATATGAAAGGTAGAATATATCCAATCCAATAAGAAAATCTTAAAATTTAATGCATATTGTTTTTAACACCAAAGCATTAATAATAATAATTTCCATCAAGGTGGTAGAACCAGTGTAGTTCGCCCGGAGAAGTACCACCGCCACACCTGTTTCTGGCGTGAAGCATTTCTTGCGTTTCGATAGAAGGGTGTGGTTGCCGGCACACTCACATGAGGAGACCATAATAGTCCTCGGAAGTGGCAACGCATCTGTGATTGACTCTACGGTTGGACTGCAAGCTAGACTGCTACTATGAAGTCAATATGGAACCCATGTTCTATATGTAGTTGATTAAAGATGTCCATGTTCGGCAGTTACCATCAGGTGGACTGTATGCTCGTTTGCTACTTCAGTCAGATAAAAATAAACACAACCGGAAAGCGTAACCGTTCCTTTACAGCGAAAAATGCTTTTCGCTGTTACTTTTTAAATCTACAATTTCATGAGTTCGGTGCGTAATGAAGCAGACAGGTGTTGTCTATGTACTAAAGGTAGATAAATATGACGAGGGTAGGCAGGGGTTAAGTGCACGCACTCGTGTTTGCTCATATTTCACGTTTAATTTCATACGCAATGACGTGTGTAGGGAGATTGTGCTCTATAACGATATTTGGAACAAAACCTGCGTGGTGTTATAGGAATGATTTTGTATTAACGATTGCTGGTGTCGCTTTTGTTCTGGTCTTTATGTAGTCTTAAATAATTGCTAAGGCTGATATTATATCGAATATAAAATATCTTAAATAATTTACGTTATTGTATCAAATGTTTCTGATCTAAACTTTACAATTTAGTAACTAAGAGTTTTATTTTATTTTATTTTTATTTTATTTTATTTTTATTTTATTTTATTTTATTTTATTTGGGAAACAAACGATTACATAGAACATAATTAAACAACACAGTAAAATTAATACTAAGATCAGTGAAGTTCCACTGGTTACATATACATTAATGGCGCAAAAAGTTAAGTTAATTTTACTCAACTCGGTACAATATCCATGTGCTATAATGACTATTTACCACATGATTTATTTAAAGGATTGATTCAAACCAAATTGGCCACTGGCAGAGTCCTTTTTCTCCTGTTTCCTCTGTTCAGGGATAGATATATGTTTATCAATACGATACAAGCAGTGTTGGATGATGTTAGGGTCTTAGGGACTGAAGCCATTCGCATATTCGGTTTTAACAAAAACGAACACGACACATGAACCACGCAGGAATATCAAGATTTTGCTTTTATACCTGTATGTCTTGTGATATACAAGAGCAAGTAAAATAAAATAGTGTTTTCAGAGAGGTTTCAATACAAGAACCGAATCAAATAATACCAAAAAATAGGTTACACCAATTTTATGTACAAAATAATATTTTCATCGGTCAAGAAAGAATTATTGCCTGCGTGAAATAAAAAGAATCAGACGCCCGATATCTACCTGAAATGACGTCAATCAACAAAACATATTTAAAAAATGCTCTGCATATAGCATATGTGGAATATCCGTCATATTCCTATTCTGCTGTTAGAAAAGACGCATTTTTGTACGATTTCCAGAAAGCAATAGCTCGGAGTAAAGAAAATCAACTTCGAAAACTTATAAATTCTTTCAAAGGATACGTTGCAATGCGGTCTCGAAGGAATTCATATTGGTTTATTGTTAGGAATTGTATAATATACCTATCTATTCTTCATAGTGTACATTTCAATTGATTATTATTACTCGTAGATCTCAAAAACCTATAGAAATTATCTTAGCCCAGAGTATCAAGCACTGCTGTATTCGAGTAATATTTTCTCTTTTTTTTAATATTTTTTTTTTGTTTTCGTGAGGGAAACCTTCAAAAGGTACCCGATACTGTGGGAGCGACGCAGGGTTATATGGATTATTACCACACTAAACCCCCCCCCCCCCGGTGGCCGTCCTTAGCGGTACAAAGAGGTCTCTGGGATCTCCAAAGGAACGCAACTGGAGTCCTCTGAACGCGTTGCCCTATTGGGCTCCTCCCATATGGGCGGCTGGGCCTACTGCTCCGAATAATCTTTTCGACGGTATGCGACCACACATACCGTCAGTCCTCCCGGGGTCGCCTGACCGAACGGATTGAACACCCACTGGTAAGATTCCAATACTATTCAGTTTTTTTATAAGATTGAAATAATAAACTAGTCCACCTGATGGTAAGTGGTCACTGCCGCACAAGTACATCTGTAAGCAACTTCAAATAGAGCAGAGGTAGTGATGGTCAATCACAGTTGCGTTGCTACTCAATGGTCAATCGATAAACTACCTAAGAGGATTGCTTCATAAATGAGCCCCATCGCCCTCATTACACCCTTACACCAATTCACAAGAACTGCTTCGCGTTAGAAATTTCGGGAGTAGTAAAAGATCAATGGTTAACCTGAAACATCTTCACACAGACACCTTCACTGAAATGTGTGAAAGTCTCACACACATCCACACGATAAGGTAGAATCTCAATAAAAATTCTATCACTTCATTATTAAACAGCGTACAGTAGATGCGAAGGCCCAATCAATCGGGGTATTCGACCAAACGATCGGCACATACTGCCCAGCCTACCCTGACCTCTATCAAACCTTAGTTATCTCTGGGAAGCTTGTGAAAATCGCATGTTTACTTGTACAGTGACCGATTATGGTTTGAGTGAGTTACTAAACAGAAGAATTATAAAGTTATAGATCTTCTTAACTCAGATTTTTTATTGTTTAGAAAAGTTAAACAATAGAAGAAACTGAAGAAATCAATGAAGTAATACCGATCAGCGAGCGATGACAATACAACTTTTTAATTTAACTTTTAACTTAAGTTTTGACCAATATCAGCATGAAATCTAAGGAAAGTCGATTAGTTTTCTAACCGTGACATAAATAACCAAGGATGACTATGATTGAATAGTACATATATTTGTCTATTTCTTTGATTATTATAATCTTATCATTTCAATGAGTTTTATTATATAAAACATCATAGATTCTGTTCGTGTCATAGATTCGTCTCATTAAAGAAAATTACTTATTTATTTACAGTATCCAAACTTATACCTAACATTACAGGAAACCCTAATCCGTTTGATATGTACTTAACTTATAATACTATTTATATTGTAAATCTATTACTAAGTATTTATAATATTATTATCTAGGTACATAAAAATCATTAAATCAAAATGAAGTATTTACTTAACTCGGAAGTCATCTTTTAGTTTTTTAAGAATTGAAACTTTTTGAGTAATAAGTTTCCAAAAACGTTTTCACATACTCCAAGTGAAGGTCTAGAAATTTTGGATAGAGGTCAATCACAAAGTAATTGGCTGCAGGAACAAGATACCCGTGAAATGACGACTGCCCTCTGACAAGGGTTCCGCATATGCTTCAGGGGTTTCCATTTAGGTTAACACCCTCTAACGTTTCAGGGATGTTTTTCACAGCAGAGTACCCGGAAGGGGTCGCGCAAATAGGTTATTATCATTGGATCAGTTTTAATATTCTTTGAACTAATCTCGACCACTATACTATATTTTACTAGTTTCGTATTAAGATATGTTTTGATTCTTATGGTAAAGAATTTGTAAGCAATTTACAAAAACACTAACAGTCTAAATAGCTGCTCTTCTTATATAGAACTTCAATCATACGTGTTAACTAACCAACACATTTAATTTAACGATGCTAAAGGTATATTATATTTCACTTAATTAATTTTTGATAGCAGAAGTGATAGTAAAATAAAGAAGAAACTAGAAAACACTTTGATAAACAATACAAATTTGAAAATATTTTAAAATAACAATTTGAAAGTACCCATCTACATATGTTTTAATAGAAAAATCATTGTGAAATAAATTATCAAAAAATTGAATTATGATGGCATTGAATATAAATAATTAGGTTAGTGCTGTTGTTTTGCCTGCATTTATCACGTCCTCCGCGGTAATAAGCAGTGTTGCCAGATTTATTTTTATTAAGTCGGGATTTAGAAACTTTTTGTGTAAAAAAACAGCGTGATTTCCTAGTCAAAAGCGGGACAGTAGTCCTTACGGTGCCAAGGGTGTCGCGCGTCACAGACACACGGACTAAAATTTTTGTTTTCTCCATGATGTAAGGGGTGCGGGAGGATTTGGTGACCTTTTTCTTTTGGGCGACAAACTGCAGTTCCACTTATATATGTAATTGGCGACCTTTTTTGCGAAAGTCCAGTCCTTCCCGAAAAGCAGGGCTGAGCCTGTCCTGCGCGGGACATTAATTTTCGCTAAAAAATCAGGACGTCCCGCCAAAATGGGGACGTCTGGCAACCCTGGTAAAAAGGATAATATGCGTTATTCTAAGTCATAAACTATGTGTGTGCCAAATTTCAGTGAAATTCTACCAGTCGTTTCTTCGTCAAAAAGCACCAAACACATATACATCCTTATAAACTTTCGCATTTATACTAACAAGACAAATATTGATTTTGAAACAATATGTAAGTGTGTACAAATTCTACAACACTAGAACGCTGGTTTCTCCTGTGTTCCAGTGCATTCCGCTTTGTGGGTACACGCTACGCCGCCTTCAGCCTGTGATCATAATTGATGTACCTGTTAGATAGTGTGCGTTGTTTAACATGGAAACACATAAGGAAATATGATAGGGTACAAATAAAATATCTTAAAAAAGAAACAACATTAAATACTCTGACAAGTAAAAGAAATGGTATTTATGTTAAACTGATTTTATCTACATTATTATTTCCATTTAGGGGTACGATAAACTCGACTGAAACCTTACCTGAATGATAAAACATAAAAAATATCGATTTCGAGTCGACAACATATATCCGCAAAATTCCGAGTGTTTTGTTAAATTCTAAATTGTAATGTTGCATGCAAATGACAGTCGCCATATTGGCCAACCGAATGCCACCTATGGATCGTTCAAAAATAACACATAAAAAAACAATTAATTTTCATACAAGAAAACGTAATATAAATTTGATTTCAATTTACCAACATTATACGAATATAAATCAGAAAGATACTATTACGAGGAATTCCCGATGAGTTGAAACTTTAAAGAGCGTCCATCATAATGTTGAATTCCTTTGTACATTTGGTAGTTAGTACTATTTAAAGCAAATACGAAGTACGCAGATGATTACGAAGCAGATGATATTGTATAACATATCTCCCGAGAGAAGCCTGGTTTTCATCTCGTACAAAAAATTTTAATAGGGAAATAATTGTATGCTTTTTAATATTTAGAAGTAACATTATGAAATACTGATACTTAATGATTTGTACGTTTGCATGTTTACTATAATTGTATTATGTGTTTATTAGTGTCTCAGGTCTGTGACTGAAAAATATTATAATTGAACATACAAATACAAATAAAAATAATTGCAGGAGATATCCCCCAGTGGAATTTTAAGTTTAAATATTTGTAACATTAGTGACTGATACCATCCAAGAAACTTTGTCATCGCTTCAATTTTGATAAAAATGCAAACCGTAAAAACCTACGTCGTAAGGTAACTTATTACCGACTTATTACCGATTCGACGACCCGCGTGGCGGAGCGGTTACCATACCGGTCTGACGCGCAATGGGTCCCGGGTTCGATTCCCGACCAGACAGGTAGCTGGATGATGAGTTTAGATTCATGTTTTGGGTCTGGGTGTTTGTGTATTCGTCTTGTGTGTCCATGGTACCCACGACACACGAGAAAACCCTACTGTGGGGCTATGGGTGTAGGAAGCGTGCTATTAAGTTCTCATTTCTTTGATCAAACCAAACATTATGCAAATTAAACAATACACGTTTAAATCGCAAAAAACCTTTGATATTCCAAAAGCTCTATTTCAAAAGAACTTAAATATTATGCAAACAGTTTTCTTTTCGATTGCATCTATTTAGACGTAAACAAGAAAAATCCCCTTCTCCATTTCTTACGCATAAATTACCTTCAGACCTTTGAAGTTGTCCCCTTTTTATTAAGTTGTCCGACAAAGGACGTTTAACATCTTGAAAATGACCTCTTTATTAAATAGCAATAAATAGAAAATATTTTATAAGTATTACTTGTTGTTTATAAGTATGCCTACCCTTGAATTATTTCTGTCCATTGTATTGTGTTGTCCATATGTGATAATCAGTAAATAATATATTATAGTATTTCAGAACTACCTTTATTTTGTGACGGGGAGGAAACCTTCAAAAACGTTCGCTGAAGCCTTAGGCGAGACTGGGATTTTTGGATGACCTCGGGATCTCCAAGTGCATGCACCAGTACCCCCTAGTGCGGTTCCCCTTCATGGGCTCATCTCTTGGGAGACCTATAACTGTCCCCCTGCACCTTTCGGTGTCTAAGACGACATGCAGCCACACATGCCGCCGTCCTTCTTGGGGTTTTTTGCTGGGCGGGTTGAACCTAGCCGCCCATAAACCCAGAAGCCCCCTTTTAGCCGCCTCTTACGACAGGCAAGGGATGCCGTAGCCGTATTCTACTCCCCGTCTACTAGAGGATTTCAAAAGTACTTATTAGACTTTTTACCCGAGTGTATCCGAAGAAGAGTCCATGCAACGTGTCGTTGCAATTTACACATACACTATCTTAAAAATAAACAAGCATTTTATTGTAAAATCGATATATATAACCCTAAGCCTAACACCTCACATGACCTCATTGATAATACCACCATACAAACCCAAGATTCTATTATCCCAAGTTTGAACTATTATATTGTATCCAATTACCGATTGTGGTTACATTATCATAGGCGTGTATTGACCAGTAAGACAAACATAATTAGTTCTGTGTTCGCTCACGTGCGCTTAACTATCTAGGCAGTATCAATTTCAGTAAACTAACCACATTAGTTTGCTTCAATGATAATGTAAATTGGACTTTTGTGTCATATATCTACGTATTTATAAGTTTGTTCACCGCTGCGGGTTGTAGGCGTTAGTGACCACGTACCTTGTCCCTGTAGTCCCGAGACCAGAATCGGGCTACGGTATCCCCTGCCTGTGGTAAGGAGAGACTAAAATAGGACTAGGAGACTAAAAAGGTCTTTCGGGGTTGCGGGCGGCTAGAGTGGGAGCTCGAACCGTCCAGCCAAACGACCCCGGAATGGACGGTGCTATGTGTGGTCGCATGCCACTGTAAATCAAAGAAGGTGCGGTGAGAGATACGCTCACCAAAGACTAGCCTGAAATAGGCATCGCGCTCGGAAGACTCCGGTTGTGTTCCGTTGGAGATCCCGAAGTCCCCCCATGTAACGCTGAGGACGGCCACCGAGGGGGTTTTACTGTGATAAGAATTCTACATAACCCACGTCGCTCCCATGGCGTCGGGTACCTTTAGAAGGTTTCTCCTTCGTGCAAAAAAAAATAGTGACCACGTACCTAACACAAATAAATCTAAGAAGACGTAATCAACTCTTTACTGACCTACTGCTTGGCTCGAGTTTCCTCTCAGAATAAGACGGCTTTACCTAATTCACTTCATTTCCAAATACGATAAAAAGACTTATTGGTAGTTCAAATTAGTCGTTTAAAGGTTTTCTGTCGCATCTACGATTCTATTATTTATAATATATATTCAAGTAAAAGCTTATATATCCATCCTCTATGTGTTACAATCAATTCCTTAAAGGCCTTTGGAAAGATGGATGCACAAGAAATAATGCTGTTGACCACAACGTTTACACTAATACTTACTACAAACAATACGACGCTAAAACCAAATATTACCTAGAAGGAATAATAAACCAAAGACGGAATCGGAATGTTTTCAGAAAATGACGACTATTTTCCAATTACGATAGCTTGGAGTAATATTATATTAGTCAATACCACAATAAATTTAACCAATCAAAATAAATTTAACGCATTAAATGTTAGGAACATTTAGAATTATAAATGTGCTAGAAAACTTCAGTAGTTACAAGTGAGATTACGGAGGTAATATCCTCATTCCTCACCCTTTTTTCTAACTAATATATTTGTCAGCAGGACACCACGTATTTATGAAAAATACGTCGCCGAAAATAATTATTTTAGTTAGTTTAAAGATCGAAAATTGTTTTTTTTATTAAGGTAGCAATATTTAGTGATTTTTAGAATTATAATTTAGTTTACCCTCCGTTAATTTGTTATTGTCACCTCACCAAACATTGTTATAAAAAGGCCTGCCGGTAGAAAGAGATTCTTGTTTAACCGTCAAAGCGATCGGACCTCCTCAAGTGTGAATAAGTCGTAGAAGTTTACTCCTGTGTTTTTCTTGAAATCTTCAAGAATGGACAGTAATGAAGACTCCTGGCCTTTCTGATATCACGCCTCACTTCGTTATATTCTGTCTAACAATGTGTTCTTATTACTTAAAGAGTATGGTAGAGATGGATATGCAGTCCCTGTAGTTCCGGGACCAGAATAGAACTACGGTACCCTCTGCCTGTCGTAAAAGGCGACTAAAAGAGGCTTCCGGGGTTGCGGGCGGGAAGAGTTGGAGCTCGAACCGTCCGGTCAAATGACCCCGGTCAAAAGGACGGCGGCATGTGTGGTTGCATGTTGCCGTAAAAACCAGAAGGTGCGGTGAGCAGTTCACGCCCACCAGAGAAGAGCCCGATGGGGCACACGCTGAGGACACCAGCGGCGGTCAACTGGAGTTCCCGGAGTCCTCTTCGCAGCGTCGAGGTCGGCCACCGGGGGGGTTTTAGTGCGGTAAGAATCCCACATAACCCGCGTCGCTCCCACGACGTCGGGTACTTTTTGAAAGTTTCCCCCTCGAAAACAAAAAAAAAAAAAAGAGATGGATATGCAAAGTGTGCCAAGTGAGTACCATCACATCTAAAGCCGACCTCAATAACTAATTCTGTGTAGGGTTAATAATTGACGTTGTGGGCTGAACTGGAGTGTTCCAAATCCATTTAGTCCTCTTATGAATGAATTGAACAGAGTTATTTACAGTTTAGTTACACTTTGTTTTTGTAAACATAGTTTTAGACATTAGGGTAATGTTGCATCATAAGACCACAATTTGATCCAGTGCAACGATTCAAATCTTCACGATTTTACGGTTAATTTCGATTTTACACTAGACGGTTCATAAAAATTTTGAAATGTCCTGAAAGAATGAAAGCAACATTTTGATATTTCTGTCAAACCACTTGTGAACAACTACAAATAAGTAATGGTATTCACACAGCACAAGCTTGTACGAATACCATTACTTACCCTTAAATATGGTATGGTAGATAAATAATATATTCAAAGACATTCTCATACATTAGCGCGGTTGGCGGCGCCCTTCGTAGGGTCTATAACAACACCTAATTGTTTCCTAAACAGACAGCGAGGGGAAGTTCATTAGAGTATGTGTATCGATTGGTATACCCTTGTGTATTGCCCTTAGTACTAATTCATTTTGATTCCTGAAAACAAACATTGCTTAAGTTAATAGTAATTTATGATATTAAATTGAGGGTACAACCCATTATTGTCCCACTGCTGGGCACGGGTCTTCTCTCAGAATGAGAGAAATTAATTATAGCTACTTTTCAGCGAAGGGAAACATTGTGAGGAAACCTACACACCCGAGATTACTTTAAAAAAACAAGTTCTCGGAGGTGTGTGAAGTCCACCAATTCACACTTGGTCAGCGCGGTGGACTATGGCCTAAAACTCTCTATGATATTAAACATAACATAAAAAAATAGGTTACAACAATAAAATCATGATCGTGAATCGTCTTCATTGATGATTCAGTCTTCATTTTGAATTACCTCATCTTATAATTTACAGAACAATATAAATGTAAATTTTCATGCGTTTGACAAATACCAATATCTTGGCTTTATATGTTAAGCACATTAAATAACTGCATGCATGGCGAAGAGTTCCTTGTAAAGTTCTTGAAGGTCCGTAAAGATTGCAGTACTAAACATGGCGCTACTGATCATTACTAAGGCAGTAATAGAAAAATAGTTTTCTATTTTAGTATAATAACTAACAAAAGTTGTATTGTGATATGCGATTTTATAATTTCTTTCTGCCGATATTTCGACACAGTTGCTTGGATCGTGGTTACGGCCAAACTGTTTGGAGAAATATCGGCAGAAAGAAATTCAAAAATCGCATATCGTGAGTACCCGTTACATAATAGAACGCATAAATTCCGCGATAAAATTAGTTTAAAATGATATAAACTTGTATTGTGTTTAATCCAAATCTATTATAGCAGGATCCTGGACCTAACTTTTGTTACCCATGTAAAAACATGATAGCAAAAAAAAGACAAACCCACTGAGTTTCTTGTCGGATCTTCTCAGTTGAGGTCGTGTCCAGGCCGAGGCTGATCCGGTGGTAGTGTAAAAAATATGTAACTGACAATTTGAAAGCGCCTCCGAAGGCCTATGCAAAAAAAAAGACTAGACATTTCTAGAATTCGGCACATTTTATACACATATAATCTCGTAAAGCTTTATCTTTCTAGCTGAAAGCGAGCAGTGTCTTAAGTCTACTCTAAAACATTACTACAAGTAGTGAGACTGCCAGATATACTTTTTATTGCGACCAAAGCAGTTCCCAATGGATGCACGATAAACTAAGTTACGACTCAAAGTGCACACGACCGACGTAACGTAACCTAATGTATTTGTTCTAAACAAGCGACCCGCTCTGGCTCTGCTTGATGTTTTTGGTATTATTATGCCTGTTATTGGCGGTGATATTCAATACGTATCTTTATATTAATACGTGAAGCAAAAACTTGTGACGCATTTTTAAGTAATATGTCCCAGACGGATTAGTATGAAGTACAATCAACAAACACATTACACATAGTACTGTGCATTTGTCACAAACAAGTAAATAATAAACGAAATAGAACATTCAATCACTATGAAAACACATAACGTCGGAAATGTCAGTGTCTTTGTCAAAATACCCGCTATTGCTTTTAAAATGCGGCTTAGCTAATTAAACCTCTTTTTATATTTTACGGGTGCGTTCAAAATTACTTGAACATTATTACATTTTATTTGAATTTGAGAAATATTCGTACTACTTTGGACAATATGAAGTTTAGTTTTGAATTTTGAAATTACGGTCGAATTTCGACCGATGCTACGGGTGACTAGTCTCGGAAAAGACACTAGTGTGATGTGGAGCTACGGCGTATGTTATATTTAGAAGTTGGTATTAGAGTAGTGTTAAGTCAGTTATAATAAAGATAACAATCCATGAACACGCTTTTCAATACATCCGAGCCTGCAACAACACTTTTTTTTTTATTATAACACAAAATCTCCACAGACTGATCGTCGTGCCTTTTGTCACAATAGTTCTTCTTTTTTTAACAATAAGTCTTTATTTCTTAGCTCCACGTTAGGCCATCGCTGTCACCATCACACTGTCGTGTGCGGTGGTGACAACGTTGGCGTTATAAAAACATCTGTTCACACCACATTGAGTTGTGTAGGATTTTTACTACACCAAAACCTTCTCAGTGGTATGTCTTAGCTATTTAAAGATCTCTAAAGACCTGTACTGCTCAGCTCAGTAGAGATATAATTGGTCCTGCACATTCACTTTGCAGGACATTGCACTTTAAAGCTGTCAATGACGGTATGTGGCCAAAAACGTAATCGTTTCTGCGCCTTCATTATGCATTCTAATCTTATACTAAATGCGGCGTATCAATTCTGTCTTCAATTATAACGCCTCTGTGAGCAGGAGAATTATATTTCAGTGTCTTTTTATAAGGTAGAAAACAGCAACCGATAATATAGTTCACGTAATGGCGTATCACTGTCATGTGTAAGCAACATCAAACGGAACAAAAGTTCTATCTGAAGTCATCCTGAGGTGCATTGCTACTCCCGAGGACTAAGATGGTCGTCACATATAAAATTGAGCCAGCAACCACTCTCCCTTCCACCGAAATGCAAGAACTGACGCTAAAAATAGGTGTGGCTGTCTTATCGGTAGGAACTTTTTTTTATAAGATTGAAGTAGCAAATGAGCATGGGACTGCATGATGGACCTGATGGTAAGAGGTCACTGCCGCCTATGGACATATGTAATCAACTACATACAGAAAATGGGTTCCATCTGAAGTCCATCACAGATGCGTTGCCACTCACGAGAGCTATGATGGTCGCCTCATGTGAAAGTGTGCCGGCAACCACACCCCTCTGTCGAAACGCTAAACGCAAGGAATGCTTCACGCTAGAATAAGCGTGGCGGTGGTACCTCTCCGGTCGAACTACCCTGGTTCTATCACCTTGAGAAAAGTGATATACATGGAAAAAATATTTTACATCAAGCATACATTTATATTTTAAAAGAATCTGCTGTTAATTTGGCTGTATTTTAGCGCTCTTCATAATTATACTGTTATTATATTCTGCTATTACAATTCTATGTTTGGCTCTACTAATACATGGGTTTGAATTTTTTATGTACCCAATTTAGAGCACAACAGGAAACACTGTTTTTACTAGCAAAAATACACTATATCAGAAACCACCTGGTTCTCATATAGTGTATTTTTGCTCACCCAAAATATTCATCAAACAAACCAAATTACTAGTTAGGAAGGGAGATAAGAGGAATAACAATAATATTTTTCCTATAGTTGAACTATCATTAACAACTTTGTTATTTCTTTTTTATCTGACTGAATTAGCAAACGAGCATACAGTCCACCTGATGGTATGTGGTCATTGCCGCCCATGGACATCTGTAATCAACTACATACAGAATATGGATTCCATCTGAAGTCAATCACAGATGCGTTGCTGCTCCCGAGGTCTTAGATGGTCGCCTCATGTGAAAGTGTGTTATTATTGAACCAGCTACATTTCATGTTGTAATAATAAACAAACTTGTAGTGATAATGATTTGAATAATAATTGACATCAAATAATGGAATCAATTATTCAGAAAGTACCTACCATATATATAGCTCTTCTACTCAAATAAAAAATTGAAGCACATTGAAGTGTGCTTCTAGTTTTCATTACATACTGCACGAATTGAAATTGATTTGATTGGTCAAATATTTTTAACTGCATAAAAAATGTTTCACCTAACTTTTAATCAAATGCGAGCTTGTTTTATATTTCAGTTATGTATTTTTATTATACATAAAAATACATATACTTGACCAATCCCGAACTCTGACAAATGTTTTCGAAAAGTGCCTTCTCCATGTAGAATCAAAATACAATTCAGTGAATATGTTCACGGCACGGGTCTTCTCTCAGAATAAGAATTTTAGGCCATAGTCCATCGCGATGGCCAAGTGCGAATTGGTGGACTTCACACACCTCCGAGAACTTTTTTAAAGTACTCACGGGTTTCCTCACGATGTTTTCTTTCACCGAAAAGCAGTGATAATTAATTTCTAATACGTACATGAATCAGTGGTGCCTGTTTGAACCTTGGACCTCCCGATTGAGATTGCAAGTTTCAACTATTAGGCTATCACTCTACTACTAACTAAGAATAGCATAAATACTTTTTTCCGTCTGCCTGTAGGGGTAAGATTAGGGACTAAATTTAGAATATGAATAGCATAGCCTTTTAGGTTATTAATATATTTATATTCATTGTGATTATAACGAGATACAATAAACAACTCAGTAAAAGTAATAATTGCTTCTCGTCATACCGTGACGGATCGCTTGTCAAAGAAGTTTGCAGGTGACGGAAGATCGGGGCAAACGAGATATGAGCACCTAATTACAGAATTCTTCGTTCGGGTGCGATTATATAGAAGCTGAAGTTATCATGATGTACACTTGTAAAGTGTAATATACTTGGAATTACGCCGGGACACGCCAAGGAAACCAAAGCCAAACGCTTAATGACACCTCACAAATAAATCGGATAGAATAAGCCTTAATATTTATGTACCCTCATGTATTCTGATAATTACGTATTCCACATAAAGGAACCAGCTGTAATCGCGCTATGGTTGCATATAACTTGTGCGTGTTTGTCTGTCCTTATCCCAGCCTTCAAACCTTAAAATGGTACATAACGATGAAAACAAAACGTTACTAAGTCCTTAGAGGTACGAATACATTTCCGATTGAACTTAGTTCCTTTCAGATATTTCTGGTATAAGTACAGCAGCGATCTGTTGAAATGTGAATGTAGTGCAACGCATGTAAATAAGTTATAAGTTGCCAGATTCACACCGACTAAAGTGTAAACTCATCGAAACCCAGAAACGTTTGTAACTATTCGCTCATCTCATCAACCCTTTACTAGCCTACTGCTGGGCACGGGTCTTCCCTCAGAATGAGAGAGTTAGGCCATAGTCCACCGCGCTGGCCAAGTGCGGATTGGGAGACTTCACACACCTCCGAGAACATTTTTTTTTTAAGAACTCTCGGGTGTGTAGGTTTCCTCACGATGTTTTCATTCACCGAAAAGCAATGATAATTAATTTCTAATATGCACATAAATCAGTGGTGCGTGCCTGGGTTTGAACCTCGGACCTCCCGATCGAGAGGGCAAGTTTCAACCATTAGGCTATCACTGCTCAACTATTCGCTATCAACGGTCATTGACTAACACGCTTGATACTCAAGATCACTTTGAAATCGCCAGCCACAAAGCAAAAACCGTTGGCTTAAGTGTATGACGCCGTATTTGAGAGGAAAGCGTTCTTTCTCAGGTTAATTTCAAGCAAGACTACTTCGTGTTACTTGGGAATTCCTTTGAAGCAAGGTGTCAACGCACGTTTCTCATTTCCTTTTTAATTGGACCTCGTAAAGAAAATTCTTTGAAGACATAATGGTCGCATTCTCATAAATATCAAAGGATACCGGTTAAATGTACGCACGCGTGTAACGATATGTTATAGTCATTATGAATATTGCTATATATACTTTTTGGAGCCAAGCATAAGAACAGAATTAAAAAAAGACACCTTCGTAAGGTCATGAATTACAACTTTTGAATGAAAAGTTGATTACACTTGAATTATTTTATCTATTAAAAACTGCATTAAAATCCGTAGCGTAGTGTAAAAAGACCTAAGCATACATAGAGTCAGACAGCGAGAAACGACTTTGTTTTATACTATATTATGTAGTGTTAAACAATATATTACAAATTGAATATACACATTTCTGGGATTTTTCGTGGAAACTATGGGGCCGTGGGGATTAAATGCTAAATTATTTTAAGCATCGGTCTAAACGTATTAGAAAATATTTCGAAGCTGTGTGAAAAACGCGATGGACTATGGCCTATAACTCTTTCATTCCGAGAGAAAACCCGTGCCCAGCAGTGGGACAATAATTGGTTGACGACTGTTTCGTCTAATATGCTAAGTAGTTTTTTAATATTGCAGAACACATATATAACATAGTAGAGTATCTCAAAGTCATACATTTTCTTTTGTTTAATTTATTTTAAAAGTTTTTACTTTTTAAATAAGGTGGGGTATACCAAAATTAACAATATTTCCAAGCTTAAAATTAGTGCTTACCCACAAATTAGACTTATCTAGCTCTGTCTACAGGACCTGTGCTTACCCGTCTCGTTGGATCATGCCGCAGTGAACTGAACTCTCGTTGATGCCAGTTAAAGAGAACATTACATCTATTTTTAGCTTTTGATGTAATGATATAAATCATCTTTCTAGACGCATTCTATACGCTTTCTACACTACCCCATAGCAGAATTTTCTCCTGTGTCGTGGGTAGCTTAGACACACACAAGACGAATAGACATACACTTAGACCCAGAACAGGTATCTAAACTCATCATTCAGATACCTGTCTGGCCGGGAATCGAACCCTTGACCCATTACGCGTTAGATCGGTATGGTAACCGCTACATCACGCGGGCCGAAGTGTTTCATTGATTAGTTTTAAAATTATGAACCGACTTGGCATATACATATATGTATCTCAGAATTCACTACCATACCGATTTACCATACTTTAATAAGTGTAGTACTGATGTGTTTTGGATTGTAACGTAAAATAGACTCAAATGATCATCTGTGATCGACTTCAAGTAGAATTACTTTCCTATTTAAAGTGTAAGGCGTTACATCGTGACATCCATAGCCGTATGAATGACTGTAACAACTTCCCATCACACTGATATTTTGCTATATCTAACAGGTTGATCTATCAAGCGCCTCCTACGGCCTCCTTCTACGGCGCATCAAGCGCCTTAGAAGAAATATATTTTCACGAACATGGACCAAATGCAGCTACGGCACCGCGAGTAGCAAGTCACGTAATAAGTTTACTCAAAACACCGTTCCTCCATTTCAGGTCGCCGGTAACCGAGTTTTTCGGTGTTACGTTACTTGCGTCTGCTGCAGTAAGTAATATGGACTCTTCTGATAGGCTTTGGACGTAGTGCTGGTGAAAGAGGACTACTTTTACGTAATAAAATTCAGTATTCATTTCTTTTTGTTTAATTTTGTGGTTTTTCATTATAGTGTAAAAGACTATTATATTTTTTTTTTATTTAAAATTTTTTCGTGAAAAAAAAATATTTTACTATTTTCTGTTTTTGGAATACCTTTATCAAAACGTTTTTTTGGAAACCAAAGTATTGGTAGAAAGTAATTGATTTATTTTATTTATATTTTGTTAGTCTCTCATTTAAAGCTCTGCTGTTTTCGTCAACCCATTACTGTCCCACTGCTGGGCACGGGTCTTCTCTCGGAATGAGAGAGTTTAGGCCATAGTCCACCGCGCTGGCCAAGTGCGAATTGGTGGACTGCTCTGCTGTTTAGATTACACTAAACGAGAGTTAACATTTATTTTCGGACTTCTTGTATTTCGTTTATAGCAAAGGAGAATGCAATCGATCTCATGGTATATAGGCCCATATACATCTTCCACCAATCCCAGATAAGCCTAGTGCCTTACCTTAAATTGGTTAAAGTTGCATTTTTTCTATGAGTAGGAGCAAAAATCCGTTTTTTTTTTTTTATTTGACTGAAGTAGCAAACGAGCATGCAGCCCACCTGATGGTAAGTGGTCACTGCCGCCCATGGACATCTGTAATCAACTTCATACAGAACATGGGTTCTATCTGAAGTCAAAAACAGATGCGTTGCTACTCCCGAGGACTATGATGGTCGCCTCATGTAAAAGTGTGCCGGCAACCACACCCTTCTATCGAAACGCAAGAAATGCTTCACGCTGGAAATAGGTGTGGCGGTGGTACTTCCCCGGTCGAACTACACTGGTTCTACCACATTTAAAACCGTATAACCGTTTTCTCAAAAAAAACATCGTCCGTGATATGAAGTATACCTACTTACAGGCATAAGATTCATCTACACTATTTCTGTAATTTTTCACATTTTTTAAATTATGACAGTCAGTTTCGATTAATCCGTCCATTTGGGAAGGCACACCGGTAAAAATGTTCCTCATAAAAATGAATTTACGAAGTAAAGTTGCCAGACCGAAACACAAGTTGATTTACGCTCCAGCGGAATGGGAACCTCCATTCAGCCGGGAATAGTAATACAGAGTGAATTACACTATGATTGGTACTGATGTAAAATATAACGTGAGTTTTAAGGTGGTAGAACCATTATGGTTTAACCATACAAGTACTGCCATCACGTCTACTTCTAGCAGCATCTGTTAGTGCGTTTTGTTGGGTGTGGATGCCGATTGACTTAAATTAAAGGCAATCGTCTAACTTCACAAGCCGCAACGGATTTGATCCACTTCAAGTTAATAGTTGGTACCACTTCAAGTAAATCTCTCGTCTTGTCAGAAGAGAGAGTTTAGGCCATAGTCCACCGCGCTGGTCAAGTGCGAATTGGTGGACTTCACAGATCTCCGGGATTTTTTTTTAAAAGAACTCGGGGGTTTGTAGGTTACTTCACGATGTTTTCCTTCACTGAAAAGCAGTGACAATTAATTTCTTATAAGTACGTTATTTTAGAAAAATCAGTGGTGCGTGCCTGGGTTTGAACCTCGGATCTCCCGATCGTGAGAGCAAGTTTCAACCATTAGGCTATCACTGCTTCAAGTTAATACCCTGGTCTATGTTGGTTGGTTGCATACTTCCATGGGCAGTAGTGAACACTTATGATCAGGTGGTCTCCATGCTGGTTTGTTACATTAACCTTATAGAAGGCAACAACATTTTTTGCAAAATGGTAGAAAAAATATGACTGCACCGGGAAGATATCACCGCTGTTCTTATTTCTACTGTGAAACAAGAAGGGTGTGGTTGCCGACTCATACATGAGGCGACGATACAGAGTAGTAAGTCACCTGTGATTGATTTCAGATATAACTTCTGTTCTATGTTAAATTTCTTACAGATGTCCATGGACGGTAGTGGCCACATACCATCAGGTACATTGAATGCTCATGTGCTGTTTCGATTTTGTAAACAATAAGTTGTATGATATTTACTATGGAGCAAAATGTATTTTTAAATTGTAGGTTATAGTTTAATTTAGATAAAATGTGTAATAAAATGTGTGTGTCTTGTGTGTGATAAAATGTGTGTGTCTTTCTATGTTTTCCTTTAGATTTCTTTAATATTTTATGGACGTTTATTTTTCTAATTAAAAAAGCAGTAAACCAAATTAAATTAAAATTCAATCATTAATGTGACCAGTGACCCTAGTCCAAAAGGCAGCCAAATTACCGTGGTTCCGAAATAACAATCAAATATTTGCATAGCCTGGGGTGGTTTCAACCCCAACACATTAACACATACCTACGCTACGGTATTTAGCTATAGGTATGTCGATGTGTGCATTCAGATATTTGTTACCTGTTATTCACAGTTCGTTTGACTTTACGATCGCTACTTAGTAACTTCACAATTTTCAACTTGGTACAAATATTCGAGTACGATCTGCTCGGGAAGATATCACCGCTTCACCTATCTCTAGCTTGAAGCAATTCTTAAATTTTGTTGGATCCTCTTGTCTTACATATTTATTTTTATTAGGAAAACATACAATACGATGTAACATGAATATATATAGGTTCTAAGATTAGGTCACATAGCAGTAAAGCATCCATTAGCTATACCAAGTCGATTAAAGGTCTCCATGGGCAGTTGTAGCAAACGGTGATGAAAAAAATCAAACTTGGTTTACGGCGTACGGGGCTGAGCAAGGATTCGATTGGTTTGCACATGCCCTTAAGCGGTAGTGACGGTTGATCATCAGATTACCTAATTTTATAAAATACTAGTTGACGCGGCGAACTACGTTTGGCCTAAAAGTCAAAAATTGTGTTTCCCTGCTATATTATACATGTATTGTACATAAAAACCTTCCTCTTGAATCACTCTATCTATTAAAAAAACGGCCTAATATTTGCTGCCCTATACTAGATAGTTCCGCAGGCGAAGGATAGCACAAATCAAAGAATACCACAACTAGGTTTTCCAACTTTAGGGATCACTTTATTTATCGCCTATTTCATGTCCAATATACAAGGCGAAGCCACGTTTTACATCACGTCACGTATTTCCAATATACGAAACAAATAGATCTCCGAATTTTTTTCAATGTTAAACATACGAGTATCTATAACTTCGAGAAATTTCACGTAACTTGCCGTCTACCTCTATTTATTCATGTTATTTACAATTCAACGTTATTTATTATAAATCATAATGAATAGCTGTACCGAAACCTTCAAAGAAAATAAAAATACGCTAACAAATATACCAATTGACAATAAGATGACTTGTTTTTTTCATCACTCTCTTTTTAGGTACAGCGAGTAACTCCTGTTGACAATGTCGCTAACGTGTTTGGGTTAATGTATAACAGTTAGCGTTTTGAAAAATGAACTGGAGAAAATTATACAGAAGAAAAGAAGGTAGAAATAAGTCACCGGACGAATTGACTCATGCTTGTGAGATTAAATTTTAAGAAAGATTAATATTATCAAACCAAATGAGTGTAATCTGTATGATTATAAAAGATAGGTCGGTACTGAGAGAAAATAAGAGAACGGCGTCATTTTATATTTAATTGGTCACGGAATTTTACGTTATTAGTAATTCAGGGTATTAAAAGTAAAAAAAAAAAATACATAATTTTCATGCCATTTGATTCGACTATTTTTTCAAACAAAGGTGCGAAAAATGGTCTCCTTTAAAGCTGACAATGCATAGGCTAATTTTGCAAGTTTTCATAGGCGACGGTGAATACTTTCCATTAGACAGCCCGTCTGCCTAATTGTTAGATAAATATGTTAAATAATAATAGAATTCCAATTCTGAATAATATCATCCACTCATTTCATCTATACGCGTGAAGGAGTATTTATACACAAGTAAACCTATTATTAACATTATGTTCACCGCTTTGTTCTTATAACTTGACATCACCCATCAACCCCTCAGTGCTCCCACAAAAGACGGCATTCAGAAACCACGTCTGGGTACTTCGTAAGACCAATATTTTCTTCGTAAAGAGGGGATGGTACGACGATAAATTCTATCCGCATTGATGGTTAGTAGAGCATTAGTTCTTCTTTTGTGCTTCACGGGCCATTCGATTGAAAAAGTGGCTTATAGCAGGCTTTATTGGCCTGCCGTATTCAGAGATTCTGCTACAATTTCGCTATGGAAAATCTTTGTGTCCCATCTTTATTACAGCGGGTAGGGTAGGGTCAATGTCATTCGTTCATTTCTTATTTCCTGGAAATAAATAATTTGTTCCACTGACAACTAGTAACGAACGTTGGATTAAAGACAAAGTAAAGATGAAAGTCTTTTAATACATTTTCGTTCAATTATAGTATCATTTATACTTGGTATTAGGTACATCACGAGTAGCTATGCGGCAGTACTGTATTTGTCATATTGCATGTCTAATGTCCAAGGGCAAAAACGACCACTTCATGTAAATGTTCGTTTGTTCCTGCTACTACTACTGCTTCAATTTATATAAAAATATATTATCAGTCCTTAATTGGTGTGTTAAAAGCATTTACCAGCCTTCTAGAAAACAGCTTGATACGGTGTGTAATGAGGGTATTGGCAGTAATTGCCGTAGACGTTGATGTTACAAGGAAGGATGGGACTGATGCTATTCAAGACTGACCATACAGCACATTTTTAGTGATACGAATAGTAAACTAGTTCTCGCCAAAATCCTAATAAAAGCCGTTTATAATGTCTACCGTATTTCGAACTTTGGTTATTTAAATTATTTTCTTTTTTTTATACTTAAATCTAACGATAAGGCAGACGGGCTCGTTCCATATCTTGCACGTCCGTGGCAGAAACGAGCGTGCAAACCGAATCATGGAGGGTCGCCACGAGTCCAGTTGGTGTGGATGGGACCTTCATAAATAGATAGATGGATTATAAAATAATTTCAAATACGGGACATTTAATGTGCGAAGCAAAGCAGCGAAGTGATAAAACCCATATAATCCTTTGCGAAATAATCGTCACTCGCCTGAAATCTAACAGTCTTTAGTAGATGTTGATAAGAAAGAGCCAATTTATTGCGATCTCAAAGGTCTTGATCTCGATCCAAATCTTCCTGAACTTTCACTTACGATGGAAGTAACGGATGCCAGGAAAATATATGAGACATATCTATTGCTATTTGTATAACTATGTGTCATTCGAGTCTGAAGTTACGCGATGAATGTCATATGACGTCATATGTAGTACGCCAGTAGGTATACGGCTTACTTACATCTTAGTCAGGAGACGACGCATCTGTGATTATGTTCAGGTCAGCTATATTTGGAGTTGCCTAAAGTTGCAATCCTATAAAAATACAGAATATTATATTCCCATCCATTGTATTAAATACGTTCGGTTCTGTGGAGATCCACATCGAATCCATTGAGTCAATGCATGATCGTTTATTGCTTCAACTTTATCAAAACATGTTTTATTGGGTTTCAAAGATAGAATAATAAAATATTAATAAAATAGAATTTAAAATAATTTTATATCACTATACGTAATGATGTATTCGATAGTAAACATCTCACATAATATCACTTGGTTACCACTTCGTATCATTTACTCGTAACTTTATTAATAGTGCCTATTTAAAACTCAATTTCCAAAAGAATCCTAATATTCGCCAACACAGTCCACCTCTCCCAAATAATGCTAATACACATATTGGCTAAAGCTCCTAAGACTCAAATCAGTATGAACCAGACATGGGGTTGCGGGGATGAGGACATAATTATCCTATGTCCACAGCGGCGGGGAGAATCGATCACCCTATTTTAATAGCACCTAATATAGCTATAAAGTGACAGTTCGACGGTGTTTGGTGTAAGTACTTCCCTTTGTTTATGCGGATTTGAAATAGAAAACATTACATGCAAGATTATTTCGGCTGTAATATATATAATGTAGAATATAAAAACAGTTACTGTTTCTATGTTCTAAAGCTGATTGTATCTTGGAAGGATTTTTGAGTTTACTCCTTAAGAATCGATTTGCATATATAAGATACTGGAGCTAACTTTCATTACCATGTAAAAAAAACATGATTGTAATAATATTAAAAAAAATGAATATAAATAAGAAAAAAAGACAAACCCGCTGAGTTTCTTGCCGGATCTTCTCAGTTGAGGTCGTATTCCGATCCGGTGGTAGTGTAAGAAAAAAATGTAACTGACAATTTGTAAGTGCCCCCGTAGGCCTATACAAAATAAAGACATTTCATTTCATTTCATTTCATTTCATTTCATTTCATTTCATTTCATTTCATTTCATTTCATTTCATTTCATTTCATTTCATTTCATTTCATTTCATTTCATTTCATTTCATTTCATTTCATTTCATTTCATTTCATTTCATTTCATTTCATTTCATTTCATTTCATTTCATTTCATTTCATTTCATTTCATTTCATTTCATTTCATTTCATTTCATTTCATTTCATTTCATTTCATTTCATTTCATTTCATTTCATTTCATTTCATTTCATTTCATTTCATTTCATTTCATTTCATTTCATTTCATTTCATTTCATTTCATTTCATTTCATTTCATTTCATTTCATTTCATTTCATTTCATTTCATTTCATTTCATTTCATTTCATTTCATTTCATTTCATTTCATTTCATTTCATTTCATTTCATTTCATTTCATTTCATTTCATTTCATTTCATTTCATTTCATTTCATTTCATTTCATTTCATTTCATTTCATTTCATTTCATTTCATTTCATTTCATTTCATTTCATTTCATTTCATTTCATTTCATTTCATTTCATTTCATTTCATTTCATTTCATTTCATTTCATTTCATTTCATTTCATTTCATTTCATTTCATTTCATTTCATTTCATTTCATTTCATTTCATTTCATTTCATTTCATTTCATTTCATTTCATTTCATTTCATTTCATATAAGGGCCCGGTATTAGAAAAATGTGAGTAAAATCTACTGATGAATGACCTCATTCATCAATCTTTTTTCAGTTAAATAAACTCTTTGCGTCTGTTTAGATAATTAGACTTAAGTAAACTCCAGTCGCGCGTCGGAGCTGACTTTTTTTTACTAATATTACTCGTTTAAAAACAAACGCTTGTGGAGATATGTATGGGCTGTTTATGAATGCTGTATATGATATGCGGTTTATGAATTCTACGTATAAGAATTCATAAACCGCATATCGTTACCGTTAAGTATTATACTAATTAAGTAATTAATCCTGCTGTGTATATTATATAGATCTACTTTACGAACTCATTTGGTAGAAACCACAAATTTAACAACAAGTCGTGTACCATAGCCACCTTTCCACGAGCCGACCGCAAGCTTTCAGCACCGAAACAATTCAATTTTCGCCACGTCGAAAATTTAAAAGCCTTATCTCGATAATTACCAACATAATCGAACTTTTAGAAACAAAATTTACTCCCAATTCCATTACAATAAGGTTGATATACAAGTTTTTGGAGGGAAAAAGCACCTTTGTCGGACCACATAGCTACACTTACACATTTACCGAACGCTCATTCATAAATAAAGCCTGTAGGTGACGGCTCTTTGATCTCCGAACTTCTTTATATTTTTTCTAATATTTCTCCAAGATTAAGCAAGGGAGCTCTTGTCATGCCAAATATCATGTGTTTGATGTTTCGATGAAACATGATTTCGTATTTACGGAGTTTCCGCGCTCGGAAGTTTAGTAAAGGCTTGTTTTCTTGTTATATTATTTTCGTTCGATTATTATTAGAGATGTTTTATTTCTTTATTTGGTATCTTGCAAATAAGATCCCGTTTATATCGTCTTTATTTCTATTTTTGAAATGTTTTCTGTTGTGAGTTACGACCTGTTAACAAAGGATCCACAAAGGTAGATGTAAAATCTGGCGGTCATTTGAATTAAAGTAAAAGTTTCTATTCAAAGAAACAAAAACCTATCATTCAAAAATCATACTTTTAAATATTTAATAACTTTTTTATATTCATCTATTTTATACTAAAATAATGCTATAGGCGAGAAAATCATTAAACCACGGTGATGATCACTGATAAGCCACATATTTAATATTTAGTCACACAGTTTAACATTTTTAAGCCAGAAAGTAAAGTCAAAAATGCAAAATACTAATGGAGCTGGCTTAAATATGTTGGCAAAATCATTGTTTTTTGCAAACCCATGTTCCAGAGATTTTCGTTCATTCTCACTGTGGTTTACCCACGCATAATTTCCATAAGGCGAACCGTGTGCTTGCAGATTTTGAAATTAAAACCCAGGCTTGCTGTATTTTTACACATAAATTTAAATGTTTTCCAATACGCATGCGGTGAAAATTAAGTCATTTATACAAATTCGTTATTGCTTAAATCTAGTTATATCTAATATTACGTATACAATAGACATTCGCGCATATATGCATGGGTGTACACACTCGCTTTCATAGGTAAATGCATGCACGCAAACATCAATCCATTATTGTCCCACTGCTGGGCGGGTCTTCTCTCAGAATGAGAGTTTCAGGCCATATTTTAGTCCACTGCGCTGGCCAAGTGCGAATTGGTGGACCTTACACACCTCCGAGAACTTTTTTTCTTTTTTTTAAAGAAATCTCGGGAGTGTAGGTTTCCTGAAAAGCAGTGATAATTAATTTCTAATACACACATAAATCAATGGAGCGTGCCTGGGTTTGAACCTCGGACCTTCCGATTGAGAGGGCAAGTTTCAACCATTAGGCTATCACTGGTCTCGCAGTACTACACACGTATTAACCCTCTACTGGTATCGTAAATTTTACAAACGTAACTGGTATCATGGGGGCTGCGCGGCCCCCATTTAAAATTAGCTTCTAGAATGGAAACTTCTGAGATTTTCTTCAAATATTATATTAAAACAGTAAATAACAAGCACGTTTCACAGTTTAAGTAAATTTTTATTCAAAAAAATATTTTTCCTTGCTTACTATAAGAGATCACAATAATTTGACATTTTTTTGTTTTTTTTGTTACCACTATAAAAAATTTAAAGAATAATGATTATATCTAAGTTCTAAAGATAACATTTGTACTTTTTTGAACTAATTAGGCAATAAACTTTTAGAATAAAATTAAATTTTACCAATCATTAACGTTTTACAGAAAAATCAACACTAACTAAATCTAAGTGCTATCTCTCTAACTATGTTATGCTGACGAGTCCTTGAAGGTGCTGGTGGTGTTTTGGACCACTTATATTTATTTTTTCCATAAAAACTCCTCTGATTTCGTTAAGCAACAATTTCACCATCGCTCTCTGAGGAACATTCTTCAATATTGGGATCCAGGTCTTCATCACTATCGGAATCTTGCGGTTGCAACGGCTCACAATCGCTATTTCCTTCATTGTCGCTTATTTGTTCTTGAGGGTAGCCATCACTGAGCACTGATTCGGCGTCTGAATCCTCATTCAATATCTCCTCTATTGTTTTATCACTTAAACGTCTCGCCATCTTTTCAAAATAACTGTAAAAAAACAAATAAATTAAATAACATATTTACTAAAAACACTAACGTAACTGGTATCGTGGGGGCCGCGCGGCCCCCAAAAGGTACGTACCTCCGCTCTGGTGATAGTTGTAGCGCCGAACGTCCGACACCCGCCGTGACTCACGACGTACTGAGATTACTCAAAATGGCGGCCGCGCACGAGTCTTAGCTTTTGAAATATTCCAAGAAATAGTATGCGTGGGGGCCGTGCGGCCCCCAGGATACCAGTAGAGGGTTAAACACGCATACACGTTTAAACTAGACGTTATAAAATGAAGCAGAATACATAGCTTCTATATTTTGATTTTTTTTGGCTAATTATCCAAAAATGAGACAGACCTACAGTTTGTACACATATGTGCATATCCATGTGTTCAATACACAAGAGGATCAAATTCAGACATCAAAATTTACAACCGGAACTCGGAACTAGCGTACGTTAGCTTTAACACCTATTTTATTTAACAAAATCTAAAAGGAATTAACTGCACAACTATGTTATTCCACTTTTACCCTTATTACTATATTTTAAGGTCCCGTTTGATAGTTCTTGATGATGTGACGTTTTGGAGTTGAGACACCAACCCTTGCTCGTCTGAAGAGTGCGAGGCGTAAGGGCGGTAATTATAAATGCTAGCTTTGATCTGGCCCAACAAGTATGTTTAGTGATAACTCGAAGCATTGCAAATGTACGGCACGGCGGTTTCATAAGCACGTCATCCTTAGCAGAGGGCCATGAAACACTCGTTACAAGCGTTTTTCGCTTGGCGCTACATGTTTGATCGCATGAGGCCACGAAATATCTATGCAAAGTATCTATAGCGGATGATACTAAAATTCGTTATTCGTACTTGAGGGCTATGAAACATTCTTTTGAATCGCTTTTTTGCTTATCACTACAAGTTCTAGGTCTAGGTCTATAATAATATAATTGAAGTTTCATAAGTCACGAAGTAGCACAATGTATTAAATAAATGGTATCGTACCGCGTTAATTATGCTACTGCAATATAACCGGATACCTATAAAATCTATAAAAAAACAAAAATGAAAATCTGATTGGTATCGAAAAAATCTACACTACTAATGTTTGTTTGTTCATGAAAACTCATTATGGAGTGACTTTTGCAATTTGCAAGCAATAAGTCGAAGTTAAATAATACCTACGATAGAATTCATTATTGGATCTCATGAAAAAATAATCTTTGTTCTTATGATATTGTCTTTTTGTGTACAGTAATACCTCAAACTTACGCGATAGATATAATCGCGTAAAAAATAGGAGAAATAATAGCAATCGGGACAAAAAAATATATTTTTTAAATGTGGGATTATACGAATGCAAAATTGTCAACCGAAGTTATGTTGATGTAGAAGGCTTGAAAAAATCAAAAATATTTAATTTCGGCGTAATTCGTGTACGATCTTAGAATCTGAACTCGCCAGTGTTTAACACTACAAAGGTTTCTACCACCTATTATATTTTTTTTTTGTGCTTGAAGTAGCAAACGCTCATGCAGTTCATCTGATGGCAAGTGAACACTGCCACCCTGCGTAAGCAAAATCATACAAAATTGGGATTCTATCTGAATCACAGACGCATAGCTACTTCCGAGGACTAAGATGGCCGCCTCATATAAACCTAAGTGGACAACAGTACAAGTACATCCTTCCACCTGAACTCAAGAACCGCTTCGTATTAGAAATAGGTGTGGCAGCGGAAATCGGTCGGTAATCCTAATCGGTCAAACTATACTCGTATGCCTTCTACCATCACTTAGAATTACCTAATAGCTTTATATTTTATTTCTTTACTAGCTGAACCACGCAGCTTCGCCCGTGTTAAAATAAATCGACGTATCGATTGTCCCGTGGGAATAAAAAGTAGCCTATATGTGAATCCAGAGTGTCAGTTAACTTCCTACCAAATTTTATGAAAATCGCCCCAGCTGTTTACACGTCAAGAAGCAACAAACATACACACTCATAAACTTTCGCATATATGTAATATTAGTATTTTTACATGAATTATATACGTGCGGCTGCAGGGGGATACATGAAAGACCGAAATTCAATTAAAATTAGTTTATTTCAAATCGAATGTTACAAATTTGAAATAAAAACTTAAACTACATTTTGTCTTAAAACTAAAGAGGTGAGACCGAGTCAATGTTAGAACTCGGAATGATGTCCATTCCCACGATATGTGGGAACGTCCGAGGTGCTGCGTCAGCTCCTCAAGTTGCCGGCTGGGCTGTGCATCAGCGTTAGGGTTACATAACACCTCCCCCCGTAGAACAGCGACTATTGATGACGTTGGTCAGAAATGGAGCTGGTAGTAGATGGATCTTGTACAATTCGTGACCACAGGATAAATGAAGACTGGCAGCATCGCGGGAACATGATGTAGCGAGCGTCAAGGTGTTCGTGAGTAGGTTTCCTCAGTAACTCTTTTAACGGGTTTGCAGTTCTCATCCCTTTCTCGGTTGGTGATGAGTTGATGGATGCAGTATTTTATTGAATGATACCATATATTGACCTTCGGGCGTTCTGCTTCTATGTACTTGAAATCTTTTCAGTATATTGCTAGGACAGGAAGGGGTGGTGTAAGGACCTCGAGACTTTTATTGGGAACAATAGATAATTTGGATGTAGGTATATATTGCATACTTGGGAAGGATGATGAGAAATTTAATTGAGAATATACTAAGATATTTTATTATCTAAGTAGTATAAGCAACTACTCAAATAATTATATCTAAATTTAGCATTTGTCCTTGTCATATAAGTCTCTTAAGTTAATAATCAAGAGCTTATAGAATTTAGACCTAAAACTGAATATATGAATTTTAAATTAAACGGGTTTAAGGTTAACTGGGTTTAGGATTTCACACTTAGGAACTAGGAATAGCAAACACTTAAAGATTCAAGATACTTGCTACGTTTTGGTATCTCTGCCGACGGATATCTGGATACCTGCAGCACGACGTGGTAGGTTGCGGATACTCCTGATAACTTAATTTCGGCCTCCCTGGGTTATCGATGTCTGGATACCTGCAGCACGACGTGATAGGTTGCGGATACTCCTGCTGGTGACTGGACAGCCACACGGGCGGCTTTGCGTTTTTCAGAAATCTTCCAATTTTCGGAAATCTTGAGCGCGAAACCGACCGCGAGTATCCTACCGACTGCGCCAATTATATACGTGCGGCTGCAGGGGGATACATGAAAGACCGAAATTCAATTAAAATTAGTTTATTTCAAATCGAATGTTACAAATTTGAAATAAAAACTTAAACTACATTTTGTCTTAAAACTAAAGAGGTGAGACCGAGTCAATGTTAGAACTCGGAATGATGTCCATTCACACGATATGTGGGAACGTCCGAGGTGCTGCGTCAGCTCCTCAAGTTGCCGGCTGGGCCGCGATGCACTAGGGCTGTGCATCAGCGTTAGGGGTACATAACACATGAATTATTAGAAATGTTTACGCAACCTTTTACAAACATTTATAAATTTAGGATATTATAGCCAACTATTGTTCGAATAAAGGCACAAATATTTTAACGAATAAACCAAGTACCTACCAGTATTTTAGTTTGTTTTTGATAAAACACTTTTACGTAACCATTTTGAATATTATATAAAATGCGGTTAAACATTTTGTTTGTTCATAATTGCCGCAAAACAATTCACATTAACCGAAATGGAGAAGTTTTACCCACGTCTTGTCATTATTTCAAACTAACTTTGAAGGCTGTGGAAAAGGAAATCTGTTTATGGCTCCTTGAAGATTTCACATGTTACGGCAAAATGTATACGTTACATTATATTTTATTTAGATGTTATTTATTTAACTGTAATATTATAAAGAGCGATTTGTGTAAATATTATTATTCGAAGTGTCTAGAAGCAGTAAGCACTGAAGTTCCGGGATCAGAATAGGTCCACGGTTGTAAGAGACGACTAAAAGGGGGCTTCCGGGGTTGCGGGCGGCTAGAGTGGTAGGTAGTTCAATCAGGCGATCTTGGGAAGGACAGCGGTATACGTGGTCGCATACCGCAGTAAAAAACAGACGGAGCGGTGGGCCCAGCCGCTCACCCGGGAGGAGCCCGATAGGGCAACGCGCTTAGAGGTCTCCGGTTGCGTTCCTTTAGAGATCCCAGGGGGTTAAATTAAATCCCCCCGGAGGCCATCCTCAGCGCTACAAAGACTTCGAGCGGAACTACAGGGACGTTCTTGTATCAACCTAATGTAGAGAATAAAAAAAAACAAAGTGTAAATAAAATAATTTGTACATGCATCATACTAATATTATAAAGGCGAAAGTTTGTGAGTGTGTATGTTTGTTACTTCTTCACGGCTCAATGGCTAGAGCGATTTTCATAAAATTTAGTAGGGAGTTAGCTGACACTCTGGATTAACATATAGGCTACTTTTTACTGTAGGAAAAATCTTACTCCCGCGGGCCAATCGATACATCGTTTTTATGGCGGGCGAAGCGGAAGGGTTCAGCTAGTTGTTAATAACGGTTAAAACTACATTTTATCCATCCATCAGCACGGAAAGTGCTGGAGATAGACCTTTTCTTATTTACACCACCTCTAGTCCTGATCTATATGAATCCAGCGATTATCCGTCTCCTTCAGGTCACCAGCTTAAAATACACTTATTAAATTTCAAATTAATTCCGCGGTAAAACGAACTAAGATCCTTTGTAACGGCCACAAAGGGCGCTTATTGCATTAAAATCTCTGACGGCGCAATATCCGCGCACTTCAATGCGATGCTAATCTTCTAAAGCTTTTCTCGTTGTATGCACTTTTGAAGTTTCCAAGAGGAAATGAGTGTGGTTTTTTGTTGAAATATTTTTTTTCAATCAAAACTGTTTTAACTAAATTGTGCGTTGTCTGTTCGAAATCATGAAACTTTGTCTGCAGACTTAAGTAACAGTTTAATATGAAATGAGAAATACATATAAGGCTTATAAGAAATTCAGAATTAATATATGAAATCTATACCAACCGTGGAAACATTTATAACTTTTTAATTAATATTTGTAGGTTTTTCTTTGTCTTTTTTACGGTGAAATACTTCGCAAAGTAAGGGGTATATTTCTTTCACACTTCATTGTCTTTTCATTAGAGGTCATATAACCCTTTGTGGTCCAGCGCTGGAGCTATCACCTTAGGTATAACAATATATAATGCATATACATATAGAGTGATTATGTTTTTTTACTTTACTACATAGTATAAAACAAAAGTCTCTTTGCGTTGTCTGTCCCTATATATACTTAGGTTTTTAAAACTACGCTCCGGATTTTAATGCAGTTTTTCTATTAGATAGTGTAGAGTATAGGTTTTTATATATAATACGTGTATAACATAGTCGAGATACACTGATTATTTTAGATTTTTGAGTTTTTTTAAGTCAACTAGTCAAATAATAAAGGAGTAAACGTGCCCTATGTAACTTTTCATCACAGATATTAATACAAAATCCTTACAAGATAGTTTCAGAGCTGAAAGCGCTTCGCTTAGGAACATAATGCAATATTTAATAATGTGGTAGTTACCATAATAAAGTCAAAGCCTTTGTAGCGGGCACAAAGAAATCTCTTACGGTGTAATATCCGTGTATCACCCTACAGACGAGGATCTTTTAAGTCTATCTTAACCAGTGCTCGGCAACCTTTGCAACAAACTTTGGTACTGCGACCACAATATTACTATCAAGGGAAAATGGTGATAATTCAATAGTAGCGTCTGAAATTTGATGGCAAAAAAAAACAACGGTCACGATGACGGAGAGAAAAATTAGACGGTATAAACATGTCTGTTAAAATCCCCAAGCGGCAACGAAAAAATCAAGGAACGCCTGCGTGCCGCAAAGCAAGAGTCGCGGGCCGCGGCCGACCTGATCTAGACCATTATACCAAATTGTATTTACCTACACTTATTTCTGCGCATGGCTTTCGCTGAGTTTGACTCCAATCGCGGTTATTACAGCACATAATGCACTTTAGATAAGAAAATTTTCTTTATTATTATTGAATTGAACGGCCGAATTTTGTAAGTATTTCATATTCAAATGACACCTATTCTTCTGTTATGTCTGTTGTATCTTATGATAGTATATGTTTTAATTCAGTCTAATAAAGTTGTACCGATTATGTGTTGTAATTATCACAAATAAACTTATTTTTCTTTCCTCTTTCTACTCAAAACGCTCATTTTGTTGTTGTATTGTCCCGACAGTAGCCACTGCCGCTAATTGGCATTGAAAATCAACCTAAACAAGATCAAAATTTACCAGAAGTATGTAATAAAGTCGTTGCTACGCTGATATTACACAGAAAGACAGTGCTGTCCGTATCTTAGATTTGCTCTCTTAGTCTCCTACAACGACCAAAAGAGGTGGAGTGGTGCTATTAAGGACTGATACTAGACGACACCATACAAATTTAAAACACGCTTACACACGCATGCTTTCTACACTAATAGCCCCACACTAGGATTTTCTGTTGTGTTGTTGGTACCATGGACACACACAAAGACGAATACACGAACACCCAGACCAGAATCTAAACTCATCATTCGGATACCTGTCTAGCCGGAAATCGAACCCGGAACCCATTGCGCATCAGACGGGTATGGTAACCGCTCGGCCACGCGGGTCGTCAATACAATAAATCACTTTAGTTAAATCGTTGTATTTCAGGTGGACCGACAACCTGAAGAAGACAGCGGAAAACCGCTGCATTTAGAACGCACAGGATCCATTAGCACCATTTGGAGGAGGCCTATCACCAGCTGTGGACTTACTTTGAAAAGCTGATGGATGGAAAAAAATCATACCTACAATAAAGTATACAATAAGTTCCCAAGGTGGTAGAACCAGTGTAGTTCGACCGGGGAAGAACCATCGCCACACCTATTTATAGCGTCAAGCATTTCTTGAGTTTCGATAGAAGGGTGTGGTTGTAGGCACACTTTCACATAAGGCGACCATCATAGTCCTCGTGAGTAGCAACGCATCTGTGATTGACTTCAAATGGAACCCATGTTCTGTACATAGTTGATTACAGATGTCCATGGGCGGCAGTGGCCACTTACCATCAGGTGGACTGCATGGTTGTTGGCCACTTCAGTCAGATAAAAAAAACTTTATAAATACCTTAATACCATTCTATAAAAACATTTTACAAACACTCAACACTTTAATTCATCAGGTGTCCAAACATACGTCACTCCTGATTTGATTTCTTTGAACCCGAAAATGTTTCTTTGAGGATCTTAAGAAAACAAATTACTTGGGCCGTTTAAATAAATATTTTCTCTCTTTCCCTCGTATCAAACGACTTTACCTACATAACATTAAATTTGTGTGGATTCCGTAAAAACGTTTAAGATCTCTTTTGATGTCAGTAACATGAAATTTTTCTATCCTTTTATCCTAGTGTTAAGTTCGTGTATCTTTAAACGAGCTTTTGAGGTTACCTACTTTTAAAGATTATTCAAGTTGTACTAAGATTTCTACGGATTAAGTATTGTTTTTTTTTAATTTCTGTCGATTACAAAGAGATTATAGAGGGAGATAGATTAACACAGTGAAAAAATCACCATAAGTTTATGCCTATATACCTTTTTTTTTTTGTTATCGAGGGGGAAACCTTCAAAAGGTACCCGACGCCGTGGGAGCGACGCAGGGTTATGTGGGATTTTTACCGCACTAAAACCCCCCTGGTGGCCGTCCTCGGCGCTGAAAAGGAGGACTCCGGGATCTCGAAACGACTTCAACCGGAATCCTCCGAGCGCGTTGCCCCATCGGGCTCCTCCCAGATGGGCGGCTGGGCCCACCGCTCCGTCTAGTCTTTACGACGGTATGCGACCACACATACCGCCATCCTTACCGGGATTGCCTGACCGAACGGTTCGAGCTCCCGCTCTAGCCATCTGCAACCCCGGAAGCCCTTTTTAGTCGCCTCTTACGACAGGCAGGGGATGCCGTAGCCCTATTCTGATCCCGGAACTACAGGACGTCCTGGGAGCATACCTAGCTAAACAAATGTAAGAGAATGGTAAAAACTAATTACGTAAGATTATTTGTTTTATTTTATTTTATGTTTCATGAAACAACAGCTTTAGATTAATTATAATTAGTGTTAAATTATAAGTTAAATAACAAAGCTTACTTAAAATAAATGAAATATCAAAGCTTATGTTAAGTTCGTTTTTCAAAATGTTTAACTTAATTTATACCTTTATTCCTACTGATACTGACTGTTAGTTGAAAACACGTTACGAGATCTCTTTTTTAAAATAACGGCACGATAACAATAAAACAGTGAAAGCCTTGGTTCGAAAATTGACCTCTCAATCTCCAATCACCGAAGCATCGAGACATCGAGTTTGCATGGAATACCTTCGCGCCTGAAAGTTCTTTAAAAAAAGCCTCCCGAAGATGTGTGAATATAAATATAACCCACACTCAGCTTCCGCGGTGGACTATGGCCTTAAACCTCTCAAGCTTATCGTAGAGTCCTTTCCAGCAGTGAGACAGTAATGGGCCCTTAACCAATTAACCCATGTAAAATTTAGCAACTTCGTTAAAAATCTTTCAAATTGCTGTTATATTAATTACTATCAAAATAATATTTTTTATTTTATTTTATTAATAAACTAGATTTTGTTTTCACTTCATGCATCTTTTAGATAATTGTAGTGTCATCTAGCAAGCAATTAAAGAAACAATCATACAACATAGTCAACTAGCTTTAAAGTTTCTAAAATTACCACGAGATGGCGTTTATTTCAATAAGATCCTATCTCTATGAAGAGACAATTTAGTTACAGAATACATTTACAGATGCCACTATTTTCAATTTTTTTTTTTAAATAAGGCATAAACATTGTTTATCATTTTTGCTAATAAATAATCTACATATATACTTAGGTATATATTAAGAATATGAAAACTTGTAAAATTTGGTCCTACAACATTGAATTAGTAGAAAGTGCCCGATTTCAATTAGACGGATAAGACATTTCAATAATAGCACATAACACCCAACAGGTGAAATATCAGACCTCCATATTCAGATATAAATTTATAGCTAGAAATAATTTCCTATTTACTTACCCGTCTAATTTTATGGCAGGTAATGACTACCGCTTCTGTTTATAACTTTATAGGTACTTAATCTACATCACTTAAGAGTTGCGCTTGTTAAGAGTCTTAACTTAAGACTACTCGCATGCTTAGATACCTACTAGTACCTACCTTCTTAGCTACCTAAGCTCGTAATACAGAATTTTAACTATATAGCCAGTAACAAACATTTTAGGTTTAGATAATTATAAGTGTAATGGCGTTGTATTGCCCGTGGACTTAACCAGGGGGAGGGTGTAACCAGGTTTTGGGGGTTAACCCCCTGCCACCCACCGAAAAGTTAAAATATTAACATTCATAATATTAAAATATGAACTATTAGGTACTAAAATATATGATTTAAATTGGCTCTCATGGTTTGCTCAAGGTAGATTATTATTGTTCACCCAAGCAAAACCTGGCTACACTCGTGGTATTGCCGTCAGTAGAACAATATATCGTCTGCGATCCACTTAGTTCTAGGTCTTGAGTAAACTAATCGTGTATCGTATCGTAGTGATTTAAGAAACAATCTTTTAAGTCCTATTATACTGACTCTACTTTTATTTACCGATTTAGGACTTGATTCATTTTTTAAGACAGTCTTGAGTCATAGGACGAAATATTGGATAGGTAGGACTTTAAACCTTCGTACCTGTAGTTTCGGGCTCAGAATAGGGCTACGGCATCCCCTGCCTGTCGTAAGAGGCGACAAAGGTAAGGAGGCTTCCGGGGTTGCAGGCGGCTAGAGTCGGAGCTCGAAACGTTCGGTCAGGCGGTCCCGGGAAGGATGGCGGTATATGTGATCGCATACCGTCGTAAAGACTAGATGGAGCGGTGGGCCCAGCCGCCCACCTGGGAGGAGCCCGATGGGGCAATGCGCTCAGAGGATTCCGGTTGTGGTAGTTTCTAGGTCCCGGAATCCTCTTTATAGATAGCGCCGAGGACGGCCACTGGGGAGGGGGGGGGGGGGGGGGGTTAGTGCGGTAAAAATCCCACATAACCCTGCGTCGCTCCCACGGTGTCGGGTACCTTTTGAAGGTTTCCCCCTCGAGAACAAAACAAATAAAAAGGCCTTAAGACATAATCATTTCTTCAAAAATGTTTAAGATCAAAAGGGCTCGTTGAAGTAGCTACCTATTGGAAAAGTTAACAACCAAAAAAATATAGCATATACAATACTTATACGTATTGTCTTTTACCTACCTGCCTGGATGAGCTAAAACAATACTGAAGCGAGTACTAAGACTAAAATAAAGATATTTCCTCAAAACAATTATTACGTTTTAGGAAATATTAAATTTACGCCGTCATCAATGTATGCAACATTGCAATGAAAATTACTCGTTTACATTTTCGTTTTAGGCCAGACCTTGTAATTTTGATACTTTACACCTCATACATTAGGTATTAACAAAAAAGTAAATACCTAATGTTCGTTTTAAGAAAACAACAAAAAGGGTACAAGGTAGCACATGGTTTGACGGTTAGGTACCACTGCCACACCTATTTCAAGCGTGAAGCAATTTGTGCGTTTCGGTGGTAGGGTGTGGTTGCCGGCTCACTTTTATATGAGGCGACCATCCTCAGGAGTAACAACGCATCTGTGACTGACTTTAGATAAAACCATTGTTCTCAATTAAGTTGGTTACAGATGTCAAACTCATACTAACAGTACCGAGTCTTCATGGAGTCGAATCTTGTTAAATTTGGTCGACCCTTTTTTTAAAAGCTGAGGTTCTTTCATTACTGTCGCGAGTTTTTTTATAAGCCTCTGACTATCACGAGAATGTTCTTTCATCTCGTCAGTATGTTTATTTAGCGGAACAATTCGAAAAACTTGCCACCTACATTCAAAGCTTAGCAAAAAGTCTATAAACCGCGCTTACGGCTACTTGTAGGCATTTGATGAGTATTATCCGCCATCGATATCATCTGTAACCACCTCCGCATACCCATTACCATGAATGAGAAGAAGATTATAATGAACAATGTAAAATTCAGTTTTTTTCACCATCTTGCTCATAAGTCATAAGCAAATGTATCCGTATTGTTTTTCATTTGATTATAATGTGTACTTAGCTTAGCAAAAACACATTCCATTCCTTGTATTGTATCCTCTCTAATCGCAATGTAATGCAATGTTCACACTTGCTTACATGTATCCTTATCAATGGCTTATATTCGAAATGTTCACTTGTTCAAGTGTATCATAAAAATATTTGTAAAATTGTTTCTTAAATTTATTAACAATGCTAAAGTTGATAATAATTACTGTGAACACGAAATAATCTTACACTCAATTAATAAGTATCAATAGATAAAAAAGAAAATATAATATAAAAAAGAAATTACATTTTTTCCTGAATATCTTCCGGCTCTATATCGATCGTAACCGATTTTAAAACGTTGAGAAATATCGGTCGTAGTCGAGAGGCGGATGGGTGACCAGCGGTCGCTCATTTAATGAAGCTTTCATGCTTCGCAGACCATATTAAGCGTTAATTCTAGTAGCTGTAATTATATAACAATGGTTAAACATTGTAGGAGGCCTTATATAAAAAGACGATATAAGCCATGATGCAGAATATAACCCATACAATGAATCCATTACGAAGCCTGTTCGAGTCAAGCTTCTTTCTTGCATGGAGAATCGCACGGAGTTATGTCATACTAAAATAATTGCAGCAATATTTACTAATCACTTACAACAAGACATCGTGTGAGAACAAGCTTACTATCGCAAGCTGTCATAAAGACGTAACTGAACGTTTCCTTAGTTTTTACTACCCACCACAAGGCTAACCACTCAACACTTAGCATACAGAACCATCGCCATTAAACGTCTCATAAGTTTGACTACACATAAATCATTCGGATCGCACGGTTGCGAAAAAAGTAGTCGAATGTTGAAGTGAATTAGAAGTAATTCTTTTCAAGGTTCCTTTTTTGTGGAGCATATTATTGTGTTTTGAACGAAAACTTAAAATTATTGTTGGCTTGGTTATTAAGGTCAACTTTAAGGATGTTTCGTTATTCAATTTAATGTTCACTAGATTATTTCCTCGGCTTCGCCTGCTTCGGTCTGTCACGGTAATGAGTATCCTGTATCTCTCTGTATACGTGAAGCAAAAATTTGTGGTTCGTTTTTAAAATACTTGCCGCGGGCGGAGGAGTATGAAATTACGCACGGTTATAGTTGATGTAGACAAGGATTGCGCAATGCTAATATTTTTTTCAAACAATGTATAAAACATACATAAAATCAACTAAAACACATTACAAACACTACTCTACATGTGACACAAACACATACATAATAAACAAAAATAGAATATTCAACGTCTTACGATGAAAACACATAACGACAAAAATGTCAGATCTCTGTCAAAATACCCGCTATCGCTTAACGAGTGCGTCATTTTTTTTTGAAAATGATTACGATTTATTTAAATTAGAGAAATATTGCTGCTACTTTGGACAATATGAAGTTTAGTTTCATAGGTGACTAGTCCTATATTAATCTAGGTCGTGAACTATGTCTGTGTCAAAGGACATGGCTAATTTTGTATGGACGTTTGCATAGTTATCGAATTTATTGTACACGCATAATTCTTAGTGTTTTAGATTCGTGAAAGTTGGTATATTCGATTGCTATAAATTAAAAACTTGTACAACCTATTACGACGATAGAATACACGTAAACAGTTTCCTTGTACCTCTTGATGTATTGCTAGCAATAAGTGCACCATTAAGACATTGACGTTTATGTCGTTTATCACTGATGCTTTGTCAAACTCATTAATACGTTCCGTTTCATGACTTTTATGCGCTTAATAAAAAAGAGGTATATTAACGTACTTACGTACTTTACATAGGTATGCGTGGTAAGGAACGTTCAAAAATATTATTCTGATTTCTAGTGGTCCATCATGGCGGCGGTAATAAACGATACGTTGAATTACTTATTATTTTGAAATATGCGCTGACATGTGTGGAGTTGAATCACTCTATCTATTAAAAAAACTGCATTAAAATCCGTTGCGTAGATTTAAAGATCTAAGCATACATAGGGACAGACAGCGAGAAGCTATTTTATTTTATACTGTGTAGTTATTAGGATACCAATCATATTTAGGGTTGATTAAAAATGCATGCCGCCATGTATAAGAATTATTATCATATGCACTGCAAGCTCGTTTGGTAATTCATTTTCATAAAAAAGTAATGAACAATACGTGATAAATGTTTTCATCCTAAATTGACATATAATATTTAATAGCACCATCGTGTACCGGATTCCTGCGTGAAGGGTGTCGACAGACAGATTTAATCTGAAACACGTATACATAACGTCAATCACGAATATCGAATGTATTTGCACTTAATCTCTTTATAAACACCGTTGGAATATGAATTGTTGAATTGATCTTGAATAAAAAACGAATTGAATTTTCTGATAGAAGTAGTTCTTACAAAGTATGCAAATGCAGTTTATACGAAAAGTTTCAATTATACGTTTAAAAACTTTTTAATCTAAGCGTTTCTTGCGTTTCTATACATAGGTATATTGCAGAGTGTATAAATAAAGTTTTTAGGGGAACAACGAGTACGTATAATAAATAAAATGGTTTTCAGATTATTACATAGAATTACAAGAAATATGCGGATTAACAATGCAATAAAATGAAAATTAAAGGAGTGTCACAGGAATACGAAATTTTGTACAGAGGTTCATAACATTTTAAACAATTTTTAAAGTATACTTAATACTGACGATAAAGTATAGGAGCTACCCGATGGAAAGTAGTCACCGTCGCCTATGGACACTTGTAACACCAGAGGAGTCGCCAATGCATCGTCGGCTTTAAAGGAGAGGTTTTCGCACTTTTAAAACAAACAACTAAGGCTTAGAACAAAGCAATTGCATCATACAATGATTTAAATAGAATCACGATAAACGCGATTCTATTTTACAGCTTGATAAATAATAAACATAAATATCGTATCCACAATCTCATGAAACAAAGCGAGGCGTGTGAAAGAGCACAACTCCACATGGTTTCACGCAACTTAATATTATTGCACTACTTAAGTAAGGTCATAACATAAAACAGATAATATCTAAACGCAAAATAGTTAGGACTTGTCTTATTGGTTACGAGAAACTTCAAGCGATAATCAGCAATTTAATAGTGAGCGAAAATTGACAGTAAATATAATTATCAGTAATTCTCCGTCACATTTGTCATATTTACATGCTTAAAAAGTGAGAAAAAAAATCGGGTTTTTTTGCTTGATGGATAATCTAACACGTAACAGAAATGCGGTGAAAGCGTATTACAAACGTGGCAATACCCATAATTTTGAAATTATTTCGGGTTTTATAATTTTTAGATTAGTAGATTGGAAAGTTCTATGAAGAAACTATTTAACAATAACATCATGAGTCAATGCCATGATCATTATTATTCATTTTTTTTTGTTTGATTTGTTAGCATTTAAAAATCTCAACTAAAACGCTCTTAGTTAATTCGCTTACAGTACGACAAATACGTTAGACGAAATTTCAATGACGACTTGCAAAACAAAGATAAGTAACTGCACTCACTTGTGATGTTTTCACGTTTTTTTGCGAAATGTCTCTTGGACATCTGATGATGATAATATTTGTCTAACTCTAAATTGACCAACTGTAAAATTGAGCTCATTGAAGCTTTAAAAGGCTTCTAGTCAATTGTAAACTCTTGTAAGTAAAATAAAAGAAAATACATCTATAGGTGTATAAAGAAAATAGGAATTAAAATTTCTCATACGTTAAAATACTATTAATTAAAGTATATACAATCACTACATAGTATAAAACAAAGTCGCTTCCCGCTGTCTGTCCCTATGTATGCTTACATCTTTAAAACTACGCTACGGATTTTAGTGAGGTTTTTTTAATAGATAGAGTGATTCAAAAGGAAGGTTCATACGTAGAATACATGCACAATATATTGAAGGAACCCAGATAATATTAGATTTTTGACTTTTAGGCGGAACGAAGTTCGCCGGGTCAGCTAGTAATCTATTAATAACAATTTATATAATCATACCAATTTATTATTTTCTATGATAAAACCAAAATATCCAGTCATCGTTACTAGTTACAATTGCAAGATCTGGTTTTAAAGTTGTTCTTTATCGGCAAACTAATACGTATCATCATACTAGTAGAGACAGTTACAGACGTAGCATACTAACGTAACATACTATATATGTTTATGAGGGGGAGGGGGGGTCAATTTGTTTAGCATCCTCATCTTGCTTTAAGGAGGTTTTAGAACTAGATTCCAAACGTAGATTAAAAGTTGCAAAATAAATGCTGTGCACACCTTTAATTTAAGTACATAGTATATAGTTTCATATTCTTAATGTTCTCCTGTAAATGTCATCTATGTATTTAGTTGGTATGCCTAAATAAATAAAATAAAAAAAAAGGTTGTCTTGTTGATGGCTTTTCCTTTTCTCGCCTACTCTCTTATAAACGTCTATGGGCACAGATCTCTTCTCAAATTCCATCCATACGTCCACCTATTAGCGTTTGAAGTCCGCTGCCGGACTTAGGCGTCCCCTAAATAGCACCACTCTAGCCAGTCTGTGCTCTCTGAATCCAGCGGTTTCCCACTGTCTTCTTCAGGTCATCAGCCTGCCTAGTCGTGGGGCGACCTGTGTTCCTTTTTCCTCAATGTGGTTGCCACTCTAGGATCTTTATTCCCCATTGGTGATCGGTCCTTCGCGATGTGGCCAAATCATTCCAACTTAAAATGACTAGCCCTAATGTAAACACGCTAGACGTCGAATTTCACGACTTTACACGCAATTTCGAAATCCCAGACTGAGAGGCCAAATAATAAGCTAACAGTAAACATAAGCGGTTTAAATTATTAAATAATGATGCTATTGTACAACCCCATTGGTGATTAGATGTAAACAGTACTGCCTCAATTGAGTAATTGTTAAGAAAGTTTGACTCTCCTTAACATTAGAACGTAGTCTATAAATTTTAACGACTCTCTAAGATTAAAAAACCGTTACAAGGACAAAATAGTCAGAATGGATCCATTAATTTGTTTAATTGGCTTTTTATAGATAAACAAAAAAGCTGTACTGGTATAAAAAGTGGGAGGTAATTTATTAAATCTTGAAAACAGAAAACTTGTTGCAACTGTTCAACGTTCCCACGGATTTTATAGTTATCCTGAAGTTATTGAGTAAAAACTAATATAGTGGACTCGTTTATTCCTGCGACTTTGCCTGCTGTTATCTTCACTATATCAAAGAATATTTGATTAATACATAGAATGCAGGTCGTAAATTATCTGTGTGTCAAATTTAATAATAACGAAAGAATAACACACACATATATCCTTATACGCTTTCACATTTATAGTCTCATCAACCCATTATTGGCCCACTGCTGGGCACCAGTCTTCTTTCAGAAGGCCACCGCGCTGGCCAAGTGCGAATTGGTGGACAACAATCTTATTCACATTTATAATGTTAATAAGAAATTAATACCATAAGGTACATGAAATCCTTACAATTATTTTCAATAGACATCTAAACATCTTCCATCTCTTCCACCTCAATTCCATGATAGTGCGATCTCTCCTTTAAATATCCAGGTATTTTTTTAACTATGATCAACCAACCAAACTTACGGCCAGCACAGTTTTTTTTGGTTAAAACCGTCTTACAACAGACAGCTTATTTTTTTATAGTTTTTTTTCTTAAATTTAAAAGAGACCTTATAATACTTTAGTTTGAAAATTAAAGTAGTAACATAATGTGATAGGTGCCCCCAGTTAAGTACATGGGAATATAAAAGTGCATCCGTATCGAAGTACACAATACCCATTTACACAAGCACACACACACGTTTCAAAAAACGCTTTCTACACTCTTAGCCCCACAGTAGGATTTTCTCCTGTGTCGTGGGTGCCATGGACAGACACAAAGACGAATACACAAACACCCAGACCCAGAACAGAACCTAAACTCATCATTCAGATACCTGTCTGGCCGGGATTCGAACCCGGGACCCACTGCGTGTCAGACCGGTATGGTAACGGCTGCGCCACGCGGGTCGTCAAATCAGTTTATGTTTATGTTTTATTATTTAAATAGTAAGGTACTCATTATTATTTTTTATTGTTTAGAAAAAATCTAAACAATAAAAAATAATAATGAGTATTATCACTTACTTTCATTGGGGCAGTTTCTAGAAATATGCCCTAAGTTTTTTAACTTTCTCGTAAAACGAAACAATATAATCAAACAGACAAACATAGTATTTAATGAATATATGCATAAGTTATGTACATAGGTTACACAACAAGTTAATAAGTACATAACTAGACTTTATTATTATAATGTTAACAAACATTTATATGTAAATAATGTGATTATTTTGAGACGATAAATAATATAAGTGCAGCAACTCTTGTATTTCCAACGTACCTTCACGTTATAAAATGCTAAGCACGAAATAAAATGCTAGTTAAATCATATTTTCATTCTAATCTAAGTCCAAATAAATTTAATTCAACATAAAATATTCTATCTTAATGAATACGTGTTTTATGCATTTATGTAATTGTAGTATTAATTATTTATTCTCCTCATTATAAGTTTCAAATGCATAAAACTGAATATACGAAATGCATTTATACAAACTTAGTTACTTACTGTATTTTCCTTAATTTATTAAAGTCTGGTACATCCTTCTATTTAGCATACAATAACATTTGTAACGTCGTAACTAAAATCGTTAAAATATAATTTGTAAGCGTCTTAAGGACTAAAGATTGAAAGCAACAACGAATCTGAGATATAGATTCGCAGTGTAGGCGAAACGTGTTAATCCATCACGAAAAAAACAAAGGATCTTAGATCGTTGGAGGTCGAGCCTTAAATCACGATAAATTTCAAATCAACTTTTTTCCTGCATTACCAAATAAGAAATTAGAAGCCAAAACGTTCGACCTTAGCGTGACTCCAGCGTTTAAGTACCTACGTATGACATTGCAAAAAAGCTAAACACACTGACGGGCAAACAAGCATTCTTTGTGTACGTCTAGCCGACCTTCGGCGTGATGAACGACTTTTTAGCGCGAGAAAAAACTCCGTCCGGTGAATTTACCTAACTTTTTGCGAACGATTCTAAGAACATCAGACCTAAACCTTAGGTAATGCATTCCAGCTCCGAATTATACCGATGTCGAAGCTTTTAGACGCCATAATTTTATTCAGATAATGATCGGAACTATAGGCGGTCCGGCTTACGTAATTTTATCTCGTTTTTGGCTACCGACACTGAAAATACCTAATTAATTTGAGATTCTTGTATTTCTTAGAAAAAGAGAAATGTTGCTGCTTAGATCCAGTTTCTTCTGTTTCTATAGGTGTTGCAAAATATTCGTTCATAAGATTGCGAATCGGATTGCGACATTTTGCACGATATTTGAAATGTCATCAAGTACAGTATCGTCCTATCGCAAGAAATACCCTTAAAATATTTGTAAGTTCTCGATTAGTACTAGCTTGCCATTGATACTGAAAGAATTCGATACAGTAAATCAGAATAACCAGTAGATATTAATTATTTAGGATACCTCGCTGCAGATTGGTATTGGTAAGTGAATCGCTTCTAGTTCGTGCGCTGACTTAACTTAACGGTGACTTTGTCTTCGAATCGAAGATTTGTTTTATTCTACACTTGCCGTATTCCGTAGCACGGCTGGTCGGTATATTCGAACGCTTTGTAGCTAAATAAGCGCATTAGATTATTATAACCTGTAATGTTTGTTTAGCGTAAAGTGTAATGAATAAAATTATAAATATATGAATAAATAATTTAAAGAACGATTGTTATAAAGCGGTACAACTTTATTTTAACTACAGATGCATCACTCCCACATTTATGCGTGATAATATTTTTAGTTAAGTTGTGTCTTATGTTCTAGTTTGAGTTAAGAGTGTGGTAAGTTCTTTTCTAAGCTATTGATCCTTGTTTAGGTTTCTGGAGTTTCTGATGATACATGAGGTCGTTATGAGACATTTCAATAGATGCTACTATCTAAAAGTTTTACTAGAGTTTTTACTAGAGTAGATACCTTACATTAAATATCTACCTGGATTCCCTATTCGAGGCTAATTATAGATGTGCTTGGGCAGCAGTGTTAACAGTGCCACCGCATGCTTGCAATTTTAATTTCATAAGAACATAAATCTACTTCCTTGCTTCAGCTGCATCAGATTTATTAATATTAATATTATAGTTCTTTTTTTTCTTTGCCATTACACGTCTAATGGCAAGTGTTGTAGACGCTTCTAATTGGTAAACATACCAGAAAATTGTCATATAAGAAGTTTCTATTAATGTCATGTATGTGTTACTGTTAGTGTGTCTTAAAACAAATAAATAATAATACGCTGCGTTTCGCTGCATCAAGAATTTAATTTACATTATTCTGTCTTAACACAAGGTAATATTGTTTTTGGTCCGTAATTATTGTAAGAAAAACAGTGATAATTTTGTTGTATTATTAATGTATGCTTTAACGGCAATGTAGAAAAACGTCGCAAAAACATGTCTGAGGATTATCTAAAATATTTAGAGTTGCATAAGCCTAGAATTATTTCCTGAACATTAATTTAGACGACGTCAAATCAAAGAATAGCACTATAAGTAGGTCCACCAATTCGCAATTGCCCAGCGCGGTGGACTATGGCCTAAAAAACTTTCTCATTCTGAGAGAAGACCCGTGCCCAGCAGTGGGACAATAATGGGTTGACGACGATATGCATTACACAGATTTGGAGAAAAGATACTGCGTGAAACATCGCCTAAATTCTCTATTACTACGATTCTAAGATTTTTTTAAATAAATAAAGAAGAAAACAAGCACACGTAAACATCTATAATCAACCTACCGAGAGATTTAAGTCTTACCTGAGGTTAGTCACAGATACGTTGCTGACTCTGAAGACTAAGTTGGAACGCCTCGTGTAATAAGTGTATCTCCATTATCGCGTCCTTCAGATCAGGCCACAGCAGCGCTTAACACTGCTTTTATAAGGCATAGATAGGCGTGGCCGCAGTCCTTCCGGAGTCCAACCACAAGGAACTATACCTTAAAAATAGAGTAATACCTATAATATTATCAGGTCTAAGATAGACGTTTTCAAGGTGGTAGAACCAGTGTAGTTCGACCGGGGAAGTACACACCTATTTCTAGCGTGAAGCATTTCTTGCGTTTCGATGGAGGGGTGTGGTTGCCGGCACACTTTCACATGAGGCGACCATCATAGTCCTCAGGAGTAGCAACTAACCCATGTTCTGTATGAAGTTGATTACAGATGTCCATAGGCGTCAGTGACCACTTACCATCAGGTGAATTGCATACTCGTTTGCTACTTCTGTCAAATAAAAAAAAAACAAAAAGACGCCATATTAAATCAGTCAGCATCCAAAAGAATGACAAGCTGATGGAAGCAACATCAGATAGGACATTTACCACTCAACATCCATAAAACTTGAAACTCATTACAACATTTCTGGCGATTGCATTAAGATTGCATACAATCACAACGCCTGGAGATTAGATATGAAAACAAGCTTGTAAATTATAATTCGCGCTGTTATTTATATGTCACATATTATGTAAGCCATTGTTGGTTTATTAGATAGACGCTTGATAATTTAGTCAACTGCACTGCATTAATTTTCGGGTTCGATGTGGATTTCGAAAGAAGTAAACTCGTTTATTATGAATGCTAAGGATTTAATGCGCTTTATCACTACATAGTCGTATACTAAAACAAAGTCGTTTCTCGCTGTCTGTCCCTATGCATGCTTAGATCTGTAAAACTACGCTACGGATTTTAATGCAGTTTATTTAATAGATAGAGTGATTCAGGAGGAAGGTTTGTATGTGTAATACATATTATATAATATAGTAGAGAAACACGAATAATTTTAAATTTTTGAGTTTTCGGAACGAAGTTCGCCGGATCAAATAGTTTTTTATAAGATTGAAGTTGCAAAGAAGCATACATCTGATTGTTAGTGGACAATAGACAATAAGCAATCACAGATACATTGATTCTGTCGAGGACTAAGATTATCAAAAGTGTGATACCGAGTCTGCAATTACGCTTTTCTACCGAAGAATAATTACAAGAAAATTTCAAAAACTGCATCATACTATTAATAAGCATGGCAGTGGTATCTCCTATACCATTTTTTTGTTATCGAGGGGGAAACCTTCAAAAAGTGCTCGATGCCGTGTGAGCAACGCCGGGTTATGTGGGATTTTACCTCACTAAAAGGTGGCCATGCTCAGCGCTGCGTGGAGGACTCCGGGATCTCCAATGGAACACAACCGGAGTCCTCCGAGCGCGATGTCCTCTTTGGGCTCTTCCCAGTGAGCGTTGTACACACTGCACATCCTGGTGTTTACGACAGCATGTGGCCACACATGCCGTCGTCCTACACGGGGTCGCTTGGTTGGACGGTTCGAGCTCCCACTCTTACCGCCCGCAACCCCTGAAGCCCCTTTTAGTCATCTCTTACAACAGGCAGGGGATACTGTATCCCTATTCTGATCCTGGAACTACAGGGATACTCCTATAACTGAGATACGAACTCCGTATTCATCCTAAGGAGGTCAATTTTTCGACAACTAGATCGTAACCAATTTTCAAATATATCTGGGATCAAATAACTTTACGACAACATCATTTACATCACGTGATACTAAACACTAATTCCTAAATTATAAGCAGAACCCAGTTACATTCGAATTAAACTTAGCATGTAGCCACACCTGCAAAGTGTTTGTATCTTGTAAATTCAACTGACTGATTAGGTCGCCGATTTAATCCTACTAACACTGTAATGGAATGTAGAGCGGTGAAAATACTTGAAACTTATGTAACAGTTAAATTGCCTTAGTATTTATGTCACTAACATTATTAAAAATTCCAGCAACCTAGAAATCCAGGCAATTTTTTTGTTTTATTTAGCTGTAACTATCACTGCACAAGTGAATTAGCTCAAATAAATAAAATATGCCATTTACCGTAGGCGTGAGGCTCTTTTAAGAGAAGCGGTGGGTCTAAATGTCAGAAGGTCGCAACGACGTAATTTAAGTCAGCGAAGAAAAAAAAAATCGCTGATTTTTTTCCTGACACTGTGTTATGTGGAAGAAATAAATTGTCTCTGAAAGTTATAAATTAAAAATCCAGAAAAGTCTTCTTGAGTGATTTTTCTCCCCTATGCTTACAGGAGGTTCCGGACCTCTTCTTTACTTACGCGTTCCTCCTGTACGCTCATGACATCTAGTGTACTTTATAATAGTCCTTATCCTCATTATAGTCCATTAGCCTTTTGGCATCCATTGCTAGACATAAGCTTAAAGAAGCTTTTGCCAATAGTCACCGTGCCTACTCGTAGCATGCGTTATGGTGACCACAGTAGGTGTTGATGTAACAGAGGATAATACTGCTGCCCATTATCTAGGTTTGATCCTTTAGCCATTTCATCGACATCCACGGAAGGACGGGTTAAAATATTCAAAATCGACACACAATACTGGTTACAGAATGGTCCATGGTAAATCCAAATAAATTCTAATATTATAAATTTTCAGGTAATTGCCGGGTATTTTCCTGGTATATCAAATGCAGAGAAATCAACGACACATCTATTTCAAGCGTAAAACAATTCTTGTTTTTCGCTAGAAGAGTAAATTGCCAGGTCACTTACATATATGAAGAGACCAAAAGTCATGAGTAGCACCGCATCTATGTTTCGATTTTAATAGAATAGTTGTTTTATATAAAGTTGTTTTCAGAAATTCATGGACATAGAGATCAGTTAAAAAAAGGAATAACGGTCAGAAAAATATGAAACAGGTATTTCTACGTTTGTTCAAGATATTTTCTATTGCTTTATATATAAACCGACAAATTTTTCATATCCCATAGGTTAGTAACGAGACAGTTGTCTCATACCGGATCGAACTACTCAATATAGTGCAATGTAATCATCTCCATAACGATTATAGCAACTCTCGCATGCAAGAATGTACAAAGGCGTGAAAATAACAAGTCGGCTTCTGCACAAAAGGTGGCAATTAATCGGGACCTCATAACGAGGATCGTCATACATAATTCATTTAATGTTTTCCGTCAATCACCGCCATTGTTCATTTGACACAAATTACTTGGCGTAGGCTCTGGAGCTGTGGAATTAAGACGATAAGGGTCAACGCGTATTAGTTGATGAGTGTTTGGAGGCTTTAGCTTGACTTTATGGGTATTATCGTAAGAATCTTTCTTGTATTAACCCACTTCCCAAAAGAAGAGATTATTATGCTATTGATACTATTGGAATGTTCTTGGTTTCTATACAAGTGCAGTAACAAATTGACTGTTACAATATTCTTTTAAACTATCACGGGGTTATAGGATGACCTAAACTAAGAAGATCCGGTTAGTTAGCGGGTCCGTTATATTTCTCAGATTTTTTATACTTATCTATACTTATAAATAAAATTGAAGTGTCTGTTTGTAATATCAAAATAACAGTTTTTTATCAATTGCATATGAAAGTATACATGATACTGATAACAAAACAACAATCAGTAAAATTTTTGTCTGTCTGTCTGTCTGTTTGTTTGGGGTAATCTCCGAAACCGCTGGACCGATTTTATCGGGATTTTCACTATTAGATAGCTAATTTTACAGCGCGTAACTTAGGCTACTTTTATTTTAGAAAAATAATTAGGGTACTTTGGAAAAACATAAAAACCTTCAAAAAATACCTCCGCTTTACGCAGATTAAATGATAACTTAGGTTCAGTCGATATGGTTTACATGAAACTTGGAATGAACCTTGAGTATCTAGAATAACATATTATGATAAAAAAATTGACCTCAACCCTCATGATGCAGGGGTACTGCCCGCCTAAGCCGCAAGAGCTACTTATTTTCTGCTTTCGAATTTGGCATAACGTTTTTGAGGAAAAACTAATGGTGAAAAATTAGACCCTAAACTCCTCAACCTTCATGATGTAGGGGTATTGCCTGCCTTAACCGTAAAAGTGAGATTTTTTTGCTTACAAATATTTAAGCAGGTTTGTAAGCAGAAACAAATGATGTAAAAATTGACCTTTACCTCCCTCGAGGATACATCGTTAACCCATTATTGTCCCACTGCCGTGCACGGGTCTTCTCTCGGAATTAAGAAATTTTAGGCCATAGTCCACCGCGCTGGCCAAGTGCGAATTGGTGGACTTCACACACCTCCGAGAACTTTTTTTAACGAATTCTCGGGAGTGTGGGTTTCCTCACAATGTTTTCCTTCACCGAAAAGCAGTGATAATTAATTTCTACTGCGCACATAAAACAGTGGTGCATGCCTGAGTTTGAACCTCGGACCTCCCGATTAAGAGGGCAAGTTTCAAGTTTCACTGCTCTTAATTCGAAGATACCTACTGCATATTCTACAGAAGTTGGCCATTAGGTGCTTTCATCCATACAAATAAATGTAATTTAAATGTCTTTTAAATATGAGAATTCTACTTTTTACTAAATTAATATGGAAATGGATATTCCGTTTTTTAATTCACAATCTACCTTTTTGTAATAAATCTACTTCGTACAAACAAATTTATACCTACAAAAAACAAAGGAAATATAATTAATCAACTTTCAAGCGTGTTGAAAGATTTACTTTGTGTATTATTTTAATAAGGGATAACAGATGTCGCTGGATGTATCCTGAGTTACGCCAAGGGCTGAATCCTGAAGTTTGTAGGTATATAAAAGTGAGTGAATTATTTTGAGTTCAAATTCGATTATGTTGGATTCAATTGGTACGATTTGTTTAAAATAGGGACTTTGTAACGTATCACTATTAATTATATGCAGGTAATATTATATTTTTTTCTTAACGTAATGATATACTCAACTGACTTCGAAAAGGAGGAGGATCAATTCGGTTGGTATGTTTCTTTTATGTATGTAGGAACATCGATTTTTCGGCCAACTGAGGAAGAATTTTCTTTCATTCAATGGAGTTCTTACTTGCAGTTTGATACTATTATCATCATTCATAACTTCAGAACTATGTGAGATTGCGATGGAGCATCATATAAGATATTTTGGCATATGTACCTATCTATGTAGAATTGAAACGAAGATAACTTAAGTCATCGACTTGCATGGATTATTAATAAGAGCTGTTAATAATTGTTACAATATGTTGTACAATGTGTACAAGTACCTACTGGTATTGATAAATATTTAAGGGGGGGACATTCATGTGACAAATGTTATCTATTGACTCAATATTAATAAGAAACAACAGGTAGAGCTTGAAATATTCAAGGAATTTTCAATCAAACAGATGGGGCTTTTTGCCGTTTTGTTTATAAATAATGGTACGGAACCCTTAGTGCGCGAGTCCGCTTCGAAATTGCTTAGTTGCTATCAGTCCTACCGAAAAAATGTTGTTTAGTTAAAAATTTTGTAGGCATAAAATTGGATACGTAGGTATATGGCATGTGTCCCTGTAGTTCCGGGATTAGAATAGGGCTACGGCATCCCCTGCCTGTCGTAAGAGGCGACTAAAAGTGGCTTCCGGGGTTGCAGACGGCTAGAGTGGGAGCTCGAACCGTTCGGTCAGGCAATCCCGGGAAGGACGGCGGTATGTGTGGTCTCATATCGTCGTAAAGACTAGATTTTAGCGCCGAGGACGGCCACCGGGGGGTTTTAGTGCGGTAAAAATCCCACATAACCCTGCGTCGCTCCCGCGGCGTACCTTTTGAAGGTTTCCCTCTCGAGAACAAAAAAAAAGGTGTATGTCATGTATTTTTAAAACGCGGGCGAAGCTGCGGGTTTCAGCTAGTGCTTAATAAGAGCTCAAGAATGCATCAAGTAAAAATATCGAATTAAAAAATATTTAGAATTCACTTGACATTTGACCGTTTTATAAATATTTAGAAGTAGAATTCAAGCATACTGTAAGTGTCCACTGCACCTATTTATTATCTCCAGCTAACATTTGAGTCCGAAAGATGCGTTGCAAAGATGGAATGCTTCGAAGATGTATAAAAGTCCTATAATACATTTCAAATCAAAACAGCACATTACAGCACATTATTGACCATATTGAACTAGCTAAGCCCCGCAGCTTCGCCCGCGTTAAAAAAATTGAATCTTATTCCCACAGTAAAAAGTAGCCTATATGTTATTCCAGAGTGTCAGCTAACTCACTACCAAATTTTATAAAAATCGCTCAAGCTGTTTAGACGTGAAGAAGTAACAAACACACACACTCACAAACTTTCGCCTTTATAATATTAATATAATAATTTGATTATACACATTGAATGGTGTGCTAGTACGAGTACCTTTGGAGTCTAACTATAAAGGTCCACCACCTTCAAAAGAACCCACAAATATTTTTTTCACAATATGAATGTACTTAATACTCCCAACCTCTCAACCTACATCTTGTAAAAATGATCTTGACATGAGCATATTCTTACTTCAATGCATTGTATATGTCGCTATTCACAACTACTAATAACAAAAAGAAATAATAATCATGTGCACGTATAAAATAAGTATTACAAAGAATTTTGACTGTAACTAACAACAAAGAAAAGAAAGGGTATTCGTTTACAGATACGAAACATAAAGATAGCATCTATGTACGTTTAACCTTACCGTGCTCAGCAAAATCTGTGAGCAAGGTCGTGTGTGGTTGCCATATACTGGATGCAATTTAGTTCATGGAGAACCTTTGTGAGTTGTAAATACAGCATTAGCGCCCTATCACCACCGCCACAAAATAAATTTAATACACGCGTTTAGAACGGAAGGTCGGCTGCATTTTCTATTAGGTATCATCAGTTTAGGTACCTATATTTTATGATTAAGTATGAATAGGATTACAATTGACATTGGCGAGGAATTTGTTTCGTTAAAGTTGTTTAAATACAGATAAGATTTAGTGTTCAGTTGCTGTTTAATCGACGAGAGAAAACGAACTTGTCGTGAAAAATACGAATTTATTTACATAAAGTCAATTACACTAATATTAAGATTATTTCATAGGTAAGATGTCATAGTTTTTAATTTAAAGTTATTTTTTACAGAATAGAGTACTAATAGACGATCGGATTTAAAAGGAATGTTTATTTAATAGTTCTAGTTCTAGTTCTGGCTAATTGGCAATTTTACTGATGTTATATATAAAGGAAGTTATATTTTTCAAATACCCACTTCGATCACAGGGCTGCTGGAAGAAATTTTATTTTGGAATAAGTAGCCCTTTTTACTATCTTTTTAATGTGTTTTTACTATAATTTTACGGTGTACAAAAACCTATAAATAAATAAATAAGAAGTATAAGACATCAAAGTCCAAATTTAGAACATTGAATATTAGTAATGTCTAGTTAAATTATATAAATAATTTGGAGTAATGACTCATAGTAACGTCATTATTTATAATTACTTTTAGAAGTCTCATACACGACGATGATTGCATTAAAATTACAACATACCTATGAATGTTGATCGTGATCTAACGCGTCAAACAGACATTAAATGCACTTAATGTCTAACTCCATTACGAGATGACCTGTAAAATCTAGACTCAACACTCAAAGTATTAGCGCACGGAACATGTCATGCCCTCCTGATCTTAAAGCATCGAAGTAATTACCGAAAAGGAACCACTTAAACCCATTATACGAAGCCAAGGTTAAGAAACAAAGATGGGACAAAAACGAAATTCAATTTTTAAACACTAATAAAGGTTTATGAATGCAGCAAAAAGTTAGATGCACACATTAATGAGGTATAGCTACGTACAAGTAACAGTCAGTTGTTATATGAATGTTATAACGCTAGTGCTGTTACAATTTATTGTTGTAAAATAATATAACGCGTTTGACCATCGCCAAAAAATTGTCTTTCAGATCCATCGCAAAAAACACTTGAATGAGGCTCAAAAAATCTTATTCGTTAATTAAAGATTTACGTAGTGTGTACGATCACTTGTTGTAATTGCTTGGGAATCATGACCACAATATTTCGCCTTCAAAACACTAATCCAAGAAATCCTTAATCCAGAAGTCGGAAACTAGACATCTGGAAATTGTTTCTGTGTAATTTTTTTTTTTTTTTTTTTTTATATATTTGTACCTAACGATAAGGCAGACGAGCCACCTGATGGAAAGTGGTTACCGTCGCAATTTTTGCAACACCAGAGGAGTCGCCAATGCATCGCCGGCCTTGAAGGAGAGCTCTTTTTGCACCTTTCTAGTCTAGTCTAGTCTAGTAATATTGTAATGCGGTCGCCAAATTAAGTTCTAGTTAGATCAGCAGGTTCTAAGGTTTTAGGAAAACTCCCAGACGACCAGGAGAGGACATAATAATATGCAAGCCATGGCTTGCTTGAACTATTATTTTCTTTCCCCATTTGATTTCTTTTTCTTTTTTGTGTTGAACGTTTAGAGCTTTGTGAATTGTTCCACAGTTTTTTTAAAACCTATTGTGTCTTAATGAAAACATATTTTTATAATTTTGATCCCACTCAAATTACAGATCACGCACATCACTACCAGTAGACTGTAGATGATGTGAAAACCGCTCGCTCCAAGGTCCCCTGTTTGTTAACGTAACCTTCCGAGAGGCATTTATGATTAGACCCGCCAATCAACGTTTCCTAACAGACCTCTACTTATTTATGTGCGTATTTAATATTTTGTAGTAAAAATCATAAGTTCGTAAATCATGGTCCAACAGTTTGATATTTGAGTAACACTGAATATATTTTTGCCTTAAGGCGTGTGTTACATTTTAGCGGATGCATTTTTGTGAAGAGTTTACTTTGAAAAGAAATCTGTAGTAAACAAAAACTACGGTTTTTGGATATTTTATTCTTCAATCTTATATCATTAACAAAGCTTTGTATGCACTATACAAGGAATAAGCTACAACGTTTTATTCCTAAGCCATCCAAAAATATTGGATTCAACAGATATTTTATCGGACATGTTATATTATGTTACTTATTTCAAGTTAAGTTACAGACAGACGCATCAAAATCTTTGTTGACAGACGGATTCGAAACTTGCTTGACGGTTGTGCAAAGTAAACTTTACCATTACGACTTAGTCTTTAAAGTTGGTAAACATTTGCGCTAGACTTTAGTTGTAATACCTAAACTCAATTTTTCTTCGGACCTCATCATAATTTTTGGCAGCAGTGCAAAATTGACATCTGGATATCATTTGACGGTCGTGAAAAGTACATTAGAACTTACTTGTCAGTGGCAATAAACGTTATGCGCTAAACTTCAAATGTATCACCAGATTTTTTATGCTTAAACCTAACGATAAGGCAGACAGGCTTGATGGAAAGCAATCACCGTCGCATAAGGACATTTGCAACACCAGAGGAGTCGCCAATACATCGCTGGCCTTAAAGGAGAGCTCTTCTTGCCCCTTTTTTGAGGAGCCCCATGTCTTAATGCCCCGGGAATACCTCAAGAGGAAGCTCGTTCCACATCTTGCAGGTCTGTGGTAGAAACAAGCGTGCAAACCGAACCGTGGAAGACCGCCACGGGTCCAGTTGATGTGGATGAACTTCATCCTTAGGCGTGTGGTGCGGTGGAAAAAAGGTGACGTAAGCACCATAATTAAATTCTTCTTTGAACCTCAAGATAATTTTAGGCAGCAAAGTCAACAGCAAGACACCGTGCTTATTTACCACTTCTATCACATAAAAAAACGTCAACGACAGCTAATAACTCTTCCTAAATGTCAACATGTCATAGCGTTTGATATGAAATAACAACTTATATGAATTATATGAATGCTATTTACTCATTTATAGCAACAACAACATCATGAATTTTAATTTTTGTGTCCAACAAGCCTTTCTTGAGTGTTCAGGAATTTAACATCTTAAATTCATTATTCCTAGTTTGAAATGAAGGCACCAAGGTTAGGACTAAGGCTGCTAAGGTAATTGTTCCACAACTAAGATATCAAGCCAAAACTATACCCATAATATATTTTACAATTTAGATTTATGTATTTCTTTATCTTCTGATGTAGAAAAATATTAAATGATAAAGCTGTCAGTGTGAACGTATACTAATTTATTTGAAGTGCCTGGAGAATTTAAACAAATATTAAAAAAAATAAAACATCTTACTGCTTGCAATAACCGCAAATGGAAAAAGAATTGCAGGCGGACAAACGAAGATTTAGTAGTTATTTAGTAGTTTGTCTGTAATTTTTGTTTGTCCCCATCTGCGGCTCTCTTAAATAAAAATGTCTATTTTAATTTATTTATTTTTTTGTAACACTGAGTTTTCCATTTCAGTTAAATATTTAAAATTCCGACAGGGTCTTTTTAAATAATTTGTTTACTTTAACGCCATGCAGGACTTTGCATCAAATTACAATTAAGGCTTTGTATACTTTGATTCAAACTTGGTTCCTTAGAAATCCTTAATGTTAAACAGGACCCGTTTTATGAGAATTTTACTATTTTAGTAGATTACATTTTGTTTGTATGTATTTTTATTCGTTTATTTAATCGCATATCGCTTACCTCTACCAATCAAACTTCTTAGACACTAGGAAATTACTAAATACAATCAATCACTGTTACCACCGGCATAATTGTTTGTCATAATCTTAGAATTTCTCGTAATAATTTATTGGTATCATTTGCATGACGTGCAAATGGTAATTAGCTTTTTTTATAATTACGTTTAGCAGTTGAACAGTATTAAATTATTTAGTTCCTTCTTATACTCCATTTACGGCATGAAATCTAGTGTTGACAATATCTATCTACAGAATTGCATAGATTTAATGGTAATTGCTGCACTTATGTACTGTACTGAAGATAAGTAGACATTGAAATCCGTAGTCTTTGTTGATAGTTTTTTACGAGTACGTAATATTTGTACTTAACTAGATGACCCGGCGAATTTTGATCCGCCTAAAAGTAAAAAATCTAAAATAATCAGTGTTCTTCCACAATGTTATGCATGTATTATACATAAAAACCTTCGTCTCTCTATTAAAATCACTTTATCAATTAAAATTCGTTAAACATCAAAGCAACCTTGTTTTATACTATGTAGTGATTTTTCGATGAGTTGACTTATCGATAAGTTCAGAATTTAAAAATCAAAACATATCCACAGAATCTATGAAGATATCTTTTACATCTCGTTAAGACAACTATAATGAGAGATAATAGTAATACTAAAGTAGGTAATCTATCTATTTATGCGCATTAGAAGTCCATTGCTGGACATAGGCGTACACTAGTAAAAGTTTTGGTCAAAAGTCCCTGTTTCTGGCATACTCGTTAGTGACAGCAGTTGGTGTTGATGTTACACTAAGATTAATGTCAATTGCTTTTTGATAGTAGTCTGACGAAATGAATTTCTAATATTTCCTCGACAAGTAACCTACTATAGATAGCGATAGACTACTATATGTAGACAGAGCGCTCAGATATTTTGCGCTCTCGATCTGGAGGTTCGAGGTTCAAACCCAGGTACACACCACTGATTTTTCTTTTTAAAATTATGTGCGTATTAGAAATTAATTATCACTGCCCTTCGGTGAAGGAAAACATCGTGAGGAATCCTACACACCCGAGAGTTGTTTAAACAAAAGTTATCGGAGGTGTATGTCCACCAATTCGCACTTGGCCTGCGCGGTGGACTATGGCCTATAACTCTCTCATTCCGAGAGAAGACTTGTGCCCAGCAGTGGGACAATAATGGGTTGACGACCAAGTAACCTATTATAACATCCACGGAAAGAGAGGGGATGATACTATTCAAGACCGCCATCACAGGGCAAGGTAGGTAAGTAAAACGAATGTGTAATTTAATCTTACGTTGCTTTAAAGGACACTCATTCTGTGATGACGAAAGGTACCGATATAGATTATAATTGTTATTCAAAAGGATTACACTGTTTAATTAAGCGAACTTTGAGGAAGTGTTTAAACAATCGCAGGTGTCCATTAATATTCTTAAGAAAGCTCCTTTGTTTACAAGAAATTTGCATTAATGAGTTCATACAATTAGGTCATTCTGTGAGCGAATTTATTTTACTTTACGGATATAGGTATAAAACTAAAGTAAGTATGTAAATGTGTTGTAAAAGACAAAACAAAAGGAAAAATACGAATACACTATTACTATAGAAATCGTCGTCAACCCATTATTGTTCCACTGCTGGGCACGCGTCTTCTCTTAGAATGAGAGAGTTTAGGCCATAGTCCACCGCGCTGGCCAACTGCGAATTGGATATACTTTAGAAGTGGTCACAGATTATACCAAAAGGCTGTATCAACAGCGCAAAGGACTCATAGATAAAATTGGCGATACTGTAAACTGAAACGCATCAAAGACGTACACCACATTAAGGCTAGGCCACACTATGAACCATTAAGACTAGAGACTAGAGAGGACCATCATTTAGCATTATGTAGATTTATTTATTTATTTATTTGACTTATCAACTAAATGACATATTTGACAAGTTACTATCTAATACAGGGCCATAAATATGATAAACATGTAATCCTAATTATAGACAAGTACAGCGAACTTAACAATGTGCATAAACATATGAAAACAACAAATTGTAAGGGTTACAATCATTCATACATGCATGTGTATATATATAAGGTTATATGAATATAATATGTATGTATATATATGAATAAATGAATATATGGCTTATATGACTTACGGGGCTGAAGATGGACAGACTTCAATACTTTGATAATTTTACTTTTAAAACAGATAGTTTATCGTGCAAAATGTCTATCGAACTGTCTTTTCCTAAGAATTCTTTGAGAATTCTGCAAAGTACTAGTAGATATTACACGATCGTCGTGGTTGAGCCGTCATCACACTGATTTGAAGCGCAGCGAGTTCCAGCTTCATTCCTCGGCCAGAAAGATATCTTAATTATTAATATATAATATATTACCTTTTCTGGGTTTGACTATCTGTGTAATCATTTTTATGTATCTTCATGACATCAATGATATAGGATAAAATCTAAGTGTAGCCCTATGAATGTAGAAAGCATTTTTTATTTAAATGAAAATCATTTCAAATTCTTGTGGCCTACTGTAATATGACATTAATAAATACAGAGTCCATCTTATGTTATACAATCATAAAGCCGAAATCAAATTTCATAGATATAAATGACTTAGTAAAACAAAGTAGAGGAGAAAACATACTATAGATAGACAAAACATGCAAAAAATTACATAAATTGTTGATTGCCATACACATCATTTTGCCATGCATATCATTTTTACGCCATTAAAGTTTTCCGCTACCTGACCTTCGTACCGGGATAAAAAACGATCAAGTAGTTTCTATACTCTGATTACACTAGTATTTTCATTAGACTTCCTTCTTATATAGTACAATATTTCATTGTGTTGAATCTTTGTTTTTCGTCTATTGTACAACCAACCAAACGAGCCATACTTACAGTGTACATTTATAGCTAAACTCCGTAAAATACATATTATATTCGTAGAAATACATTGTGCTACCTATTGTTACGTAACGCAGGGTTAAGCGCTGTTGTGAGTTGGTCTGAAGAGTATGGAAGACATACCTACTTTTTTTTTTTCGTGGGGAAACCCATCATGGGTTCCTCTCTGCGCGGGGGCAGCTGAGAGGATATGCCGGACTCCTACCAGCTAAAACCCCACGGTGTTCCTCTGTAAGCCCTTTGCCGGGACTGCGGGTAAGCTGAAAGCAGTCGTCCGTGGTCCCGACGGCGTCTGCCCTCAGCAGGGCCCTTCTCTTGTAGGGATGGAGCTGGAGCTTCTCCATCCCTCCGTCTTGAGGTGCGCGCGGGAAGACATACCTACTTATCCCAAGCCTTCTTAAGTCCTCAAGTGTAGCAATGCATCTGTCTCCAATCTCAAGTAAAACTTTATGGGAGTTTTCCAGTTGCCACTTATCATCAAATAGACTTTATCAACTATATGTATGTCTAATACTTTTATATTATAAAAACCACTAGAAATATATACAGCGTTTTGTAAAAACTGACATACAGACGACCTAGATGACCATATCAGATACGTCTATTAATGTTAGATAAAAACAAGTTCCGAGCGAGTACAACACCGGTGGAAAACTTCAATTTGCAATCCGTAATTATTCAACGCCATTGTTCCGTCGTAATTGCGAATACTCTCGCCCATCATCACTTTCAATGGCGAGGAAGTTTCATTGTCCGTATTTGCATGTCATTATGCCATCCTGGTTACTATGATAGAAATCTCAAGGTCGGGAGTAATGGCATTAATTGTGCCGTTACGTGTAAGATGGGCGATTAGAATCACGATTATGTTTTTATGCGGCCGACGGTTCGAGTTAATTTTACGATTCGGATTCATATGCACATGCATGGGCGCTCGTCTCACCGATTGAGAGTGTAGCGATAGCTTAATCCTAGAAATTAAAGATTTCTCATCAACCCATTATTGAAGCACTGCTGGGCACGGGTCTTCTTTCAGAATGAGAGAGTTTAGGCCATAGACTACCGCGCTGGCCAAGTGCTAGTTGGTTGGTGCGTTAAAGATAGCTAGGGCGATAATCATTGAGAAGGACCCGTGTCATAATCGGCATGATTAATCCCTAATTGTCTCATTAGATTATTGTTAGATATTGTTCAGATTAAATGAGAATTAGGCTACAGTGTACCGCGCTAAACAAGAGCGGTTTAACATTTAAGACTTATTAAGAACTTTCAGTCATGTAGGTTTCCCCAAGATGTTTTCGTTCACCATTTAAGCAAGTGATTACTAATTTCTGATAAACATATTACTTATAAAATCAGGGGTACGTCACCAGGAGTGGAATCTGGGACCAAACTCAAGATTTCGAGTTTCTCGTCGCTAATCTATCACTGCTCCTTATTCACGATTCTATCAAAATCAAGGTTGTCAAAGTATTTCACTTTGCGTCTTGAAGGCCTTATTTTTAATAATGATCATATTAAAACTAAGGTTCGCTAGCTACGCTGCTCCTAAAGTCGGCAGTGATCATATACCACCAGAGAGACTGCATGCGCGTATCATAATTCTAAATAAAAAAGGCAATCATGTTATTCAGTTAGTTTTAAATAAATCGCTTTTTTTTGTTTTCGAGGGGGAAACCTTCTAAAGGTACCCGACGCCGTGGGAGCGACGCAGGGTTATGTGGGATTTTTACCGCACCAAAACCCCTCCGGTCGACGTCCTCGGCGCTGAAAAGGAGGACTTCGGGATCTCGAAACGACTTTTACCGGAATCCTCCGAGCGCGCTGCCCCATCGGGCTCCTCCCAGATGGGCGGCTGGGCCCAACGCTCCGTCTAGTCTTTACGACGTTATGCGACCACACATACCGCCGTCCTTCCCGGGATTTCTTGACCGAACGGTTCGAGCTCCCACTCTAGCCGTCTGCAACCCCGGAAGCCCCTTTTAGTCGCCTCTTACGACAGGCAGGGGATACTGTAGCACTATTCTGACCCCGAGGCTACAGGGACAAATAAATCGCTTACCGCTGCTAGTCATGCAGCAAGCAATATCGGGTTTAGGGTCTCATTATTATATCATTATGCCTTTATAAGAGGTTTTAACCTTCTAGATGCTTCCACGCCTAAACATACCAACGTGAATATTATTATGTGATGTATCTGCGATATCTTGCTTTATGTTTTGAAAATTACTTTGCTGTTTCAAAAAAGGATGTTATGGATTAATTGTTAGCCAGGGTATAGCACTATGGTATGGTCCGTTCAGGTGAAGCGTGGGATAGCGTGGTCAGCTTTTGCGACCACGTTATGCATGCAAAAGAGGACGCCGAACGGGCCAGGGAGCGCGCCGATCCCGCGCGAAGGAGGAGGCACCGGGGACGCAGATAGCGTCCGCCCGGCGCGGTGTCCCTGTAGTTCCGGGACCAGAATAGGGCTACGGTACCCTCTGCTTGTCGTAAGAGGCGACTAAAAGGGGCTTCTGGGGTTGCGGGCGCGAAGAGTGGGAGCCCGAACCGTCCGGCCAAGCGACCCCGGGAAGGACGGCGGCATGTGTCGTTGCATGCTGCCGTAAAGACCAGAAGGTGCGGTGAGCGGTGCACGCCCACCAGGGAAGAGCCCGATGGGGCAACACGCTGAGAGGACACCGGTGGCGGTCCGGTGGAGTATAGCAAAAAAGGGTATAGCACTGGAGGCGTGGAGTAGAAGCGTGGTGATACTGTTCTTTAAACAGGCGATAGAAACGGATATATTACAGATAAAATATTATGCACTTTTCGTTTACGGATAACTAATTGTTTCAAAGCATACAATAGTTTTGGATACAAAAGTTTTGGATACGAAACCGTAACTGAAAAGTTACGGTTTCATTAAAGGGTATCGTAAAGTAAAACAAAAATTCAAAAAAGTAATGGCGCGATATATTATGTAGATTATCACTTAGTACTAGTTATTATCGAAATGTGAAGTAAAATGTTACGTACCTTATTTATTCTTCAATCCTATTAAAAAATAATTGAAAACTTTAAAAATGGATTTGGGTACAGTTTCAGATAGATTTGAACTTCGAATATCCGAAAGAACAATGCCCATACATTTTAAAACCTGGTAATGAAAATTAATGTATGGATATAATGAATAGTAGGGTAGTAGAGTTGTGTTTGAATATTACAATACTATACTAAGATATAATAAGATATATAAAGTTGTAAATAAATTATTTTACTGCGTAGTAAACAAAATGTTATATTAATAAATGTTATTATTATTATTTGTTAATGTTATTATACATCACAATTTATATAATCATAACATCCATATTGACCAGTGATGTAGCAGTAGATAAAAAATGACTATAGATCTTTTAATTAACTTTTCATATAAACGAGAAGAGACATGACAAGGTAAGTAGAAAATTTTCTGCATTTTCTGTCGGTATAGATGTCTCATAAGATGCCAGTCAACATTATTTCTAAGCCATCCATTCACGACCTCGTCTGTATTTACTAGCATTATTTAACTAGTTGTGTACTACAGTTTCGCCTTTACAATATTTTATTGGCCTTTTTTTAGTTTGATTCAAAATATACCCGATCTTTTTGGGGAGAAAGTCAAGTTATGTGAGATCTGTGCTCATTAAAACCACCTCGGTGGCCTCAATGCATGTAGGGAACCCCGGGATCTCTGATAGAACACATTGGTTCTTTCTTTATGCTGTGACCTGCAGGCATTATATTAGACATTTACATTAAAAAAATAGACCGTTCCTTCCCAATCAAGTTATTTCTCAGCAGCAATGCGTCAATGGCTTACTTCAGGTAAAACTCTGATCCTATCTGGGGTTCTTTACTGTCTATGGGTGACAGTGGCCACTTACAATCAACAATAAAAAGCTACATATCTTATTTATGTCGACTACCCCTTTGCTTCTGTTTGAGCAACTGGTGGCCTTAGAGACTAAGTAGTGGATCACACGACGGCCAAACTGCTTGGTGACCGCTTCAGTAACTTATGCAGCTATACAATTGACTGTTGACAGATGTTTCGATTAAAATCAAACTTGCCGCTCAATCAAGTTTGTTCTTCGTTTCTTGGTCTGTCCCGCGCGGCAAAGATTTAGGCTGTCCGCCCATTGACTACTATCACTTAAACATCTAGCAGTTTTGCGAACAGAATAACTGTCAAAGTGCTCAACATCGCTCAAGTGATAGTAACTGTTGGACGGTAAGACTTAAGCAACAGTTCTGTAGGATAAAGCTCACTGCTCATTGACTTCTATCGCTTGAGCATCTGCTAGCTTTCGCGAACCATTTTTTTTTTATTTTTATAATTTAACTTAACGATAAGGCAGACGGGCTACCTGATGGAAAGTCACCGTCGCCTATTGACAATCGCAACACCGGAGGAGTCGCCAATGCATTGCCGGCTTTGAAGGAAAGCTCTTTTCGCACCTTTCTAAAGTTATTGTCAAAGTACTGTCTACATCACTCATGCCATAGCTATTGGGCGGTAAGCCTTACGGAACTGTTGTGTAGTTTAAGTGACAAGAAGGTAGGTTTAGTGACTATCGCTCAAACGACAATAGGCAATGGATCGTCAACCTTCAGCGACGGTTCTGTAGCTTAGGCAACAAGATAGTGGTATGTGTGATATCACTCAAACGATAGTAGCCAATAAGTTCCAATCTTAAGTAGATGTAAAACTATAAAAATACACCCTTCATTAAAAAGTCTGCTTTGCGTCATAAAAAATACCGAACGAATTAACAAATTAACAAACAGTTAAGTGATTTTCCCACTTCATAACAATACTAACTTTTTAAATGTCAATACAGAAAGTTTTTTGGGTTTTTACAGACAAATATCCGGGAACTATATGAGTGTATGATTAAGTAAATTGCATAGTCACTTGTAGCTTCATAAAACAATCTGAATACTAAAGTTATCCAGTGACTCAGTGGCATCATCAGTAGTCTTTCAATGAACGCATGTATGAAACTTACATAAAGATTTCCAATTTAGTAAATAAAATCCGAATCGAATCAAACCCAAATTAATATATGACGGGTACTCACTATGTGCGGTTTTAAATTTATTTATACATTTTAATGTTTAACAGGTACTCATGATATGCGGTTTGAATTTTTTTTTGCTGATATTTCGACACAGTTGCATGGATCGTGGCTGCGGCGTCTGTGATCAGCGATTCAACATGATCACATACCATGCAACTGGGTGGAAATATCAGCAAAAAAAATTCAAACCGCATGTCCGTGATTTCCCGTTAAAAATAGATATGCATAAATTCCTCGATAATGTTAGTCTTAATTATAAATTGTATGAATTGTCCTATAATAGATATTAGTCTTAAATCACAAAAAAATTAAACCCACTAAGATATTTTTTTATTGAATATGAACACATTTACTTAATTACAACATTTAAATTTAAAAAAAACCTATTTACAAAATGTACATATATACAAAATAGAAAAACAAAAACATATAAACAAAAACACTACCATAAAAAATTATCACCATTGCAGTCCCTGGGCAAGGTTCCCAAGATGCTGGCAGCATTTCCTCTTTGAATGGCAATAACAATTCGTTGAGCAAAATGCGTGCCAGCTCTCGGGTCACCAGTAGCGTCGACCAAACGACTGGACAGTAATTTAAAAAACTGCCAAGCGTCTGGACCCCGATTCCTGTTTTGCTACAGCAAATAGGCGAGCCCTCTCTGCAATATCTTCGGCAGAATCAATGAGCTGATCTCGCACAAGTATGCAGAGTGGTTCGTCCCAAAGTTTTTGTATATTTGGATCTACGGGTAATTTTAGATTTGGTCCAGTTTGTAACCAAGCATAAAGAAATAACCCACTAAGATATATCGCGATCAATTTGCCAATATAAGGAAAAAAAACTGCCCGCCTCATTTTTCTTTTGTGAGAGTGTTTTAATAGCACATTTTTTCATTTATACAAAACATTTATTATAACAAGATTAATACTGTGCACATTTGTGCATAATACTGTAAATACTCACCATGTCAGTATTAATTAATTTCAAAATGATAAATTATCCAATTAAGTTTAGAATTACAGAACTTCCTGTATTTCTTTCGAAAAAATATGTTTTTAATTATTGAATAAAACCTGCACACATTTTAGTCCATGCAAAATAATTTTCGTTCTACAGACACAGTTTATTTACAATTTTATAATATTACAGATGGCAAAATGGATTAGAATGGCCAACAAGTTTTATGTCTATGTAGTTTTATGACTAGTTTTAATAAAAAGTAACGAGCCACATCATAAACACGCTGTATGACAGTTTCCCGACCATAAAAGCCTCCGATACGGCAGCGATGCCATTTTACAACATTTTAGTGATCCGTACATAGAATATTGATGATATTAAATAATCATAGATGTCTTTCCTTTTGCCTGTCTGTCTGTCTATCAGTGCTGATACCTATATAAAGTTTCCAAACTTAAAACCAATTAAAGTAAAACGACAGAAAATATTTATATTTGACTAGTAAGAATACAAAATATCTTCGGAAAGCCTTAAGAAATATTAGTTAAAGGTCACATTCTTAATAAAGTTTATATATCAGTAAGTCAAAATGAAATAACTCATTAATCTTTTATCAAATTATTAAAATTACATTGTAATAACATTAAGATATCAGCTTTAAATTCATACATAAACAAGACACATACCTATCAAGATACGTGTACGGAACTACTATTCCTCAACGGATAGTATTTGATCAATTTTTTATAATACTCTTATACGATTGGAATGAAGACATTTATTTCTTTAATATTATATAGCAAACCAGTTTTAAATCAGTTGTCATTATCGATGCATGATATCAATCATACAATGCTGTACAATTCACCGACAAGATTAATAAGCGAGCGGGCCATTAATGCTGTTAAATTCAGACATTAAAACATTAATTTGTTGTCGCTGCAAAAAATCTGTGTTTATTACAATATTTATACGTGATAATATGAGCTTTTTGTTATTAATCTTGTGACTGGTTTGTAATTGTTTCTCTTTTTATGCATTGCACAAGTATGCAATCTACCTGTTTTCAAGTATTTGTTCATGGACATCTGTAACATGTTTCAAATTAGACAAAAACATTCCGATCGATTCAAGTCCATCACATGTTTGTTACTGGTTTCAAAAAGGAAGTTGGTGGAAGGGTACTCCTTTTATAAATACGGTAGGATACAGGCCAAACCGTTCCTTTAAGCTAATCGAATCGAAATAGGGGGAATTTTAAATGTTATTTTTTCTTAACGGTTTTAGCCTTTGACTTGACCTTGGCTTTGCATCTCTGACATTGTAACGCTGATATTAAGTGATTACTGTAACCTAATATTATTAATCAACGCCACTTGCCAACTTTGTCATCAACCCATTACTGTCTTACTCTTGGGTCCGGGTCTTCTCTCAGAAAGAGTTTAGATTAACAATGTAGGAATTTCAAGAAGAAGATATCGCGAAATTGCGAACTTATTTCACAAAATCTCGGTCATGAAGTTTTCGCTGACTTATTTTTAAGGAAAGGGATTGCTAATTCAATAATCTATCAAATTGGACGAAAGCGGTTTGGAAAAGCCCATAACCTCTGAGAACATTATAGATAACTCTTTAGCATATTTTCTTTTGTAGATACAGGATTTTGTCCTTCACAGTTAACAACAGTGATAGTAAACGATCTTTGAAATAAATTCCAATTAAAATTTATTCGAAAGTCGTTCATTAACTATCGGTTTAATTACTTACGTTGGAACTGTAAAACCAACTTTACTTTGAATAACATAATTACCTCTCAGCTTTATCTTGAACAACTTTATGTCCGAACTCGGTATCCTTTGCAAATAATACTAGGTTTTTTATCCCAGATGATAATTATTTAAAGTTTTTATCACACGCGATATGATCGTTGCTTATTTATAAAATTACTAGTTTATCTGTGGAAAGAAAAAGTATCCCAATTAAGAGCAAGTAGCCATCGCATCCGCTCAAAACAGAGCCTTAATGATCGCTCGTCTCAAAATCTAGTTTTTGTTACATATTTTTTAATAGCGTAAGTTATGAAAGATCTACGATTGTGTTAGATTTTCTGTTTAAAGATGTAAACTAAAATGTGTATTTTTTCAAAATTTCAGTAAAAGCTATAAACAATAGAATTAAACAATAATGATCACGAATGATGAATATGAGAACAGTGATGGCCTAATGGTTGAAACTTGACCTCTCGTTCGGCAGGTCCAAGGTTCAAACCCAGGCACGCACCACTGATTTATGTGCGTGTTATAAAGTAATTGTCACTGCTTTTCGCTGAAGGAAAATATCGTGAGAAAACCTACACACCAGAGAGTTGAAAAAAATTCTCGGAGGTGTGTGAAATCCACCAATTCGCACTTGGCCAGCGCGGTGGACTATGGTCTTCTCCCAAAATAAGAGAGTTTACTCTTATTCTGGGAGAAGACCTGTGCCCAGCATTGGGCCAATAAGGGATTGATAAGATCAAGAATACTAAGTACATATTCCCGAAAACATATTTTATTCTAACGGAATAACCAACACCATTTTAAAGCAGTCTGAAGTTGTTTTTGTTGGCACAAGAGTAAATTTAAGCAAAATATGTCACAGTATTGCGTCGAAAATAGCATTTCCATCGAAGGTGAATGTTAGACGGGTGATAATTTACGAAAATATTGCCAAATATTGCCACATGTAATTATCATAATATGACATCAACTGTCATATTGTGGAGATAACAACAGCAGAAGGTCAGTCAAGTGCATGTTAAAATTTACATCCTGAAACAGAGTTTGTTGCTCATATATGCTAAAAACACGTGCGGCACCAGGGGGCTGCCGCGGTAAAGCTATATTAAGCATAGCATTTTTTATCAATTTATGCAATTACAATTATTTATTTGTGCAGTATTTTATTATTTGTTATTAATTAAAGTTTTTTTCTTCGATACTACATACTTTCTTACAAGCTGCTTACATATTCGACCGATTTCCGAGCAATTCGTCTCGATCTGTGGAGCTTCGTACTGTCGTACCATATACATGTATTATATTACACGTTAAGCGCTCGGCCGCGCTACTTGGTAGGCGAAGTGGTTTTTTTCGTTACGGAATTTCTTGATTAGCTCGCCGCGCTCAAAGATAAAAGCTATGTAATAGTTTAAACACAATTATTGCACTAGGGGAAACGAAGATGATGATGAACTACCATTAATATTAGCTTACTTAAATACCTCCGAATGTTTTCCTATTAATTACAAACCGTATAAAAATACAACAATTCACTTTTCTTTGGGGTTTATTAATGTCTACTTCTCCAAATTCCGCACACTTTCTCCACCCCGTCTACGCTCCTCACTTGTGCCGCAGCCCAGGTGGTTTCCGCCGCGCGGGTACCGTTAGTCCAACTGGAAAGGCGGGTACTCGTACTGTTCTTATAATTGCAGTTAATGCTGTATCGGTCCGACTATTGCCGATACTGTCCCTTCGACTGACCACAGTGCGATTCTTTTAAGAATATTTAAGAACTACAGTATGTGTAAGTTTGATCTTAAGGTTCAAGTTCGGTTTCATCAATTTAGCGCATGTAACAACAAATAATATCCAACGTAATAAAGGAAGAAGTTTGGATTTAGCGACATGTCTTTAATTAAATTTGAGAAAACCAACGACTTTTTTAGTTATAGGTGCATATTAATTGTCATTAATATGCACCAAAAAATCGTTGGTTAATATAAAAATTTACGCACATATAAGTATAAAATTTTCGCCAAACTTGTATCTGAATGTGTTGTGTTCCATTCCTTGCGATGTTTGCTTTTTATGTGGAAAAGCAGTGATGAGTTAGAGCACTTTAACCAAAAATTAATAAGAAAAACTACGATATTCTAATCTTATACAAATCAAGTGGCCTCCTTCCCCAAATGAGACTAGATTGTAAGTGTAATTACTGATGCAATTACACCTGAGGACTAAATTGAAATGCCTCGTGGCAAAATCTTACAGCCTTTAAAGCAGAAAACCATAGCTTAAAACTATCGTTAACAACAAGTAAATTGCAAGGTGGTAGAATATATATATGATTCAACTGGAGCGTCACTGCCACCACACTTATTTCTAGTGTGAAGCTATACTTGTGTTTCAGTAGGAGGGTGCTATTGCCGGCTCTCTTTCATATTAGGCCACCGTCTAAGTCCTCGGGAGTAGCAACCCTTTTTCTATATAAAGTCGCTTTCAGATGTCAATGGGCAGCAGTGACTTACTATTGGGTGGACAAAAACAATTTCAACGATTCTGTAGCACGTTTAAATCACGAGCCCTTCAAAACAAAGTCTGTTTCTTAGTTAAAACTTTCCCATACATTCATTAAACGTAGTGTACGTAAGTCTAGTTCTGTGCAGGACACAGGTGTTCACAACCGTGGGAAGCGTACCTTGATCTTGAACTACGATTGATTGCGTTTTTTATCGTCTCATCTCACTACTTCAAGAGAGCCTTTCATTGGTAATGTAAAATAATTTGCGTTTCTGATACCGTAATGGCTGAGCGTTTAATTCTATCAACAATGGGATTGGATGAACATTTAAGATCAACGTTGATTTATATTGTATCTATTGTCGATTGGGAATTGTCAAATAGATCAGCATATACTTTAGTAGATTTATTTAATTTTTTTTAGATTGAATCAGGTGAGTCCATCTATCCATCTATCAGCCTTTTGTATATCCACTGCTGAACCTCCCCTAAATGGCGCCACTCCAACCGATCCTGAACTCTCTGAATCAAAAGAGTATTTTCGCATAACCTCAGATTAGTTGTAGACATGTTACTATGAGCACCAAGTTGGATCGCCATGGATAAGTCCCTATCTCCCTTACCACAGTCCTCAGACCAGAACACAACAGGGCTATACCGCAGTTATTTTAATTAAAACTAGGAGAGTTAAAACTTGGTAAACACTCGTTAAATATAATCATTTGATTATTCATTACTACCACGTTTTTAGAATTTGTAATCGTCCTTTGGCTAACCATATCGAGCAAACTAACAAGGCACATCGTTATACATATTATTTTTATCAAATTAAAGATAATATATTGTCATTTTTCATTGTCTAATTTGTACCTACACCTGTATGTATTTAAATATGTCGCGCTAATAAAATAAATTTCTTATTCATTTACATTCCAAACCATTTACATCTCGCCACACACCAATTTATATACCTTCGACTAATTCTAACAGCGTCTCATCTGCTTATCTGGTCGCGACAAAAATAATTAGCAATTTCCTCTCGATGCCTTTTTTCTCGTACACTTAGCACCTTTCATTTATCTTATGGGAGCTCGTTTGCGGGAACCAGCAATAATCATACGTCCCGTACCATTTATCAAGGCATTTTATTTTTAAAACCAAAGGCGTTGACCATCGGCATCCGCTGTACCGTTATGCAGCCTTGTGGAAATAAAAAGTACTAGTAATAGCTTGCACTGAGTACTTACAATAAAGCCTGTGTGTAAATCAAGGCGAATTCTTGGTAGAATTGCTTACATAGTAATAGTACATTATTCTGACTGTACTTGTTCTTAACATTTTGTAAATATTTTTAGAGCTTGTTGCAAGTTGATCAAGTTTATAGTAATTTCTTTAAACTTAACAACATCGCTTATTTGAAAGCCATTGATTTGGATGTAGTTTCTAATGATGACCTATTATAATTGTCGGTTTAAGATCTCCACCAAATCAGAGACCAGCAGGCTAAACCCGTTATATGTATTTTTCCTTGAATCCGGATATCCACGATCGGCAATGATCATGAGACGAACTCCATATTTTTTATGTTTAAATTATAATATGTTAGCTTTTCTTTTTTTTATCAGACTGAAGTAGCAAATGAGCATGCAGTCCACCTGATAGAAAGTGGTCATTGCCGCCCATGGACATCTGTAATTAACTTCACACAGAACATGGGTTCCAACTGAAGTCAATCACAGATGCGTTGCTACTAACGAGGGCTATGATGGTCGCCTCATATAAAAGTGTACCTAAAACATGTTATATTCAAATTATAATATATTTTAGCTTTTCTATTTCTGACATAGCGTTTGAATAAATTAAGAATGACTTACAAAATTGATACATATCTTCACAGATAACTTAGAAATTAATGATGTAATTCTATCACTTCATATACATTTCGAAAGAACATTTGATATCTTTGGGTCACCTGCAAAGCGGTGGCAGGATAGAATTAATTTTCCCTGACATTCGTATCTAACTAGGGATAGAAATTTATTCTATTCTACGAGTAGGTTAATATTTATTAGACGACTGAATGAATTAGATAAAGACTCAAATGACTCGGTATAATATTAAAATGGATAACTATAAGGGCCGTGCGACCGGGTTTGCTCGATATCTGAAGTTTCTTAAATATTGTTTTAATTATATATATTTTGGAAATTAAAATTTTACAAAAGTTACATACTGAATTTCCTAATTTCAGCGTGATTGCAGTTACATATATAAAATGTATGAAAATTTAAGGCAATTGATACAGACCTAAACTTACAAATAAACCCAAATAAACTAAATTTTCAGTGATATCCTGCACACTGTTAATTCCGAATCTAAATGTTTTTACTATATTACTAATGCCACCTTTTTAATTATTTATTTATTCCCATATTAATATCCGTCCCAAATACTTTACACTAATTCGTCAATTCTTATTTGTTCTATTTATTCTTCGATTAATCTTCACTTTAATTCATCACCGGTTTGGCAACAAAACAGACTTTTTTGAATTGCTTCATGATTTTTCATTCACTTCACACCTTTATTTTTTCGCACAATAAATATAATATTATTTCATCAGTTATTACATACACTCATCATTACACACATTCTACATTCTGTAACCATTTCAACCATACAGATCAATGCTTCAAATAAATTATAAAGCGCCATCTAGGATAACACAGCAGAATAATACCCGTACATTTACTTATCGTATGTAAAATCTATATTTGACATGTGCTACATAAAACATACAAACCGTATAGAAATAAATATTCTGTATAAAAAAATCCGTAACTATATTTCATGCACGCAAAGCATTGAATTCTAAAAATGATAAAGCGCCATCTAGTGTGATCTAGTGGAACCACATATATGTAAGATCTCTTATCGTGCTTAATTACACCAAACTGGTACTAACCACCTGGCTGCACTTTTTATTCTGTTTTCGTGAGAAAAACAGCAACACCTGTGCTAACGGGGGATATAGAAAGCAATTAATATGTTTAGTTATTGTTGATTGCGCTATAATAAGGCGGGCTTGCTAATTTCAATGCAAGCCAGCCACCTGATAGGACATCTGCAATTATTAGATACTCGTTTTCAGTTCGGTTCTGGGTGGTCGGTAATTTTGAATGATGACCGATTAGCACCTTTAATGCTTATTAGGGGATACATTTGAAATCAACCCTCATTATTTTTAATGAAAAGATACATGAGTTACTTAATTTATATTTTATTTTATGTCTACAGTATCTAGGAATACTCGTTTATACTGCATGCTCGTTTGCTACTTCAGTCAGATAAAAAAAAATCATTCTCTATCCATAGACATGCATAAAATATTGCATGAGAGTTATTGTTACTGTAATACCTCTTAAATCTTTTCAATACTGCATGTAATTCCGCCTGCGATCATATGGTATGGTATACACGAGTAAATTGTTAAGATACACCTATGTAAGAAAATGTACTCTACATGTGACGCAGTCGAAATAAATATGATTTCGTTCTTCATATATAATATGAAAGTAGGAAACGAGCATGCAATTCATCTAATAGTGCGAAGTCACTGCCAATGGACATCTGGTATGTCCTCTGGAAGAGGTCAGAGTCTTACGCGAGGGTATCCTCATAGGTTTTTACTCTTAAAGTCTGAATTAAAACGTATCGGATAACTATGTCCTTCTTACAATGTCCTTCACACCAGAACACTGCAGGGTATCGCTGTAGCTGGGATTAGAATGGGGCTACGGTATCTTCTACCTGTCATTCGAGGCGACTAAAAGGGGCTTCGGTGTTTGCGAGCGGCTCGCGTGGGAGCTCGAACAGTTCGGTCAGGCGACTTCGGGAAGGACGGCAGTATGAGTTATCGCATACCGTCGTAAAGACTAGGTGGAGAGGTGGGCCCAGCCGCCCATCTGAAAGGAGCCCAATGGGGCAACGCGCTCAGAGGACTCCGGTTGCATTCTTTTGGAGATCCCGGAGTCCGTTTTGTAGCGCCGAGGAAGGCTCAGGGAGGGATTTCCTGCGGTAAAAATTCCACATAACCTTGCGTCGCTCACACGGTGTCGGGTACCTTTTGAAGATTTCCTCCTCGAGAAGAAAAAAAAGGACATAACTGCTGTTACTAGGCTGAAATAGATGTGGCGTACACATTTGTCACGACCTTAAACATTTGTCACGACACATTCAAATTCTGTAGATGTAATGGAACCCTAACTTCATACTAATTTGCATTGCAGCGTGTGGTATGGTCCCTCCCAAGCCCCTCCCTTCTGAAGAAAGACCTGTTCCTCGTAGTAAGCCATAAAACAGTTTGCAGCCAATAATAAATACACATTACGAGTACTTTGTCATGCGAAAGACATAAGAACTTGCCTAAGGTAGAAATTAAATTGTGCTTCTTTACCCACCTAAAGACGTTTAAGCTTAAGTTTTCATTAAGAATCATTTTTTACTGGGATAGTATGTCTGTTTTAAATAGTGGGTTAGACTTCAACACTATTTTATCAGTAAAACTCTGTGATAGATTATGATCATATTTGAATTGGATCCCTTTTATTTTCACTACATTATTTGTTACAAGCTTAATCCCGCAGCTCCGCTATGTTTATCAAGGTAAAAAGTCCCATGAGGTCGTCCCAGTAGCTCCGGGATTAGAATTGGGCTACGGCATCCCCTGCCTGTCGTAAGTGGCGACAAAAAGGGGCTTCTGGGGTTGCGGGCAGCTAGAGTGGGAGCTCGAATCGTTCGGTCAGGCGACCCCGGGAAGGACGGCAGTATGTGTGGTCGCATACCGTCGTAAATACTGGACGGAGCGGTGGGCCCAGCAGCCCATCTGGAAGCCCGATGGGGCAATGCGCTCAGACGATTCCGGTTGCGTTCCTTTGGAGATCCCGGAGTCCTCTTTGTAGCGCTGAGGACGGCCACCGGGGGGTTTTAATGCGATAAAAATCCCACATAACGCTGGGTCGCTCCCACGGTGTGGGGTACCTTTTGAAGGTTTCCTCCTCAAAAATAAAATAAAAATAAAAGTCCTATGAGGTAAACTAGATCATGTGCTGTGTACTATATTTCAGCGAAATCCGACCAGTACTTTTTGTGTGAACGAGTAACAAAATACTTTCGCAATTTTGATATTTGAAATGCCTCAAGTCACCTCAACACGAACCTTCAAACTTCTTATAACCAGAACATATCACTACGATCCTTATGGCATAAGTTAGCTAATTATATATTAATAGTAACGTTTCTACATTGTAACTAAGTTTTCTTGGACATTGTACGCAATTATTTTTCTGTATTACTTTGCGTCCACGCAGCTATAAGCTGACATAATCAACAGACGATAGATAATTAAGTCGTTATATTTTATTAATATATCGGTCGTAAGTAATGGTCTAAGCTGGTGGTATGAATGTTGATTACCGTAGGTTTTAGAGGTACCTCGAAAAAGACGTATCATTTTTTTTTATAAGATTAAGTAGCAAACGAGCATGCTGTTAATATGTCTAATATGGAGAGCGATGTACGCATCTGTTATTGGCATGCATACTGCCAAAGTACTTGTAATTTAAATAAGTTTTTTGTATAATGTTGTTTGTCATGCTGTTGGTGTGTCAATAAAGGAAAAAAAAATAAAAAAATGCTGTTCATCTGATGGTACGTTGAAACTGCTGCCTATGGCCTTGTGTGAGCAACTTTATACGGAGCAAAGGTTCTATCTAAACTCAATGACAGATTGTTACTCCCGAGAGCTAATACGGTCGTCTTGTCTAATTGTGAGCCGGTAACCACACTCTTCCACCGGAATGCAACAACTGCTTCACATTAGAAATAGGTGTGGCAGTGGTACCTCCACGGTCAATATATTTTCTGCAACGTTTAAAGGAACATTCACTGGCGGTATGCCCTGCGTGGAATATGGAATGCAGCACGTTTAGCTCTGTTTTGGGGGAGCACCTCTTGACCGTCGTTCATGCCATGGTTGGAAGTGACCATGTTCGCACAGGATGCTGAAGAGCGGTTTTCAATGAACCTTTCCTCGTCCCATGAGCCAAGGGAGGCGGTTTTGGATGAATCCAGTTTCGATTTGAGAGATTCAGATTGAACCAGTGATTTTAAAATTACCTTATTGCCAAAGTCTTTAATTTTTGACATACAAGACTTTTCAATATAATTATATTCCACTGTTATCGCTTTGAAATCTGAACTATAGTTTAGTTTTCCAGACTATGATTATTACATTTTTATGTTTCACTATCGATAACTAATTGTGAGAATATTTGAGAAACACTCAAATAATATTCTACCACATGACTGAAATATGGAAAGGAGCAATTTAATACTTTCCATATCGAGTTCTTCGAAGTAAACAGGACATGGGGAAGAAATTTATCTCGAAAATAAAGACAGTACACACGCGATCCGCAGCGGTCGTTTAGTATGATACAATTTGTTCGCAAATTGATTTATTGCTCAGAAGCAGCTACTTCATGAGAGACGACTAAATGATTGCAGCTCCGGGCGGATCTATGAATATTTAAAAAGGATTTTAATTGCAAAATACGAAAATTACCCACGCACGTTGTAATAAATCATAACGACTTAATGCACTCAGCGACATTTATATATCTTGAAGAATTTTAAAACTACCTTGTTCACGTTCTAATCAACATAGTTTTTTACTGTGCTCTGTATTATTAATATTTTAATAATAGAGGGTATAAAATATAACTGAGTATACGTATATATCCTTAATGTTTAGTAGTAGAACCAGTGTAGTTCGACCGGGGAAGTACCACCGCCACACCTATTTCTAGCATGAAGCATTTCTTGCGTTTCGATAGAAGGGTGTGGTTGCCGGCACACTTTCACATGAGGCTACCATCATAGTCCTCAGGAGTAGCAACGCATCTGTGATTGACTTCAGATGGAACCCATGTTCTGTATGAAGTTGATTACAGATGTCCATGGGCGGCAGTGACCACTTACCATCGGGTGGACTGCATGCTCGTTTTCTACTTCAGTCAAATAAAACAAAAATAAATAAATAAATAAATTTAGAAAATTCTGAAGCTACACAACAGGTACGAAATCCGAATAAATTTTAAAGGACATATTATTCTCCAGTAGAAAAAAAACGCATAATGTTTTTAGCTTGAGTTTATGGTCGTATAAAATTTTAATATGGAACATATGTGCATAATCACATATTAACATTTTGTGCTGAAGGCACATTACTGCTATTCGCATAGTTTACATCAAGTGACATATTTTTACTTCATATTGGCTAAAAAAGATTTCAACTGACAGATTAAAGATGTGCAATGTGCAAGATTTACATATTTTTCTACTTAGCGTATAACGGGATGTGTACCAGGACCGGAGTTAGCAATATAAAGATTTATCTCGATTGCAAGTTTTGCGAACGTTTTTATGGTTTTGTAATTTTCTCGAGTTATTTGACAGTGTAATAGCATTTTTTAAAATTTGAGTTCACTGCATACTATTTTTGTAATCAAGTAAATTATTCGTAAAACTTTTAGATTCCTGACATTTCGATTTCAATCGCCTGCCATATGGACATACATATGCAACGCATTATTGTCCCACAGCTGGGCACGGGTCTTCTCCCAGGATGAGAGAGTTTTAGGCCATAGTCCACCACGCTGGCCAAGTACGAATTGGTGGACTTCTGACATATACCACGTTTAATACAGGTGTCATTTAAAAATATTTATATAAAATATTACAACTTCACTACTTCCAATATCATTTTTGTGGATACTACTAGTATGCAACAATTAAATACCTATATAATCGTATACAAATAGCTTTTCATGTTAGTAATAAGATCGGTACTTTATTACTACAATTCTATTTTTACCTGACTGCTTTGGAAGAAGAGTACTGTTTTTGAGCATACTTAAGTAGGTACGAAAATTATAAAAATCAAAAATCCAACTGCTTACAAACAATCAATCGAAACTACAGAAGGTCAGACGTTCTGATTTGATTTTAAGTACATATTTGAATATCGTATAAATTTTAATTCGATATTCTAATAATAGCAATTGATTTTTACACGTATGACTACTATTTACTGAATTTTCTAAATTAATATCACATTTTAGAATCCAGCCCTGCACTCCGCTTACAAGCCTAAGCAGCTCCAGGTGTGTAAGACAGGGATCAGTCACACGCGATCCCGCTCGTAAACACCGTCGCGACGTCGCTATTCATCTAATAAATAAACTGACAATTCACGTATTTCGCTTATTAAATAAGTACAGTTTGCTTCAGGTCTTAATGAAATTAATCATCACTGCTTTTCGCTGTAGCAAAACGTCGCGAGTTCTTTAAACCTACCTACACACCCGAGTTCTTTAAAAAAAAAATACGAAGTGTGCGAAGTCCAATTCGCCATTTGGACTCGGCCAGCGCGGTGGACTCTGGCCTAAAACTCTCGCATTCTGAGAGAAGTTCCGTGCCCAGCAGTGGGACAATAAGGGGTTGTACCCCCTTATTGAAACAGGTTAAATGTACAGTATAAGTAGTGAAGGCCTATGTCCAATGGACCTGTAAAGAATAGACATATTTTTCAAGCACCTATTTTACTCATAAATTTAAAGCCATTTTTGAATTAAGGCGGCTTCATCAGGACTTTAAAGTCACTGACAATTAGCCCTATACAAAATTAAGACATTTTATTTCATTTTTAACAGCTTATCCTTACGAATTCGGCCCTGCTTCTTCTTACAAGCCTAAGCAGCTCCAGGTATGTAAGACAGGGATCAGTCACACGCGATCCCGCTTGTAAACACCGTCGCGACGGCGCTATTCATCTAATAAATAAACTGACAATTCACTGACATAGGGCTTTTTTATGGCAGCAGTAGGGTGGTGAGGGGGTGATTTTTATTTAGGGATTATCTGTTGATGGGTTTAAAAATGAGAGTTAAACTTGAACAGAAAAACAAAATGAGATCAAATAACTTTGCATCTATACAAGAATTTAAAGAAATATAGTATACTTCAGCAAGTTTTAACTAAATAAGTCACATGTATAGGATGACTTGGGAAGGCCTATGTCTATCTGTGGACCTAAAAAGAAAATACATATTTTTCCTGTATCTATTACCCATCAATTTCAAGCCACTGTTGAACTAAAGCTTTTCCATCTGTCTTTTAAAGTCACTGTCAATTAGCCCTATACAAAATAAAGTCATTTAATTTCCATTACATTTCAAATTCACAGCTTATCCTCACGAATTCAGCCCTACCCTCTGCTACAAGCCTAAGCAGCTCCAGGTGTGCAGGCCAGGGATCCGTCACACGCGATCCCGCTCGTAAACACCGTCGTGACGGCGCTATTCATCTAATGAATTAACTGACAATCCACTGAGATAAAGCTATTTTTGTGGTAGCAGTAACTAATTTTATTTTAAAGAAATAGCATTGGATATCGACCATTGATTTTATGTATTTAAACGCAATTGGTGGTCTAAAATGGAATTAATGTCATTTAATTTTAGGTACTCTATGTACATGGGTTCTTAAACGAAAACTTTTGTATGGCATTCAGAACGACAGACAAAAATTAAACCAAAGCATTTGTGATGATACATATATTCGTAACTAGCTCTTACCCACGGTTTTGCCCGCACGGTCAAAGGGAATTAAGATTAGCATTTGATAGCGTGATTCAAAACTTGAAAATGTATTTTAGTAGAGGGAATTAGCATTATATTTAATTAACTTGAAAATGAATTTTACTAACGCCGTTTATTAACAACGTCTGGAACTACTAAATATGTATCAACTAACAAAACATCGATATTCTGATGGGAATGAGAGAGCGCGGTAGCCTATGTCACTTTCCGCTCTCCTGACTATCTCCCAGCTTATAAACAATATCATATAATAGCTATGTGGTGACGTGAAAGAGGAACAAACAAACACACTTTCATATTTATAATATTAATATGGACTAGTATGCATTAGAAAAGTGGTAAATTAATTATTCATATTGTCGATGGCAGAGTTAGGCAGGTGGTAAAACGAATGTGGTTGGACCGCGGCGGCACTGCCTCCACACATTTTTTTCTTTATAATATTGAAGTAGCAAACAAGCATGCAGTCCATGGTAAATGGTCAATGCCGCCCATGGACATTTGTAAGCAACTTTACATAGAATATGGGATTCTATCTGAAGTCAATCACAGATGCGTCGTTACTCCCGAGGACTATGATGGTCGCCTCATGTGAAAGTGTATCGGCAACCACACCCATCTGTCGAAATGTAAAAAATGCTTCACGCTAGAAATAGGTGTGGCGGTGGTACTTCCCCGAACTACATTGGTTCTACCACCTTGATAAAGTGATGGGAGGCAGTGATTGACATCAGATGGACTGCGTGCTGGTTTGCTACTCGATACTCATGAAAAATGCGTCCTCTAACTGCTATATCTGCGGTTACCAACACAACGGTGACTGTACGTCGCAGTTCAGAAATATATAAAATTCAGCAGACATCGACAACTTAACCACCATATCCTCCATTTCTCGTATGGGCTGTTATATAAATCGTTAGTTTATTCAAAGCTGGATTTTCTTAATTAAGCCCACTTATCTAAGTGACCATGAATGAAGGTTTACTTTGTAGTGACCGGAATCGCAGATGGCGCTTCACGTCCGGTGTGCAGCACGATAGGACGGCGCCACGATTGGCAAGCTTCATCAATATTGTAGGGTGCGGTGTATGGTACAAGAGCTGAGCGGAGCGGTTAGCGGAAATAGAACACAAACGGGTCTTTGGTTTTAATTTAATAATTAGGATATTGATTTAATATAAATTGAAATAGATTAAGATGGTCTTTAAATAGACACCTGAATGTAACGAGATAAATTCGTCGCTATAAGAACAAACATAATCCTAAATATTCAAAACTAATTAAACTGTACAAAAACTTTTATTAAACAAAAAATATGCAAAATATTTTATTCTAAATACTTATAATTTGTTTGAACGAGTAACAGTCTAGTAAAAACACAAGATTTCAGTTTGCCGTCAATTTTATTGAGCATCAAAGATTGAATGGTATACCTTCACATTGTCTTAATTAACCAAAATGATTAATTTGTTAGCCTACTAGTGAGTACTGTAGAATAATGTACTAAAATGTATCAATGTTTATTTTTACAATAACTACTTTACTTTAAAGAGAATATTAACGACAAAGTTACTCAAAATCGCTAAATCTCAACACTCACACCTCATATACCGTTACAGCCTCCCGCTCTGCTAAATTAAAACGACATTCTGTTAAGCTAATTACCGGCCATAGGTGTTCGATACAGGTTGCTAGCGCCACCTGTTCATCGGCGAGCATAAACTACACTCGCATACTGATAAATATGAATAAAAAACTGGTCAAGTGCGAGTCGGACTCGCGTATGAATGGTTCCGCAACATTATCTATAATTACGGCAAAATCATCGCGTTTGTTGCATGGGAGCCCGTTAAAATACGTTATTCTATTTTTACGATTATGGTATAGTATGTTATAATTCTATGGCTTGGTTATATCTCATTAACCATGATGGCTAAACTCTTGAAATTTTTACTCACGGTGTATTTCTGCTATCCCTATACCAACAAATACTAAAGACAGCAAGAAATAAATATTTAAGGGGGGCTCCTGTATAGGAGTAACTGGGCTCCTGTAAAATAACGAAAATAAACAAATTTGCTCTAGGTATAAGTACTTGTTTATTTGCTGTTTTTTAGATAATGTTACGGAACCCTTCAAGCTCAGGTCCGTATCGAACTTGATCGAATTTAGTACTTGCTGTTAAAGTGAACAGAATACATTCCTGTAAAATTTCGACTGTCGAGCTATGACGGTTTATAAGACAGCGAGTTGACAAACAGATGGGCATACAAAAGTACAGACGGTCAGCGGAGTCATAGTAATAAGGTTCCGTTTTTCACCTTTGTCCACAGAACCCTAAGAACCAACAGAAATTAAATCGCCACCTGGGGTACCGTTACTTGTACTGTCATCTGTTTTGTTATCCCCGCAGTATTTTAGTCTGCGTGGTGGGATATTGATAAAGTGATATTTGTGTAATAATCCTGGAATTATTTATGGTTTACAGGCGACCATATTTTGAACACGTTATTGTTGTAGTAAATGTGGAATTCTCTGAGATATGACTATAAAAATATTAATTTTATAGGTAATCGCGTGATCATTATGAAACGCTTCAAAAATAGGTTGAAAATAGGTGTGGCGGTGGTACTTCCACGGTTGAACTACGCTTCTACCACATTCAGGAGTACCCACGAGTAGAATAAGATGGTCGCCTCATATACAGGTGAATCAACAACTCCTCTTTTTTACCGACACGCACGTACGACTACTAATGTTATTACTACTTCACGCTAGAAAAAGATGTGGTTGTGAAATCTTATATTTCATCTCTCTCGGTTGTTCGAGCTAATTCGTTCTAGCACCTTGAAATAGGGTTCCAATCAATATGAGCTTTCTTACTAAAGTTTAGAAGTAACAAGAAACTAAGATGCGATGCAAATGTTTTAAAATTGAAACGAACCATATGAGTCCTAATTACATTAATTAAAGGATCAAAACATCTCTTATGTACGCAATAATTCAAACTCGCACGCAAAATATAATATTTTATCGTTTGCAGTAAAACTTTTCCGGTGCGGTCAGTTAATAACGGTAGTCCGTAATAGTATATAATTTTATCGACGGGTGAAAATTAATAGTTCGAAGCCTATACATTAACAGAGATATCACATCCATTTAATAGGCAATTAGGAATTATATTCTATTTCATAGTTTTGCATTATTTTTTTTACCTTTATTTTAAACTGCTGCAGTAATGCGTAATCCACCTGAAGTGTAGTGATCGAAGTAAACATCTGTAATCGATCCAAAATAGGATCGAGAGGTCCTACTTAATGTCATAAATGCTTGAAAATTTCTAAGAACTAACTTTGAACACGCAGTGTCAATCTGTGTGCCTCATACCTTTATTTATATTTATGCTTATAGAAACCTTTGCGTGTTAGGCTGATTAAGTGAAAATTTGCTAAGCTAGCATTGAAGCCTACACCGTATTCCTACATGAATAGTCGGAACCGGAATTCTCTGAGCCTTGCCCCATAGGGCTCCTTCCAGATGGTCCTTTCCGGGATTGCCTGGCTGGACGGTTCAAGCTCCCACTCCAACCACCCGCAACTCCGAAAGCCACTTTTAGTCGCCTCTTACGACAGGCATGCTCTTACCGTAGCTATTCTAATCCCAGAACTACAGGGACAAAAAGAAGTATTGCAATTCCTAAGATCTCAGTTGGAGTAATTTCTTATTAAGTGGCACAAATAAGCATTCCACTGGCGTTCTACCTTCAAACTTAAAGTGAGAACAGCAGCACAAATAACTGCCCCTAAGAAATAAATAAGTAATGCAGTATTTACTCATAGCATACAATATTCAATTACTAGCATATCGACTTACATTCCATTTAAATAAGAAGTCATATCACAAAGATAATCATGTTTTATTCCACACAACGGTGGTCCAGCTAACGAGTGCTTTCATATTGTATTTTAAATGGCCTGTTTTTAAGAAACAAGTCACGTGTCCTGCATTGTTCGAACAATTGCTGTTCGGGTTACTGACCTACAAATGTTACGTGGCCAATATATCGGCAAAAGGGTTTTATTTTGCAATTTTTTGATATAAAATTATAATTGAGAGGGGTCGGTGACCTTAAAGAAATTCTGAACTATGTTCGTTGAATTTTCAAATTATTTGAAAATGTATTATTTGTAATACACAAAGATATTGGTAGAACAAAATCGCTAACATTTCTTCAAGTTATTAAACAATAAATTTATTTGTTTAATATTGCGAAAATAAATTACTTTTTCTCTTTCCCTTTATTACTTAGTAAATTACTTTATAGATCGTAGGTATGTGTTTATGTTAATTTCATGTACTCCAAAATATTGTTTTTAAAATCCTTAACAACAAACTCAATAAAACATAAAGCGAACCTCCACCCATACATTTCGCAAAGCCATACAAACCAGATATAAACATGTCGGTCATGCAGTTCAACTAGCTGACATTTGCTTGAAGGCTTTCGTCGGAGAAATGATCTGGGTTCGTTCCCCGAGAAATGCGGCCTTGGCGGGGCGTCGAACCCCCTCAATGCCGCACAGCTTTTTGTAAAGCTCAGATAAAGCTGTGCACTCAAATTGTTCTGAGAACTTTGTAAGTCGCCACATATATTACTGAGAAGACTGGGATGGGTGCTTAATTCGAACATTTAAACATTGGTATACAAAGAGTTTTGAATTCGCTTCAATCGATCTCAAGTTGCTATGTGTTTATGGCGGATCTTAGGGAAATTAAATAGAAACATTGTTTTTGTTTACCGACCTCCCAAATGAAAGAGGTTACCTATTCGTCATGTTTATGTTTTTTTTATAAAGCCTAGTCAATTGGTTAATTACTGTTGCATTTGCACGATGTGTATAGTGCAATGAAAATCATGTTTCGGTAAAACAGGCTTCGGAAAATCCAACGATCAAACCTTCCAGCAAGCAAAACAGCAAACAAATCAACCTGGGCACTAACTCTGGAACCTCAATATAACAGATATAATTTTATACCTCTTTTGACGACCCGCGTGTTGAAGCGGTTACCAAACCGGTCTAACGCGCAATGGGTCCCGGGTTCGATTCCCGGCCAGATAGGTATCTGAAGGATGAGTTTAGGTTCATGTTCTGGGTCTGAGTGTTTATGTATTCGTCTTGTATGTGTCCAAGGTACCCACGACACAGGAGAAAATCCTAGTGTGAGGCTATGTGTGTAGAAAGCGTGTGTTTTTTCTTCTCTTTTTTGTAATAAAAGTAAATTTATGAAATTGAAATACTAAACGGGCATCGTCTGTAACAACAATGATAGAAGTATTATGTAAAGATTCGTAAGTTACAGTTTAAATATGGTAAAACCTTACGTTACAGTTTAGCGTAACAGTTAAAACTCGACCTCTCAATTGTGGATTCGATGTTAGAATACTAGGCGCGCAATTCTGTGCGCAATCTGATTTATCTGAAGTTATTGACGATTAGAAATTAATTATCACTGCTATACGGTATATATATATATATATATATATATATATATATATATATATATATATATATATATATATCATCATAAGAAAACCTACACACTTGAGTGTTCTTTAAAAAATAAAGTTCTCAAAAATGTGTGAATTAATTAACTAATTTCCAACTCTCTCTTTCTGGGGCAAATTTTAGGCCAATGTCCACAATGCCCAACATTGCGAAAATGAAGGGTTAGCGCCAATCTTAAATGCAATACCAACAGCACATCGCCAAGGACGGCCACCGGGGGGGTAAAACCCCCCCGGTGGCCGTCCTTGGCGCTGAAAAGGAGGACTCCGGGATCTCGAAACGACTTCAACCGGAATCCTCCGAGCGCGCTGCCCCATCGGGCTCCTCCCAGATGGGCGGCTTGGCCCACCGCTCCGTCTAGTCTTTACGACGGTATGCGACCACACATACCGCCGTCCTTCCCGGGATTGCCTGTCCGAACGGTTCGAGCTCCCACTCTAGCCGTCTGCAACCCCGGAAGCCCCTTTTAGTCTCCTCTTACGACAGGCAGGGGATACCGTAGCCCTATTCTGACCCCGAAGCTACAGGGACGTGGTTGTCAGGCTTAGGAACTTATTTAAAATAAACTACTTAAATATAGCAATTATTATATTAAAACGGTGACAGTGACTCCTTGACATCGGGTAGATTCCGCACACGCTTATTACCTGAAATTTGATTACCAACACTATTTATACGATAATCTTACATAAGTTACGTAACCATACAAGAACTTAAATAAATCATTGTGATTACTATCTAAGATAATAAAGTAAATTACCCTTAACATTTTCGGTCGAAATTTGTAAAATGAACAGTTTTACGATTTTAACACGTTAATGAGTTTTTTGCCATCAAACATCTTAAAATTATAACTATTGTTAAAAGAATAGCAGACGCGGAAATTTTTGTAATATTTTGAAAATATAATTTCGAGGGGAGATAATTAACTACATAAAACCATTTATAGGAAGTAAACATATATATTTTACGTTTTAGAATTATTGAATGAGTTATATTTACATAAACATAGCGCTGTGAGTGGGCAGATCTCTACCGGAGGCACACCGTATATTTGTTCCCACAACTTTGTTTTAACGCTCAATGGTAACGGTTGGGTAATATATTAAAACAAATATTTAGGGTCACAAAATCGCTGCAAATTTGCTGAAATTCGCCAAAATTGAATTAAATTAAATTACAAGAACTGAAAGAACTTACAAGAACTGTTGCGTGGCCATCGGAAAACCTATTTTTTTGATTTCGAGGGGGAAATTTTCAAAAAGTACCCGACGTCGTGGGAGCGATGCGGGTTATGTGAGATTTTTACCGCACTAAAACCTTCCTTCCCGGGGTCGCTTGGGCGGACGGTTCGAGCTCCCACTCTTCCCACCCGCAACCCCGGAAGCCCCTTTTAGTCGCCTCTTGCGACAGGCAGAGGGTACCGTAGTCCTATTCTGGTCCCGGAACTACAGGGACAGGCCTTTGGAAAACCTAGCAACGATATTAAGCAACGAAGTTCAGTCCGATATGGTTAGAATCTGGATTGCTGAGCGCCGCTGAAAAAAGTTTTTTTTTTATCTGACTGAAGTAGCTAACCAGCATGCAGTCTACCTGATAGTAAGTGGTCCGGCAGTAACCATGGACATCTGTAATCAACTTCATACAGAAGATGGATTCTACCTGAAGTCAATCCAGATGCGTTGCCACTCCCGAGGACTATGATGGTCGCCTCATATAAAAGTTATTCGGCAACCACACCCTTCCATCGAAATGCAAGAAATGCTTCACGCTAGAAATAGGTGTGGCGGTGGTACTTCCCCGGTCGAACTACACTGGTTCTACCTTCAATCAAAGTGCCAAAAGTACTTCATTCAGGTGGTTATTGTATATCTTTTAGGGGCCTTATGAGAGGTTTGAGAACATCCGAGTTGATTACTAGTGCCTACGTCTAGGTATTTTTATTAGAACATTGTGGTAAGCTTCAAGCTTCCTTGGAGGAGGTTTGAAACCTGTTTTATCTTAGGTTACTCCATGGGCATTAGTAGGATTTAAAATATTCATTATAATCTCTCAAACGAGAAAATTGAAGCTATACACCATGAAAAAAGGTTGCAGTTAATACACTTTCTACACTCATAGCCCCACAGTAGGATTTTCTCCTGTGTCGTGGATACCATGGACACACACAAGACGAATACACAAACACCCAGACCCAGAACAGGAATCTAAACTCATCATTCAGATACCTGTCTGGCCGGGAATCGAACCCGGGACCCATTGCGCGTCAGACCGGTGTGGTAACCGCTGCGCCACGCGGGTCGTCAAACATGAACAAAAAATATATCATAACAATTATTATATTTATTTATATGTATTATATTTATATATATTATTTCCTTCTCTTTCACTGCGGGTAAATTTAACGATTAAAGAATAATAATAAATTTATTTTTTTCCTCTGTATTAAAAATAACTTAAACATCTTTACGGAACATCTGGTCTCAGTCCGCATTCAGAAGAAATATATTAGCATTGAAATAAATCGACACAGGTTAAGGCAACTTTATATCATTAGTAACTACTCGTATTTGCACATAAATACCATTTAGATAACTACAAATGCCAGGTACAAAGTAACTATAATTCGCATAAGAGTCACAGCGCCCACCCGTGAAATTTCATTCGGTTACATTTATATATTTTAAAACGGTATCAGTCTGGTAGATAAAGTTCCAAAGTATCCTTGAACTCCAGTCAGATGTGCTTTTTATATAATGGAGGTAGCAAACATATATAAATAAGTTTGGATATAAATAAGAAAAAAGACAAACCCGCTGAGTTTCTTGCCGGATCTTCTCAGTTGAGGTCGTTTTCCGATCCGGTGGTAGTGTAAAAAAAAAATGTAACTGACAATTTGTAAGTGCCCCGTTGGCCTATACAAAATAACGACATTTCATTTCATTTCAAACGAGCATGCCCACTTTAGAGTAAATTGTAGGTAACTGCCGCCGGTAAGTTCCTCTCCCTTACCACAACGTTTAAACGAGAAATAATCAGTGCTTAACCCTCCGCTTTGACTACGATTAAAGCAAAGAGGTGACAATTTAAACATAACCGTAAGGACTTCATTGCGCACACACCCTCAAGCGTCGTAAGATCAGAATGATATTACAAGTCGTCACTGAGTTAGTCCGAACACTACCATAAAAACAATTATAATAAGGAAACAAATTAATCTCATATTAGGGTAACCCCTAAAAACTCTATCGGAGAAGGACTATATTCAGCAGTGTTCTTCAAGAGTTGATGGATAAAGATTGTACTGCATTTTATCGTAGCACATGGTTGCTGGATTTTAATACTCCCGTAAAAGTGATGATAATCGAGAAATTAAATCAATGGCTACAGTTTTTAATATTTAAATTCAAAGAGAGATATATACTCGTAAATATATATAAGTCAGAAGCTATATATATTATGCGCAAAATCTTATATACAATAAAATTCTCGTGTCACAGTTTTTGTTGCCATACTCCTGCGAAACGGCTTGACCGATTTATACCAAATTTTATATGCTTATTCAGTAGGTCTGAGAATCGGCCAACATCTATTTTTCATACCCCTTAAGGGTTGCCCACCCTTAACATTTTTTTTTATTTTTATATGGCAAAACAACGTTTGTCGGCACAGTCAGTTCCTAAATAAAATTCAATTATTCTATTGATAAAACTACGCTAACAGTGCAGCTATTGAAAATATTTCAGTCACCTTATCTCATACCTCGTATTTGTAAATTTATTTTAATTATTAACACCAACTAACTAATGTCTTGAGCAAGTTACATGCAACGCGCCCACAAATTGTATCCGCCAATTAAATACGCTGAATGCAAATGTATTTCCTAATCAAAAGTTTGTACCGAGTTAAAATTTATTATCGGGGCCCCTTATTATCTCCCGATGAATATGAATTAAAGCGGACTTGACCTTTGGGAGCATCTGCCTCGTATTATTAGGTCTAACGTTAGATGTGCACCTGTACACCTCTACGGCATTAATTAGACGACTATTACCCAGTGGTTTTACTTGCAGCTTTGTGGCGCTAACTAAGGAAACCCTAAGTTAAGGAGGCTAGAGACACTAACATACGCGTACGATTAATTTTCAGGTGCGTTTTCGCGCTCTGAATTGATTGAACTAACCAACAAAATGCAAAGTTTTAAGATAAAGTTTAAAATTTGTAAAAGATTTCGCCTAGATTTAGTAGGGGATGTCGAGATTGCATTTTGAAAATGCAATCCTTTAAAATTTTATTTTTTATTTTTTTTTAAATGATGAGTAGTACTGTAAAGTAGTAATGTTAAAATGATCTGTCTTAGTTTTTAAGCACCGTATACAACCATAGCATAGAGGTTTGCAACGTCTTCCTTATGAGAAAAGGGTTTACCGTATTTGCAACCTCAATCGAAGTGCAAAAAAACTTCATCCTTTTATTCGCCTCATTTTCCTTTGGGTTCCTTTCTTTTTTAATTTATTGACCTGTGTAAGGCATTCGGATATTTCTTGTACATTTTTATGAACAACGTAAAAAGGTTGAGAGGACAAATTGTTTTAATTTCTATCGACAAAGCAATCGATCATCGAAATTATTATCATTTTTATATTTTTGAAGGAGCAACCTTCAAAAATATAAATATGATAATAATTTCGATTTGCGAACATGCAGTTCATCTGGTATAAGTAGCAACTGCCATTCTGGACATAATTATGTAATCGGCCTTAGTTAAATTAGAGTCTTACCTGATGGTAGTAACACAGTTAGATCATCTCGGAAAAGTATTACCGCCACCTTACCGCCCTTCACAAAACATGCTAAACACAGAATAGTGCACTGTAAAAACACGTTCATCGGGCCTCAAGCCTAGGACACACTTATCACCAGGTGGTCGCATACGCTTCGTTACCATAAAATAAGCGTGTGCATGCACCTGGTTTAGTGAGCTAATGAACATTATCCTGCTTTTCTTGAAAGGTGGTATCGGAATAATTTCCTATTTCCTTCGTAATTATGTATGTGCGGTTGCTAATGTACTGCTTATGTAATAGTTATTTAATGAGGCTATTATAAAAGCAGCTGGATGCGGAAGATTTTGTACTTTTTGTTCTAAGCGGTTTTATGTATTTAAGGATATATAAAATTTTAATTGGATAAAATGAACTGCCGCGGAAGGTTATATGAATAGAAGTTTTTCCTGGACAAAATATATATCTAACTAACCTTCTTAAACTAGAATAATAAAATTCGAAAAATGCTGGGCGGAGCCCGTAGAGCATTATAATCGGAGGACTTTGGTTGCGTTCCATTGAAAAACCAGGGAGTTTTGATGTTGTAAAAATTGCCCATAAATCATTGTCTATCTAAAGGCATTATGGTACCTTTTGATGGTTTTTCCCCGTCTAAAAAACAAACGTTTATATTATGAAGTAGATATCCACTAAGAAAAGTAATTCTAGCGTGAAGCATTTCGTGCGTTTCGATAGAAAGGTGTGGTTGCCGGCACACTTTCACATGAGGCGACCATCATAGTCCTCGAGAGTAGCAACGCATCTGCGATTGACTTCAGATGGAACCCATGTTCTGTATGTAGTTGATTACAGATGTCCATTGGTGGCAGTGACCATTTACCATCAGGTGGACTGCATGCTCGTTTGCTACTTCAGTCAGATAAAAAAAAACTGATACTGCGCCCTTAAGAGAGCTTACAGTTTGTATTGAACTGGTGTACGAAATCGCGGGTAATAACTAGTTCTGTATAATACCAGAAGTATAAATGTTGTGTTTTAGTTTAAAAGGTGTCGTAAAGAGATACTTACACAAGGAAGATAATAAAATATTAACTATTGACAGTTTTATCGTTTATTTCGTGTTTCTAGCGAACAACGACCGGCTATGGTCTAATAGTAAGTTTGTAGGTCATCATCCTTTTACAGTAATAAAGCAAGTGACATTTAGTTACATTTACATAAAGCAAGGGCTTGGAAACTGTGGTACCGTTATTATCTGTGCTTCTTCATATTGCATATCGTTAACTAAGTTCATTAAGAGACTGAAAAATAATGAAGTAACTAAGTTCGAGTCCGGACGCATTACCGTCACATCTATTTTGGCCTTGTAAGCTCAGCTGTTTTTGTTTGAAAAGCGTGATAAGGAACATACATACTTATTCCAGCTGTTTTAAGTTATTAATCTAACAGGGGGCTTCCGGGGTTAGCGGCGGCAAGAGTTGGAGCTCGTACCGCCCAGCCAACGATCCCGGGAAGGAGTCCGGTATGTATAGTCCCAAACCGTTTTAAACTAATCTTGTCGGCGCTTAAAAGTCCACCTGGACGGAGCCCGAAATGGCCTGACGCTCAGACGAGTCTGGTTGCATTCCGTTTAAGGTCCCGGAGTCGTCTTCGCGGCGTCGAAAATAACCACTGAGAGGTCTGAGTATACAACTAACGACTGACAAATAACTTTTGACGGCCTCTCCGTCAATTAAAAATAAAATAATACTATGTATGTCTATTAGAAATCATATACCACATGCCTTAACGCAAAAGAAAATTGTAGTCAATGTTTTGTTTTAACATCTGCCCTCTTTGTAACCTACAAGTCAGAGAGATTTAAGACACTTTTCATAGATTGCAATCCCTACTAATATTATAAATGTGAAAGTAACTCTGTCTGTCTGTCTGTCTGCTACTTATTCACAACAACAACTGAACTGATCTTTATGAAATTGGGTACACAGACAATGTTGACATCGAGAAAGGACATAGGCTGCTTTTTATCGAAAAAAATGGGTTGAAAGCGTTAAAATCGGGCATTAATGTTTGTATGGGAGTTCGTTTTCGACAAAGTCTCATATTGACAAGTCCGTCAAGGGGTACGATAGACTTACTTGAAACCTTATCTAAATAATAGAACATAAAAAAACATTGATTTCGAGTCGACAACATATATCCGTAAAATTCGGATTGTCGTGGATTTTGATAAATTCTAATACAAATGACATGACAGTAGCCATAATGGCCGCCCGGACGCCAACATGTCATGTCACCAATATGGCTACGGATGAATTCTGAATTCATTAAAAAAAAATACGTATAAATTTGTAACTATCAATTAACTTAAAAATAGATGTGATTTAAATTGATTTTAATTTACCCATAGTTTATGAATTTATAAAACAAAAATTAAATACATTTTTGTTTTATAAATTCATAAACTATGGGTAAATTAAAATCAATTTAAATCACATCTATTTTTAAGTTAATACGAAAGATACAATTACAATTAGAATTTCCGATAAGTTACATAATAAGTATGCAACGGCGGTATGATGGCGCTTCATATTAATATAGTAAAAAAGATAATCGAAACCAATAATTCAAAGGCGATAAAATGTTTTAACATTGTTTTAAAATATAATAATCGACTCTATTTGTCACTCCATGTTCAACTGTTTATTTTACTTAATTGCCAACAGCAAATAAAAAATAGATATACTAAGAACTTTATTGTTCCAATCATCGCAATTTTCGATCTCTTCCTTTTATTATTTTACAACATTACACCCTATCCAAACAAGGAAGGAAGTGGACTGTCTAACTATAATGTTAGTCAACAATATGTTTTATATAATAAAATACAGTAAGTTCGAAAAACCCACGTAATTAAATTATGTTTCAAAAATAAGCTACTACAATATTTAAAACATTTGCACATTGTTACTTAAATAGTTTCATAACTATTATTGCTTAAATAAAGTTATGTTATTGACCATACCCGTACATTTTTAGCGAAAATAAATATTATGGACAAAATACAATTGATAGTTTTTTATGCAAAATACTAACATTATAAAGTCAGTATCTAATTATGGTATAACAATTATATCATGAATTATTATTATAAAGAAGCTTTTGCAACTTTTGTGATAAATAATTGAATGAATATTGAAGCATGGTTGATGAACACTTGGCTCTAATAACAAACGAGCAAGGTCAACATTATTGTTCTTTTTATATTTCATTCATTATAAATAATGTTATAGAAAACATGCACTTAATCAACATATTTTAAATTAATTTTAGAATAACAAAGTGTGTCAAAATAAGCCAAAATAGATGATGTTCTTAACTCATAAGTATGTGAAATTCGCATCTGTTATTAAAATCGTGATAGCCGTGTGGTGCCAAGTCGGGCGGATTAGAAATGCAAGGTCAGGGGTTCGAATCCAGTTGTCTTATGTACATTATTATTATTATTATTATTATTATCTGTAGTTTTCATAAATACTAATTTTAGTATTATTTTTTTTATATACCAGCTCATTTTTAAATATTATTTAGTATCGAAAATGCAAAGCTTTCGCCCGCCTGGGAATCAATGTGTCACAAAGTTTATATGAAATTAATAGAAATTTAACCTCTGTCAGGTAAAAGTACAAAATAATTTGGATTTACCTTGCCGACAAATTCAAATTTTAATGTAATGAACCACAAACAAGGCTTAATAAAGATAAACTAAAAACATACCTGAACGCCGCTTAAATGTTAGTAGAACCAAAATTAGTTTACGTATCATTGATACTGTCATTAGATTTTTAGTTTTAGTTAGAGGCATTAGGAGGCACGGGTAAAAAGTTTTTAATAAATTTACTATTAGCGAAAAATATAAGATCTGATAGAAAAATAGCTATTGCCGTGGCGTCGTCCAGCGTTGCGCCCACACTTTTAAAAAGCGGTTATAATGCCTGCCTATTCGCCTTTGAGCGTCCACTCAAGATTTGTAGCAACGATTTCTCTAACATTTTTAATATTTCAAATCAAAGGAATACTGGAAATTCAATGCGGGATTGTTATTTGACTACTTATTTATCCAACAAAATTTTTGGATTCCTTCAACCCGCCTCCCGGTACTCCTCCACAAAAACTTTTTTTAATAAAAATACGCTTTTTACACTCAATAAAATAGAAAATTTCTACAATTTCAATTTCTACAATAGCCCCACACTAGGATTTTTTCCTGTGTCGTGGGTACCATGGACACACAAGGCATATATAGAAACACCCAGACCCAGAACATTAATCTATTCAGATTCCTGTCTGGCCGGGAATCGAACCGGGTGTGGTAGCTACTCCGCAACTCGGGTCGTCAAGGTTGTCAAATTAATGTTAAAAGTAGGTTCACCTATATGTAATCTTACTCAGAAATTTAAAAGGACCAAAATTACTTAAAATAGTATTTTTCAATTCATAAAAGTTAAAATCCATCTTGAAAATCGATGCGCTTTGGTTTAAATGTGGAGGCGTTATTTGAAAAGATGTATTCCGATATTGTTAATGTGACCACTAAGACTGTAAATTGGTTCAAAAAAGGGGTTTACGATATTCTGATTCGTCTTATTTTCATAACATTTTACATAACAATATGCACCTACCCACAAATACACACTTAAAATTCGTTTTTTTCACTCTGTGTTTGTCCGAGTAATCCTTGACCGGCTAAACCGATTTTTACGGGTTTTTACTATAGAAAATGTTATGGAACAACATGTAGACTACTTTTATCGTAGAATTCCCACTGAGTGGAGATTTGCGCGGGAAAAACTTTGCGATACTTTGATTTGCACGCGGGCGTAGCCGCGGGTACAGCTAGTAATAATATATAAACTTTCATCCCCTATTATGTATTTTAATACTAAAAAAGAGTATAAAAACAAAAACTACGTATGAAGTATATTTGGAGAAATAAGAAAAAAATAACTTACTTAAAGGAAATAACGTTTACCATATCCAAGTAAAACAACTCTACTTGGTGCTGATTACAGATTCCAAGCACCACATTATCAGCCCTGACAATATTATCAGATGTACATACTTTTTGCTACTTTCTCAAGAACATAAACGTCCTCAGAATGGATAGAATAATTACATCCGTACACTTCACAGTTACTGTACAGTATTATGATATCACTCGCAAGGCGACAACTTTCGCAATGGTAATGGTGGCCCCATGTGGCGCTACATGCCGCCGTGGCTTTACAATGCGATACAAAGGCATAGATTAAGTAGCGAATGTAGAGATGGGGTAGTTTGTATTCAGCATACTTCAAGATTAAAATGAAAGACGTGTAGAAACAGTAATGTCTACTAATAGTCTCACTCTAGGATTCTTTTTGTTCTCTGTGTCTTTCCACACACGGTGTTAAGAAACAAAAAAAAATTAGAGAACACCAAAACCTATCACTTTAAAAAAAAATACGCTTTCTACACTCATAGCCCCACACTAGGATTTTTTCCTGTGTCGTGGATACCATGGACACACGCAAGACGAATACACAAACACCCAGACCCAGAACATGAATTCATCATTCATATACTTGTCTGGCCGGGAATTGAAACCGGGACCCATTGCGCGTCAGACCAATATTGTAACCGCTCCGCCACGCGAGTCGACAAACAAATATAAAAACAGCATTACATATGAAAGATACAACCAGTACAGTTCGTATCGAAGACTATAATATGATCCTAAGGACCAGGTCATCTGTGCGTCGTTAAAGGTAACCCCGTGTTCTACATGGAGGTTGTTATCAATATCCATGGGCAGCAGCAACTTACACGAGACTGTATTATTGTTTGTAACTTTAATTTTGTAAATAAATATTAATTAATTACATTTAATATTTTTATTTTGCACAAAATAAAAATACTTCATTTTGTTAAAACTAATATTTGTATTAGAGCAATGATAGCCTAAAAGATTAATACTTGCCGTCTCGATTGAGAGTTCCGAGGTTCAAACCCAGGCACGCACCATTGATTTATGTGCGTATTAGAAATTAATTATCACTGCTTTTCGGTGAAGGAAAATATCCTGAGGAAACCTTTTTTCTTAGAGGTGTGTGAAGTCCAACAACTCGCAATTGGCCAGCGCGGAGATGGCCTAAAACTGTCTCATTCTGAGAGAAGACCCGTGCCCAGCAGTGGGACAATAATTTGTTGTACCGCACCAATATTATTAAAACTAATCCCGTTATCCCTAAAATTATTATCCGTTGTTAAGGACCATCCCTATTGCTCAGATACTTGCGCACAACAAATGCAGTTTGATATAATCCGAGATAGCAGTTTAGATAAGAGATACGATGCCCACACAGTGTTACGAGAATCAAACTCGTGTCTCCAGTGTTCTACGTATACACGAAACAATACCTGTAAGTGAATTGTGAAGTTATCAAAATCTATCGGTTAGTAGGGTTGACGTCTGTTTTATACGTGATAGAATAGGCTATTTGACAATGCGAAAAATTAAGTGTCAATTACTGTTATCAGTATATATCATGAGTTTAAGAATGGTTATTTATTAACATAAGTTGAAAATAATAATTAAATTTATTTAAAAATCCTTAAATAAAAATGCATTTTTTTAAACGTTTGTCACGTGACACAAAATGCTCCTGATTTGGCGGGTTTATGATGACGTCACTTGCTTGTAAACTTTCGTTTTTTGTTTACAACAAATGTATGTGAATGACATGAGCCGCAGAAGTTATGAAAGGTCTACAGTCGGGTGATGCAAAGGAAACTACAAATTACTTAAACTATGTATATTAAAAATCTAAATTACAAAAAAGTGACTTATTGCTCTAAGTTGGATACAACAAGTGACAAGAATTCAGTTCTGTGGGAAAGTCGCAAGTTACGCGGTTCTGCAGCGTATGCGCATTCCTTGAAGTGTCAGGGCCGTACTCAGCATAGGACCGTATTCCGTACTCAGCACAGGGCCGTATTATAACTTCTCCCCCCGCAGATCAGCGACTATTCGAGATTTTTTTCGAGAATACAGCTGAAATATTTATGTGATAATGTGATGGATTTTCCATTTGCCTCGACTCGTCATGCTGAGGCATTTCCAGAATTTTCACCACTTGTCCCTTAATGCGATCATGAAAGTTAACGGTGGTAAATCTCGGCGTTCTCTGTTGGCAGTTAAGTAGAATGACCACTATACTCTTCTTGGCCGCAACATATCTTTAATTTAGTTGGAGTTGGAAAGTTCAATTCATAATGATTATCGTCGAGTTCCGCAAGGGCTTCAGTCTTTAAGATTACTTAATGGTGGAAGATCAGCTGTTGAAAGTATTCAGGTTTTCTTGGAAGTCCGTAGTTCGATTTGGAATTGCAGAGAAACCATGAATTTGCCTTCGGACATTCAGTCTCCATGTATCTAGAATCTTTTCCAGAGATTGCAATGAAGGGTAAGGTAGGAAAGACGTCAGGACTTTATAATTTTTGTTTGGGACGGGACACAATATATAAAATTTATAAGTCATAGGATAGGCAATCGGAATTTCAACCACTATAATTATCTGATTACCTACGTGGCAATATCCTAACTTTATTATCTTATAATAATCTCTATAGTCTATATTAAGAATTTCATGTTTTAAATATATAGATTACTACTTCTTGTTATATATTTTTTTATTCTACTAAACTAACTACACAATGGATTTCTTAGGACATCGTTTAAGACGTGATTTCGCTACGGGACCTCGATTTTTTTTGGTATAAATATGAATGGGCAGATCAGCAATTACAGTGTCTTGGGTAAATCTCGGGGCTAGTTTTTGTCGGGTTGCTAGTGGATTTCGTATAAAAATTTGGTCGTCGACAGCATATTCTCTTTCGGGTTCTCGGTTTCTATTCCTATTCTCAGTAAGTCGGGTCCTTTCACTGAAAGATGTACTGTTGATGATACTATATACTTTATTCAATTTCTCCTTATGGGTCAATATGTATTGCTGGATAAGGTATGCCGATAAGTCTATGTCAAGTGGATCGCGTGGGTCAAAGTGACCCGTTATAAGGTCTAACGGACGACATTTTGTGAAGCTATGAATAGAGCTGTTATATCCAAGAACAGCATAAGGCATTATATTAATTACTGGTTCATTTGGTTTTTCAAGTCTTATTATACGTAAGTGTTCGAGAATAGTGGAGTGAAACCTTTCGACGATACCATTTTCATTAGGAGTATGTGCTAAAATTTTGTGATGCTGTATTTTATGAAGTCTAGTAAACTCGGAAAATATTTGATTCGTAAACTCAGTTCCTTGGTCAGTTACTACAGTTAACGGGAATCCATGATGAGTGGAGAAAATTAAAAAAGCTTGTATAACACTTGGAGCCGTGCCATCTTTTAGATGATACGCTTGAGCGTATTTCGAGAAAGCATCGATCAAAGTTAGATATTTTTCATTTTGAATTGTGAACAAATCAAGATGAACTATCTCAAACGGTTTACTTGGTGGTGGAACGATTTTGAAACTCTGTCTAATAGGATGACGGTCGTACTTGGCTTGACCACAAATGCTACATTCATTTATAAATTTAGTGATGCAGTCTCTCATTTTAGGCCAAAAGTATTTTGAGGATAGGGCCAAATAACATTCAGTTATACCACGATGGTTGGTCTTACCTTCGTGGTATTTTTTTATGATTTCCTGCTGCTTTAAATAATGGTTGATATTTTCTAATTCTATTTTAGTAAAAACAACGTTCATGGCTGAATTTTTAAATTTTTCTTGAAGTATTGGAATAATCTGGTACAAAGCCGAAGTAGGACGAATCATTAAAGCTGTTTTCAATCTGGGGTTAACGTGTTCTTTAATAGCATTAACAACGTCATTCTCAAGATTGGACTCAGATAACTGTATAACTGTGCGGGTATATGTATCAAAAGGTTTCGTTACTATTGGTCTTTTTTTTAAATCACTCACAACTTCAAATCTTATTTGTCTATTAAACTTGTTAAGTGGAAAGTCAGTTATAGGAATAGTTAAAATAGGATTTTCTGCACTAGTGTGAACTGAACCAATTGAAGACTCCGCCGTACGAGTGTTAGAATCAGCTGTAAGGGTAGAAGAGCCAGCTGTAGCAGTAGTAGAACCAGATAATGATTCTGGGTTTTCAGTCGGATTTACAATGATAGAGCTGTCTTCATTATTTATTTCAATTCGCGACAAAGCGTCGGCGTTGGTGTTAGCTTTACCCTGCTTATATATGATGGTAAAATTGTACTCGCTTAACCTAAGTCTCCAACGTGTCAGTCGTGAGCCGGGCTCTTTTAAGTTCATTACCCATTGCAAAGGTTTGTGGTCAGTTACAATTTTGAATTTTCTTCCAAATAGGTATGGGCGAAAATACTTCGTTGCCCAAACAATAGCCAAAAGCTCCTTTTCAATGGTGCTATAGTTAATTTCAGTCGAGTTTAAAGTCCTGGAAGCAAAAGCAATTGGCTTATCGCTTCCTATTGTCCCTTGTGAAAGTACTGCGCCAATAGCATAGTTAGATGCATCGGTTGTTAATATAAAATCTTTGTCAAAGTCGGGATATTCAAGTATGGGGTCATTCATGAGCAATGTTTTACATTTTTGGAAACAATTTATGTAATTAGTATCTTCGGGAATAATTTTAGATCCTTTTTTTAAACAGCTTGTCATTGGTTTGGTTATCCTAGCAAAATCAGGAATAAATTTCCTGTAATAACCAAGTAAGCCTAAGAAACGTTTAATTTCGGTGGCATTTTTGGGCAAGGGAAATTTTTGGATTGCTTCGATTTTGTCTGGATTGGGCTTAATTCCATCTTTACTAATTATGTGGCCTAAATATGCTGTTTCTAATTTTAAGAATTCCGACTTATCCATTTGTACCTTGAAGTTCGATTCTCTTAAACGTTTAAAAACTTTTTCCAAATTCAACATGTGCTCTTGTAAAGAAACTCCGAATACTATTATATCATCCAGATAAACTAAGCAAACTACATTTTGAAGGCCTCTGAGGACGTTATCCATGACACGCTGAAAAGTAGATGGGGAATTTTTTAATCCCATGGGCATACGTAAATACTCATAATGCCCATGTTCAACATTAAAGGCTGTTTTTGGAATGTCCTCAGGGTTCATTTCAACTTGATAAAAGCCGCTGGCAAGATCTAGTGTTGTGAAATAATGACATTTCCCTAATTTATCCAGGACGTCATTGATATTAGGAATTGGGTACTTGTCGTCAAGTGTTTTTTCATTTAATTTCCTAAAATCGACGACAAGTCGCCACTTACGCTTACCAGAGGCATCCGGTTTCTTAGGAACCACCCAGATGGGGGAGCTCCAGGCTGACGAAGAAGGACGAATTATTCCTTGCTGTAGCATTTTTGAGATTTGTTCCTGAACTTCTTGTCTATGGATAAAAGGGTATCGATAACTTTTAGTATAAACGGGTATTTCATCTGTGGTTCGGATGCTGTGTTTTATTTTATTGGTAAAGGTAAGAGATTCTCCTTCGATATAAAAGACATCAGAGTATTGAGCACATAGATTTTCTAAATTAGCTCGTTCTTCAGGATTCAAATGGTCTGTTCGTAATCGTGAAAGTACTTCGCTAGTACGACAACGCTGTTGTTCCCGTTCACTTTCATAATTATTGTCCGAATTAGTACATTGATTATTATAAAGTTCCGCGTCTATTGGTCTATCCATTGAAAAAACGACATCAAACCGGGTCGGATTAATAACTTCAACTATACCACGATTATTTTTGACGGATGTAATGCAGTCTCGTATACGGCATTTGGATATGAATTGGTCTTTTACTAATACGTCATTGTCATGGAAATTAATGGGAAGTCTAAGTAATTTTGAACTGTTCGCTGGTATTATTTCCTCGTACATATTGCAATTCCTAGAATCATACATCCGTAAAGGGTTAGTGGAATACCGAGTAACTAAAATTTTATTCTTTAAATCGATACTAGACTCTAATTTTTCTAAAAGATCATAACCAATTAAACCGTCAAAGAAATCATGGAATTTATAAATAAAAAGTGTAATGTCATTTTTTTCATTAAATTCAGAGAAACATGGTAAAGTAATGGAGTAATAGTTTTTAGTCGTTGCATGAATATTCGTGACTTCAAAAGGGGTATAGTTATACTGTATATTAGGAAAATGTCGACTCACTGCATCAGGACTTATGAAGGACTGGTTAGCGCCTGTATCTATTAGTAATTTTAAAGGGGGATTCTTTATCTGAATATAGGGTAATTGTCGCTGAGTCTGTAAGTTTATCTCTATTTTGGTTTTTTTTAATTTTGGACGTGTCTGAAAATCCTCATTTTCTACTATTTTGTCGTCATGCGATTTATCGACAATTATAGGGGTGCTCACGGTTTCATTGATTTGAGTATCATATGAAGTAAAATATGTTTGTCCGGGACAATCATACCCGTCCGGATAATAATGGTAAGTATCATGGTCACCGTAGTCGTCATAATAGTCTTGTTGGTCGAATAAGTCGTTGAAATTTAGTTCACGGGTCTTAAAATAATTTGAGGGCGGTGGGTTCCCATGTTTTGTCCAATCATGATGCTGTCTAACTGGTAGAGACCTCGCTACGTAAGGAATAACGCCACTCATAGGTCGCGGGCCCGATATATTAGGGGATTGCTCATTTCTAGATTGTGTCATTCTAAATACGTCTCCCTGTGGTCTATAGTTAGGAAGAGGTGCACCGAACATTTGTTGAGTTCGAGTTGGTCCACGGTTGAGAGGCATTTGGGGTCTCCAAAATTGTACTGGTCTCGGTGGTTGTGAATTAAATGGTCTCGAGGGCCCTGGCAAATTTGGTAAAAATAAAGCACGCGAAGGGGTTAAATCCGCTATTTTTTTTTCTGGCAAATGATCATTCCTACGTTGCATGTAAACTATATTTAACTCCTCGTGAACGAACTCTAAGGCTTTTTCAATAGTTTCAGGACGCATGCATCTAATACGAGAACCTAACGGATCGCGAAGGCCACGTAAATATGCCTGAAGGGTAAGTTTTTTGTAAAGGGTGCGTTTAGCTTCAATTGTACTTTCAATGGTCTCGTGCAAACTAATATAGGTCATGATAGTACTGAATAAATTTTGACATTTTTCGTAGTATTCTTGTGGAGTCGAAGGACCTTGTGTAAGAAGCGCCAAATCGTTATAAAGAGAGGTTTCATCGCGGTGATCGGCGAAGTTATTAATAAGTGCACTTTTAATACCATTCCAGGTTTGCGGAATGCCATTAGAGTTGATGGTCCGGGCTGCCGGTCCCGTAATTTTATTTAAAATGCCATTTAAAAGTGACAAATTGCTAAGCTCATAACCTGGTTCATTTCTTAAATATTGTTTTACAAGTTCCTCAGATAAATTTACGAATCGAGTTAAAATATTTGGGTTCCCATCGAACTCGGGAAGCAACCTTAATGCCTTATAAATTTGATCTATCAATGTGTCACTCATTATCACTGGCTTTAACCTATCGCTATTTATATTTCTAGAGGAATCGAAGTTTAAAGCCCTACGATCTAATTCTAACCTACGGTTTCGTGATTGCCTCGGATGAAAAATTTTGGTAAAATTATAGGAACACTATATAAAAAAGGAAAGCAACTCTAGAGAGATCTAGGTACTTACATTATCATTGTGGTTTCCCTGCGCATATCGAAGTTCAGATATTCGCCCAACTGCAGCTCCTTTAGGTTCGAAATCGTAGTAGTTTTAGCGGTGATCGATTCACTGACTCGAATAACTACGATCCTACCGACTGCGCCAGTTATGAAAGGTCTACAGTCGGGTGATGCAAAGGAAACTACAAATTACTTAAACTATGTATATTAAAAATCTAAATTACAAAAAAGTGACTTATTGCTCTAAGTTGGATACAACAAGTGACAAGAATTCAGTTCTGTGGGAAAGTCGCAAGTTACGCGGTTCTGCAGCGTATGCGCATTCCTTGAAGTGTCAGGGCCGTACTCAGCATAGGACCGTATTCCGTACTCAGCACAGGGCCGTATTATAACTCAGATGACAATACAGGCAAGTGACGTCACCAACCCGCCATATTGCCAAAGTAGCGTTTTTGCGCGCTATTTAAATATTGAATTTTTAATTTGATATTTTTCAGCAAATATGTACCAAAATTAAAAAAAAAAACAACTTTTACTGGGTTCCTTAACCTCTGCTAGATAATATGTAGGGACATGTAATATTGCAATGTTCATGTCAGCAATTAAAATGAGATCATCTGAATCGTGAGAGTGTGAGTGTTGCATTTCAGCGAAAAAATATGTATATAGAGACGGCTGCGTCCGTCGTTTAAGTACACAGTCTGAAATATACACAGTTAACGGAACACGTATTTTATTCCATAGTCCCAGATCTGTATAGGTAACCCTTTACATTACCTAAACTGGTGACCCGACAAGTTAACTGAATTGGACTATGGCTACCCAAGGAGTACCTGCGATGCGTGCCCAAGAACCAAAAGTGGAGCGACGTGAGATCGCAGCGGTGTGGTCTACTTCTGCCTCAAAGGACTCCAGCTCATCCTCGGAATTGGCTGCCATGGTGGAAATGCTACGGTTGGAAGTCGCAGAGCTGCGTCGTTCGCGGACCCCACAACGCGGCAGAGATGGCGCGAACGGATATCGACGAGCAAGGTCGCGATCGCGAACCGTGAGTAGAAGGCGTAACAACCCCGAGTGGTTATGCTACTATCATTTTAAGCATCGTACCAAAGCTACTAAATGTGTCGAAACGTGTAACTGGAAGGAGCCGAAAAACACTACCACATCGGAAAACTAGGTGTGATACAACCTGTGGCGGAAGTTTGTATCAACACGTCAAATCGCCTTTGTGTGTTGGACAAAAACAGTGGACTAAGATTTTTAATAGACACTGGCGCAAACGTTTCCGTGATTCCTGTAACTAAGTGTAATTCAAAAAATAGCGCGAGTGACAAGTACAAAGTCTATGCGGCTAATGGAAGCGAGATAGAAACTTATGGTATGCGTAATTTAATTTTAGATCTAGGTTTAAGACGAGCTTTCCGATGGACATTCATCGTAGCGGCTGTCAAACAGCCTATAATAGGGGCAGATTTTTTAACCCATTATAGGTTGTTGGTTGATTTAAGCACGCGAAAGCTAGTAGATCAACTTACGCGTCTAAATACGATCGCTTCTATTGTATGTCATAATGATTGTGAATCATCCATTAAAACAGTAATTAATAATAATATCTGGCATGATATACTGTGCGAGTACCCGGACGTCACTAAATTAGTGTCTTATAAGGATATACCCAAGCATTCGGTGTGCCACCATATCGAAACTACGGGGCCACCGGTATACGCTAGGGCGAGACCGCTACCTCCAGACCGTTACATGAAGGTTAAAGCGGAATTTCAAAACATGTTAGATTTAGGCATATGTCAGCCATCTAAAAGTCCTTGGGCGAGTCCATTACACGTGGTACCCAAGAAAAATGGGGAAATTCGTCCGTGTGGGGACTATCGGAGATTAAACGCCATAACTAAGCCCGATCGTTATCCGATTCCGCGCATTAACGATTTTAAATATTTAGTGGCAGGAAAGAAAACTATTTTTAGTAAATTAGACTTAAATCGAGCGTATCATTTTATACCGGTAGCCCCGGAGGACGTTGAAAAAACCGCAATCATTACACCGTTTGGACTTTTTGAATTTCCGCGGATGACGTTTGGTTTGCGCAACGCAGCTCAATCGTTTCAGAGATTCATGGATACGATAGTGCTGCGTGGCTTCGATTTCGTTTTTAATTACATAGATGATGTCTTTATAGCGAGTGAATCAGCGGAAATTCACAAAGAGCACCTAAAAGCGATTTTTCAAAGATTCAATGAGTACGGCGTAACAATTAATGTTTCAAAATGTGTGTTTGGGGTGTCCAAATTACACTTCTTAGGGTATGAAGTGTCGACGGATGGCGTTCGCCCGCTCGACAATAAAGTGCAAGCTATTGTAAATTTTCCGAGACCCGAAAACGTTGAGCAATTGCGTCGTTTTCTCGGTATGGTTAACTTTTACCGTGCACATATTCCTAAGGCAGTTGATTGCCAGGCAGAATTAAATAGTTATTTACATAATACTAAGAAGCGAGATAAAACAATAATTACGTGGACGGATAAGGCCAACGAGGCATTTGAGAAATGTAAGGAAAGCTTAAAAAGCGCCGTTACATTGTCTTACCCATTACAGGATGCTAATTTATCATTAATGTGTGACGCGTCGAACACTAGCGTAGGTGCAGTCTTACAACAACAGATAAATAAATCCTGGAAACCGTTGGGATATTTTTCTAAAAAATTAACGTTAACAGAGGTTAAATACTCAACTTACGATAGGGAATTGTTAGCAATATATATGGCCATCAGACACTTTAGAAATTTATTAGAAGGCCGCAATCTAGTAATTTTTACGGATCACAAGCCTTTAACGTACGCTTTTACGAAGGTTAATAGTGATAAGGAAAGTCCTAGACGAATCCGTCAACTTTCCTATATCAGCGAATTCAGTACTGATATTCGTTATATACACGGTAATCAAAATGTAGTAGCAGATGCGTTGTCAAGAATAGAAACTATAAGTTGTCCCACGACATTAGATTACACTGAGTTAGCGGAATCGCAATCCAGTGACGAATACCTACAGCACGCGCTGCAAGTATCGGATGACAATTTACAGTTTAAACAATTTTACCTACCAGATTGCGAGAAACAAATATATTGTGAGGTATCATCTGACAGGATTAGACCTTATTTACCTGAAAAATTTCGTATGATAGCTTTTCATTCAATACATGACCTTAGCCATCCTGGCATTAAGACTAGTAAGCAAATGATCAAACAAAAGTTCTTTTGGCCAAATATGGATCGAGACATTGCTAAGTGGGCAAGAGCATGTATACGTTGTCAAAAAGTAAAAATTAATAGGCATACTTTTTCGGGTATAGGTGAATTTGAACGAGTAGATCGTTTTCAACATTTACATATTGATATAGTGGGCCCTTTGCCAATAACAGCTGATGGTTATAAATATTGCATAACGATGTTAGATCGCGCTACGGGATGGCCTGAGGCCGTACCCGTTCATAATATCACAGCGGAGACTGTAGCTAGAGTAGTATTTGAGTGTTGGATATCTCGTTTTGGCTGTCCTTCGAAGCTTACAAGCGACCAAGGAAGACAATTTGAGAGTGATTTGTTTAATAACCTCATGAAGTATTTGGGTATACACAAACTTCGTACTACTCCTTACCATCCACAAAGCAATGGCATGATAGAACGTTGGCATAGAGCACTAAAAGTGGCTCTCATGGCACGTTTACAATGCAACAATTCCTGGGTAGATGAACTTCCGATCGCGTTATTAGGTCTACGTTCAGCGACTAGAAGTGACAGCGGCGTGAGCGCAGCTGAGTTAACCTACGGTAAAGCGATTCGATTGCCGGGTGATTTTTATGATGATACTCAGTTATGTACTTCGGACTCGGAATATTTACAGTTGCTTAGGGATGCTATTAATAAATTAAAACCGCGACCAAAGATCCACGGTAATTCGCGATCATTATTTGTGTCTAGCGATCTAAATACTTGTAAGAGCGTATTTGTAAGAAATGATCTACTGCGAAAATCACTGCAGCCGCCATACGAAGGTCCTTATAATGTAATTAGTAGGAAAGGAAAGACTTTTATTATTAAAATAGGTGATAGGGAATCTTGTATTTCTATCGATAGGCTTAAACCTGCTTTTATACTTGACGAGATGCCGTCAGATAATTTTAATGATAGTAATAGTTTTAATAATTTTTGTGACTTGAATAATAATAGTTTCAGTTCTAATAACACAGCCACATCTAGTAAAACTCTATGTCCTAAAACAACGAGAAGCGGCCGCGTCATCAGGCCACCTGCTCGTTTTGTTTAGTAGTCATTTTTGATCGACACGAGTATTGTAATATGAATAATTATGTAGGTCAGTTACTTTATTTTTGCTATTTTGCTTTATACTTTATATACATTGTCTTAAGTTACGTTTTTATAAAAAATAATAATACTAGAACTTTTAATTTCATTTCATTATAATATTGCGAAAGTGTAAGTAATCATGTTTGATGAAAATGCCAATACAATACTCATGCAATGTAGCATATTTTTAGAAAATATTTATAGTTTTAAGATTAAACACGGTCAGCGACCTATGCCACCCCAGTACTTAACTTAGGTCAGCATATACATCGCTGCCATTTATTTTTCTTAGGTTATACGTTATGTATATATATATTATTTTATTTTTTTTGTTAAGGGGGGAATGGTGTAGGGACATGTAATATTGCAATGTTCATGTCAGCAATTAAAATGAGATCATCTGAATCGTGAGAGTGTGAGTGTTGCATTTCAGCGAAAAAATATGTATATAGAGACGGCTGCGTCCGTCGTTTAAGTACACAGTCTGAAATATACACAGTTAACGGAACACGTATTTTATTCCATAGTCCCAGATCTGTATAGGTAACCCTTTACATTACCTAAATAATATAAAATGGATTTTAAAAACCTGTCAAATAGCCTATTTGAAGACAATAGCTGTATTGTATATGAGTATCATTACACAATACCTGTCAGCGTGTATTGTAGACGGTACATTATAAGAGAAACATTAGAGAATGCAGTAAAAAATCATTTTATTCTTAAAATAAATAGGTATGTGATAAGGAAAATTTAAGCCATTAATGCGCAAAACGCCATTTTTGTGTAAGCAACGTATTTTTATAAGTCTTTTTTTGCATGGCTATGGTGCACCTTGAAAGTGGAGACAAGAAGAGAAAACACTACCTCAAAACGCTTTGCGTTAGAGATGAGCAAAATATATGCGACGGATAGTTAAGCCTCTTTCTATGAAAGGTGTGTCAAGAATAATTTGCTACAAAATTATTATTTTGTTTCCATTTTTTCACGGACTTCCAAACCTTTTTTCACCTGGACATCTTACATACTTACATTATTTAATAATAATAACTTTTCATAATCTTTCACATTTCTATATGAGGCGACCGTCTTAGTCGTCGGGAGTAGCAACGTATCTGTGATTGCCTTCAGATAGAACCCAAGTTTGGACATCTGTAAAGTTGTTTACAGATGTCCGTGGACTGCATGCTCGTTTGCTAACTCAATTAGTAAAAAATATATCTCTAAGTTATAACGCGATAATCTTTCAAGTGACATAAATTTTTCTTATATTCATCATCATTCATAAGCTGTCCGTAAGATGGTCAAAGTAAATATCATATTTCGATACATCGAAGTAGTATCTATCACAAAATAATTTTACTCAATTAAACAAAGAGTTTTGAGTGCTCAATTTGTTGTAGCAGCCCTATGACTGAAAGTTGCTCAACGATACTTTATCGTACGGCATAGGACAATGATTCTCAACGGGAGGGCACCGTCAATAACGAAACACCGGTTATTAGGACAGATCTATATTTATTTTTGATATTATACTAACAAACAAGTTGTCCGTCTGATTGTTAGTACTATCTGGACAGCATTAGACTTGTTAGCAATAAAGTGTAAGTTACAACTCTTTGTCTTTTCTTTACAAGATTAAAGTAGCATAAGAGCATGCAGACCACCTGTTGGTAATTGGTTACTGCTACCCATAGCCATCTATAATCCACTACATATAGAATAGAGTTTCTATTTTATTTCAATTACAGATTCTTGCTACTCCTAATGACTAAGAGGATTGCATAAAATTAAAGTGAACCACACTCTTGACTTCAGAATATAATGACGCTGAGCAACTCCATTGACAGAAATATGAGGCACCATAGAGGAATCGGGAAATTATTCATATCTTATGACTCTTAGGAAAGGGACGACAGCTTTTAAACGTAGAACCCTTTTCATTGCAATTTCGGAGGAACCACCACCACACTTCTTTCTGCCTAATAACAGTAGTTACCAGGTAACCAATTCGCACTTGGCCAGCGCGGTGGACTATGGCCTAAAACTCTTTCATTCCGAGAGAAGACCCGAGCCCAACAGTGGGTCAATAATGGGTAGACGAGAATAACAGTAGTGTTGTACTCTGGTTGGAAGATACGGTAAGCGAAACATACCTATCCGAGGTTTTCTAATTTAATCCTCAGAGAACATTAGAACATTTTAACGCAACTCAATTCCATACATAATCGATGAAAAATTGGTATCCAAATGCATAAAATTAGTAATATTTTCTCGTCAGTGGTAGGTAAGATGTAGGTGTAGATACCAAAAAGTCGCAGGTAAGCCGTAACTCATAAGTTAGAAAAAACAAACACGAAATTAAGTGGTTTTGAATTCAAGGCGAAACAAAACTTTTATTTGGTCAATATAAAAAGCGAACGAGAAATATTTCTCGCATTGAACAGAACGTTTGAAAGTCAGTACGTTTGTTCGGCCAATAACCTAAGTTAATTAGAGATAGGTCGTGTAGGTCGACTCGGAATACATGGTTGTCCTCGGTTTTGTTGGGAAACGGTTATTTATATTCGGTTTTAATATCGATATCTAAAAACTGATACCGAAAAATTTTAACCGATATGGAAAACCGTTCTCTTTTAATGATATCAGAGACACAGTTTGTTGTTGAGTTGGTAGGTTTTAGTTCATTTCTCTCTTTCTCATCTCAACAGTGTTATACGGAAAACAAAGATAAAGTGTTTAACATTAAAATAATTTCAATTGCGAATTAGGTAACTCAGTTTTGTTACAACGTTTGGCTGTACATTGTATCGATATAATATGATACCTATATCGACTAAAACGAAATTTACAGAATATTAAATCGGAAGCATGCCTAAATAAAGTAATTGTTTGCGCACCTTCATAAAACAATAAACTGTCTGGTTTTTGTGATATCTATCTATACACTGATCTTTTCGACTTGCTTTGTATTTACTGCCCTTGAAGAACAAAATTACGGATGTTAATTTTCTTAAACCGAATGAATTGAATGTTTTTATTTTTTACTAATTATGAATGCCAGATCGTGTTATAAAATGAAAAATGGAGTTAGATTTACTTTAGTGTTTTTTTCTAATAAGATTCAAGTAGGAAACAAGCATCCCGATCCAGTAAATAGGAACAGATCCCGGGGTTCTCGCAGCGCTGAGGACGGGTTTTAGTGCGGTAAAAATCCCACATAACCCGGCGTTGCTCCCATGGCATCGGGTACCTTTCAAAGGTTTCCCCCTCGAAAATAAAAAAAAGGAAACAAGCAGACAGACCTACATACATACAGACCACGGTTCGGTTTGCACGCTCGCTTTTGCCACGGACGTGCAAGTTGTGGAATGAGCTTCCTCCTGAGGTATTTCCGGAGCGCTATGACATGGGGTTCTTCAAGAAAGGTGCGAAAAGAGCTCTCCTACAAAGCCGGCGATGCATTGGCGACTCCTCTGGTGTTGCGAATGTCCACAGGCGACGGTGACTACTTTCCATCAGGTAGCCCGTCTGCCTTATCGTTAGGTTAAAGTATAAAAAAAAAAGTACAGAAGCATACACCTGATGGTTAGTGTTCACTGCCGCCTATGGCATATGTAAGCAACTTCATATAGAACAAGCGTTCTATCTGAAGTCGATTATAGATGCATTGCTTCTCCCGGGGACTAAGGTGGTAGACTCGTATAAATGTAAGCCGACGTAATTTTGTAAAGTAGCTTATCACTACAGTTCACAGCCCACTTTGTTCACGTTTATCATAATAACTAGTTAACTCGGTGAACTTCGTTCCACCTAATAGTAAAAAATCTAAAACTATCAGTGTTTTCTACTATGTTATACATGTATTATATATGTATTATACATAAAAACCTTCCTCTTGAATCACTCTGTCTAATTATAAAAATGGCATTAAATCCGTAGCGCAATTTTAAAGATCTAAACATACATAGGGACAGACAGCGAGAAGCGACTTTGTTTTATACTATGTAGCGATGAGTATTCAGATCATAAACTATAAACTACACATACATCCTCACAATCTTTCGCATTTATAATATTATTAAGATTTGATCCTACACATGTATTTAGTAATATTTATTAACATTTTCCAACACGATCACCTTCGAAACTTACTCAATCGTAAACTATGTGATTTCCTATCGTATCTATACTTATAAATAAAATTGAAGTGTCTGTTTGTAATATCAAAATAACAGCTTTTTATCAATTGCATATGAAAGTATACATGATACTGATAACAAAACAACAATCAGTAAAATTTTTGTCTGTCTGTCTGTCTGTCTGTCTGTCTGTCTGTCTGTTTGTTTGGGGTAATCTCCGAAACCACTGGACCGATTTTATCGGGATTTTCACTATTAGATAGCTAATTTTACAGCGCGTAACTTAGGCTACTTTTATTTTAGAAAAATAATTAGGGTACTTCGGAAAAACATAAAAACCTTCAAAAAATACCTCCGCTTTACGCAGATTAAATGATAACTTACGTTCAGTCGACATGGTTTACATGAAACTTGGAGTGAACCTTGAGTATCTAGAATAACATATTATGATAAAAAAATTGACCTTCAACTCCTCAACCCTCATGATGCAGGGGTACTGCCCGCCTAAGCCGCAAGAGCTACTTATTTTCTGCTTTCGAATTTGGCATAACGTTTTTGAGCAAAAACAAATAGTGAAAAATTTGACCTTCAACTCCTCAACCTTCACGATGCAGGGGCACTGCCTGCCTAAACCGCAAGAGCTCCTCATTTTCTGCTTTCCAATTTGTTATAACGTTTTTGAGCAAAAACAAATGGTGAAAAATTTGACCCTCAACTCCTCAACCTTCATGATGTAGGGGTATTGCCTGCCTTAACCGTAAAAGTTAGATTTTTTGCTTACAAATATTTAAGGAGGTTTGTAAGCAGAAACAAATGATGTAAAAATTGACCTTTACCTCCCTCGAGGATACATCGTTAACCCATTATTGTCCCACTGCCGTGCACGGGTCTTCTCTCGGAATTAGGAAATTTTAGGCCATAGTCCACCGCGCTGGCCAAGTGCGAATTGGTGGACTTCACACACCTCCGAGAACTTTTTTTTAACGAATTCTCGGGAATGTGGGTTTCCTCACAATGTTTTCCTTCACCGAAAAGCAGTGATAATTAATTTCTACTGCGCACATAAAACAGTGGTGCATGCCTGGGTTTGAACCTCGGACCTCCCGATTAAGAGGGCAAGTTTCACTGCTCTTGATTCGAGGATACCTACTGCATATTCTACAGAAGTTGGCCATTAGGTGCTTTCATCCATACAAATAAATGTAATTTAAATGTCTTTTAAATATGAGAATTCTACTTTTTACTAAATTAATATGGAAATGGATATTCCGTTTTTTAATTCACAATCTACCTTTTTGTAATAAATCTACTTCGTACAAACAAATTTATACCTACAAAAAACAAAGGAAATATAATTAATCAACTTTCAAGCGTGTTGATTTACTTTGTGTATTGTTTTAATAAGGGATAACAGATGTCGCTGGATGTATCCTGAGTTACACCAAGGGCTGAATCCTGTAGTTTGTAGGTATATAAAAGTGAGTGAATTATTTTGAGTTCAAATTCGATTACGTTGGATTCAATTGGTACGATTTGTTTAAAATAGGGAATTTGTAACGTATCACTATTAATTATATGCAGGTAATATTATATTTTTTTCTTAACGTAATGATATACTCAACTGACTTCGAAAAGGAGGAGGATCAATTCGGTTGGTATGTTTCTTTTATGTATGTAGGTACATCGATTTTTCGGCCAACGGAGGAAGAATTTTCTTTCATTCAATGGAGTTTACTTGCAGTTTGATACTATTATCATCATTCATAACTTCAGAACTATGTGAGATTGCGATGGAGCATCATATAAGATATTTTGGCATATGTACCTATCTATGTAGAATTGAAAAGATAACTTAAGTCATCGACTTGCATGGATTATTAATAAGAGCTGTTAATAATTGTAACAATATGCTGTACAATGTGTACAAGTACCTACTGGTATTAATAAATATTTAAGGGGGTAAGGGATGAAAGTCCCCCCTTTCATGTGACAAATGTTATCTATTTACTCAATATTAATAAGAAACAATAGGTAGAGCTTGAAATATTCCAGGAATTTTCAATCAAACAAATGGGGCTTTTTGCCGTTCTGTTTATAAATAATGGTACGTGCGCAAGTCCGTTTCGAAGTTGCTAAGTTGCTATCAGTCCTACCGAAAAAATGTTGTTTAGTAAAAAAATTTGTTGGCATAAAATTGGATACGTAGGTATATATCATGTTGTCCCTGTAGTTCCGGGACCAGAATAGGACTACGGTACCCTCTGCCTGTCGTAAGAGGCGACTAAAAGAGGCTTCCGGGGTTGCGGGCGGGAAGAGTGGGAGCTCGAACCGTCCGGTCAAGTGACCCCGGGAAGGATGGCGGCATGTGTGGTTGCATGTCGCCGTAAAAACCAGAAGGTGCGGTGAGCAGTTCACCGCCCACCAGAGAAGAGCCCTACGGGGCACACGCTGAGGACACCGGCGGCGGTCAATTGGAGTTCCCGGAGTTCTCTTAGCAGCGTCGAGGTCGGCCACCGGGGGGGTTTTTTTGCGGTAAGAATCCCACATAACCCGCGTCGCTCCCACGACGTCGGGTACTTTTTGAAAGTTTCCCCCTCGAAACAAAAAAAATGGTATATGTCATGTGTCCCTGTAGTTCCGGGATAAGAATAGGGCTACGGCATCCCCTGCCTGTCTTAAGAGGCGACTAAAAGGGGCTTCCGGGGTTGCAGACGGCTAGAGTGGGAGCTCGAACCGTTTCGTCAGGCAATCCCGGGAAGGACGGCGGTATGTGTGGTCGCATATCGTCGTAAAGACTAGACGGAGCGGTGGGCCCAGCCGCCCATCTGGGAGGAGCCTAATAGGAGAACGCACTCGGAGGATTCCGATTGAAGTTTCGAGATCCCGGAGTCCTCCTTTTAGCGCCGAGGACGGCCACCGGGGGGGTTTTAGTGCGGTAAAAATCCCACATAACCCTGCGTCGCTCCCGCGGCGTCGGGTGCCTTTTGAAAGTTTCCCCCTCGAGAACAAAAAAAGGTATGTGTCATGTATTTTTTAAACGCGGGCGAAGCTGCGGGTTTCAGCTAGTAAATCATATTTCTTAACATTCTTATAGAATATTACAAGGCATGATATTCTTTTAAGTATATTCAATCTTAAAAACAAACATAAAATATATTTCTTTTAGTATTTTTATGTTATTACAATGTTAAGTAACGTCGAGCGCGGTTTAAAATTGGATGGGCGACCGCTACTGGTAATATTTAATGCGCACTTCCGTGCTTTGGCAGGAACATTAAACAATTAATTCTGGGTATCCAGATAACAGTTGTTATAAATATCGCAGGCCTGATGGTGAAGGTTTGAAACAGCGCAGCTTTGATTGACTTTAAATAGCACCTCTGTTCTATGTAAAGTTATATATGTAAAGATTATACTCCCCTTGCAAATTTATAAAATAAAAAAAACATGCGTGCGTACAAAGTACACATGTCAGAAGTGAAACTTCTTTGGCGAACTAATTTATAAATCTTGTTTATATTTATACAAATCTAAAACTTTAAATTTCCAAGATTAAGAGGAAGGGAAAAAGGCGTGATACGACGTTCGCTCTGTCTCACTTTATCTCTCAATCTTTCTCACTCGCTTGCTCCCTACTCTCACTCCACGGCTAGTTGCTCATGCTACGTTCGCCCTGTCTTACTCTCTCTCAATCGGTCTCGATCACTCTCTCTCTCTTTTCCGACACTTCCGTTGCAAACCGGCGTGACGTTTCATCTGTAAAAATTTTACCCTCATGCGCCTAAAGAAGTTTTACTTCAAAACTGTCTCCAAAATCCCTACTGGTACACACGAAAACAATAACACCCATAAGTACAAAATAAACCTAAAATATATCTGAAATCTAAAGTACGTAACATTTCGCATACCTTCAACCGTCTATCAATGTTTACGAGGGGAAGACACGCTGACCCATATCCCATACAAAGGGTCTCTTGTCCCGACACGTGCACACTCACATGCACAACGCACTCACACATTGGTCTTACCAGCTTATAAGCACATGACACACACATTTGATTGCATGTGTTAATATCTTATGCATGTATGCGTGTATACGTGTTAAATAGTTTAAAATATAAATGTGTGATAGTTGCATGTGTGTGTGTGAATATGGTTTATTGGTCTAGTGACGGCTGATCGTCTTATTGGAATTCTTTGGGTGATGGGTGATATGGATAGGGTATTCATTCTTGTAATACTTCAAATATGTATATTATAGCCAATTCAATAGGGTTTATGCTTACAGAAAATATAAAATACTAATTAGCATAAGCCGTTAGTAATAAATACTATCTGATATTGAATATACCTTATAAAATGTATGTATTTCTGCATCATAATAGATATGAAGTCGTCGTCAACCCATTATTGTCACACTGCTGGGCACAGCTCATCTCTCGGAATGAGAGAGTTTTGGCCATAGTCCACCGCGCTGGTCGAGTGCGAATTGGTGAGCAATGGAGTACTGTTGTGTTAATATAAGACACCAATTGGCATGGAAGAGCGGACACAATGTCTGTTTGACACTTAGCGGGTTATACGTTCGATTTTGGGAAAGACAAATATGTGAATGGGTTTGAATTTCTTTTATGATGTTTGTGTATGGGACCAACAAGAGTGAACACACCTATAAGTAAAATGTAGCATACCTACACCCATCTTCAAAATTTCGGTTTCGTGATAAAATATTTTTCCAAACAGCAAAGCCCATACAAAATGTTTTACTAAACGACTGTTTATCAATTATTAATTTCCCGAAAAATCATCCAAAACAGATATTCGTAAGTAGTCTTCAAGGTCGTAGAACCAGTGTAATTCGACCATGGAAGTAGCACCGCCACACCTATTTATAGCGTGAAGCATCTATTGCGTTTCGATAGAAGGGTGTGACCATCATCGTAGTCCTCGGGAGTAGCAACGCATCTGTGATTGACTTCAGATGGAACCCATGTTCTGAATGCAGTTGATTACAGATGTCGCAAGGTGGCAGTGACCATTTACCATCTGTGGACTGCATGCTCGTTTGCTACTTCAGTGAGATAAAAAAAAATCTGGGGTAAGAAATGTCCAAAACTTCTGATGAAGCTACGAGTTTTAAATGCAAGAAACTTCTTGTCTGATGGGCAAAATAAAGTTTTACTTTAGTTTTAGCAATTCTCAGTACAATGGTTAGAATCTATTTTGAGTTATTTCAAACAAGTATGAGTGGCAGTAACCACGAACATCAGCTTAAAGAGAATTTGTCAAGAACCATTATTCAACTGCAGGCTAGAGATGCAGAAACTTTACATACTATGCTCGACACTTCCCACAAAAGTTAGGTAGGTTATTTAAAAGATGTTTCTAAAAATAATAAAGATCAACGATCCTTTGTTACTCCTGTAACAAAAATATACTTAATTATCATTCTACAAAGAAAAAAGACAAGCTTACTGAGTTTCTTGCCGGATCTTCTCAGTTGAGGTCGTGTTACGCTCCGGTGGCAGTGTAAGAATAAATATTGTACCTGATTATTCTTAAATGCCTCTATAGGCCCTAAAAATAGAAAACATGTAATTTCAGTTGTGGATCCTATTTGGGGACTATAAACTTATAATATGAACAATGTCTTTCAGTAAAGTTTAAATATAAACTCCACTCTTTCGTCAAACCAATATTTAGCTAATTAATTATATGACCATCACTAATTTAATTATATTTAACGGTTACAAACGTGTGACTGAATATTTACAATTACCATAAATCTTATTAGCTGCATTCAAAATGCGAAAATCTTCATAGTTTCTGAACGCTGTTAAAATGTTCATTAAACATTTGTTTACTACAGAACTATTCAATCGTAGTAAAACCAAAGGATGTTTTCGCGTTTCGAAGTGAATATTGCAAGCGAGGTGCTAACTGAATACGAGAACTATTTCAGAGACATAAAATTCTAGATATGCCAATAAGAAAATTGGTATATTTTGAACTAGCTCTTACCCGCGGCTTCGCTCACGGTCAAAGGGAATCAACATTAGGATTTGAATGCATGATTCAGAACTTTCAAATCAATTTTACTAACGCCATCTATTAACAAAGTCTGGAAGTACTAAATATGTATCAACTAATAAGACATCAATATTCTCATGGGAATGAGAGAGCGCGGTAAAAAGCAGCCTACGTCACTCCTATCTCCCAGCATAAAAACCATTTAATATAATAGCTATGTGACGACGTGAACAAGGAACGAACAAACAGATTTTCACATTTATAATATTAGTATGGATTTGACGACCATTATTATTGCGTACTGTGCCCTCAATACGATTTTTATACATCCCTTTAAAACAATTATTATTTACGTTTTTGCTCGTCATTGCAAAGCGAATTGCAAGAAATGCCCGTACAATGTACATTGCATCTACAGACAAAATTTTATTTCATCGTCCATTTTGATGTTTATACATATTAAAGTGATAAGTAGTCGCTTGGAGAAAAAAATATAAAATATAAGTAATACATGAGTTTGCTATTTATATAGAGACGATTAATATACACACTAGTATTTTGCCAGAATTAATTTGGCATAGCTCCCCGATTATCTCCGTTCGTTTCAAATGGTCACGCCACAAAACTTATCAACATTACAAATTTAAAAGTTTGTATGAATTAATATATATTTGATACTCCTTCACGCAAACACTACCGATTGGATTTCGCTGAAAGTTGACACACGTATGACCTCTTTTTATAGTAGGTAATGCTCATGGATACCCAGCCGCTCGGGGAAGCTGGGTTTTGCCGGACTCTTACCGGCTAAACCCCCACTGTGTTTTCTCCTCACACCGTACGGTAGGGACAAGGGCACGCTTCCGCACTCATCCGCGAAACCGCCGGTGCCTGGCCGCTTCGCAGCCCCTCCACATTGAGCATGGAGCTCCTCTCCAACAGCAAGACGCGCCAGAAAACACAAAGGCCTCCAAGGCCCGATACGCAGGGCGATGGACCAACCACGTATAGTCAATGACCTTGATAAACACACAGAAGCAGGCGAACCCAGGGGAATAACCTAGTTTTCATAATCAAGAGTATATCCACAAGTTTAAGTCCGTGGAACCTCTCAAACAAATGACTTGACATCAATTTAGTTGCGTGTTCTTTATAGCACCCAGCGTATATAACTCGGAATATCCACGTTGAACAAACCTAACATTGTATCACCTTTAGGTTCTCTAGTTATTGAGCAAGCATACCAATGAGATGTCTCTCTAATTGGTGTCTTTGTGATATTAGAAAATTTTGAATAATGCAAGTATCTGACCATTAAATTGATGAAATAATATTTTTCCAATAAATAGAATACTCTCATATCTATTTATCTATTTTCAATTGTATGCCATTTAAGTTTTTATGTGTGAAATATGCAAAGACCCTTTCATAACAAAAAAGTATATGCTTAACAAGTATATATATTTTTAAAAGCTGTGATTGAAAAGCCTATTGGTTGAAACCTCTCGATCGGGAGGTCCAAGGTTAAAATCTTAGGTGCATGCACCACTATTTTTTTTCTAATGCTACGTATTAGAAATTAAGGACAAAATGAAGGACTTGTTGTTCATTTTGTTATCACGAGGAAACCTACACACGCGAAAGATCTATAAAATCGTCGCACTTGGCCAGCGCGGTTATAACTATCATTCTGAAAGAATACAGACCAACAGTGGGACAATAATGAGTTGACGGCGACTAGTTTGTCTAATTCATGTTCGACTCATATAAAAACTGATTTTAATTATGTGCCTTCAATGACATCAATTAATAATAACGCTTCTTCTTCTTAGATTCCTATTCTAATAACTCTCATTAGAAAAAGAGAATAACTATAGGAGCGTTGTATAAATACGAGTTTGTTTCTTTATAAAATGGAAGTAGCTAAAATGGACGCAATCGAATTGGCGATATTGTGTGGTATTTTAATTCAGATTGAAGAAGCAAACAAAGACGCAGTCGCCAACTAAATAAAAAGATAAAGTTGACTAAGATGGTCGCTTCATGTAAAAGTGTACCAGCAATAACATCCTTAAGTATCCAAACGTAAGAACTGAGTCATGCCAGAAATAAGTGCGGCGGTGGTACCTCCTCGGTCATACTACACTGGCTTAACCACCTGGTATCTATGATCAATCTTAAATATTTTGAATCCTACGTAAATATGGTCACAAGTGCTTTGCTATTAACCGCTTTTTTGGATGGCTCCGCGGCAGCTTTTCAGTGACTCTACCTTAGATAAAATTCAGTTCAGGTAGCGCACCAAACACTTAAACGTTTTTGTAATAATTTCATATTTTTCTTCAAAATATTTTATATCAGTATCATACATCAAAATATTATTTTACCGCGTACATTATTTATTATCTTTGCTTTCGTTACGCCAGCGTCAGCGGAACGCTTATGAACATATCTAACATCAGCAAATATAAAACGACATCTTACAGCATAATTACTATAATCCAAGCGTTTAATTACACAAAGCTGGGTGCATCGAAGGTCGTCTCCAGATGCACTTTAGCGGTGAGACAATGCGCCGACGCTAACACGTTCTCTGTTGCAACACCTGTGGGTGGTGCTTCACTTGACCTGCCAGTATTGGTATGTTTGTCAAAACATTTGTCGAACATTTGATTTTATTTGGCGTATAAATGTTAGGCCTAAAACAGACACGAAATTCTAGAAGCTATTATTTGATGTTATATAGTAAAGTATCAAAAATCAATCAGCCTGTGGCTTGTAAGTCATAGTTTAGCGCCAACATCGCTCATCGTCCATCCATCAGTCTTATGAGTGCCACTGCTGGACATAGAATCACACCGGTCCTATGCCAAGTTATCAATCTCAAATATACAATGGTATATCTCTTGGAAGTCACTTTTTAAAAAGTGGACATTCTATATACCAAAAACCGATTAGCGCTTAGCTGCTGTTATTAGAAATATTGCATTCGAATCACAGATCACATTCTACCGTTTGAAAGCAATTGTCATATAATTGTTTAATATCTATATGCTTTATATTCCTATATACGTATAATGAAAACCAACAACAACCCATCAAAGTGCTGTTTGCACTTGGCCGCGATATGGCAAATATTGGAACACATCTCCCAAGTGAAGTTTCACCATAATGAGATGAGAGGGAATACTGCAATGTACAATAAGTTTTATTATTTAGTATATTATGAATTTTAATGGTCATTACATGTTTTTATTTTTTATTAGTAAGTTTACTCAAAGCTGATTAAGTGCTTGTGAGAAAATAGAGGAATGATAAAAGTTAACTTTAGCATAATAAATTCTTTATGCAAAGCATTAGCGATTAGCGTACTTTGGCCTTACTAATAAATTGTTGATAAATCTAGTTAGAAATTCACACATAGCTTTCCGAAAGAAACAAGTATTTTATATTAATACAATTGTGTATTTGGCAATAACGCAATCATTTGGGGTACAACCCATTATTGTCCCACTGCTGGGCATGGGTAGAAGACCTCAGAATAAGAAAGTTTTAGGCCATAGTCCGCGCTAGCCAAGTGCGAATTGTTGGACAATCATTTGCACCTCAATTATTGAGGGTTAAAAAAAATTATTGATAATAAAATGTACTGGCATTCGTAAAAAATATTATATTCCCAAATTCTTATTTCAAGGTCTATTTTTTAAAAGCTTAACTTAAATTTGAACTCAAATATTGCATTATGTGTTCTAGTATACAGTACATTATATTGTAAAAAAAATCGCAATGTCAAGAAAAAAAAACAATTCTATACAGCAATGTACAGAACCTGTCAGTACTGAACACACGTGTTGCACAATCTATTGTCATGTTTTTGCTCCAGTAAGGCTTTTTTGCAGACCCTACACAAAAACTATTGAATACTTTTACTTTCTTCTATTGTTACAAGTTTTGAGCGTGGTATGAAATATGGACTAGCTTTGGAGGTCCGGGTTTACTTTTAAGTAACTTGTCATTCTAGATCTATAAAATTAAAACGTTATTGGTTGATTAAACTGTAAAGTAAAATATTATTTAAAAACCTAAAAGTTTAATAATGTGTTTTGAAGTGTTCTGAATTTCATAATAAACATTTTGAAATTTTCGCTAGAACTCCTTACTTTTTATTTAATATAGGTGTATTTAATGTTATTACATAATAATAACTTTTTATATGAATTAATATCAAAATAGGTTTTGCTATCCTTAAAATCAGCCCGAATGGCCTGATTTTAGACCATCAAATGTATGGGTTAAAATGCAAAAAAGTGTTTCAATAAATAGTAAATTATAAAATAAAAGACTAGTTTTAATTTTATTTTATATTTCCAATCGTTAATTTTGTCAAACCTATAGTGATTAGCCATTACACGATGGGTAAAAATTAACATAATAATAACAATATTTTCTTCATAAAAATATTATACCAAAGCGTATCTCTCTCTCTCGGACCTCTCGATCACCTCGGACCTCTCGATCGGGAGGTCCGAGGTTCAAACCCAGGCACGCACTACTAATTTATGTGCGTATTAGGACTTAATTATCACTGCTTTTCGGTGAAGGAAAACATCGTGAGGAACCTACAGATCCGAAAGTTCTTTAAAAAAAAGTTCCCTGAGGTGTGTGAAGTTCATCAATTCGCACTTGGCCAGGGCGGTGGACTACGGCCTTAAACTCTCTCATTATGAGAGAAGACCCGTGCCCAGTAGTGGGACAATAATGGATTGTACCCTATACCAAAACGTATACAACATTGTACAAATAAAAATACGTATAAATTTTATACAAACGATACGTAAACAACACTATCACAACGAAAGCAGAAATTGCATCGTTTACCTGCACGCATTCCCACACTTCATCTTATGCACGTTGTTTGTGCATCTCTTTCGCACTCCTTCTGTACACCACTTTCTCACTCTTTCACTGATTCACGATAGACGTCATCTTTCACTCTCACTATCGATGGAAGTATACGTAAACATTTCAGATGCAACTTTTGTTTACAATGTTTTTTGTTCAAATTGAGAAATTAAATGTCTACATAGAGATAAATGGACATAGTAGAAACTTGATAGTAGTAACTTGATTCATATATACATATAAATTTAACAATCGTTGGTAGCAAAAAGTATATAAGTATGTACAACGTCTGATATGGAGTAATTTGCGATTTACATAATATTTTTTTCCATCATTGAAATAATTTCTTACCTATTTCACGAATAATTAATAAATTATGATATAAACATTTACCATTAAAATAGCATAGTTATTATTTGTTTTCTTCATCGTTACTCTTTTTTTGCTTTTGTGTAAAAATTTAAAGTTTATACCAACAAGGTCAATTTCTTTCTATTTACAGGTTTAAATAACAAAACACATTATCTTAATTTTTGCCTTATACTACGTATGACGTAAAACCGTTCAGCTGGATGCGTGCGCGCACTTTCTTCTGACAGAGACAGCAATACTTTACTTATGTGCCAGAAAGAGCCAGCTATACAAAACAATGATATTTTTTTTGCCCGAGCGATGCTCTGTCGTAATACTACTTTCTTCGAGTTTTTACTGCTCGCGTGTACGTTCCGTTGACTCCAATTAATTGGTGAAAGAGTGAGTTTCATGTCACTGCGTGTTTCAACTCAATGTTTTCGCCTTACGTTTAACGTAATAGAGTTTCATTTAATCGCTTTTTTCAACCGACTTTCGACGCCAATGACTGATGAGCAGTTTTTCTCCGTTTAAATTGTTATGCTTCAATGATACGAGTGAAAAACATAGGTACTCTACGCTTTTGTTTTACAATCACACTTTCTCTCTCCGTGTTGTGTCTTTTAAGATGATCGCTGTAAATCGTAGCGTAATGGCTAGTGTACGGGTTTGGTGAAAGAAAGACAAGAAATTTCTTATGGTACTAAGCTCTTTGGTATCACTACATAGTACAAAACAAAGTCGCTTCTCGCTGTCTGTCCATATGTATGCTTAAATCTTTAAAACTACGCTACGGATTTTAATGCAGTTTTTTTAGTATATATAGTGATTCAAGAGGACGGTTTTTATGTATAATAAATGCATTATATAGCGAAAGAACACAGATAGTTTTTGATTTTTGACTTTTAGGTGGAACGAAGTTCGCCGGGTCAACTAGTTATATAAGGATTATGCGGGTCCCGAGGGTAAAATGTAACGAACATCAGATATGATGTCAGGTTTAAATGACAAATAAAGTTGTTTTGGTCGTACCTACAGTTCAAATATTATGGTAAAGTACGTATCACCTTTGCTTTTACTTGTAAGTTACAAGTTGTAACTAGAATTAGTATACCTAGCGGTTTCTATTACATTCAAATATATCTTTCCCTTCAATTTAATATAGTAGATTTGGTTTTATATGATTATAACACAAAAACGACAGAAATTTCTAAATTACTACCTATAGTCCTCCAACGTATTTTTTGTAATTATATACTATATAATACAGACACGTGACACTTTCATTTTATAATATGTATAGATCTATTAATGGATTTTTTTCTCAGAACTTGAGTGTGTACATATTTATAGACTTTTATGTGCCATATCCGAATAGTATGTATCCGAATAATATGTTTTCTTATTGATATCATGTGGTGAAACCCACACAGTTATCTGTCACATTTTTTAATAGGAACCTAAAGTTTTTTATTCATCAGTTGAGGCGTTATCAGGCCTGATATGAGTATACTTTCGTACCTAACTGTCTAGACCAAAACACAGCAACCCTATATTACTGCCATAGAGTAGAATTAGGCATAGCGCAGTTATACTAAAGCTCAAAATAGTGTACATTTAATATTATCGAGGTTACATGTACTTCACGCGCGCCACTATGGTTATTATTCGAAAAAATAGTACCTACTTTGTATATTATGCACACAGTAAGTTATGCCACAATAACAATTCAATTCATAGTTTTTATTGTAATTTTATACATAAATGATTGAATATCTGTGCCACTTTGTTCAGTTATTATGGATTTCCGCAAAGTAACTAATGCTATTAATTATTCTAACGCTTTGTGAGATAAGAACATGAATATTTATCGAACACGGCGCATTCTGGATTAATCAAGTAATTTACTTCGACTTTTTTCAAGGTAACATATTTTTTATTGTGTTTTTTAAGAAACAAATCTGAAGATGTATGTAACACAAGGTCACTTATTTTAGGTAAATCTTACAGTTCGAGCGTTACACTTAGTTTTATTAAGAGGATTACATAACTATGTATATTTTACTAATATTATAAAGTTAAAATTATAAAGTGAAAGTGTGTAAGGGCGTATGAGAGTATCTTACTCTTTCACACAAAAAAAATACAGATCATATTTCGTTGAAATATTAAACAAGAATATTTAATGACCTGGACTAACATAATATACTTTTAACTGTTGTATACATAACTGCAGTGAGTGGAACCGCGATAATAAGCTAGTGAATAACTGGTACCATAAGCTCATGGATGCAATTAAATAATTTTGATTACAAGTCTCAATAATCTGGTGGTCTAGACTAATTTGAATTTAAAGTAGTTAGTTATAGAACCTCTTTATTACTATACCTACACCCTATAATAGAAAAATAAATGCAATGTAGAATTTAAGTGCGAGATATGTTTTAAACGCGAACCAACAATAGAATCAGTGTCAAAAATAAAAATATTTTTAGGTATACATACCAATATCGGTAGGTAGCATATCTTTAACCGACCACATTAATTTAATTTTAATCATCACATTGTTGTCCATAATGTCGTTACAAAGAGGAAAAAAATAGCTGTACATACTAACACACCTATTTTCCTGTTCCATATAAGTACATAATGTTCCCAAATTTGGACCACTTTGAATCACGTACTCATGAAAAATTCAATCCAGATTAAATTTCTTGGAGCCATACAACCAAACAATGGACACGTATTACACCTATTTATCCACCGACACGCGTAACGTACGATTTATAAAAATGCGATTTTTTTCAACCTTATTGTGTTCATAGAAATACAAAAACCACGGTTGATCCAGATCGGAATTTTGATAGGAAAAAATCGAAAGAGAGGGAAGGATGTCATATTTTTTTTGTCCCTTTCACATAACTTTCCCCAAACATAATGGAGCCAGGTAGACACGGACACAAAAAACACAACCTTATTATTACAGAGATCCTTCGATAGTGACATTTTTATAAATAGAGGTCATGATTGTGCTCACGGGTCTTTCCAGTTTTCGAAATTGTATTTAAATTTTGGAAGGTAACAGGTAAAAAATGGAACTAATAAATATAGATTTACTGCTATAAAGCATGCAAAATAACCTACCGGTGAAAATATAGTTTAATTTCATGCTGTATTTTAAGGAAATTAATTTAGTGGTAATTAATTATTTTACTCCATGTCTTTCATATTCTGATTATTTACTTTGACAATCAGAAAATAGCCTAATTGTTATTTGTCAAGAATATTTTGGAGACAGATTAATCATAATTTATGTAGTCTCATTCGTTGTGGACGTATTAAAAATTATCTAAGATAGATATCTACGAGTAATACTAGTAGTCACTAATTATTTACCATCCTATTAATAATGAGAAAAATCTAGGTATAGTGGAAGTTTCCAGTTGACAGAGACAACAAAATAAATAATTTTGTAGGGAATTTCGACAAACTTACATAGATTTTTTTATTACGTTAAATTAAGTAAGGGTTAGTACATACTAACTCTTACCTTTTAGAAAATCCTCGGTGAATTCGTAATTTACAATATTTACTCTTACAACGCCAATTTAATCAAAGAAAGTCACGGCCAATTTCTAGTACGAAACAAAAAAACGATATGACATTTCAAGAACGTAATAAATTTAATATGAAATGAAATGACTCACAACTTTTTATGTAAGGACATACTCCTCAGTCATAATGAAAGTTATGTAAGTTAATTTTGTATCTCGTGTAATGTTGGCCTTGTAGTTATAATAGTATCACTCTTTTCACGTGAAAGTTAGTATAGACAACTTAGTAATTCAATAATAATGGGCAGCAGCATCTTTCTGCCACGTTAATAACCAAATACCAATAATCAATATCAATAATCAATATTAATATCAATATCAAATACCAATAATCAATACTTAAGCCAAATAGTCAAGTGAGGTGATTTGACACAAAATCTCTCCGACTTAGGACGACTTCATTTTCAGTACTTAAAGGCATGGATGTAAACTAAGACTTTATATACAACAATGAGTCTTAAGTGAAGCAATATTTACTGCAACAAAAATAGGTTGCTGTAGTACTACTTACAACCTAATAAACTCTGTCCTACTATGTCATACGAACAACATCTGGAGACCAATCCGCCCGGGAAACTGGATCCTGTATTCAAAATTACTTGAAACTTGTTATGATAAGCTGAGAGAACTTTAAACGCTACAAGAATATACAGTACACGATAAACTATCGACAAATGTTCGTCATTTTTACTGCGTTTTATAACATCAATAACAAAATCCTAAAATCAACAAAGCCCTCAATCAAATTTGAATGCACAAAAAAGTAGCGATATTTACGCCCGTTCGATTTCTAATTAAAAAACTGTCCTATTGAAATTCCCTTTTCTATACGCTGAGGCGTTATCAACTTTATTACCAGGGAGTATAGTATATTTTCCTATCACGTACAATATATTTGAGGTTGTATAGAAAGTAACACACGTTGCCCCTAGGAACACGTGCGTTACCTGCCGGGTTGCGCAAGCGCAAGATTCGAATCCACAGATAATATAACCTTTAGTAGCTCCCGCGTTTTGTAATACCCCTCCCATGTATCATCGAGGGTTCTTGGTAAATAAATTTGTAATCATTAACGTGAAATTAATACGATGTTACTGTTTTGTAACAGTAGGAAGGTTCAAAGGTGAGCTAGAATATTTAATCTTTAGGTATCGAACATGTATGGACATGAGGCGTTCCCACTTAGTATTTCGAAGTAAAAGATGTAACTGGTATCAGTTGGAATTTCTTGCACCCACGCCCATAATGATTTTTCAGCTATAAACATCTATATTAATAAATATCTTTTAATGATACTTCATGTGTGCATCATGACCATCATGATCATAGTAATAATATAAAGACGAAAGTTTTTGGGATAGATAAATTTTTATTACTTAATCACGCCAGAATGGCTGAACGAATCAAGAAAAAAAATTAATATTAAAGTCTGATTAGAAAAAAACATAGGTTTTCGTAGGATAATTTCATTTTTTTTCACAGATAAATTTACATTGTACATTGTACAGTAGCAGCTTAGAGGTCAGAAAATTATTATTTTCACGCGAGTGAAACTGCTCATCTAGTTAACGTAATGATAATTCTAACGTCCATCCATCCACTCATCAGCCCTTTGTAGTCCACTGCTGGACATAGGCCTCCCCTAAATGACGGCACTCCAACCGGTCCTGTACCTTCTAAATCCAACGGTTTACCGCTGCCTTCTTCAGGCCATCGGTCCACCAGGTGGGGGAACGTCCTTTGCTTCTTTTGCCCATATGCTATATAAATTTGATTTTGATTATTTAAAATTAACATACATTAAATCATCATCATCAGCCCATTATTGTCCCACTGCTGGGCACGGGTCTTCTCTCGGAATGAGAGAGTTTTAGGCCATTGTCCACCGCGCTGGACAAGTGCGAATTGGTGGACTTCACACACCTCCGAGAACTTTTTTTTTAAAACTCTCGGGTGTGTTTTCCTCACGATGTTTTCCTTCACCGAAAAGCAGTGATAATTAATTTCTAATACGCACATAAATCAGTGGTGCGTGCCTGGGTTTGAACCTCGGACCTCCCGATCGAGAGGGCAAGTTTCAACCATTAGGCTATCACTGCTCTAATAATCTATAATCTAATACGTTAAATACTTCATTTTAATTACTTATTATAATATAAGGTTATATATATAATAAATATAGGGTATTAATTAAATAAACAAAAATCTGTACGCGTCTGAACAACTAATTACGCATTCCGTGAAAGGGGATACTCTGTGACCTAATTCGTATATTTTTCTACTATTCACAAATGACGTAACGCATGTGCTCATGGGAATGCCATCTGCGCCTTGGACTTTGGTATCTGTAAGTTTTGGGTCAATGGATGTGTCACAGTTTGAAAACTTTCCGCGCATGTGTTGGTGCTGTTTTATCTGTGACTGACCTCAAATGGCACAGGGCTTAAAATCTAAAGGCCTCACTATTAGTCTATATTCTGATGAAGTTAACTGTTAATGTTTCATGATTTTTCTTAGTACCTTCGTAGTTATTGCTGGCCCTTACAGTTCAAGTTCTTTTTGATGTCCTCATAGGTGTGTAAAAAGCATTTTTTCCCTCGAGATGAACTGTGTCAGAACACTTGTAATATTAAGAAAAATAAGAACAATAAAACAGATGAAAATTTATTGTTGATCCTTATATTTTTTCTATTAAACATTTTTATACAAAATGATAGAAAAAAAATCAAACCTATTGCTAAGTCGTCACGGACAATTTGAACTCAAGTAAAATAATCTAGAAATTGAGACATTAGTAATGCTTACATTTTAACACCTCTTCTAAATAATACTACATTACCACATCGTTCAAACCAGAAAATATATGTATTATTTTATGTATGCGTGTTGCGTTTGGACATAAAGTTTTCTTTCTTTCTAAAATAGCGCTACACAGTAAAGAAATAGTGACTGATACCAAATTCGAGTAACGAAAAGTTCAACCAACATTAATGTTACTAGATTATTACAGGTATATACATATGTATGTACCTTCATTCAAAACGAAGCGTCGTGGCGCAAGTCAGTTTCAACATCCAACGTTTACTTTCCTTTCCACTTAATTTTCATAACTTCATGCTATCTGCCTCGTATTAAAAATATAATGATATTACGTCAGCTCTAAATACTTTTGTTTGCGCTGCAGGTAAACTGTAAGTATTGGCTATTGTTCATATGGACAGTAGTAAGCAGTGACTTGAAGATGCAAGCAAGAAGAAGAAGAAGCAAGATTTAAAAAATGTACGCTTTTCGAATTTTTAATTAGCAACACTCTCTTACTTCCCATAGATGTCGTTGGGGTGACTTTGGTATATTATTCAGGGTATGGACAGTAGCAGACTGTCCACCAATTCGCACTTGGCCAGCGCGGTGGACTATGGCCTAATACTCTCTCATGAGAGAAGACCCGTGCCCAGCAGTGGGACAATAATGGGTTGACGACGATGGACAGTAGCATCTTTCTCTATAATGTCAGCATATCCCCTAAGGTGGTTGCCCAGGAGACCCACGTTAAGCTGTGAACTATGACCACTTGAAACCAACCGACCAACCGGCTATGAAAAGAGATATAAACCTCCAATAAATTTCTTAGGTGGTAGAACCAGTGTTGTTCGACCGAGGAAGTACCCCCGCCACACCTATTTATGGCGTCAAGCATTTCTTGCGTTTCGACAGCAAGTTGTGGTTTCCAGCACACTTTTATATGAGGCGACCAGCATAGCCCTCAGGAGTACCAACGCATCTGTGATTGACTTCAGATAGACCAAATGTTCTAAGTATATGAAGTTGCTTACAGGTGTCCATGGGCGGCAGTCACCAGTTACCATCAAATGGACTGCATCTTCGTTTGCTACTTCAATCAGGCAAAAAAATAACCTTCAATAAACGCTTCCTACACTCTTAGCCCCACATTAGGATTTTCAATAATACCCTTTGTACAAACTGCAGCAGCAGTAATCCCGGATTCGATTCTCAAACACACTTGAAGCAAAGATGGAAAATGAAAGGAGATCTGTTCTAGGTTAGGTGTTTGTATACTTGTGTTTATTTTATGCGTGTCAATGGCACTTTTAATACAGAATCATAGTGAAGGGCTGGGATTGTGGTGTTTATTTATGATTACTGTAATTTTTAATATTATTTTTGTCTTTGTTTCATATAATCGCGACAATGATTCATCATTGTTTTTAATATCACGTGACTTAATATATGTAACTGATGTGCTATATATATATCGTATAACATGTGCTTATTAGTTATTCTTATAATCCATATAATAAAATTTAAAATTATATATTTAAAAATAAGTTATAACAACATAAATGCAATATGAGTCTTTTTATAGGAAAAAAAACAGAAATTTCCAACTTCCCCATTACTTGCAGCTAATGGCCTTAATTGTACAATTAAGTTAATTAAATTGTAATTCTGTTTACAAAGTCACGAGCGAAATGTATCGGAACGAATCGATTGAAACGGCTTAATATCACACATGCTTATATAAGAGACCCTTGTTATCAATATGACCATGAACGGGCTAACCTTCACACATTCTACTAACATTTGAATCGTTGTTTGTTATTCTTGGTTAAATATAAATAGTATACGGTTTTAGTTCGAATACGGTTCGTAGATAAAATATTACACACATTTTTAAACGGCTTTAACTCTTGTGTACTTGGCTTATGCTTCTCATAAATTAAGAAGAAGGAAAAGGAGGCCGAAAGCTCAAATTATTGGTCTAACATGGATTGGAAAAAAGTACTTTCGTGTTTATAGCCCGGATGTGATATTTTTAAACTTAAACGCTTTAAACGCTTTCTACACTCATAGCCCCGCAGTAGGATTTTCTCCTGTGTCGTGGGTGCCATGAACACACACAAAGACGAATACACAAACACCCAGACCCAGAACAGGAATCTAAACTCATCATTCAGATACCTGTCTGGCCGGGGATCGAACCCGCGACCCACTGCGTGTCAGACCGATACAGTAACCGCTGCGCCACGCGGGTCGTCACCGTCAGACTACCCATGACTTGGTCAACAAGTGGTAAAAATCGCTACCTAACGGGATCGCAATCTATCTAACAACTGGGACTGATAGTCATAAATTCATCCATAGCAGTCACCCATTCAATTCCCGACCAGACCGACATTGCTTAACATCCGTAACGATCCACATAGACATTGTTAATAAATAATTATGAACTGATGCACACATTTATCCTCAATAGTTAAAATATTAATTTCTTTACATCTTCTTCTTCTTTACTTCTTTCTCATTTTTATATTGGTCTAAATTATTATCGTATACAAAATATATAAACAATTGGGATCTTATATAGTTACACTGACTGACCGTCTATATTTTTCGGTTTCAGTCGTCTATTTCTACAATACCGATTCGCATGCAACTAAATTACATACATCTATCTTTTAGACTAAAGCATTAAAATACGATCCATCGCGAACATAATTACGAATGTTCCCATAACCACTGAACAGATTCCTTTAAGTCGTTTCTGCTTACAACATCTGCTGAACACAAACAGCAGAGGACCTAGAAGATGTGCGGTGATTCACACGGACTCGTAATCTTTATAATCAAAGTTGGTGCTGTGACCCAAATCCGTGCAACCGGCGAGTACTTTCATTGTGAACGCGCTAGCACACATGCGAACTGATCACAGATAATACACGTACACACACACCAAAGACAACTCTGGTTAATGTAAAGACAGAGTCTTGTATGCACTTACTAACACAGACATAGACGATTGATAAACACATGAAAGATAATTCAACGCTGTACTTTAATGATATGGTTAAAGATAGAAAAAATAATAAATTTAAAAAGGATACGTTAGTAAGAGATAATAGTAGAAAGGCTATAAGATTTGTCAAAGAAATTGAAAAGTACAAACCAAAACACACACATGGATACAGTGAACGTTTGCATTCATAAACCACACGTAGGAAAACAAGACGCTATAGTATCTACTGAGAATGTGTTGGTAATAGAACAGTATTGTACTTCGGCATTAGAGCGAGGAGAGATGCATAATATAATACATCATAGAACTAGGGCAGTATTCCTGGCTGGTCTTAATTGGGGACAGGAATGTGCAAATAAATTGATTATAACTACAGCACTTATAACAAAACAAATAAAAGTTGTTAACACTAGAAAGGACAATGGATGGAAAATCATCTACTCTCTAATACGTATGTCTTATGTTCATAGAAATGCGGATTATAAACTATTTGCATACAAGAATAATAATGTATGTTGTATGTTACAGGAATATGATTATGCTGAAGTACACACATATTTATACACGTATTTACCATGAATGTATTTATAACAAGCTGCACATTTTTACTGCATTTTATGTTATGTTTTTTTTTTCAGTTTAATATTATGTTGTCCAATATTTAAATCGTAAGTTTGAAAATTTTTGATTTAACTTAATCGTATTACATATTTTGCGTGAACTATAAAGGTGTTAGAAGTAAACAAGTAGACAAGACTGTGATTTAACTTTTGTTCATTTAAAAACTATTTAACACTTCTCATCTCGCAACATTCTACTTTCCAAACTAGATGGTCTAGCAATATCTCCGGAACTAACCGAAATCAACAAGCTTGGCATAATTGTGAAAGAAATGGCGTGTAATCGTACCAAAAGTATAACGTTGGTTATCAAACAGTGACAGCACAATACTACAACCATCAAAAGACGATTAGGCAAATTGGAAAATGAGCATGACACGCGTAACATTGTCGTCAGAGTTTGTGTAACAGCATTTAGTAACTGGTGAACATCTCGACCGTTCCACTTATTATAAAATTGCATCTTTCCAAACCCACTTTTACGCTAGTCGGTTAGAACTCAGCAAGTAAATCAAATATTAAAATTCAATGTTTGGATTACATAAAACTTGAATCTGTAGAAAACGAAGAATGTATTTAGCAGATGCGTTCCAATGATAAGACAAAGGTAATTGTTTATATGAATTCGATTTCAACTATCATAACAATAAAACACAAAACAATGGCCATATTCTTATTGTATCTATCTTCATCTAACTCTCACTTTAATTGTTTATCTTCAATCAGCTGATACTGAATTACATTTATTTATTTGATTGCATTTATCATTCATCTTAAACACGATACATCTGTGTAAGTGGTACCGGATAGGAGGATTAGAGAAATCATTACTTCTAGCTATCACTCAAATCAGTGTCATACAAATAGTTATAATCTTCACAGCGCGTTGCATAACATGCGCTGGCGCAGCCCTGACGTAACCGAAACGAGCTCAGCGAAAGTTGCCGTAGCAATTTCACTCTCCTTATCTTTCTCTTTGCCTTCCGTCCCTTTCCTACCTCCATCTTTCACAGCTCTCTTTTTCACTTTATTCTCATCGGTTTTTTGTTTCTTTCTTCTGCACCGCAATCCATATATCGCTTTCTCTTTCATTAGCTTCTTCATGGTTGGCGTGGTCCATTTTTTTCGGTTTTGCACGCGTTGGAGGCGTTACCACTACGTAATCAATTGTTTCTCGCTTGTTTAGTCTGCGGATGAGCCTCGAGGGAAAATATTAATGCGTTTTTTATTGTTACGCGTGCTATTAAAGGACTTTAACACTTTAACAATAATTGCTTCAATTACATGTTAACACCGCAATGTTTATTCACAACGGCTAAATTACCCTCGCTATCGACTTATAAATAATATTTTGTACTGACGTACAAATTACCAATTATACCGATGAATTACAACGCCATAACATTACATATCTTCGACAATTAATGAACAAGCTGTTGACGTCTTTACTTTGTAGCAATAGTGTTGATATTTGTATTTTATTAATGTGTAACTAATAATATACAACGATCAGCAATATTATTTTTATATTATGTATTAAACAATAAAATACGGGTCAAATTAAGTGTAATTTCCGTTTGAGAAGTTAGTTTCTTACATAAGTGCCCATTAATATAATAGATACTCGTAAATAAGTAATTTCTTCATCGATAAATGACTTTAATAGAGCATGTTTTTACCACATACTTTATTATTCTATTGATTTGATTATCGAATCATCTTTAATTCCATTTTTCAACATCAGCCTTTAATCGCAATACAAGCTTTATATTAGGTTACGTTGTACAAAATATCCAGTTTTAAGTTAGATAGCGTTATAGTGATAAATTTCCTAAGCGCAATCAGTAGGCATTTGCACAAGTTTCGGGTGACCGGTACGCAGGCCCAAGGTTGCAGTGGAAAGTAGTACCGTGGACATTCCGTCGGCCTACGAAGCTTTCGTCCCACAAGGCTATCCGCTAGCGAATAGGCCTACTGTTTCAAATTGACGCGAAATCCGGACGATGTTTGTTTCGATACAATTTGTTACTCTCGCCTATTGTTCCTTTACGACTAAAGACCATTTTTTTCTTTATTGCCGCGAAATAGAATAGAATAGAATAGAATATATTTATTTGCAATAATTGTGGTGTAACATGGTCTCAGGTCAATATATATAGTTCTACACAATTAGCCATATACTTTCATGGCGTGCAACTTTTCCAGTATTAAAATTATTTACAATGTCAAATTACGTAATTTATTAATATAATATGAACTGTAATAACTACATGGTATACTACAATTTGTTACCTTTGCCTATTGTTCCGAATTCATGAAAATATAGACAAAAGTTTTAAGTTGACATCAATTTGTTTTGTTTGCCTCTTATTTCAATTTGACGCAAAATCCGTACGATTTATTGGATTGATAACTCAATTATTACCCTTACCTATTGTTCCAAATTTAGGCAAAATACAGACAAATGTTTCAAATAGACACAAAACTCGGGAGATGCTAGTAGGTATTTCTAAAGTAGAATTTGTTGCTATTATTTATTGTTCCAAATTGACACAAAATACAGACGATCTTACCGCTTCGATAGTACAAATTGTTGTCATTGCCTATTATTAAATTGACACAAAATCTGGGCTAGGTATGTAAGTCTTATCGTATTTGATTACTTTACAAAGATTTATGCTATGTACCTATTAGATATTACGACATACTTCACATGTATACTACTACTATAATAACAATACTTATTACATATAGTGATGGTATAGAAAATTATCGTCATAAAAAGCAAGTCCTAGTACGAGATAGAACTATAACAAACTGTTAAATATTAACCATAACTATTCATGCTATGCATATCAATAAATATAATTTATAAAAAAAATATATACGTCACGAATAGATAACCGCTTTCCTTTGGAAAGTCGGTTAAAGAGTTATATCGGATTAACAACGCTTGAAATTTAAAAAAGAAAAATGTGTATCAAACCATATTACTACACTATTTCAGCAAATTAGTTTTGAAAATATAGCAATAACGTTTGAATCATTTCTCTACATAAATAATTATAGGTTAATAGCGCTTAATAACCTATAACAAACAACCGCTGTCATCATTGAAGTAGTTTTATAAGTAATCTATTAATATAATTTAACTATTTTACTATTTTACAGGTGGTAGAATCAGTGTAGTTCTACCGGGGAAGTACCACTGCCACACCTATTTCTACCGTGAAGCATTTTTTGCGTTTCGATGGAAGGGTGTGGTTACCAGCACACTTTATATGAGGTTACCATCATAGTCCTCGGGAGTAGCAACGCATCTGTGATTGACTTCAGATAGAACCCATGTTCTATTTTAAGTTGCTTTCAAATGTCCTATGGCGGCAATGACCACTTACCATCAGGTGGCCTGCATGCTCGTTTGCTATTTCAATCAGATAAAAAGATAAGAAAAACTATTAATTTGTGATTTTGTAAATTGTTGTATTATTGTTAAAAATAAACAAATGACTGCGAAGACATCGCCTCAAATATTTTATTATAGTAGTTCTGAATATGCTAAGAACTTATAAGCTGAATGCTCAGAGCCTGAATATTTTCTTTTTCAATGTCTTACCACCTTACAGCAGATTGATTCCATACGCTTTCGCTATTACAAAAAAAACTTATATTGTTACAGCAATGCCAAATTATAATTTGTATTTAAAATCTATATTGTGACCTGCAGGTTCCTAGTAAAATTAAAAGTATGGCAAACCTATCATTTGGCCGATCCTTACCGTATTCACCTTTAAATTCTTGTTTGGATAAATTCATAAGGAAATATTGTAGGCCTAAATATAGTTGACAAGGATTTATTAACAAATTAAACTTGTTTCGTAATTAAATCTATCATTAACATATTTTTCGTGAAAGTATAATAATGTTAATAAAACCAGTTACAATATTTTTGAGACGCAGTTCAATTATATGTATTTATATTTACTATTTAAAGATATGGCAAGCAACAATCAATCGTAGTATGAGATGGTTTTAACGAAAGGTTTTTTCGTTTAAATCAATCACTGTTAAAAATGTTACTGTGTATAATAAAACGTCGGTTAAAATACAAATGTGTTTTTGGCAAAAGTATGAAAATTCCCTTTTTTATCTGACTGAGGTAGCAAACGAGCATGCAGTCCACCTGATGGTAAGTGGTGACTGCCGCTATCGACATCTGTAATCAACTTCATACAGAAAATGGGTTCTGGGAAAAAATGAGTATGATGGTTGCCTTATGTGAAAGCGTGCCGTCAACCACAAGCTTCTATCGAAATGCAAGAAATGCTTCACGCTAGAAATAGGTGTGGCGGTGGTACTTCCCCGGTCAAACTACACTGGTTCTACCACCTTGAAATGTTATACTTAACCACAAAAACATGTTGACTAAATGTAGAGTTGTAGGACCTCACTCCAGAGCTTGTCAATGCCTAATAAAACCTACGAGAGTGTTTAATAGAGAAATCTCATATATCTCGATATTCCCGACGAAGATCGGGTACCTTTAAAAGATCTCCCTCATAGAAAAAACATTTGTTCATTTGTACAATTAAAATTTGTACTATTTGTACAAATTGTACTATTGCTACAAGAACCATATCTAGTTAAGAGATGTTAATTATTTTATTCGAACTTTTATACGTGTGTGTGTTTATACGTTACTTTTATACGTGTGTGTGTTCATTTTTGTATACAGCATTAGGAAATCCAGTTTCATATTAATTACATCTTCCTCCTTATCGTGATATTGCATCTTAAAATTATGTTTCCCGTTGACCAAGTAATTCGTATTTTCGTGTTACTTAAGACATTTAGCGAAAGGAAGATTTAGTGTGTTGTACTCATATAAATTGTAATCTCCTTTCACAAACCATTAGCTGCTATCAAATTTAGAGTTATTTATACTTACTCTTGCCCGCGACTTCGTATGCCTGATTATATCAAAAGTGATATGAAGGAGATGGATTGAAAACAGCTATTTCCTTCATGCCTTCAGCCCATCATGCATTTTTTTTAAATTTCAGACTGTTTTTTAAGATGTGTGATTTTATATTACATTTAGAAATTTTCGGTTTAAGGCCATCTTTTAAAATTATGCAGCCTGTGTCAATGAGAAAACGGAGACCTTTCCATTCATATCTCATATTTAACAATCCGTCAAGTTATTTGGTGTAGCGCTCGCCAAAGAAATTGACATACATGCACAATTACATACAAACATACGAAAAACATTACCCTGTTTGTAACACTTTCACTTGAGGCGACCATCATAGTCTTCGGGAGTAGCAACGCATCTGTGATTGACTTCAGATGGAACCCATGTTCTGTATGAAGTTTGATTACAGGTATCCATGGGCAGCAGGGACCACTTACCATCAGGTGGACTGCATGCTCGTTTGCTATTTCAAAAAAACGCGATCGAGTTAAAATTTAAAACACAAATGCGGTCAAGTTAAAATAATTTCTTAAATCCATTTCATTGTTAAATAACATTTAAAATAACAATCCTCCGCTTTCAAATGACTCATTTAGGTCGAAGTGACCTTTCCCTTTTATTTTGGGACTAAAACCGCCGGAAGTACCTAATTGGGATTCCTGGGCACCCTTTTAGTAATTTTGTTACGTCTGTCTTTTTCTAAGCTTGCGGCGAACTTGTGCGAATGGAGATTATATTTATCCATTGTTAGACGATTACGTGAAAATTGGAACTTAATCTGTTATTATTTAGCCATTAGGCTTTGTTTTCCTTAAGATTAAACTTAATATTTAGGCGGCGTTTAAACTACTGGTAAAAACAATCCATATAACTTTATTGAGTTGGTATTTATGATGCTCACAGTATCAGTTTTACATTTAATTCTAAGATTCCCGCCCATGGACAATTTTTAATGAACCTACAATTAGAGCTTAGGACAAAGATTATATTGCTGCTGAGAACCTTATATATCTGATTAACGATATACATTCTACCTTCTACTCGCCATTAACAATGTACGTATACTTGCAGCAAAAACGCCAGTCCTAAATATCTTAATATTATAATCACTAGCCAGAATTACAAGAGACAAATGCTATCTAATCATGCCTTTCAACGCTAAGCGAAGCATTTATACGAATATTGAATCTAAACGCCACGCCTACATAACAACAATCTATCATCATTCCATTAGTGCACCAGGAAAATTCTATAAGGATAGTAGGCATTATGTCATAGTGTTTACTATCTGACGCGGAAGAGCGAGTCTCAAGATGCATATGTCATATGACTCCAGTGCAGTGCAAATAAATCAAGATGAACTCTTATGTTGAGTATTTTGCACGCTTGCTCTCTTCGGTACATCTATATATTAATACGTGGAGCAAAAACTTGTGATCCGTTTTTAAGATACTTGCCGCAGACGGAGGAGTATGAATTTACGCACGGTTATAGTACATTTAGAGATCAATTACGCAATGCTAATATCTTCTTCATTAATGCATCAAAACATACATAAAAACAACTAAAAACACATTACACACACTACCTTGAATTTGACACAAACACATAATAAACGAAATAGAACATTCAATGTCGTACTATGAAAACACATAACGTCAAAAATGTCAGATGTCTTTGTCGAAATACCCGCTATTGCTTTTAAATAAAGCTTAGCTAATTAAACCTATTTTACCTTTAACGGGTGCGTTCAAAATAACTTGAAAATTATTACAATTTATTTGAATTTGAGAAATATTCGTGTTACTTTGGACAATACGAAGTTTAGTTTTTTAATTTAAATTACGGTCGAATTTCGACCGTTGCGACGTGTGACTAGGAATTTTGATTTTTGTGCAAGTTATCTACCAGCCTTTGTCTCATCATTTGGTTGACACGTACTCTGCCTTATAAAGATAGTGATAAACTCTTTACTTTGCAAGGCGGGAAAATTTACATGGTTTAACCTAGGAGGTGCACACTTGTGCACACCGCCACATCTTTTTCTAGCTTGAAACACTTCTTGCGTTTTGGTGGAAAGATTATATATATTTCCGACTGACTTTTATATACAGTGAGCATTCTCATGTCCTGACCTTCTTTTATTGTTTTCGAGGGGGGAAACCTTCAAAAGGTACCCGACGCCGCGGGAGCGACGCAGGGTTATGTGGAATTTTTACCGCACTAAAACCCCCCCGGTGGCCATCGTCGGCGCTAAAAAGAGGACTCTTAGATTTCCAAAGGAACGCGATTGGTGTCGTCTAAACGCGTTGCCCCTTCATGTCCTGACCTAGTAACTATAACTCAGTTTTTTTGTAACATTTAATAGTGAACGAACTTGCAAACCATCTGATGCTAAGTGGGCATTGCCGCCCATGGACATCTGTAAGCAACTACAGAACGAAGGTTCTATCTGTAGTTAATTACAGATGCGTTGCTACTCTCGAGAACGAAGGAGTTCGACTCACATGAAATTCGAAGTATTTGAATAGGTAGAAGTAAACTGTCTTTCATAATTAATTTATCGTATATTTAATAGCACGATGTTTATCGCTTGCATATTATACACTAAATACAAATTTAGGCATAAATATTTTAATGATGTCATGAGAAAATTAACAAATGCCTACAATGTTACTACAAGAAGGTCCGTGCCCTAATACAACATAATCTAACAAATTTGAAGACATAATGTGCCTTTTACTAAATATTACAACCGAATATGGTCCTTATGTTGAGCAAGAATAAAGACTACAAAACAATATCTAAAGTAACAGTTACAAATTAGGCCACCGTTCTACAATTTAAGTGGAGCGATAATATATATTTTCTACAGTTCTACATTTCATTATTTCAAAATATAAAATAAATATAAACACATATCATACGTAATGTCTTTACATCCAATACAGAATTTGTACGTATGTACCCAGCGATATTTAATCCCTAAAGTTAAACTTAAGGCCCTTGACAATATATTACTGGTAATCTATTCAAAATCTATTCAAATCTATACAAAAATACTCGTTTCGTACGTGTTGATTGCACACACGACTTTAGTAAACTTAGAGTAGAGTCAAATTGAGAACTATGTTGGCGAATAGTGTAATATTATTTTGCACGTATGCTTTGCCACCCTTGAGGACTACGATGCTCGTCTCAAATGTAAATAAGCAAAAATAGAAACCCTTCTACAAAGGAAAAGAAACTATACTGATTCTATATTTCAGATAGGACTTTAAAATATTCTATCGTATTACACTAATTGAAACTGGGAAGACCTTAATTACACCAACACAGTGGACTAATGACGCGTACTTGAAAGAAAGAAAGAAAGAAAAGTTACTTATTGCTAATAGGCACGTATAACAACTGATAAGTACTGATTATTAGAGAATAATGTCAATCACCGAATTAAAGGCTCAGCGACAGTTCCTTGCTGAAGATCAGTAACATTGTTAAATTAAATTACATCTCTCTCTCTCTCTCTCTCTCTCATCAACCCATTATTGGCCCGCTGCTGGACACGGGTCTTCTCTCAGAATGAGTGAGTTTAGGCCATAGTCCACCGCGCTGGCCAAGTGCGAATTGGTGGACATTAACCTTACTTCATAGGATTAAATTACATATTGTAACAAAAATACCTGACTGATTAAGAATATAAGTTTTAGTATAAGTCGTTTGTTTTTTAGCAGTAGGCTTCTTTGTTTTATAATAATTTATAATACCTACATATACTGTCTTATTTATTATTTTATTTTTCATTTGACTTTTATTTACAAATTAATTAACTAGCTGACCCAGCGAACTTCATTTCGCCAAAGAAAGGTGTTAGAGTTTAAATTTTAAAATTAATTAAAATAATATTAAGTACCTATATTTTTTATATGGCGAGCCCGCTCGCAGGACGCTTTCGTATTCTGCTAAATTTTGTGTTTTCTTTTACGTTCCAACCCAATCTAACCAACCCTATTTTAAACGCTCGGGGTCTCAGTGGGGTAAAAATAAAGCACACCCTCGCTATCAAACAGCTACCTTACCGCATACGCGCATCTTCATACAAGAGTCAAAGTTCGCGACGTAACCTTCGGGAGGGAATCCAATCAACTATCTAATAAACTGGCATGCGAAATAAATTGCGCTTTATAACGTGAATAATTCATTATCGTGCAGTATTATTATGTGCTGAATTATTGCAATAGCTCTATCATTTTTTTCCCGCTAAACATGCGCGGATTGGAACATGTTTGTTGTTCATTAAGCGATTAATGGCTGGATTTTTTACTTTTTGTTCAGATTATGCAAGATTTGCAACTTGTTGCGTTTGATTAGGGCCGCTATACCTTCAAAGGTCTTTGGTACAACCACCCTTATTCTTAAAACAATGTCAACTTAATACTGAAAGTGCTGACATTGCTATGATTCAATTTGAAGCGAAATATTGATTAGAATGATCAAAATCGTGTTATACCCTGTTGTAAGTAGTGATAATCACTTTGAGTCCTATTGAAAATACTCGAATCATTTTTGCTAACTCACGACTCGACTAGCCTTGTAAGTTTTGAGTAATAAGACTAAAGAATGCTCGTTTGCGTCCTCAATTTTATACAAACACATTGGGTAATTTTAGGTCTGAACAACTTTCAGGCCCGCGAAAGTACCATGGTGCGACCATGGTACTTTCGCGGGCCTGAAAGTATTCTATACCTATTTCCTACGTGAACCAATTCTTGTGTTTCGGTGGATGGATGTAGTTTGGCGAATCACTTTTATATAAGGCTGGTATTTAAATTTTTGGGATTAGTAACACACCTGTGATTGACTTTTGATGGAGGCCCCGTTGAAAATGAAGTTTTTTTTCAATTGTCCATGGGCAAGAGTGAACACTTCTCACTGGATGGACTGTACGCTTGTTTGCTACATAAATCTTTGAAAAAAATACATCGATAACAATAGCAACTCACCTCAAACTGGACTACATGCGTATTTGCTACGTGAGTTATGAAAAAACTCAATCAATCAAACATCAATCAGTACTAAACATAATGTAGTATTTAATAGACTGAAATTCATCGGCTATATATATTGAGTACGAGATATATTATACAATACGAAATAATACTAACTAGTTACCCGTCGCAACGGTCGAAACTCGACCGTAATTTAAATTAAAAAATTAAACTTCATATTGTCCGAAGTAGCACGACTATTTTCCAAATTCAAATAAATTGTAATAATTTCAAGCTATTTTAAACACAGCCATTAAAGGTAAAAATGAAAAGAGGTTTAATTACCTAAACTGCATTTAAAAGCAATAGCGGGTATTTTGACAAAGACATCTGACATTTTTGTCGTTATGTGTTTTCATAGTAAGACATTGAATGTTCTCCTTCGTTTACTATGTATGCGTTTGTGTCAAGTGCAAGGTAGTGTGTGTAATGTGTTTTTAGTCGATTTTATGTATGTTTTCTGCATTATTTGAAAAAAATATTAGCATTCCATAATCCTTCTCTACATCAAATGTGGAGTCAACTGTCCTCCTAGGCGTTACTTTAGATGCCAAATTGCAATGGGGTCCCCATATTGAAAAATTGTCGGGTAGACTCAGTTCAGCGGTTTATGCTGTGAAAAAAATCAGACATTGGACCGATGTAGAAACAGCTAGAATAGTTTATTTTAGTCACTTTCATAGCATTATGTCTTACGGCATACTGCTGTGGGGGTGCTCTTCAGACCTCAATACTGTCTTTATACTGCAGAAGAGGGCTGTACGAGCCATTTATAACCTTAGTCCAAAATGTTCACTAAAAGAATTATTTAAAGAAATAGATATTCTTACTGTTGTTTCCCAATTTATATATGAGAATTTGATGTATGTTAAGAAAAATATTAATAATTTTGCTAAACATTGTGATACACATAACATAAATACAAGGAACAAGCACAATCTCTCTGCACATGTTACTCGTCTTCACAAAATTAATAATTATTTTATGGGTCAATGTATACGCTTTTATAATAAACTTCCTGTTGAAATCAGAAATTTGTCAATGAATAAGTTCAAAGCATTGATTAAGATTAAACTCTGCCGTAAAGCCTATTATAAAATTTCTGATAACATAGAAGACAAAACAGCTTGGGACTGAGCAATAATATGCATTATAATAATATATTTAATGAATGTCAAAGTGTAGCGTATCTTGCCAAACGGGTTCTCTTTTACTAAACTGTAAGGCAAGATATTGGAGCTAACTTTCATTACCATGTAAAAAAACATGATTGTAATTATATAAAAAAAATAAAAAAAATGGATATAAATAAGAAAAAAAGACAAACCCGCTGAGTTTCTTTCCGGATCTTCTCAGTTGAGGTGGTATTCCGATCCGGTGGTAGTGTAAGAAAAACAAATGTAACTGACAATTTGTAAGTGCCCCCGTAGGCCTATACAAAATAAAGACATTTCATTTCATTTCAAATATAACATGCGTAATGCGTAATGCGTAATTTCACACTCCTCCGTCGGCGGCAAGTATCTTAATAACAGATCACAAGTTTTTGATTCACTTATAAATATATAGGTAATATAAGTAAATTTACTATTAATAATCTTAATCAAGCAATCGTTCATAATAGCGTGGAAATATGTGAAAATATTTGAATACCTTACAAAGCTAGACAGGAACTCTGTCGCAAGGGTCAAAAGGGTCGCTCCCTGTAAGCAACAATGGTTGCCACACGTGACATGTTGCTTTTACACGTGATTTGTTGCTCGGACTGAGAGCCAGAACATTAACTACCCTACAAAATATTGTTTTATGTTATATTATTTGTAAATAATTGGGCAAGTGCGAGTTGAGTGCATAATAAGAGTTCCGTGCCACAAAATTTACGAAATTTACTTTTCCATTTTTAGTAGTAGTTAAACTACAGATTATAACATATACAATCCAAAATATTACAGTTTAAATGTACTAATAAAAATCATGAATTCTGCAGTCTATTATAATAGCGTGGAAATATATGAAAATATTTGAATACCTTACAAAGCTAGACAGGACCGCTGTCGCAAGGGTCACGCTCCCTGTAAGCAACAATGGTTGCCACACGTGACATGTTGCTTTTACACGTGATTTGTTGCTTTGACTGAGAGCCAGAACATTAACTACCGCACTAAATATTGTTGTATGTTATAGGTATGATGTATTTATGTATGTTAGTAAATATTTAACCAAGTGCAAGTCGAGCGCACATGAAAAGTTACGTGTCACAAAATTTTTACCTTTTTATTTTTTATATTAATCATATGATAGCCTAATGGTTGAAGAGCAGTGACAGCCTAATCGGGAGGTCGGAGGTTGAAACCCAGGCAGGCACTACTCATTTATGTGCGCATTAGAAATTAATTATCACTGTTTTTCGGTCAAGGAAAACATCGTGAGGAAACCTACACACCCGAGAGTTATAAAAAAAAAGTTCTCGGAGGTGTGTTAAGTCCACCAAAGTCGCACTTGGCCAGCGCGGTGGACTTTGGCCTATAACTCTCTCGTTCCAAGAGAAGACCCGTGCCTAGCAGTGGAACAGTAATGGGTTGACAACAAGATTTATTGTAGAAGCTATGGAAACTATACTGGAAAAATGGAAAGTTTAAAAGAATCTACGCTTGTTACTTTGTACGTTTCATGTATGGGGACGCATTTTTATACAAACTAACTACACTAACTACGTTATACAAACTGCTGAAGTTCCAGGGTGTCGATTTACCGTGGAGTCTTGGGACTTACGTCTGAACTTGCCTCCTGTTTTAAGAATATTCCATAACCAGTTTTTAAGATGTAGATACCGTATGAAGAGGCGTAATGGAATACGCTTTATGCCTGACTAAATATTAAATAGGAAATAGTACACCTGAGTCCACCAATTCGCACTTGGCCAGCGCGGCGGACTATGGCCTAAAAACTCTCTCATTGTGAGAGAAGACCCGTGTCCAGCAGTACGACACTAATGGGTTGACGAAAGTACACCTGAAGTAGGATTTCACCTGATAGTAAGTGATCAATTTCATACAAAGCAAGGGTTCTATCGAAAATCAATGCACATGCGTTGCTTCTTCCTTTAAGAATTAAGAAGCAGCAGTGAACCAGCAGCCGCACCCTTCACCGAATGTAAGGCAGTTATCATTAGAAGTAGGTTTGGTAGTAGCAGGTTCCCGACAGAACCATACTTTCTACACGCTTTCTACACTCATAGCCCCACAGTAGGATTTTCTCCTGTGTCGTGGGAGTCATGGACACACACAAAGACGAATACACATACACCCAGACTCAGAACAAGAATCAAAACTCATCATACAGATACCTGTCTGGCCGGGAATCGAATCCGAGACCCACTGCGCGTCAGTCCGGTATGGTAACGGCACCGCCACGCCGGTCGTCGAACTACTAGTACGGCCACCGTGAAATTTATTTTTATAACATCATATTCGTATATTTTCACACACGACTCCTAGTGCAGAAGGGCGGAAATTCATAAATAATGAACGGTCCAAAAGGTTACATATGTCACTTCACTATGTTTTATAGTAAGAACACCTGTTGGGAGCGGAACTCGTTTGCTGAAACAACTCGTATCTAGATACGAGTTACAATGTACGTATTATGCGTTTGGTTCATTACTTTACTCGTTAACTAAAATGATTTAGGTTTATGTTAATATTTTAAGAATTAATAAATAAACCAATATCTTAAATTATTAAAGTCATATTTAGGACTGATTACAGATATCCTACAGGCAATAGTACTTACAATTGCAAAAGCTAGACTGTAGATGTAGATACCCACAAGAAATGATTTTTTGATATTCTAATTCTACGGAATTATTACGTATTTTTCTGTTTAGAATTAATCAAACACCTGCGTCAATGTTTTTTTGAAAATCAACCCCTAAAGGAATTTAAACACATATTATGTATGGTATTACTACATATACATATATCGCTTATGAAATTGAGGACGTTAGTTTTCTATCGAATATATAAAATTCCTGTGTCACAGTTTTAAACTTTAAAGTCCTCCGAAGCGGCTTGACCGATTTTGATGAATTTTATTTGTTTATTTTAGTAGGTATGAGTATAGGTCAACAACTATTTTTTACACTCCTAAGTATTAAGGATGGTACAACCCAAACATTCTTTTGTGACAATTTTTTTTTGGTAATTTTTATCTCCTAAATTTTACTCTCCCACCACCAACCCCTATTTTTAATAGCATATTTTGTTTTTTAACCCCAATCGATACCTGATCAATGCTGATCAAACCATAGATGTTAGCCACTTGATCTTGGGATTACTTTTTATGTTGTGGTTTAGTATTAGATTTAACTGGGGCGTTTTATATAGGATTGGTTAGGATAATATTTTTTTTTATTGATTTTAAAATCTAAAGTCTAATCTTTCTTTAGCGAAACGAAGTTCGCCGGTTCATCTAGTATTTAAATAAAAATCAGCAACATTAGCTTGGTTGTTACTGATGTTTTCATGGCGCCACAATCCAATTAAAAAGTGATTATTCATAATTCAGAAATAAACTAATTGCAGCTCTTCACTTTCAAATCTGTTTACAAACTTCTACAGATTGAGTTCGCGTTAGCTCGTGAAATGATAGCTCATTAGCTTTTTGTTGGATAACCTTTGGTGGATCGAATATAAAAATAACTCGATTTGATTTTCAGTCAATAACATTTTAAACGAAATTTATATTAATACGTGAAGCAAAAACTTGTGATTTGTTTTTAAGATGCTTGCCGCGGACGGATGAGGATGAAATTATGTACGGTTATAGTTGATGTACAGAAGGATTATTACAATTTATTTCAATTTGAGAAATATTCGTGCTACTTTGGACAATATGAAATTTAGTTTTTGAGTTAAATTACGGGCGAATTGAATAAAATAAAAGTCGTAACAATTTGGTAGAACCGTTACCCACTTACCAACAGGGAGACTGTATGCTCACACATTTACAATGTCATAAGGCATGAGGTATTTAATCCCATATTTTACTATTAAGAATAGGAGTTACGAGCATGTTGAAAATTAAATATCACGACTATATAACATAATAGATAAAAATGTCGAAACATTTAAAAATATATGTCAGATCTACGAATGTCCGTGACCAGTGTGGTTACGAATGCCCACCTCTTGTAACAACACATATCCTTATTTTGACAGGAAACCGGAATCCAGCTTGACTAATAAAGAATGAATCTGACTTACATTCTAATTAATTAAGCTATCAAATTGTCTGTTTGTACAAAAAATCTCATATTTAGGTATCTACGGCTGAGTCATTGACTCTATTAAAAACTTAACAACATAACAAGTTTTTTTATTAATTCCGATAGTTGACATAATACAATCGACACCGTTCCATTCATATTCATATGTCACTTCACATTAGGTTCGCACAAAAAATAATTAGACACGTCGGTAAACCGCTCGCTTTAATGTTATCATTAGTTTAATCAGAGAAACAGTCATAAAAGCGGCTCGCTTGAGGCTTGTTTTTTATGTGACGGTAAATGGTGGTCGCAGACCTTGATGCCGTCACTGCAACCCATGGTAACATATAGCAATCAAAATACGAGTATATAGAAAATGAAATCATTGAGTCCTTATGCACTCGTTTATGAATTAGATGAACCCCGCAGCTTCGCCCGCGTTAAAAAATCGATGTATCGACTGTCCCGTGGGAATATGATACTTTTCCACAATTAAAAGTAGCCTACATGTTAATTCAGAGTGTCAGCTAATACCCTACCAAATTTTACGAAAATCGCTCCGGCCGTTTGGACGTGAAGAAGTAACAAACATACAAAATCACTAACTTTTTCCTTTATAGTATTAGTATGAAGTATGAAGTATATGAGGATAATATATTCGATTGAAATTCGACGCTAATAATAGTTTTCAAATGTAATTATCTATACGTCTATCTGAAATCTAACCTAAAAATCTGAATTTGAATTCCCTTGCTAGATAAAGGCTTCTTTAATGAACGTTTATGGCCAGTAGGCACCTGGCTTAGCATGCTTTTTGGTGGCCGCAGAGACGTTGATGTTAGACAGGAAGACGGTGTTGGATTTTTCTTCTTAGTTGTCTTTTTGGACATCCATGGGAGCAAAAGGCGTTTTTTTTAATCAACACCGATATCATTTAGCTTAACCTTTTGTTGTATCACCAAAAATAATATGAGCTTAAAAAGAAATTGTAAGTTTGTAAGCACGAAACTATTTATAATAAATAAATAGACTTTATTAAAAAAAAACATGCGTGCGTACAAAGTACACATGTCAGAAGTGAAACTTCTTTGGCGAACTAATTTATAAATCTTGTTTATATTTATACAAATCTAAAACTTTAAATTTCCAAGATTAAGAGGAAGGGAAAAAGGCGTGATACGTCGTTCGCTCTGTCTCACTTTTTCTCTCAATCTTTCTCACTCGCTTGCTCCCTACTCTCACTCCACGGCTAGTTGCTCATGCTACGTTCGCCCTGTCTTACTCTCTCTCAATCGGTCTCGATCACTCTCTCTCTCTTTTCCGACACTTCCGTTGCATACCGGCGTGACGTTTCATCTGTAAAAATTTTACCCTCATGCGCCTAAAGAAGTTTCACTTCAAAAACATTAACCACAGAGCAAGAAATTATTTTCCTTTTTACATCCATATCTTGGTCTATCCAGACCGCATAAATATACAATGAAAATACAAATTCAATCATAAGTGTACATTAGAAGTATAAAATGTGTATACATACACTTCTTACTTTGAGTTAACATTCAGTCTGCTTCAATAAAATCGACCTACTCCATCAATGTCATGTAACTTTTTGTAAGTGAACCCGGACAACGTGCATAGATACGTATAAAAAATAAAAATGAAACGAAAAAGTCCAAAATAAAGATAAAGAGAACTTAAATAGAAATTATTCCAAATTTCTACCTCAGAGTAGCATCATCACAGTATGGCCATGAGCCCATCACCAGGAAGAAGGAAGCCGTTGCTAATCAAATTCACGACGCGCACTCACTGTCAGTAATTTTCGGCTGCGACGTGTTGATAGGCCTTCCTTGTAAAGTTTGGGATACACTGGACATTAATAACGTCGTATGCATATGATTGAAAAAATGTGACGCATATCAAAGTAAGGTTAAGCGGACGCGTAAAGTAGGTAAATTGCCATTCCCTTGAAATCAATTTATATTTTTATGCAATATTATTTTATGTTATGCGAAACATAAACTTTAACTTATTTAAGGAACTGTCTACCTTTTTTTTGTTATCGAGGGGGAAACCTTATAAGGAACTCGACGCCGTGGGAGCAACGCCAGGTTATGTGGGATTTTTACCTTACTAAAACCCCCCGGTGGCCGTCAACTCAAGAACGGTGAACTCAGGAAATCTCCAACGGATCATAACCAGAGTCCTCCGATCCCGATACCCCTTTCTGGCTTTTCCCCAGTAAGCATTTGAGGTCACCGTGAAATATCTACCCTATCTATTTAGAGCATGTTTCATTTGGAACTCGTAGCCGTCAACTCATTATTGTCCTGCGGGGCAAGGACCTTCTCTCAAAATTAAAGCGTTTTAGGTCCTAGTCCACCGCGCAGGCAGTGCGCGAATCCGCAGACTTTGATGTATGTATATATTTGAACCCGATTATGAATTTATGAATGTGTATTTCTCGTAAAAATGGTCGTGTGCTAAAAAAACAATAATATTTCCCGGTGTGTCTCAGAAGAAAATGCTCGTTTGTCAGCCGCTATTTGAGTTGCGCGCGCGCAGCCGCCGTCCGCGCAGACCGTTTGAATGACAAATTTCATTGGGCCTTGAGGCCTCACATATTTTCCTAGTGCCTGATTCGAATACGAGAAAATGTCTTTTTTGTCCGTGCGCCCGTATGTATTCTTTTAACGATAGTTATAAATTTCGAACAAAAACACCGCAAGGTCGAAGGATGTAAGCCGCTTTATTTCCAGACAGGAATTTTAATTTGCTCTGAATGTTATTTAATTAGGCTTTTTTGGAAATATCTATTTTAATTATTCTAATTTTAGTAACTTACTAATATATTGTTATAGTTAATAGTAATATCGTGATATTTTTATTTAATATTATAATATCTACATGTATAGTCAATTGGACATACGATATCGTATCGGATCGTATGTAGATGTACGAGCTAAAAGTTTCATACAATCACCATTCATATTGCAGTCACTATCGTAGTATAAGTTGGTAGATTTCACACTCCTTTTTTGTTGAATTGAAGTAACAAACGAGCATGCAGTCCACCTAATGGCAAGTGGTCACTACTGCCCATAGATATCTGTAACCAACTCGACAAAGAACAGAGGTGGGAGAACCAGTGTAGTTCGACCAGGTACCACCGCCACGCCTATTTCTAATGTGAAGCATTCATTGCGTTTCTCCGCAGTAGAACCACACTGGTTATAACTTTTTAACACTAGTAGTGTGGGCGTCCCAAATTTGAACCACTTCGATGTTCTTCCTGCTCTAAATAATATTTTATTGTGCGTATAATTGTGAGTTTCATGACTTTTCATGAATTATGATTATATTATGTGCACGGGACTTCAATCACTTAAATGCAAAACACATTTTTTTACCTAAAACATTCTTCGACGCTTCTAGTGGTTTCAAAATTTTCCGCGCTTCTAGTGTTAAATATGTTAAAAAATGCATGTAGTTATTCTCATTATTGTTTATCTCTACGTTAAAATATAGTGACAATCTAATATATATAATAAAGTTTTCTCTAATTGCGTTTCTCTGTGAAAATATAAGCAACAAAATTTAAAGCCCTTATTTCAGGTGGAGTAATAAATTTAAAAGCAAAATTTGACTATTACAAAATAATTCTGTTCTCCCAATATTACCTACTAATGTCATCGTTGTAGAATACATTACTTTACGTCAACTATAAATCATAAACAAAGTGGCCTGATATCCACAATATACATTTTTAACGTCTGTCGATAATACGAATTAAAAATTAAGAAAACTTAGTTTCGTAGTTTTCTACATCAGTGCAGTATTTTTCTTTATATATAAATTAATTATTTTCAAGGATAAGTATTCTAAGTTTCGAATCGTACAACTATATAGTGAAGGATTGATATTAATACAAGTCTATGCGTTCAAGATGTTTCTAGTAAATGGCAAACAATACATTTTACTTGTCGGTTGCATGTAGCGTACATTACAGATTACAATCTTAACTGCGTTATGGAGATAACAGCCATATTTAACCACCTGGCTTAATAGAGAGCAAGCGTAGGCTTCAATTGCTACTTAAAATAGTGCCTATTGTAGACGGACATTAGTAAATTATCTATATCTGCAGGTGAGGACAGCTGAGAGTACCGCATTCGATTCCCGGCGCGGACAGGTGGCGTCTCTATTCAAGGGCCTAAGATATTTTTGTACCTAGGCGTAAGGTGCTAAGTTATATAGCAATAATTTTCTAGTAAGCGCATACAATCGTATTCGGAGGCGGAGACGTGTATGTAAAATTGTTTACATGTGTACACTAGGGACAATAAGTTTTATTTTAAAGCATGAATACCTTCAAGCGAATGTAGGCCGTAGAGCACACAGATATTATGGTAATTTTAGCATGCAACAATGTAGAGTGGAATTCTCGCGGTAGGGTATACACTAACTAAGCAACCAATTAAGCGAATACAAGCAATATCGATTAATCATCTCGTTGCCTACGTAATTCTCAACAAAGCGATTGTCCTAACCATTATGATAGGGTGGCCATCATTAATAGTGTAAAGGAAACTGACGAACCCGTTCAATTATATCTGACAATCTAAATAGAAAGTGGCACACGGTGTTACTTAAATAATAGAGATGTGAAGGATCGCGTAACCTTTTGCATTTCCCGGTTCTATTATGTTCTTATCACTTGTTTGTGTATGCAGTATAGTTTCTAAGATCACCCGGAATGGATACATTTAAACTAAGCCATATAAATAATATTTGATCGCCTACAGATATTTTTCCTTGTTTATACATATTACGCTTTCATCAATTGTTGATGTATATGATTATATATTTTTTTGTCTGACTGAAGTAGCAAACTAGCACGCAGTCCACCTGATGGTATGTTATCACTGTCCCTCATGGATATCTTTGATCACAGATATCCATGCGAGGCAAAAATATTCATTTCATACAGAACATGGGTTCTATCTGAAGTCAATCACTAATGCGTTACTTGTCCCGAGGACTATGATGGTCGACTCATATCAAAGTGTACCGGCAACCACACCCTTCCATCGAAACACAAAAAATGCTTCGCGCTAGAAATAGGTATGGCGGTGGTGCTAGGTATTTTAGGTGGCGGTATATTAATTAAATACGAGTACATTGAAATTTGGACAGATGATTATAAGTGATGTAATGATCCAACCTTTTGCACTTCCCGGTTTCTATTACATTTTTAATTTTCTTTTAAAGCATATGCCTATGACCTGGTAATATCGTCGCTAAATAGATACATTTCAATTAAAACAGATAAATAGTGATATGAAGAATTGCTGAACTTTTTCCATTTCTTTGTTTCCATTGTGTATTAAATGTGTATTTAATTGTTTTTTTTTGTTATACCTAATACACTTATGACTTTTCGAGTATCATTGCTTAATGGATACATTAGGATAAAGAAATGAAATGTCTTTATTTTGTATAGGCCTGCGGGGGCACTTACAAATTGTCAGTTACATTTTTTTTCTTACACTACCACCGGATCGGAATACGACCTCAACTGAGAAGATCCGGCAAGAAACTCAGCGGTTTTTTCTTATTTTTATTCATATCATTCATAACATAACCATTTTCTTATCTCTATTATGTATTTTTTTTCTATATAATATACCTAAGATTTTTTAGTGTCGTTGTGAAGAGTTTACATTTTGTTTGAGCAGATGAATAATAGAGATGTAAAAAATCGTACAAAATTTTGCATTTACTGATTTTTCTTATTTTATTGCTGCTGTTTTTGAATAGAATATAAGTACATTCCAACTTATAATTTCCTAATATTGACATGAAATAGTTCTACTCGTATATTAAATTCCTAGTTAATCTTTTCTAACAAGTCGAATAGGTGACCAAATCTGTCGTCTACGTGTTTCAAAGACAACATTAAACTATCAGTCTTTATGATGTGCCGTTTGAGATCCGCACCTAGACTATTAACGCATACCCACTAATCTAATCCACATTGAGACAAATTTGTGTAGTGTTCTTCTTATAGGTACCTACACCCAGGCGAAAAAAATAAAACAGTTTTAGACAATACAAAAATAAATGATGTTTTGTATTACTGACTGGGCGAAATAGTATAAAATAATAAAATAACATTTTTTTATGTATAATTCACATATCCTGACTCAGTTTTCACTTTATCGCACATTATGTCGCAGAATTACATATTTTGTGGTTGACACAGACCTTTTCTTAAAAATTTTGAAGTGCTAAGTACATCAGGCTGACCGGTACCTACGAAATTTACACCGTAGACGGACAGATTCACATATCATTTCAACTGTAACTTTAACTTTAATTTTAACTATATAATTTAAATACTTTATATTATACTATATAGTATTTAATAAAAAAATGTGTGCGTGTAGGTACTAGCGTACACTCGTAGGAAGTGAAACTTCTTTATGACGTTATTTTTCAAAAAATAATTTATGCAACTTTACAGAAATTGGTTAAATAAAGTTAAATTAGATAAAGTTTAATAAAAGGCTTTTATTAAACTTTATCTAATAATCAAATCTTTAATAATCTATCTAATATCACGCGTGGTAGGGATAAGAAAAAGATGGCGCGTAACGGAAAAATAAGATGGCGCGTAACAGAAAAAGATGGCGCGTAACAGAAAAAGATGGCGCGTAACGAAAAAATGTTACACTAAATTTTTTTCCAACCCCGATAAAGAAGTTTCACTTCAACAAGGATTTCATGTACTATTTTAGGTTATATAATAAGAGGGACCTAAAGGGATAAAAAGCAGTAGTTATATTTTCCTCGCACATAATAATAGACATAGCCCTTATATGATGGTCGCCCTAAGAAGGACAGGTCTGCAGTGTTCGCGCATTGTTTTTGCGGCAACAATCATCAATTACTATGTTCAGGTGGGCACAGATGTTCGCGCACTCGCCCACTGCCTAGATCCGGCCCTGGCGGGCTTTGGCCTAAGTGTGAAAATGTATGGAATTTTCTTGTATTCCTTTTGATTGTTGGAGCATCATAGAAAAATGATTGAATCCATCAAAACACGCGGCAGGTTGCAAGTTTTGTAAGGGGTAATACGCTACAGTGTTATTTACGGGAACCATTAGCCAGCCCTAATTTGACATGTTGTCCCCTTAATAACTCAAAATCTATTTAAGGTGGATTACTTTTACCGCCTGATATTTAACAGTAGTATGAAGGTATTATATCCTTGTTTGAAGGGTTGATAAAGGAGAACTACTTACGGATCCTCTGAGGTAGCAAAGTAGCTGTTCATGAAACTTTTCATTCCTATCTAGCGTTAATGAACTATATACAGTAATACCCCGAAGTTACGCGACATATGCGACTGGGTAAATGATAAAAAAGTAAATATTATTTGCGTAAGTTGGGGTATAATTTAACGTATGTATATAAATTATTTTTAACCGGGGGTGGAAGCTGCTGAAAATAGCAATTGAAAAAACATATATCAAAATGGTAACATGTACCAATCTAAAATCGCCAACCGAAATTATTTTATGTAGAATACCACACATAAAATCTTATAAAATTGACAACTTTTATTTTTTCTTCCAGAAAAAAATCACATAGCATGCTTATATTTTTTTATTCCTTCAATGAGAAACTAGTTGACCCGGCGAAGTCCTTAAAGTCAAAAATCCAAAATTATCAGTGTTACTCTACTATATTAAGCATTTATTATGAAAACCTTCTTCTTGAATCACTTTATCTATTAAAAAAACTGCATTAAAAGTAGCGTAGTTTTAAAGATATAAGCATACAATGCAAAAAAGTGACTTTGTTTTATACTATGTACTGATATTGTTTCCTTAGATTTTGGGAATCTGTAACTTACTTTAAAAATAAATACTCAAACCAGCATACCTACTACAGACACCTAGCTTCATTTCGCTGCCCATTCGATAAATAGCTTCATTAAATTTACAACATACCAAAGTTATATTGATTCTTCGATTAATTGATTAAACGAACATATTATTAAATATGATAGTATCATATTTTAAACTTGTTACTACTGTATATAATTGAACAGCATCAATAATATTGTAAATTGGTACTTGTACACGACAAACAAACCATTCAATAAAATTTTCGCAAATACCAAAGTTCGCAATAGGTTAAGCTTTACAACTATTTGCGTAAGAAAATTAAACAGTGGTGGGTCAGTAGTATGAATTTCTGCAAATCATTAAATATATCAATAAAATAAACAGATTATGATTGGCCTTCACTGTAAATGGAAAAATGCATGCTTAAATGTCTAACAACCTTCGGTTTGGAGTAGGTTCTAGGTGGTAGAACCAGTGTAGTTCGACCGGGGAAGTACCACCGCCACACCCATTTCTAGCGTGAAGCTTTTCTTGCGTTTCGATGGAAGGGTGTGGCTGCCAGCATACTTAGGCCACCATCTCAGTCCTCGGAAATAGCAACGCATCTGTGATTGACTTCAGATAGAACTTACAGCTGTCCATGGGCGGAAGTGACTACTTACCATCAGGTGGACTGAATGCTCGTTTGCTACATTAATCATATAAAAAAAAATGTTCTTTTCACGGTAACTATTCATTTGCGTGAGTGTCTCACTTACCGCAGTCTTTCAAATTTCTTTTTACAAAATAAATATATTCGTAAACCTATACTTAGGTCTCAAATTCTCAGTACCAAAATCTTTTCTTATGCCAGCTATCATACTCGGAATCAGAAATAAGTTGGGAATGGAACCTTATCATTTAGCTTAATAGGCGCCAAATAAATGATATACAATTCATATCTTAAAACAACAAGCTATATAGAACGAGTTAGTATATATAACAAACATAGTTTTATCAGAAACATTACAGCCACAGCTATTTAAAGTGCAAAGCATTTCTATAGAAGGGCGTGGTTGAAAGCTCACTTTCAATGAGGCTAATATTAAGCCGCCGCTAGAAGCAACGCATTTGTGATTGACTTTAAAATAAACGACGACACGCATAGCGTAGCGGTTACCGTACCGGTCATACGCGCAATGGGTCCCGGGTTCGATTCCCGGCCAGACAGGTATTTGAATGATGAGTTTAGATTCATGTTCCGGGTTTGGGTGTTTGTGTATTCGTCTTGTGTGTGTCCATGGTACCCACGACACAGGAGAAAATCCTAGTGTGGGGCTATGAGTGTAGAAAGCGTGTTGAAACCCTTGTTCCAAAAAAAGATTACATTACAGTTGTTCAAGGACGGTTGTATTGTTTTTTTCTGTCAACAAAACATCAAAAGAACTTGTTTATATATTCAAACCTAGCGATAAGGCAGACGGCTCTCTAATGTAAATTAGTCACTATCGCCTATGATTAGCAACAACAGAAGAGTCGCCAATTCATCGCCACTTTTGTAGAGCTTTCGCACCTTTTTAAAGAGCCTTATGTTATCCTCTCCGGGAAAACCTCAGGAGGAAGCTCATTCAACAACTTGTAAGTGGCAAAAACGGGCATACAAGCACAGACAATGAGAAGTTAAATTTATACGTGTACACTGCATACCTATTTTTAAACCTTTTATACAGACAATTACATAAATTAATTTGCACTCTTCGACACGTAAAATAGAATGTAAAAGTCTATGGTTAATCATAGTCAACGCCCATTGATCATGTTATAAATGGTGATCCAATACCATGGCACTCGTAATTAACACCCATTGTTTCCCATATTGAAAAGCCATTAATTTTAAATACACAATTACTCATTTGTAAAAAGTATTACATTAATGCTACGAGAAATTCCTGCAACACTGTGTCTAAATACATTTAATTAATATTATCGTCAACTCATTATTGTCCCGGGCACGGGTCTGCACTCGAAATAAAAGAGTTTTAGGCCATAGTTCACCGCGCTGGCCAAATGCGAATTAGTGGACTTCACACACCTCCGAGAACCTTTTTTTAAAGAACTCTCGGGTGTGTATGTTTTCTCTCGACGTTTTCCTTCGCCGAAAAGCAGTGACATTTAATTTCTAATAAGCACATAAATCAGTGGTGCGTGTTTGTTTGGTTTTGAACCTCGGACCTCCCGATCCCGAGGGCCAGTTTCAACCATTAGTCTATTACCGGTCATTAGGCTATCACTACTAATTAATATTATAAATTTTTAAGTTTGTAAGTTTGTTTCGCGGCAATTTGGCACACAAATATGTAGTTTATGGCCTGGTTATACGAACACATAGGATAATTATTACTATGATAAACGCAATTAAAACGGGCTGATCAGGGAAATAGCTAGCATATAATAATGTAATGTTAAAAATAGTGTATTACCTAAGTGAAAAAATCGGGATTATACAATTTTTTAGTTAGTGAGTTTTTTTTGGTCACCCGACGATAAAGGCTAATTTTTACTGTGGGAAAATCTTATTCCCACGGGACAATCAATACATCGAATTTTGTTAACGCGGGTAAAGCTGCGGGGTTCAGCTAGTAAATGATAAAAGAAGAATGGTCAGATTTATTTCAATTAGATAATCCAAAATGTGTTTTTTTAAGATACATATTCTACCATTAAAAAATAAAATTATAATTATTTTGTAAATTCATTTACACTAATTGCTTTATTTTTATTATTATTTTATGCTCCCAGGCGTCCTCGTAAACAAAAAAAATATTTTTTGAACAGCGATTCCATATATCACAAAATTACAAAGGTAAAATTAATTTAAAGTAGATATTATTGATAGCATTTAACACGTAAGGAAATATTGTTATCATTACAATATCATTTACATTAGTACAAGTATTTATACATGAACCTTTAGTAATATCCGCATGTTTAGATCTTCAATGCTGCGCGGTTAAACTAACCGCAAATATGACTTCATAATATACTATTAACCTTAAAACATTTAAACGTTATAATTTTATATCTAAGATGCAATAATAACTTATAGATAGATAGATAGTTAGATTTTTCCCAAATAACGTAGCATGTATACTCTGCACAAATATTAAAAAACTTAAAACGCTTTCTACACTCCTAGCCCCACAGTAGGATTTTCTCCTGTGTCGTGGGTGCCATGGACACACACAAGACGAATACACAAACACCCAGACCCAGAACAAGAATCTAAACTCATCATTCAGATACCTGTCCAGCCGGGAATCGAACCCGGGACCCACTGCGTGTCAGACCGGTATGGTAATCGCTGCGCCACGCGGGTCGTCAATATTAAGTAGTCTATGCCTGGAATATACCTGAAGTAATATGGGTGGCAACCCCTAAAAACTAAGTTAGTACACTTCATGATTCTACTCAAGAATCGCAAAACATTCTATATCTGCATATTTGGGCTAATCCTAAGGCCCCCTTTAAGAGTATCCCAAGGTCCGCACATCAAGCATATTTTCAATCCCGTTTAGCCTTTTTTTATCTGATTGAAGTAACAAACAAGCATGCAGTCCACCTGATGGTAAGTCGTCATTACCGTTCATGGATATTTGTAAGCAACTTCATATAGAACATGGGTTCTATCTGAAATCAATCACAAAAGCGTTGCTACTGAGGACTGTGATGGTCGCTTCATATAAAAGCGAGCCGGCGACCACACCCTTCCATCGAATCGCAAAAAAATAGGTGTGGCGTTTGTACTTCCGCGGTCGAACTACACTGCTTCTACCATCTGAATATCATCCTCATATGTTACTTCAATCTTAAAAAAAACTTATCCTTCTTTTCAAGATGAGGTTAGACCTGTAAAAATGTTTGATAATAACACAAGCGCTCTCGACGAAATACAACAGACTTTAATGCATACAATAGTTAACTAATAAATAGCTAATAAATAACGTAATAGCACTATTCATTTACAAAATCCCATTTTGAGTAAAATTTCATCATGAAGATGATTATAAAGATTGATTTACTGCGAAGCCATATATGGAAAGGATTTCGAGTACCGAGAAGCGATTGTCATCTAACCTTCAAAACGCCATTATCAAGGGATTATGCCAGTAAGTTGGCAACTACATAAATCAGTCGCCAATCTAATAAGCTGTAAGAATATGCTGATGAATCTTTGAGAAATTACTTACATATATCTATATACTAATACGTGAAGAAAAAACTTGTGATCCGTTTTTAATACTTGCCGCAGATAGAGGAGTGTGAAATTACGCTAGGCTATAGTTGATATAGAGAAGGATTACGGAATGCTATTTTTTTTTTCAAATAATACATAAAACGTACATAAAATCAACTAAAACAAATTACGCACACTACCTTACATTTGACACAAACACATAATAAACGAAATAGAACATTCAATGTCTTACTATAAAAAATACATAACAACAAAAATAGTAGAAGCACCAAACGAGTATGAAGCATAATAATAAGTGGTTATAGCGTAGAAGTAAAAAATAGCAGAAAAATGAGCTCTTGTAGGTACAAGCTAAGAAGTAAAGTCGTTACCGTGATTCAGATAGGTGTACTGCACCATCTAGCTTTAAGCACCAACAATTGATTTCGTAACGCATTTTAATTTCTTCGAATTTTCAAATCACAACGATTCTTAAGAAGTCTCACTTCTAAAACATTTTTAGAGACCACTAAAGCAAAATTAAACCTGTAATTGTAATACCATCTTATTAATATTCATAATTTATTTTAGTCTATAGACCGAACTTTTAAGAAATTAGAAATTAAATATCAATTGTATTAACGATGAAGGAAAACGCCAGATAAATGAATGTTCTCGGTAAAGTTGTCAACAGATGCGAATCAGCTCAGTATACTATAGCTTAAACTGGCATGGCAAGTGTAATGTCCCTGTAGTTTTGGGATCAGAATAGAGCTACGGTACAGCTTCCGGGGTTGCGGGCGGCTAGAGTGGGAGCTCGAACCGTTCGATCAGACGACCCCGGGCAGGACGGCGGTATGCGTAGTCGTATACCGTCGTAAAGACCAGACGGAACGGTGGGCCCAGCTACTCACCTGGGAGGAGCCCGACGGGGCAACGCGTTAAGACGACTCCAGTTGCGTTCCTTTGGAGATCCCGAAATCCTCTTTCTAGCGCCGAGGACGGCCACCAGGGGGTTTTAGTGCGGTAAAAATCCCACATAACCCTGCGTCGCTCCCACGGCGTCGGATACCTTTTGAAGGTTTCCCCCTCGAAAAAAAGACAAAAGTGCAATAGTAGTATTGTATTAATGAGCTGTTATAAATAGTTTAATGGGAAGAAACAATGTACAATAATGCACTTGATATGTTACGCTAATACGCGATTAGCTAAGGGTGACGAAAACTTTGAACTTGGTTTCATCATTATAGAAGTGGATTTTCTTGTAATAATGTCACTAGTTTTACCTTCAAATGCAAACTCAATGATTTCTGCCTTCTAGTCGTTCATTCTAGCTGCCTAGATTGGGTGAACAACCCATTATTGTTCCACTGTTGGGCACGGGTCTTCTCTCAGAATGAGAAAGTTATAGGCTATAGTCCACCGCGCTGGACAAGTGGACTTCACCCACCTCCGAGAACTTTTTTTTAAAGAACTCTCGGGTGTGTAGGTTTCCATACAATATTTTCCTTCACCGAGAAGCAGTGATAATTAATAATTAATTTCTAATACGCACATAATTTTAGAAAAATCAGTGGTGCCTGGGTTTGAACCTCGGACCTCCCGATCGAGAGGGCAAGTTTCAATCTATCACTACTCTACATGTACATGTAAAATAATTAAAAAACCACCAACACAAAAAGCCTCCTCTCGACCTAAAGAGATATGGATAAATGCTTCCACTCCAACTAAGTCTTAGTATTTCTGAATAGTTCCCCATAAGTTGTTCTACGGGTATTAATATTAACTTCCGGACATTAAAAGCGCAGTCTGATCTAGAAACAAAGGTAATAGAATATTGTAATGAATACCGAAGCGCGAACTTAATATGCAAATGACGCTAAAGCCTATTAAAGTAATGTAATCATTATTGTATGGTATAAGTGACACAATAAACAAAAGATGAAAGGAATAAAAAACTAAGCAGTTTCTTCTATACGTACAAAACCAGTAGTTTCATACATATAGAAGAAACGTTACGTAAAGAAGAAGTGTAGAAGATAAGGCAGGCGAACCACTTGATGAAAAGTAATCACATATTTGCAACACCAAAGAAGTCGCAAATAAATCGTCAGCTTTGAAGAGCTCTTTTTGCACATTTCTTAGAAAAATGCATTAATTACGGATCATTTAAATGATTTTTATATTAACTATTTTATTTACTGCTATACCCATATATCGTATATTTTTAAACAAACTCTGCATCATTTATATTAAAATATTTCTTCATATTATATCCGGTTTTTATTAACACTCCTCAATGTTCTCGGAAAGAGACCGTAGCTCAACAATCATACAAAAATTGCTACATTCTACAAAAGGCAAATCGCTCAACGCTCGTCACTTGTACCAGGACATCATTACCATAATATCAACGGCAACAAATCGGTGAGACAAAGCGGGACCTTGGACAATTAATTAGATACAGTACGCCGGCATGCATAACGCCAGAAGTCTTGCCGTAAACGTAGCGACCGCCTCTACCCGCATAATCTATGACACGAGTCGACTCTACCACGCCTCCTCTATAGAGATTTACCTTAGGTCGCCTTATGTTTATACGCTGTCTAAATTTATTATGCAATCCACGTATTATTTTTAAATTATGGGACTAATAAAGTAGCAAAATTTACTATATGGAGTGTTAAAATGTTTTTCTTAAGAATATCAGCTCGATTCATTGATTACATTACGTAAATAAATGTCAACATTAACAGTTGATATATTTATACATACTAGTCGCCCGTCGCATCGGCCGAAATTCGACCGTAATTTAAATTAAAAATCAAATGTCATCTGACATTCTTGACGTTGTGTCTTTTCATTTTCATTTACTAAGTACATATGTGTTTGTGACAAATGCAAGGCAGTGTGTGTAATGTGTTTTTAGTTGATTTTATGTATGAAAAATGCATTATTTGAAAAAAATATTAACATTCTGCACTCCTTCTCTACGTCCACTATAACCGTGCAAAATTTCATACAAATCCGTCCGCGGCATATTACTTAAAAATCCGTCACAAATTTTTGCTTCACGTATTAATATAATAATTATCAACTTTTATAAAATTTTATTATGGAGAAAATATTGATATTTTTCTTTCATTAAATGTTAAATAAAATACATTCTAAAATATATGTATTATAAATTAATAAAAAAGAGCCGTGTGGTGTGGGTTATTATGTGCGTGTCGTGAATAACTCCACTGTCCCCGTGAATCTCGTGAATGCGGCAATTATGAAACCAAATCCAGAAGATATAGCAGCGTCTTATCTTTATATTAATACGTGAAGCAAAAACTTGTGAAGCATTTTTAAGTAATATGCCGCGAACGAATTAGTATGAAACTTTGCACGGTTATAGAAGTCGTCCACATTACACACACTACCGTGCATTTGTCACATTAATAATAAACAAAATAGAACATTCAATGTCTTACTATGAAAACACATAACGTCAGAAATGTCAGTGTCTTTGTCAAAATACCCGCTATCTCTTTTAAATGCGGCTTTGTTAATTAAACCTATTTTTATATTTAACGTTAAAAAACACTCGAAAATTATTACATTTTATAAGAATTTGAAAAATATTCGTATTACTTTGGAGAATATGAAGTTTAGTTTTTTAATTTAAATTTCGGTCGAACTTCGACCGATGTGACGGTGGACTAGTTGCTTTATATTATTTTAAAAACGAGGTTAGCGCATTCTTGTGATTGCTATATACTGGACACTGTGTAATATCAAGGCTATGACTTGGATGATGAAGCAAGAATTTCGACGATGAAGTGATCATCGTTACCATGCATTGATAAACCCCTAAAAATAAAAATATTTTCTAATGTGTCAGAAGTCGTTTATGCAAAAAACTCCTGTATTAAATAAATATCCTCATTAATTTCTTTAATAAACCATACTGGTTCTGCCAGGTGGTAGAACCAGTGTTCTTCGACCGGTGCGGTACAACCGCCTAACCTATATATACATATACGTCTAGCGTAAAACAGTTCTTGCATTTTGGTGGAAGGGGGGAGGGGGTTGCTAGCTCAATTTTGCATGAGAGAAACGCATCTGCGAACCATTGTAGTATATAAATTGGCCCATGTCCATTCAATTACCCTCAGGTGGACTGAAAGCTCATCGTTATTTAAGTCGGATAAAAATTCAATCACTGCTTTTCGGTAAAGGAAAACATAGTGAGGAAACAAAAGAAAGAAGAAGAAAAAAAAGGTACTCGGAGGTGTGTGAAGTCTACCAATTCGCACTTGGCCAGCGCGGTGGACTATGGCCTAACACTCTCTTATTCTGAGAGACAACCCGTGCCAAGCAGTAGAATAATGAATAATGGGTTATGCCCATTTCAATAGTATAAAAAAGTAACGTTTATGTAGCCTGTACTTCCTCCATAATAAAGTGAAGCCTAAAATGTTCAAATAAACGCTATCAAGTTACTAAAGAAGAATTATGTATGCCTTACGTGCAGCGTGCCTAATTTTAGTGGATAGTTAACGCATCGCAAGGTCAGTCTTTGTGTTCGAATTTGGCGCTAGAATGCCGATCTCAGCTCGCAACACGAGTTCCGGATTTTTTTTCTGTTTCCAAATCGTAATATTATGTTGTACGAACTGAGACAGTTCCGGCATTTTTCTAACAATATGCGAGCAATAAATCTTTTTTGAGTAATTGGTTTAAGAATGTAATCTTTTTACAACAGATAATTTTCAAAATATCTAAAATACGCTTTTTTAAGCCAAATAGGATTTTCTCCTCTGTCGTGGATACCATGGACACACACAAGATGAATACACAAACACCCAGACCCAGAACATGAATCTAAACTCATCATTCAGACACCTGTCTAGCCGGCAATCGAACCTGGGACCCATTGAGCGTTAGATTGGTGTATTTACCGCTCCGCCACGCGGGTCGTCACTAGGGTAAATATTAGTCTGACCGGGAATCTAATCTAGAACCCGCTGGGTGTAAATCCTGCATGGAGACCACACCCCTTTTTTGTTTTTTTTTTTGTTTTCTAGGGGGAAACCTTTCAAAGGTACCCGACGCCGTGGGAGCGACGCAGGGTTATGTGGGATTTTTACCGCACTAAAACCCCCCCAGTGGCCGTCCTCGGCGCCGAAAAGGAGGACTCCGGGATCTCGAAACGACTTCAACCGGAATCCTCCGAGCGCGCTGCCCCATCGGGCTCCTCCCAGATGGGCGGCTGGGCCCACCGCTCCGTCTAGTCTTTACGACGGTATGCGACCACACATACCGCCGTCCTTCCCGGGATTGCCTGACCGAACGGTTTGAGCTCCCACTCTAGCGGTCTGCAACCCCGGAAGCCCCTTTTAGTCGCCTCTTGCGATACGCAGGGGATACCGTAGCCCTATTCTGACCCCGAGGCTACAGGGGTGGGAGACCACACCCCTATGGTGGTCATTAAAAATATTAATTAATATGCAAATATCCAAATAAGAATATTACTATTCTATCGATGGTAATAAATAGGTTGTTATTATTAAAGCGATTGTTGTAAGAGAAAGGAAATATGACGAGCTGTTGACGTGAGCGTGGTTTGCTAATTAGGTGACAATGGTTCCGGCTCCGTTTCCCTGTCAAATTGACATGGCAAAAAACCCTTGACTTGAGAGTGTACGAGAAATATGCGTTCAGACATTAAAGCATATTGTAATATAATATCAGTATAAGCCTAGTCTTAATCTGTTTTTTTTTATATGTTAGTAGCGAACTAGCGTTCAATACACAGAAAAATAAGTTGCCTAAGTTCTTACATGATGGTACCTCTGCTGTTTATATTAAACATGAAGTTCTATCTAAAGTTAATTACAGATGCCTTGCTACTCCCGAGGACTAAGATGGTCGCCTCATATAAAAGTGTGCCGGCAACCACACCCTTCCATCGAAACGCAAGAAGTGCTTCACGCTAGAAATAGGTGTGGCGGTAGAACTTCCCTGAGCGAACTACACTGGTTCTACCACCTATAAAGCCGCAGATATGGTCCTACTACTGAGGATTAAGTTGCAACGCCTTAAATAAGCATGTCTCTCTGGACACCTTTAGACCAGAACACTGCTATAGTGTTTTGCGCCAGCGCTTAACAGTGCTGGTATTCAGCTAAATACGTGTTTTTTTTCTTAAAATGTGACTACCACACGAACATTCAATAGATCTAATAGTAAATGACCACTGCCGCCCATGCAAATCTGTTGACTACATAAAAGATACACTTACGTGACATTAGTCACAAATGCAAACCCATAACGAGTAAGTTGGTACGCCTTGGATAAGTAGGTACCTCATCGTCAACCCATTATTGTCCCACTACTGGGCACGGGTCTTCTCTCAGAATGAGAGACTTTAGGCCATATAATAGTCCACTGCGCTAGCCAAGTGCGGATTGGTGCACTTCACACACCTCCGAGAACTTTTTCTTTAAAGATCTCTCGTATGTGTAAGTTTCCTCACGATGTTTTCCTTCACCGAAAAGCAGTGATAATTAGTTTCTAATACGCACATAAATCAGTGGTGTGTACCTGGGTTTGAACCTTGGACTTCCCGATTGAGAGAGCCAGTTTCAACCATTAGGCTATCACTGCTCTGATAAGTACTTATGTCTCTTTTATCACAGCGTTTAGTTTAGACCGTTGTCCGAATTGACCGAGTCAAATCAAAATTTGTTCGAGAACCAAACCACTAATTGGTTACATGGGTGGCAGTGTCCACTGCACTCAGGTTAGCGTACCAATAGGCTACTAGTATTACTATTAACCTGTCCTCCCTTAAGAGGATTAATTCTTATGTATGGATGTAATTAATGCAAATCGGATTACGCTTATAAAGTACCTTTGGTCATAACAAGTTAAATAAAATTATCCAGTAAACGATTACTGGAGGGTCAATTCTACTAAAGTTTTGTCTTTCACTTAAATATATTATTCAGGAAAATTTGTTCATTCAACATAGTTATTGTCTGTAGTCAATTATTGCGTTAATAATCAAATAATAGGAAAAGGAGAACAATTTACATGTTTAGTAGTTCTGAAAAATATTACTAAAACTGTGTGAAAACTTATTAAACACTGTGAAAATATAACTAGAGACCATAGAAGAGAAAAAACTATTAAAGACAATATTAAACAACGGCTACTTATTTTAATATATTATCACTTGAATGATTTTGTAAAATTTTAATATTATTAAAATGAAACGAAATGTCTTTATTTTGTATAGGCGTACGGGGGCACTTACAAATTGTCATTGACATTTTTTATCTTACGCTACCACCGGATCGGAATACGACCTCAACTGAGAAGATCCGGCAAGAAACTCAGCGGGTTTGTCTTTTTTCTTATTTAAATCATTTTTTTTTAAATATAATTACAATCATATTTTTCTACATGGTAATGAAAGTTAGCTCCAGTATCTTGCCTTACATAAGTAGTATATTGCCTTAATAAGCCTAGCTATATTTAGTAACTTTTATGTAGTATTCATTCCTTCCTGTGACACGGACTAACGTACCATTTTTAAATGCTGTCCTAACCATTTAATTTTCACGATCAATAAAGTCCAAAAGTGGAAAGTCCACTAGTGAAAGGGCAGAAGTTAAAAGAAAATTATACCAATAAGTTAAATCCTAGAAATACTCTTCGTAGTAGAATTGGGCTTCTTATTAACATTTTATCGATCTTCGTCGAATATTTTTGTTTCTGCAAAAGATAAAAGTAAAGAGGTAGAAACTAAAGCAGTTGCTCTTCATGACATTAAACATTCTACTGACGATAACACGCTAATGTCTTTTATTTTGTATCTAGAAACATGATGTCATCGTGTACAAAAACATGGTAAAATGCTTGTCCAAACATAAAATGAAATCATTCGGTTAGAATGGAATCCTTAAAGGTTAAGTTACATCAGGATCCTATAGCTATAAATAGTAAAAAGAAATATAATTTTACGTTTGTGTGTTAAATGAAGTTGTTAGAACATTTTAGTATAAATATTGATCTAACGTATTGTATTCTCCGATGTATTTTGATCGTAATAATAGTAATACTAATATTCTTCGACTTCTTAATTATCCGTAGAATAAATTAAATTATGCCTTTTTTAATAACATTCAATGCCACTGTGCTGCGAGCCTGCATTCTATCTGATGGCAAGTGGTTACTGCTATCTACGGCTACCCGTAAGTTACTTTATATAGAACAAAGGTTCTGCGTTGCTAGTCCTGAGTATTAGGATGTACGGCTCTTACAAAAGTGATCAGGCAATCACGCTCGTCCACCAAAATACAAGAACCGATTCACGCTATGGGTGTAGTGAACGTATCTTCCTGGCCGAACCATACTGATTCTACCACTTTCAACAAACTGCAACGCCTCCATTATTTTTTACAATATTTATGCACCTGATAAGCATAAATATGTACTCTTCTTAATATTAAATATCCCTACTATTTTATAAAATCTCCACAGTTATGCTTTCAAAGCTTGTACATTCCTTATCCTATTGCTTTACCATAGCCTTGACACAAAGTTGCTGTACATATGATAAAAACACATCGACCATTTATATTAACCTACTATGATTATAACGAATTCATTTGTATCAATATTTTAGAATGTAAGATGCATTAAAAGTAAGAAATTTCGTAAAATAACAATCACTGAACACTCATGAAGTGACTCAAAGGGTAAAATTATAATTAGGGAAAACGAAAGTCTGGGAAGTATGACTACATCACCATACCAGTCACGATGAGCCCACCGGTGTGACACATAATATTCCGGGTTCACCTCCCGGCCAAACATCTTAAACATCATGTTTAACAAGGAAAAATGATAGCTACTTTAAAGTAAGTAAAACCCATTGCTACATTTTACTTCCCCACCCTCCCCTTAAGAACTGGCTCAACATTTGACGACCCCTATGGTTCCTCTGATATAGTTTCTATATCAGAGGTACAGAGTACAGGTAATTGAATAGCACGTCAATTATTAATTAAAATTATTTGAAAATGAAATTATAATTATTGAAAGAAAAACAAAATCTTATTTGTATCCGAATTCCGTTTTGTAGGGAAATAAAATCAAAACAAAAAAGCCGAAAATCAATCAATCTAACCGCAGCCTTTATTGCCATGTCTATATGTCCGATCCAAATCTCGACACGGAAACGCTACACGGAAACCTTCAAACTCGCCAATTTCGAGCACAAGATGTCACTGAAGGCTAAAACTCTGGTCACGTACTTGATCGAGCATGTTTTCTTTCCTGCTCACTGCAAAACTGACTCCGAAGCGTATGCTATAGAGATCAATTCAAGTTAGCGACGATTTCGCATAGACTCGATCTTGGAACGGCGGGAAGCGTGGCATATTAATAACGATTCACGTATGCAATCACCGTTCAAGAAGACATAGGCAAGGTGGAAGAAAGGGCATGGAATGTCAGGTCTTCAAGGTTACCCGCTCGGTATAATCCGACCGAATTTAGAACCTGCCTCGCTTGGCTAATGCCTTAGCCGCAACGAACAATGTAACACGGTCGTGTTGCCTCTTAATTGCTTAGTGCACACGTTGATGACTTCTTAGATGGTAATATCTGTTTAGTACTTGAAGGTTATTTGTAAAATGTCAGGGTTTTTTCTACTATCTTCATTAGTTTTTAGTCCGCAAATATTACTATTGTTTTTGGTACAAAACTACTGATACCTATATTCGCTAATGCTTTAACATTTTAACGTCCTTTCCGGCTAATTAATATTTTGTTTAATATTTATTTCTTATAGGTGTAGTAACTGTCGATCATCTCATTTTCTTAAGTAGGTATTAATGTATATTGTAACAAACATTCATTCCATGATAATGTAGTAACGAAAGTTGACTTTATATAACTAAGTACAATGAAATTATCCTTTATGATTTTACACCTAATTTGTAGTTTATTATTAACGCGTCATATGTTTTTAATTTATTTCCAAAAGTAAGTCCTTATTCGTACTGAAGTAGTAAACGTAGTACTCCATCAACTCGTTCATATTGAACAAGTATTTTTGACCAGCAGTATTTCAATTATTTGAATAAAAAACACCAACTACGCTGTAATTGGGACTTCTACTTAAATTATAGATATCACGGATATACAGTCACGTATTCGCAAACAGAATCCTAAACTCGTCATTTGATATCTGCCTAGCCAGAGCTTAAACCCGGTACTATGCCGGTTCTTCTACCACTGTGCCACATGTCAATATTTGTGCCTTACAGATGTCCATAAGCGGCCATTTAAGATCAGGTGGTCTGTAAACTAGTTTGCTGCTACCGCATTTTTATTACATAAAAAATGCCATGGAATCGAACCCACAGCACATTAACATCAATCTAATTATACATGACATTAATTAGGTCAACTCGCTCATTAATTAAAAGCACTTTCGTTAAAGAATCTCATTAGGTATGTATTATGTGCATATAACTACGAGTTATATGTGTCGCAACTGCACACACATTGACCAATGCACAAATACCCAGACCCACACATTTAAACTGTCCAAACACGTTTAACGCTGTCCAAAAAAATGTCTCAAGTTCGTTATTTTAGGTTACTCGTACACAGACCAAAACCTTCCTCTATATTTCTCATTTGTAAGTTCATAAACTTCTGTTCCTCTCCAAAACCCAACTCTCCACTTTTTAAATAACAATATTCTTGGAGGAAATTTGCTATGTAGTCTGAACGGTTGGAAATCAATAGATTAAGGTGACTATTACCAAAGAAATTAGGGGTAAATCCTCCTTACAAGTTTTTTTTTTATAATATAAAGTACAAAGGAACATGCAGTTCTCTTAGTGGTGGCCACTCACGGCTTTGATACCTATTGAATGAATAAATTTTCTACAATGCATAAGAAATAATTACAAATTTTGTTACCATCAAGGGCTGAGAAAACCGCATCACATGAAAGTGAGCTAGCGATCACACCAGTCCATCAAAACGCAAGAACGGACACGCACCCAACGATAATGCAAGATGGGCCACCCGGTGGAAAGCAGTCACCGTCGCCTATGGACATTTGCAACACCAGAGAAATCGCCAATGCATCGCCGGCCTTGAAGGAGGGCTCTTTTTACACCTTTCTTGAAGAACCCCATATCATAGCGCTCCGGTAACACGCTCAGGAGGAAGCTCATTCCGCATCTTGCATGCTAGAAATAGGCGTGGCATTAGAACCTCCCCATTCGAACGAAACAGGTTCTACCACCTTTCAAACGTGTGTAGTAATTCTTACCTATTAGGTATATCTATTTGAACAATATATTTTGTAATAAACGATTAAGTACTTACTATGTCATATGTTTTCCGTACTCGTAAACGATAATTACACGAGCCAAGCATTTTATGCATCTAATTCTTGTGTACAGGAAAATCAATAAATTTCATATAAAACATATGCACTTACTGCAAATTCCGTGTGTCCATAAAAGTTGTTTTATAGCTCGCTTTGTGAGCTGATGAATATAGTAACTAGAGGACTGCCACATTTTTAGAATAAAACCGATCTTAAATGTTAATTTATTTGCCAACAAAAAGAAACATCTCAACTATGTATAATTACCGTGTAGATTGCTATCCTTCTCGAACCTGATATATAAGGAGAGTACAATCAAGGGAAAAAGTCTTCATACATGTTTTTTTCATTGAATGTTCGCGATTTTCACGATACGTACATTTTTCTAAAAATAGCAATACCTTTTATTTAAGCAATTATTATTCAAAACATAGAATAAAATAGAATGATGATAAAACGAATTAGTGTCTTTAAATAAATATAATTAAATTAGTAACGAAAAAATATGTGAAAGTATCATTTTTTTCTTTTTTTTTTAATAAAACAGTATGAAAGAGTGTACGCTCACGTTAAAAAGTGAGTAATCATAGTGTAGCTGTAGGGATGATACACTTAACCTACTCGACATTCTACCACTCACCGAAAAGGTGTTGGCATACTCGATATAATCAGTTATCCAGTAATTTGTACGACACGACAAATACCTGTTTTATGTTGCTCCAGAATTAAAAAGGGAATTTTGCATTCATTTTCTTTTATCTCATGTCATTACCTGACACTGAACTCATACACCTGATACCGGATAATCAACCTGATGATTGGTGGCCAAAGCAGCTTTGGACACCTGATAAATCCAAACAGGACAAAAAACGTACATAAAATGATAGACATGTGCTGTATTTAGAGCATCTTATATATTACTAGCTGTCCCGACAAACGTTGTTGTGCCATATAAAAAATTTAAAAAAATGTTAAGGGTGGACAACCCTTAAGGGGTATGAAAAATAGATGTTGGCCGATTCTCAGACCTACTGAATAAGCATATCAAATTTGGTAAAATTCGGTCAAGCCGTTTCGGAGGAGTATGGCAACAAAAACTGTGAAACGAGAATTTTATATATTCGATATGTTCTTATATGTTTTTGCAGGTGGTAGAACGAGTGTAGTTCAACCGGGGAAGTATCACCGCCTCACCTATTTCTAGCGTAAAGCATTTTTTTGCGTTTTAATGGAAAAGTGTGGTTGCCGGCACACTTTTATATTTTTATTCACTTCAGATAGAACCCATGTTCTGTTTGAAGTTGCTTACAGATATCCATTGTTGGCTGTGGCCACTTATCATAAGGTGGACTACATGCTTGTTTGCTACTTTAATGCAATAAGAAATAAAGTATACACCACCTATATGTATTAAATATAATATGTAAGGCGTTCTGCGTCCTGGTTACAGACCATGTTATGTCAGAAATAAATACGATTTGTAACATAACATTCAATATTGTAATAGCAAAATATTTTACTCGACATTGAGTGTGATCTGAACCAATTTAAAGTCAATTACAAATGTCCATAAACCACTGTTCATTTTAACCACCAGGAGGACTGTGTGCTTGTTTCGTCATCCCACACTTGGGTCTTCTCTTAGTTGAGGTTTAAATTTCATTTATTTCGAGAACGATTCTGAGAAAATACTGGCTAAGCGTGGATAACACAGATTCACACACATTTGAAAAAAGATTTTAAGCTATTTGCATAGCTTTTATCGCGGGCTTTAGCGCGGCGACCAAATCAAGAAATTCCGTAACGAAAAAAACGTTACAACTCTCACTCCGCCTACCATGTAGCGCGGCCGAGCGTTCGCTTAACGTGTACGAGTATGTATATTGTACAACAGTACGAAGCTCGCAAAGATCGAGACAAGCTGCTCGGAAATAGGATGAATATGTAAGCAGCTGTTTGTCAGAAAGTGAATAGTGTAAAAAAAAAATCAATTAATATCAAAGAAAAAAATACAGCATAAATAAATAAATAATTATTATTGCATAAGTTGATAAAAAATGCGATAGCTTTGCCGCGGTAGTCCTCCAGTGCCGCACGTTTTTTTTCATAAAACTCGCTAGTGTCAATTTTCCTCACCATATGATCCATCCATTAGAGCAAGTGATATGTAAAATGCTTGCATATGAATTTACAATTATTAAGGTAACATTTGTACTCAGTTAATTTACAATAGGGTTCACATCCTTAGGATCTATCCACATTTATATCCATCCTATCCACATGTATTTATCCACACAGTAAAAATATCCGAATAACTAGATATACATATATGTACGTAGCCGAACATAAAAAAGTATAAATATATTTCAAAAACACATATTGTTATTTGGAAATCGCAGAAATACATTTAATTAAATTTATCAATGTATATAACATTCTCGTGACACGTGTTCGTTCCCGTACTCCACCGAAACGGGTTGACCGATTCACATGAAATTTTGTGAGCATATTGAGTAGGTTTGAGAATCGACCAACATCTATTGTTTATACCCCTTAGTGATAAGGGTTGTTCCACCCTTAACATTTTTTAAATTTTTATATGGCAAAACAACGTTTGAAGGAACAGCTAGTTTATATATATGCACAGAGGTTTATTAATTTAATTACATTATATTAAACTGGCTTTTATAGCCACATCATTCTATTTAAGAACCATATTTTCCTTGTATTTAAATAAAGGATGCGTACCCTCTTAACCTATATTAAATATAGGTAAGAATCCTTATTAACAATGAATTAATTATATTTAATGACGTAAATCAATTATAATGACGTCGATTTAATTTCATAACAAATAGCAATAATTAATTTAGCTGAAACAATTCCTTAAATGTATTTCAATACCTCTAACTTCTTGGAAACAACATAATTAAACTAAATATAGGTAGCTACGTAAGTAATTAAAATATTATTTATATTAAATACGTCAATTAGCGAAACTGCTAGTTGGTACTTCCCAAAATTATTATTATTGAAAATATTCTCAATAGGAATAGAATATGCGTCATTTTCAATACGTTGTGAAGATTTTCTATAACTCGCTTGACGGAAATTCAAAGAAAGCTTGCACAACCACATGTTTTTATATTACCTATAAGTAGCAAACGCATATGCATCCGATTTATTGTAATGTGGTCACTGTCACCCATAGACCCCTTTGATCAACGGGAGATACCATAGAAGGCTAGTTTGAATTTGGCTACATATGCATTGCTACCCCTGGAACTACTTATATGTATTGAATAAGTACCTATAATTCACTTACTACCAGCTTTTGACTCGAACAAAATTGCACTTAACATTGCTAATTTTAAACACAAATACATGGCTGTGGTGCTTTATACACGGAGCAGAAAAGTTCCATCACATTTCTCAAAATATATCTTACTAGTTGACCCGGCGAACTTCGTTCCGCCTAAAAGTCAAAAATCTAAAATTACCGGTGTTTCTCCACTATATTATCCATGTGTATACACAAAAAACCGTCCTCTTAAATCACTTTATCTATTTAAAAATCTGCATTAAATTTTGTAGCGTAGTTTTAAAGATCTAAGCATACGTAGACAGACAGCGGGAAGCGGCTTTGTATTATACTATGTAGGGATAATTATATATATCGCTTACATCCACCATTTTTACTTTTAGAGGGTTCCCCTTCAAAAGGTAACCGGCACTGTGGGAGTGACGTAGGGTTATGTGGGATTTTTTCCACGCTAAAACACCCTCAGTGGACGTCCTCGGCGCTACGATGAGGACTCCGGGATCTCCGAAGAATCGCAACCGGAGTCCTCTGAGCGTGTTGTCCCATTGAGCTCTTCCCAGATGGGCGGTTGGCTGGTTGGGCTCACCACTTCGTTTAATCTTTACGACGGTAAACACACATACCGCCGTCCTTCCCGGAGTCGCCCGACCAAACGGTTCGAGCTCCCACTCTAGCCGCTCTCAACCCCAGAAGCCGCCTTCAGTCGCCTCTTACGACAGGCAGCAGGGTACCGTAGCCCTATTCTAATTCCGAAATTACAGGTACGATCGCTTACATCCACTGACAAATGACACTGTTTTTTTCTTCTATCCAGGCTAAAATGTATGCGAGCTTATCATCATGAATCACACTGAGTGAGCATACCTTTATATAAAAATATGATGGTTTAAGTATGTAAGTTAGAATCCCTTTTCTACGTGGTATTGATTACAGTTCATCGGTGTCTATTACCACGTGTCCTGGTCTACGTGGACTGCATGCTCTTTTGCTACTTCAAATGTATGAAAATTAAATATTAAATAAGCGTGAAGTCCGCCTGATGGTAAGTGATATCTGCTGCCCATGGACATATAAAACAGGTGTCCTATCTAAAGTTAATCACGAGTGTTTTGCTACTACCGAGGAATAAGATGGTCGCCACATATAGAAGTGTGCCGGCAACCACACCCTTCTATCAAAACACAAGAACTGCTTCACGCTAGAAATAGGTGTAGCAATTAATTATTACACTTAAAAACTATCTACTGATCGGATTTGGCCGAAATTTCGCATACAGATTGGAGATTAATACAAAGGATACTCAATATCGTGGTAAAGTGGAGCAAGAACCGCAAGCAAACATAGTAAAAACGCAAAATAAAAGCTCTTAAGTACACGAATTAAATTAATTATTGTAATTATATGTAAACTCTATCAGTTCGTGTCCGTCGGTCGTGGTAAGTGTAGTATTGAGACGGAAAATTAACATGATGATGTAACTTATAAAATAAACAATGACGCACTATGTAACAATAATATAGGTCTAGTCTGCATATGCACCGCACGTTACGGACATGTGTGATGATACTTTAATTACCGACTTTGTTGTAAAAAAACAGTGTACTTAAGCATTTGAAAATATTTTCAATAAACCATTAAAGTATTTAGGGACATTGTGTTTTTTTGCTGACGGTATCATATTTCTGTTATTAAGCAGCAGTGGTCATTGTACGATTATATTACGAGTTATACTTCGTCTGGGCGCAAAAAAAACTACACAATAGTTGTTTACGTTATCTCTGATCATTACAAATTAAATTGTTTATGGCAGAAAAGAAAACGTCAACGGTCATTGTACATTGATACGTACGACGAAAACGTAAACGTGGATCGCTTTGAGGATCGTACCTTAATACGCGTAACTTTTTAAAAATAGTTTATTTAGGATATGTGGTAGCCAGTGAAAACTTTTATTATAGGAACAGAAAACATGTATATAGTCCATCTGGTATTATGCGTCGACTGTTACCCATGGACATCTATAGTTAACTCCAGGATTAGAGTATCTACTACCTAAAGTCCTACAAAACTGTGTTGCTACGCTTGAAGACTAAGATAAAACGTCTCGTGTCAATATGTCGCCTAATCCTATCAAACCATGACACAGCATCTTCGCAGCAGACCACGAAGATACCAAGAAAAATTCTACCTCGTTTCTTAATTTTTAAAGGTGATAGAACCAGTGCAGTTCGACCGGGAAAGTACCACCGCCACACCTTTTTCTAGCGTGAAGCATTGTTGCGTTTCGGTTTAAGGGTGTGGTTGCCGGCATACTTTTATATGAATCTTAGACCTCAGGAGTACCAACGCATCCGTGATGGACTTCAGATAGAACCCATGTTCTATATGAAGTTGTTTATAGATGTCCATGGGCGGCAGAGACCACTTACCATCAGGTGGACTCGTTTGCTACTTCGATTAGATGAAAAAAAATATGTTTTGTTAGGCATAGAATTTAATATGTACCTTTTACATACATTTTGTGAACAACTTTTAGAGCACATGGCGTAGAGGCAGTGTTGCCTATATTACATAAACACTGGGCTTCAACAACAATGACTCTCAATATTGATGCGACATTATTAAGTATTCAAGTTAAAACGAAAATTTAATAACTTATTTAATGAAAAGTATTTTAGAATGATTAATAATAAAATTACATTCAAAAGGTGTTTTAATTAAGCTTCTTAGTATAGTCATTTCATATTCTTTTGATAAAACCATTTTAGATACTTTCATGATGGGGTGCTAAAAATTAGGTCCGCCATCTTGGATTTAGAATGACCTCACTTAGCTCATGCGCTATCGTTAAAACCAAACGTGAATACTAGACTTATTTCAATCATGTGGCTTATATATAATTACATACAGTAGTGTGAAATTACTTAAACCTTGTAAAATGTTACTTTCCAAAACAAACTAAATAATAGAACCTATTGAATACAAGCACTATGATCGTTTGAGAGGAGTGCATCCGTTGAGATATGCAGAAGGTCGACGGATTTACAGCCTTTTGTTAGACCCCATACAGATGAAGGTAACGTAAAAGGCATTAACACACTAGATAAAACAGTACGCTCGGTATGGAGATGTTATCACTACATAGTATAAAACAAAGTCGCTTCTCGCTGTCTGTCCCTATGTACGCTTAGATTTTTAAAACCATGCTACGGATTTTAATGCAGTTTTTTTAATAGATAGAGTGATTCAACAGTAAAGTTTTTATGTATAACACATGAATAATGTAGGGGAGAAACATTTATAATTTTAGACTTTAGGGCGGAATGAAGTTCGTCGGGTCAGCTTGTCTTAAATAATTATGGTGTAAATTTTATGTGCCTAGTACTAAAGATTTCCGTTCGCCTTGCTTTCTGATTTAATAAGATAGGTAGATATCTGTTTTACATGCGCTTGAAGCAAGAAACGGTTATTAATGATTTTCAACGGAAAATTTTCAGTTTCTTGTGGAGCTAAAAAAGCACGTAGCTAACAATAACACGAGTTTCTTACAATGTTCGTTATTTTCATGAATAATTTACTAACATGTAAAATGTGCATTATACACAAATATTATATTTAGTTAATAAACGCAAATTCTTAATTTAACCTTATACTTACTATACTTATACTTACTTATTAACTAACTTTAACACCGGTAAGTCCGTAACGTCGGTCACAATCGGAAATAACGAGTATGAATTTCCTCAAATTATATTCCGGAACAGAAATATCAAAAAACATCGAAATGTCTAAAGACAGTAAAGCTGGTAGAACCAGTGTACTTAGTTCGAAACAAGAAAACTCATGTTTACTAGTAATGTCAAGTTGGTAGAACCAGTGTTGTTCGACCGTGGAAGTACCACCGCCACACCTATTTTTAGCGTAAAGCATTTCATGCGTTTCGATAGAAGGGTGTGGTTGCCGGCACACATTCACATGAGGCGACCATCATAGTCCTCGGGAGTAGCAACGCATCTGTGATTGACTTCAGATAAAACCCATGTTCTGTATGTTATTGATTACAGATGACCATGGGCGGCAGTGATCACTTACCATGACTGCATGCTCATTTGCTACTTCAGTCAGATAAAAAAACGACATATCTAAAATAAAATCAGTACATATATTGTGCGCCACGTTTAACCATTTTTTATTCCTCTCAACGCTAAACATAGAAACTTTTCGATTCAATTAAAGATATTTGTTCAGTATTTACCGCTTCTTACCGTACATGTATGATCAATGTCTTAATTAGCAAGCAACTTAGCGGCTCGCTGTGTTGCCTTGTAATTTGTATCTTTGGATTTGAGTTAAGCCTTTGTTTGTAAAAGTAAGTACAATAAGAATTAATATACGAGAATTATTTCGACCACTTAGCTAAAAATAAAAGGAAGTTACTTAAAACCGAGAAGGATTATTGACATCGGATAAGTTGAAATAACCGAATAGTGGCAAGGTTCCGAATTGTTATGTTTTTGTACTACTACTACTTGTACTTAGTAAGTATAATACGACACAATATATGAGGATTATTTCGACGATGTAACTAGAAACAATAGAAAGTTACTATAAAAATTATTAAAATCGGACAATAAGTGGAAATAATTGGCTAGATGGAGGGAACAATGTATTGATATGTTCTACTACTTTTAGTAAGAATACTACTAGATGTATGTACTATAGTGTTGCCCAAATTCAGTCTTGGTCTTGCAGTCTTGGTCTTGTTCTTGCGTTTTTGCAAGACCAAGACCAAGAACAAGACCGCGTATTTTTAGCAAGACCAAGACCAAGACTGACCGTGCAAGACTTGAGCAAGAACAAGACATAGCCTGCAAGACTCTTGCGTCTTGCAGCTAGGACTTAGCGCTATTTCACTGAGTAGTTAGGTGTAACAGTTCGGTGTATAGGTAGGTACGCTTAGGAATTCTATGAGACGCAAAAAACTGTATCAAAGAATATGAAAAACTGGACCTATGCGCATTATGACTAATACCATAAACATAGCGAATAAAAAATATCTATTAAAATCAAACTGAGTGCATGCATAGTTATGTTTTAACCATCGGCACTTTAATAATGCGGCATCAAAGGTTTTGTACTTACTTCTCAAAGAAATTTGCCGCTTTTCGGAAGTACATGGTTATGATACACGCGCCGGCGGCTTCTTTTGAAATCTAAAACAATCGTTGCCGCCACGCCGAAATCATAACATTTGACACTATTTGATTGCCGCCATACGGCGTAGGTATACTCATGCAAAATAATTTCGAATTTTAAGAGTACCTACAGGTGTTCCAAAGAATAAATAAGTTTCAGAGTGCTTAGAATGAAAATGAATACATTATACTGATCACGCAAGTAGTATTATGATTGGGATAAAATGGTAAGGATAGGTAGTAGATGTCATATTAATTCATTCTAGTAAGTATCCTACTTCCTACTAATATTATAAATGCGAAAGTTTGTGAGGATGTATGTGTATTTGTTATTCTTTCACGCAAAAACTACTGTACGGATTAGGTTGAAACTTCACAGTAGTATAGGTTATACATCAGAATCACACATGGGCTATAATTTGTAATGATTTTTTTTTATAAGGATAAAATATAACGAGAAATATCAGGTTAGTCGGAAAAAAAGTTGTGCTCTGAGAGCTATCTTCGCGTACGCTGCCTAAACCGTTGGAGATATCCAAATATAATGTACCGTGGGATTGTTTGGCTAACATAGATCTAAATAAAAGTCCGCGACAGCATATGTCTATATCTTATGTATAACCCACAATAACTCTTTTTATACTTTGAAAATTTTAAAAATATCAAGTTGATGTTTCCATGGGTTTTATACAAACTAAATATTAATCCTTATCAAAATAAATGATTTCAAAATATCAAGCATCTAATTAAGATTGAATCTGCCTTTTACACCATGTAAATTGGATAAGTAGTTTAGAAGATATTACGAGTATAACATGATTGACCGGCAGTACGCACCGTGCGCCGCCGCCGTATACAACAAATTTGTATGATATTAATATTTGAATGGTTATAAAACACGGAGCAAAATGTGAAAGGTCAATGACGTCTCTGTAGTTCCGAGAATAAAGCTAAGGTATCCCCTGTCTGTGGTAAGAGGCAACTAAAAGGGACCTTTCGGGGTTGCGGGCGGCTAGACTGAGAGTTCCAAACACCCAGTCAGCAACTTCGGGAAAGATGTCAGCATGTGTGGTCGCATGCTATCGTGAGAGCCAAGATGGACGGAGCTTGAACCGTCCAGCCAGGCGATCCCGGGAAGGACGGTGGCATACGTTTGGTCGCATATCGTGGTAAAGACCAGATGGAGTGGTGGGCCCAGCCGCTCACTTGAGGAGGAGCCCGAGGGGGCAATGCACTCAGAGGACTCCAGTTGCGTTCCTTTGAAGATCCCGGAGTCCTGGTGCTATAAGAATCCCAGATAACCCTGCGTCGCTCCCACGGCGTACCTTTTGAAGGTTTCTCCCTCGACAAAAAAGAAAAAAAGTCAATGAGAATGAAACAGCGGAAAGGTTAAATATGTTATTCAATCGTCATCGACATTTTAATGTAACACAACTCGGTACATATGTCAGATTAGCAGTAGTTTAGGTCGTAGTTGACCACGCTAGCCAGCTGCGCGTTGGTAACCGTCACGGATTTTGAGACCCTTTCTTAAAACTTTTAATTTCAGAGTAAGCATTAATATCTGTTGCCGACAAAACTAATTCAAATTAATATACGTGCCTGTGATTTGAAATTTGAACACACTGATTTAGGCGATTAACACACGGCACCGCGCACCGCCGCGAAGAGCGGTGCCCCGCGCGGTAAGGCGGTTTACGCACCTGTACGCGCGGATGGACCGATCATCAAAATAAACTTTTCGACATCGAAATGCATTTTTGCTTCTACGATGATCCGCGCGGTTAGGCGCAAGCCCGTGTGTGAAGCGCCGACCCCCCGCACTGTCGTTCACACGGAGACACGGTGGTGATGAGAACGCCGCTGGACCGCGCGGCGTTTCAGTGTACGTTTGTGAGGCATCAACGGATTTAATAGACCCCAATACAACATGAGATCCGCTTCACCGCCTACCGTGGCAGTCAGCGGTACCGTATGTTAATCGCCTTAGGAAGTAGGGCAAGGGTTCAATCTGAAGTAAATCACAGATGCGTTGCTACTCCCGAGGACTATGATGATCGCCTCATATAAAAGTGAGCCGGCAGGCACACCCTTCAAATGAAACACAAGAACTGCTTCACGGTAGAAATAGGTGCGGCGGTGATGCCTCCCTGGTTGAACCATTGCTCTACCACCTTGCAAACTTTATGTGGCAGACTAAATTCCACGCGAGCGAAGCCGCGGGCAAAGGCTAGTATATTATAATATTGATTACTTATATTATGGTTTTAAACTATTTACTTAGGTACTATTATTGTACATTTAGTCATTATATTTCTTAAGTTTTTACAAGAAAAAATAGCAAAAAAGTGTTCAAATATCACCCCGCACCCGTTTAATAAATATTGTAGCCACTTTTAAATATTAAATAACTTTTAAATATACTTGAAACGTGTAAAAAAATTCTACAAAACTAATAAAATAATATAAAAAGCGTAGGTACTTACCTTCTAATAAAATAAAAAGCCTGCGATAAGAGTTTTGTATTACCACGGTACAAATATCTATACTTACCAGCCCGAATATCTCTGAGAGAGATGATGAGAGTAAGTATTTACTAGCTGTGCCCGCGACTTCGTCCACGAGGAATAGTAACTTTGGAGGTATAGTGACGTTCAGGACTTATTTATTTATTTTAAAACTTCTGTCATCAAACATACAAACGAACTCTTCAGCTTAATTTTCTAAGATTTAAAGTAAACTTTAATAAATAGTAATAGACTAATAGGTAATTGCAAGACTTGCAAGACTCTTGCTGCAAGACCAAGACCAAGACCAAGACTGGGAGCGCAAGACCAAGACCAAGACCAAGACCAGGTGTATTGGCGCAAGACCAAGACCAAGACTGGCTAAGTCTCGTCTTGTTCTTGCATTTGGGCAACACTAATGTACTATGTTTATTTAATATATACAACATACTTCCGTATAAGTAAATTATGAACGATGTTGAAAGATCAATCTAAATTTACGACCACATTTATAACGATTTTAGATTAAAGAATGAATGCCGAAAGATAGACCGAAACTGATTAATTGATTCTAATAAAGGTACATTAAATAAAAACTAAGAAAACTACGACCTTGCAAAGAATTTTCTAAAGAATTATTTGAAATTCCCATAAACATGAAATTTCTTACGAATTTAGCCGAATTGTTATTAATCATTATTTCTTTTTAATTACTAATTACTAATAAACATTTTTTTTTTAATTTATTAGAAATGCTCGTAAATATTGTTATTCTTTAAAATTCGCTAAAATAACAAAACGGAATATTAAACGCCAGAGGGGTATTAGAACTCAAAATTGTATAATCAAATACGATAAAACAAATACATCCAAAATTTACATCAAAAAACTATCGCAAAATTAATTAAGAAAAGATATTCATAAAGGTCCGTCCAAATCACCAAAAAGACGACAGAAGCGCATTTATCACTTGGCAGGTAGCAAAAACCGATTCCGGATGAGAAATTCGCAAAACATCTGATAAAACTATCGAAGCAGAGCTCCATTACCACACCTAAAGGGTCAATATGACAATAACATGTAACAAAAAGACAATGCAGACCCGACCTTGGCGGATAAGTCAAATTCTTCCGATGTTACTGCGTAGGCGACCGCAAAAACTATCCTATGACATTGCAAGACTTATTAACACATGGTTCTATGTTCGTATCACTTGAGACTGGTTTAGAACTTTGTTGCTGCTAACATTCGAGTGAATGTCGACTGGACAATTGTTCCAGCCCACACTGTTTGAAGATCGCGTGGTCGTAGTGACAGCGTAGGCAATATGAGTTTTCCGCGTTGTATCAAACAATAAATCAAATGAAGAAAATAATTACATTAACATAACATATCACATTAAGAGTTGTCGATACTTCATATATCATATGCATAAGATATTAAGATAAGTATATAGAAATTAAATTTAAAAATTAAGATCACATCACAAGCCGCGTTATATAACTGTGATCATAGGTGTTGTATATTATTTTAGTACCGCTTGCGCACAGATATTATGGGTCAAAATAAAGCATTTGTAAAAACAATGACTCGTTTTTCAGTACATTGCCTTCTGTTCTGTCTGAGCAGTGTAGAGTCTTTAAATTTATTAAAGCTTTAAAGACGAATAACACGTAAAATAAGCGTCTTATCGCTTCGCTTATCACCAAACGCGAATCGCTCGCACTAAAACCACGTATCGGCGTGGGTGAAGAAATTTCGGCAGGTAGCCGTTAATACCTAACACGGATTTGTTTTGTACCTAAGTTCGTCCGGACTGTTGCACTCGTGCAAGTGCCCTATACGATGACTCACGTAATGAATGCAATTTTCTCACAAGGTCTAATGTATCTTTGAACAATTTAAAACTAAATGCATACAGAACTCGTGTATAGGATTACGAGTTTCTTATGTTGTATCGAAATAATTATTGTTTAAGTTTAGCTCACATATTGCAATGTATTATTTGGAATGATGGTTAAAAACTTGAAAAATTATTATTTTGAATAAACGTAATAAACACGTACTAAAAGTACAATTTCTCGTCTAATGCTATTTAACGGTTATATTTTAAAAGAAGGCACAATTCATCCCACAATAGGTATATTTGGGTACTAAAGCTCTTAGTTTTAATTATTATGTTTTCTTAAAACGGGCACTATTTAGGTTTAAGCGTATTTTGTCCATACAAATATTTCGGTAGTACATTATACAATAGTTGGACGAAAACGTAAAATACGATTTTTGGGAAACGTTACTTTAAGACGAGTTTCTTCGTCAGGTCACATAATATCTAGGGATTTTACATTAAACCTGTACGTAGGACAGACGAGGTACTTCATATTTAGTGTAATATTTAGAGTGTTGACATAAAACCGCAGAATGCGCACGCGCATTCTTAGTGCAAGTAGTGTGAAGTACCTACTATTCATCAAATCTCTCTCGCTCTTTTGCTACTTTCATGTTATAAAAAATAGTCTGAATATAGGTTTTAGTCATACACATAGTCTCAAAATTACAAATGAACAATGCCGCGTTATGAACATTGTATTACTAAACTCAGGTAACAGGCATTCACAGTGACGTACCTCTTAAGTCTAGACCGCCAAAGATCCTATATGAAGTTTTTATAACGTTAGGCAAGTCAGTTTTTGCGGCAGATTTTTTGACGAGACAGCGAAGCGAATAGGCATCCTACCTTCGTCATGTTGACCTAGAATCCTTGACGGGCTATTAATAAGTGAATATGGATATTTTGATATATACATAAGACCTATACATATATATGACTAGCAGTACCCGCGGTTTCACCCGCGTAAAAAAGATACCTAATATGTGGATGAGCTAGGAAATTGAAAGTTTTCTTTCACATTGACCTACTCTTCCCATTTTACTCCTGTGTCTTGTAAAAAACATATAACAATTTTTATTGCACTTCATCGTATACGACGGTGCATGCGGCATATACTGCGGGTGGATCAACATGAGGTTAATATTTTGCTCTAAAATATATCTAACCAATAAATATAATTGTATAGCCTAAAGCCTTCCTCGATAAACGATATTTTCAACACAAAAAGAATTTTTCAATTCGAACCAGTAGTTCCTGAGATTAGCGCGTTCATACAAACAAACAAACTCTTCAGCTTTATAATATTAGTATAAATGTAATATGTCTGCTTTGGGATTTCAACACAATCTTTGGTAATAGTAGACCTCTTCGTGTTTTGAGTATAGTAGTAACTGCCATACTAGCAAGGTGGTAAAACATGCATGATTCGGCCGAGAAGGTGTTAGAACATATATGATTCAGCCGGGAAGGTACCATCACCTCGCCTATTTCTAACATAAAGAGTTCCCGTGTTTTGGTGTGATTGCCGGCTTCCTCTTATATGAGATTAGCAGAACTCACACAATTTCGTTCGCGCAGGCTAAGTAATCTATCTTTTATTCACTTTAAGAAAGGTTTAACTAGGACCCCCTATGTATTCTAGTATTCTAATGGTGAAAGAATTTTTAAAATCGTTTTAGTAGATATTAAGTTAATTCATAACAAACGTACAAAAATACAAAGTTTTCCTTTTTATAATATTATTAGTATACCAGCTGTCCCGACAAACGTTGATTTGCCATATAAAAAATAAAAAAAAAATGTTAAGGGTGGACAACCCTTAAGGGGTATGAAAAACAGATGTTGGCCGATTCTCAGACCTACTGAATAAGCATATAAAATTTGGTAAAAATCGGTCAAGCCGTTTCGGAGGAGTATGGAAACAAAAACTGTGACACGAGAATTTTATATATTAGATTAGTATTCGTATATTAGTATAGACGACCACCTTAGCGCTCGGGAGTAACAGCTTACCTAGAATTGACTTTAGGTAGCGCTTTTGCCCAGTATCAAATACTCGTAGTATATTCACCGTCAAATGGTGATGCGCGTTAATATACTTAATAATTCAGACATTTGCTTCTACTCCCGACGACAAAACATGTTCACGTCATATAAAGATAAGCAGGATTTTCATCGAAAAAGAAGAACATAATCACGCTAGAAATAGGTGTGGTGCAGGTGATATCTCCCCAATCAAACAATATAAAGTATATTGTGTGATACTACTACCTACTACCTCGCAAAAAATAAGTATCAAAAACCTACTTAATTGAAACACCATTTTCATTAAACAATTTAATAATGTTATAAATTTAACACCATCGCTATACAAACTTAAACAGATGCGAGACACCTTTCCTAATGAAGTTTGAAATAAAATAATGAGTACATCTGTACCAATTATTATCTTTTAATGGGCATACTGTAAGGCGTTATTAAAATTATTTGACGTTTAGATTCAATTAGCTGATAGGCATACGTAGGCTGGATTATAATTGTACTGGTTTTTATTGCTTACCGCCTAATATGGGAATCTGGTTAGATCTTCTGTCTATATTATAGTGCTATAGTTAAAAATAATAACATGCATGACTTAATCCAAAAAGTTGGTATTCTAAAAAAGACGCCTTTTCAATTTGTCTTTTATTCTTGTTTTGTAGTTTGTGAACGAGAAATACGAGTACTCGTATCTATACTATATATATTTCATCATAACATAATTTCAAACAAAGTCGTTTCCCGCTGTCTCTATGTATGCTTAGATCTTTAAAACTACACTAAGGATTTTAATGTATTTTTTTTAATAGATAGAGTGATTTGAGAGGAAGGTTTTTGTGTATAATACATGCATAATATAGTAGAGGAACACTGATAATTTTAGATTTTTGACTTTAAGGCGTTTGGAGTACGCCGGGTCAGCTAGTAATATATAAAAATGTGATGGTGTTAATCTGTTTGTTTCTCAATCACGCAAGGATCACTGATTCGATTTACATGAAATTTTGTATGGATGGTGTTTATATAGCTGGTCGGTCTATATGTTACTTTTGATTTCGATATAGCATTATTTAGAAATTGAGTTATTCAGCTAGTAAGTATATAGAGGAAGCTATTCTTAAATACAACCTTTATTTAATCACATTGCACATTTTTTGTTGGTGTATAACTACGTAGTTTTTGCGGTAGAAATATTTTTGAATCACTACAACTGTCTCATTTATATGCTAATTATAGGCCACTGAAACAAAAATAAGATTTTATATAGTTTAAAAATAGATAACGGACATCGTAATATTGCAAGCTAAAAATATCTTAGAGATAAAATAATAACAGTGAGTCACCGAAACTTCTAGACTCTCAAAAAGGCCGCTATAGGATATCATTTCATTCACAAAAAACTTTAAATGCGGAACGCACAAAAAAGCCTCTCTCGTCCAAATTACAATAATACGTTATTCGATTTACATTGCCACTTTAAATAGCGATAACAAAATACTCTTTCGTAGCAGACAAGTAATGGAAAGTAGCAATGCGGAATAATTGTGGAAAGCGTGTCGGAAAAGCGCTTCACGTTGCTCGCACGTGAGTACAAGTGGTCAGACAAGTGGTATTCATGATGGTGCGATAAATCATCATTTGTCGTGACATGTTTCAGCGTTTGGTTGCGTGATGTATCTGCGTTTTCTTCTCGATAGTACCTACATTAGTCTAGTGCAGTCGCCAATTAATTCCAAGTGCGTTCCTGATAATTTAAATTTTGCAATTGAGCCCATAAACAAGTAACTATGCATCAAAGCTTAGAAAAGATGGATTTTACATGTTAAAAAAGTTTGTCTTTATTGGATTGTTTCTAAGCAGTTATTCTTTTTTGTTTTTATAATTATATATGTCGGAAATGGCGGTATTGTGGCAACACCGGAACGCCAGCGCCATCTAGTGGCGTTCGATGAAGTTATGGTTGTACCAGTTTAATGGCCGACACCTCAGTCTATCGTTGACGGTCGGCCGAAGCAGACGACTCTAAAATCATCCCGCGTTCTTAGTGCTACGATTACTTGCCTACTTAATTTAGTTTGATTAATTCAGTAATTGTAACAAGTTTAATTCGGCAATATACTGTGTGTTAAAATGAAGTCTGCAATTTATTCTCGTGCTAACATTCCCTATCAGAGCCCACAGTAGGTTATCCTGATACGATGAGCGAAAAAGAACCACCCCCTCCGACATATATTATACCACGTTGCCTACCTTGTACCAATAGATTTTCAAGAACGAACCTCAGCATGGCAACAGATTTTTAATACTTAAAAGATTAAAGTGAATAAAAATCATGCAATCCACCTGATGGTAAGATGTCATAGCCACCTATAGACATAAGAAACATCATATAAAAGAGAAGTTATATCTGAAGTCTATGCGTTACTATTCTTGACAGCTGAAATGGTCGCCTCATATGTAAAAGACCCTTTTACCGAAACACAAGAACTGCTCGCTAGAAATAGGTGTGACAGTAGTACCATCCAGATCAAAGTATGCCACCATTTTCCAGTGTAGTTCGACCGGGGAAGTACCACCGCCACACCTATTTCTAGCGTGAAGCATTTCATACGTTTCGATAGAAGAGTGTGTGGTTGCCGGCACACATTCACATGAGGCGACCGTCATAGTCCTCGGAAGTAGCAACGCATCTGTGATTGACTTCAGATGAAACCCATGTTCTGTATGAAGTTGATTACAGATGTCCATGGGCGGCAGTGACCACTTACCATCAGGTGGATTGCATGCTCGTTTGCTACTTCAATTAGATAAAAAAAACTCGTTCATCCACATTTTTATATGGCTTGATTTTCATTTGTGAATCCTAAAAATCCTCGAGGTATCGCATCTTTAGTAGAAACACATGCACATGTTTTCGCTAAAAACGTAGCGAATGGAAATAAAACTAAATAATCATTTCGATTTGTTCTAAACTATAACAAACTGTATCATCTTAAAGCCTTAATTCAATTGGCATCAAATTTCGGTACTTAAGAAGACTTATTACGGAGGTCATAAAAGACACAGTCGTGCTAATGAATTGGTGCTCGTGTTTAGTTAACGTGTTTATTCTGACATTCGTAATGCATTAAAGGTTAAAATTGTAGGTCATGTTCGTGTGAATCCTGAAGAACTTATGAAATTAATATTTACAACGGTTAATGTACAATTCGAGCATGTTCTGTATGGCTTGACATGTTAAGATTAGATGCTCATGTTTTCGTTCGCTAAAACAGTGGTTTCTAACCTTTTGGTGACGAAGGACCATTTGGCTGTCTGTCGACACATGGGCCGCCAGTATGAGTGTGTTATTTAAGATAAAAATCAATGTGAAAATATGGGGCTATTATTTTTTTTAATAAATCACGCGTACATTATTGTTCAAAGCAAACAATATTTTATGCGCTTTCTGTATACCTACTCTTTACTAATTCCTGATCTTTGGTTTTGTCATGAAAGACTGTCATTGTACAATATTAGTATATTACAATATTTTGGATGACTTATCGGACCACTTTGGGTGCTTCCAAGGACCATCAGTGGTCCGCGGACCACCGGTTGGGAACCACTGGCTTAAAGCTATGAAGCTTGTACTTACAATTACAATGTTTTGTTAATAAATAAAGACCCGTGTGCAAAAGTAGTTTATAATAGATATGGTTTTGTTTTCTAACATAGCATTCACTTATTGAGCGACAGGAACATGGAATCTTAAGTTTTTCATGGAAAATTGGTTATTACATCCAGAATTTGCCCGTAGGTTGGGTCATAACCATTGACAGTTGACGAAAAAAAGCAAAAAAAACACTACATATCATTAGTTCCTGTGTTAATCGGGAACTGATGAGTTGAAGTGTGTGTGTAAGCTCCATTACAATCTTATTATATTCCCTTACACATTTACGGTGAAGGAAAACATCGTGAGGAAACGTACACACCCGAGAGTTCTTAAAAAAAAGTTCTCGGAGAAATGAAATGAAATGAAATGAAATGAAATGAAATGAATTCACACTTGACCAGCGCGGTGGACTATGGCCTAAACTCTCTCATTCTGGGAGAAGACCCGTGCGCAGCAGTGGCCAGTAATGGGTTGATGCGACACATTTACGATATGATACGTTAACGAATTTGAACGAACCTGAAAATCACAGAGTCAATAATTACCTACCTACGAATTAAACTAAATTTACAAATTTATAAATTATTAACGAATTATTAACAAATTAATACATTTGTAAGTTTAAGTGTAAGTAGATCTTGGAAAGTACACATTTAAAGAAATTTAAATAGAGATTTTCAAACTATAGGCGAAAGTTACATAAATGAGTCTTTAAAGAGTCAAAACGTTTTTCGGCGAAAGTTCGTGCAAATGTAACTTTCTATTCCACCTGATTAACAGTCTAATTATTACATTTAAAGGCAATGTTTCTAAATCTATACACACCTGTACTCTTAGTACAAGTTTCGTATGTTTCAAAACAGGCACTATTCTTGTTTTCGCTAATCATTTCAGAGTTCATTGCAAGTTATGGCCGAAGATAGAAATAAAAAAAAAAAATAATAATAAATACCGTTTTCCAGGTGGTAGAACCAGTATAATTTGATCGAGGCGGGTGTTTTTTTTATCTGTTACATGTTCTGTATGAAGTTGCTTACAGATGTCCATGAGCGGCAGTGACTACTTACCATCAGGTGGACTGCATGCTCGTTTGCTACTTCATTCAGATAAACAAACCGTAAGCTTGCAATGTTGTACATTACAATATATGAGCTAAAACAAATGCTTGTTTCTAGGACACATAAACTCTGTCCTCTGGCCTACGGTTACGGACCAGAAGAAGCGGTGAGCGTTTCACGCCCACCAGGGAAGAGACCGAAAGGGACATCGCGCTATGAGGACTCCGGCTGTGTTCCGTTGGAGATCCCGGAGCCCTTCACGCTGTGCTGAGGACGGCCACCGGTGGGTTTTAGTGCGGCATGCCCACATAACGCACTTGGTAACGTCCTACGACGTCGGGTACCTTTTGAAGGTTTCCCCCTCGTAAACAAAAAAAAAACACATAAACTCATACTCAGACTACCCGCATGGCCGAGCGGTTACCATACTGGTCAGACGCCCAATGGGTTCCGGGTTCGATAGCCGGCTAGACATGTATCTGAATGATGAGTTTAGATTACTCTGGGTCTGGGTGTTTGTGTATTCGTCTTTGTGTATGTCCAAGGTACCCATAGGAGTGTAGAAAGCGTGTTTTTTTTATACTAAGGGTATACTCGCGATATAGAGCTATCGCGATACCTATCCAGATAGAACGATCGAGACGGATGCGGTCGAGGACGCGGTAAACACCAAAAAAAGCTGCAAAAGTGAACGGAGTCGAACGTTTAGACCATTGTTCAATTTGTACGAACAAAGGTCGGGCCGCTTGATGAGACTGTGGATATGAAGAAAGCTAATTGAAAGATGAATTCATATCTTTCGATTCTTTGGTAACGTTTCAGGACTGTTCTCTCGTCAGCCCATTATTGTCCCACTACTGGGCACGGGTCTTCTTGCAGAATGAGAGAATTTTAGGCCTTAGGCCACGCTGGCCAAGTGCGGATTGGTGGACAGGACTGCAAGGACTAATTCAGGACTGTTAGGTACGCGTTATTTCTGTATTTTCATCTTAATTTTTAGGCTTCCATCGGATTAGTTGCGAAAGCTTTATGCCTACTCTTGACGCACGAAATCAGTGGTTACGTTAAGATTAAGAGATTTTCTACTCTGGCTTAGTTATGGATTTTCACTATAGAACAAGTTGAGTGGACTCGTATAACCTTTTCGTGTATTTATATTAAAATTTTCGGATTAATACAAAAGTTTGTCGCCGGATGTATGGAATAGAACTCCCGTATTAAGGGTAAGCTACAAAATGACAGAACACAATTAATAATTTATGATTATAAACAAAAATAAATACTACTTTCATCAAATATTTTAATAAAATTTTATTGCAGACAATTCAATTTATTTTTCTTAATGAATTGACAACTCCTGATTTAATTTGCTACAGTCTAAGAAATCTACTTATTTTAGCCTACCACACCGTTGAAACCAGATTACAAGAACTTTGCACCACTGGTGAGATATCTATATATTAATACATGAAGCAAAAACTTATGATACGGGGGAATATGAAATTACGCACGGTTATAGTTAATGTAGAGAAGAATTGCAATGCTAATATTTATTTCAAATAATGCTTATAACATACATAAAATCAACTAAAACACATTACACACACTACCTTGTATTTTACACAAACACATACATAATAAACGAAATAGAACATTCAATGTCTTACTATGAAAACACATAACGTCAAAAATTTCAGATGATTTTGTCAAAGTACCCGCTATTGTATTTAAATAGAGCTTAGCTAATTAAATCTCTTTTACGGGTGCGTTTAAAGTAACTTGAAAATTATTACAATTTATTTGAATGTGAAGAAATATTCGTGCTACCTTGGACAATATGAAGTTTAGTTTTTTTTATTTAAATTACGGTCGAATTTCGACCGTTGCGACGGGTGACCAGTATGGACAAATTTATTTTTACGGATTTTTACGGTTTTAAATTAAAAACAGCTTAGAAATAAAGTGTTTTCATAACAAGAACCCTCACATCTGCTCGAGGTGACGACATAGTAATTATACTCTGACAGTCTAGAAAAGTTTCGCACCGTATCTGCCATGAAATTAATATTTGCACATACAAGCAAAATTATTTATATGTTGCGGTTTTAATCATTATTTTATAATACTTTACATTCAGGTACTTTAAAGTTTACATATTATTTTATATATCTAAATAAATGCTTCGAAGCTTAATGGAGTCGAAGATAACTTTAAGTCACGCTAACTTTTATTTATTGTAAATAAACTGTTGTTTAATCAACTGTCTATGTAGCTTTCATTAGTAAATAGTTGGACGGTTAGATTTGTTTAACAAATCCGACTAAAGAAAGTCAGTAATGTCTTGACATTAACAGACATAACTTGAGAAATTGTTGAATATGTTTAAATTCCCATTTCACACTTTTATATGAGGCGACCATCCTAATTTTCGGGAGTAGCAACGCATCTGTGATTGACTTCAGATAAGACCTGTGTTCTGTATGAAGTTGCTTACAAATGTCCGTGGGCGGCAGTGACCACTTACCATCATGTGGACTGCATGCTCGTTTGCTACTTCGTAGACACAATGTAAATGATGAATTATAAACATAAATTTTACACAAAGCCACTTATCAGAAATCTTCTTTTCCTGGATGCCATAGACTCTATCTTTGGCTCAAGGTGCTCGTGAATCTCTATGGCATAGAGACTCATGGACACCTTGAGCAAAAAAAACATTTTGAGCCATTTCAGATTTTTTTCTGCCTAAGTAACCAACCTTCGTCCGCCCAGCTGTACAATATGTACAATTTAAAGTTAAATGAACCAGTCGAAGAATTTACCTATCACAATGCTACGAGCTTTCACTACACCTCGCAGTCTTGAAAGGTTATTCGTTATTAAACTCTAATTGTACTACCCACGCTCACTCAACTGAACTTAATGGTACCTTATACACGACATGCCCTGCGGTCCATACTGGATAGTTTACAAGGTTTGCCAATACGTTGAAAGCTAATTTAGTCTCTAGTTTTTTGGAACTAAAAATCTAGAGCCATTTTCGCGTTTGGACATGAACGGTAGGGCAGAGGTTCCCAAATTATACTTCAAAATATCCTGCAGTGTCAAAAACAAATCGTTAGGTGATAGATAGGTCAGTATCTCATGAACCGAGATAGCAAAACAATTGAAATGTCGTAAAAAAGGTATTTCTGTTGCCGCTTTGGACAACACATATTTAAAACAGAAGAAAATAGATGTTTAATGGAGTCCCCATTAAAACAAACGGGATTTTTTTACCGTATTTTAAAGATAGTACAAAACCCTACATGCGGCTCGCGCTAAGTTGGTTTTATTTAGTGTACTCTATTATCTACTTTTCTTATGAAAACTTTTATTATTTCATTTTAAAAATAAAATAAACAGCTAGAAGTCGCACGAAAAGATTGAGAAACCATGTACTAAAAATAAAAGAAACAGCTAGAAGTCGCACGAAAAGGTTGAGAAAACAAGTACTAGGAGGCGATAAAAATTCAAAAGTAAGTATAATCAGCACTACGTGACATTCGCAAGCACGTACAACGGCGTAACCAATACTATCGCTTGAGCTAACCGAAACCTGAAGCATTAGCTACACAACCTATAACTTTAACCCGCTAAACAAACGTCCAGTACCGATTGCACGTTTAAACGCACATACGACTTTATTCGATGGAGGCGAAATGCGTGCACTACCTCACGGTAGAACCTTGGCAGGGACGTGGAAAAGTATCATCAGGGTTATTTCTTCAACGCAAATCTAACTCACTCTCTATGTCTCAAGAGTCGAATTAGTATGGAGTACAACGGTTCTTAGGACGTTCACGATATTACACGTCCACCGTGTTAGAACCTTGACTGAAGTGGGACGTTACTCCGTTACCACATAGGGCTAAGTGCAGTTCTGTTGTAACTCCATTGTTGCTAGGTGCCGTCAAGTGGGTGCTAATCTATTTTACCCATCACCTTGATGCCTACGATAGTTTTTCCTAATTGGCAAGGCGTGTATTGTTTTATCTCCGGAACTCATTTCACGCATTAACATACAAATCACTTATAAAACTCTATTAGGCATGCTCATTACGTATACGTTTGTTGTGGGTTGACTAAAATTAGTTCCCGTGTTTATTTTGAAAGATTTGTGTGAGATTAGAAATTAATTGAACATACATTATATCTGTGGGTCAATAATTAGTAGAGTTCGTAGAAATACAGCAACCAACTTCATGTAAAATTGGACACACCTAATTTTTTTGTCAAACTGAATTAGCAAACGAGCATGCAGTCCACCTGATGGTAAGTGGCGACTACTGTCCATGGACGTCTGTAATCGACTTCATACAGAACATGGGGTCCATCTGAAGTCTATCACATACGCGTTGTTACTCCCGAGGACTATGATGGGCGCCTCATGAGAAAATGTAACGGCAACCACAGCCTTCCATCGAAACGCAAGAAATGCTTCATGCTAGAATTAGGTGTGGCGGTGGTACTTCCCCGGTCGAACTACATTGGTTCTATCACCTGCAAAATGATTGGTGATTGTTGTCACTCTTGCGTACCGGTTGCACATAGGAAATACCTAATAGTAATAATAACGCTTTCTACATTAACATTAGCTTTTTTTCTATTTTGCAGGACCCATGAACATGGACTAAAGAAACTACACAAACACCCAGACTAAGAACAGGAATTTGAATTTGTTTCTTTTTTTGTCTGTGTGTTTGAAGTCGCGTGAACCAAAACGACTGAATTTTATGTAAAAGGTATTAAATAAATTTATAATTCATATCTTATACATATTTTATCCCTTAACTCTATCAAAAGTTATCACAATTTAAATTGTATTTTTGATTGCGAGTAAAACCATGAAGAACAGCTAATAAAAAAATAAAGCCATTCATATCTATATAGGGCTTAAATCATATAAAAATAATACACTCAGGTCGAAAACTGACCCCGTATCTAATTTGTATCCGATACATAGCGTATGATATATTTTAACACATTTGTTTAATCATTTTTGCATATAAAAAAGTAAGAATAGTATTATTAATACGTTCTTAATTAGGTGTCGATATATATATTTATTGCTTTTGAATTTGAAATGTAAAAAATATTTTTATGTTAGGCACATCTTTAAATAAATCATAAGTGAATAATATAATATTGTTACATGTCATTAAATCATAATATATTTATATATTCATCGTTAAAAAATATCATACAATACGTTTCCAGGTGGTAGAACCAGTGTAGTTTGACCGGGGAGGTACCACCACCACACCTATTTGTAGCGTGAAGCATTTCTTGCGTTTCAATAGAAGGAGTAGCAACGTATCTGTAATTGATTTTAGATAGAACTTCATGTTCTATATGAAGTTGCTTACAGGAGTCCATGGGCGGCAGTGACCACTAACCATCGGGTGGACTGCAGGTTCGTTTGCTACTTCAATATTATATAAAAAAATGGATTGTACGCCCGTTTGCTTCTTCAATAAGAACTAATACTGGTGGTACCAGGTGAAAGGACCAGTGTTCGATCGGGATGGTACCACCACCGCACTTATTTCTAACGTGAAGCAGTTCTAGTGTTTCGATGGAAGGGTATAGTTCTTGGTTTACTTTTAAATAAGGCGACCATCTTAGTCCTCGGCACTAGTAACCCATCGATTATTGACTTCAGATGAAATCCCGTTCTATATGAAGTTGCTTACAGATGACAATCGGCGGCTGTGACTTGACTGCATGGTCATTTCCTACTTTAATCAGAAGAAAACAATAATTACTATCGCTACCAATATTTCATAATATATTCATGGTTTACTTTTTAAATGTTACTTTTTAGCTAATTTCATATGATTGCAGATATACAAAAAATGTTATTTGAAAAATGTTGATTTGATAAAATGTGATCATAACAATGTACATCGTATTTTCGCATAATTAAAATTGCAAAAGCGATTAAAACTTAAATTGTGTGGTAACTCTAATCGATTGTAATTATAATTGTTTACAAATATTAAATAAAAACAAAATGTTAAACTTGATGGCCAGCTGACGTGAAATAATTATATGTTACGAGTATGTACCGTGTCTGTAACTTTTAATATTTTACAAGTTAAATGCTAATTAAATACCTAACTCTATGCAACCTGTCACAAGTTAGAATGTAAGATGGAAAAGTTTTTTTTATCTGGTTGAAGTAGTAAACGAGCATGTAATCCACCTGATGGTAAGTGGTCTCTGCGCCCATGGAGATCTATAAACAACTTCATATTGAACATGAACATCTATCTGCATTCAATCATAGATTCGTTGCTACTCCCGAGAACTGAGACGGTCACCTCATGTAAAAGTTGCCGGCAACCACACACTACCATCGAAAATAAATGCTTCATGCTAGAAATAGGTTACACAGCAGTACTTTCCCGGTCAAACTACACCGGTTCTACGACCTGATGACTACCACATGTGTGATGTATGTATAGGAAAAAGCATTTTTCATATGATGGTAAAGGGTCACTACCGCCCATGGACGTCTGTAATAAACTTCATACAGAACCAGAAATATAGGTTCAATCTGAACTCTATCACAGATGCTTTGCTACTCCAGAGAACTATGATGGTCGTCTCATATAAAAGTGTGCCGGCAACCATACCTTTCCAACGAAGCGCAAAAAATGTTTCACGTTAGAAATAGGTGTGGCGGATTACCTCCCAGATCAAATAGCGCTGGTTCTACCAAAATATATCTATATATATTCATGCGTATATATCTCTGTATGTATGTATATATGACCATTTTTTTGCCACGCGCCACAGCCCAAACCGTTTGACGGATTGTAACATATCAGTCGGGAGTTTTTATTTTCGGAATAATTTCTTGTTTAAGACAATGACGTTCTACGAACGATTTACAATACAAACGATTATTACTTGTTTACATCACACTAATAAAAGTGAAACTGTAACAATTATTTAAAGACGTCATCACTTACTGGAAGCAATGTCTCGATTTTTTTTTATCACGAACAATAGTCGTCGCAAATTTTGAAAAAACATAATAGGTAAAGCACCAAAAGCAAAAGTGACAATAAAACAAGGCAATAAAAACAGTGACTGTAACATATTCAAGGAAAACATACAAAAAACATGGCCAAGTGCGAGTCAACCCGTCGCACTGGAGATTCCGTAGCACCGCTCGATATATTTTTGTTATACGGTTTAAGAAAGGTTCTTTTAATACTGTCATGTATTTTTGAATACCGCTAAGTTGGATCGATCAACACATTAATACTTGACTCTTCTATATAGCACTTTTATGATAAAACAAAATAAAAACGTTGTTAATCGATTGATGTACAAATTGTAAACTGTTTGAATCAGTAAATTTTTACATAAAGATGTAATTTTTCGTATCTTTAATCGCTTGTTAGTGCAATGCAAAAAAAACGATTATTTTAAGGAATCTTTTATATGAGGCGACCATTTTAGACGCCAGGAGAAGCAACGCATCTGTGACTAAGTTCAGATAGAACCAGTGTTCTATATGAAGTTGCTTTCAAATATATATGGGCTGCAGTGACCAGTCACCATCAATTAGACTGCGTGTTCGTTAGCTACTTCAACCATATATATAAAAATTGGGTACATTATTTTCTGTACAGAACCCTGAAAATAACAATACATGTTTACCCACAAGCTGACATCGACACCTATAAACGAGCTATTGTTTAACTTACAATTCAGGCTCGATTTGTTTAAATTTTACCATTTTTTATGTTGTAGGCGTAGCAAATGCAAATGAAATTTATTTTAATGTGTGAAATCAGTGCCATTATCTAATCACAAATAGACAGAAATATATATGTCAGCGCGACACCGCGTATTTATGAAAAACACGTCGCCGAAAATAATCATTTTAGTTAGTTTACAGATCGAAAATTGATTGTTTATTAAATTAGCAATATTTAGTGATTTTAAGAATTGTAATTAAGTTTACCCTTCATAAATTTGTTATTGTCACCTCACCAAACATTACTTACCTACATTACTTACATTACCAAACAAACATTACAAAAACTTTCTCATTTATACTAATATTTTGATGTATTTAGGTATTGTAGTAGGACTCACACAGTTCGATTTTCTGTTATTCTGTTCGGAGGTGTGAAAAAAAGATACTTTTGGACGAAATATGTCTTCATAAAGGGTGTGAAAATAGCTCAACTGTAAAGCCTGCAATGCATTGGCGACTTCTCTGCTGTTGCAAATATCCAAAGGCAAAGGTAACTTTGTCTGCCTTAAACTAAGATTTAAATAAACATATTTCAACTTAGTTCTGAAGGGTAGAATATTCGAAGTCGGTGACAAATTCTACAAAACTAGAAATAAATATTATAACTTTACTAAAACTTTAAACCAGTAGATTTACGGTATACATTTTTTTTTAATTATTGATTTACAAATTATTTTATTAATAATCTTTTTTTTGTTTTACTATGAGGATAGTTATTTTTATACTCTACATTGATACTGCATCAAATGAATGCGTTTTGATACGGTGCTACGACTTAAAATCTTTCCGATTAGATATATATTTTTTTTGTCTGACTGAAGTAGCAAACAAGCATGCCGTCCACCTCATGGTAGATGGTCACTGCCGCCCATGGACATCTGTAATCAACTACATACAGAACATGGGTTTCACCTAGAGTGAATCACAGATACGTTGCTACTCCCGAGGACTATGATGGTCGCCTCATGTGAAAGTGTGCCGGCAACCACACTCTTCTATCGAAACGCAAGAAATGCTTCACGCTAGAAATAGGTGTGGCGATGGTACTTCTTCGGTCGAACTACACTATTTCTACCACCTTGATATATTTATAGGTAATGCAATTTTGCTAAGAAACTTAAAGGCAAAGTTCTAATATTCCTACAAAATCACTTGTAAATTGTGCAGTAGGTATCTGTTTATATTTTGAACCAATCCAAAAATCAATTTACTACGACAGGAAAAACCCAGATATACACACAATACATATTCAATTGATATACGGAAAGGTGGCTTTACAATTAACCAAAATTATACCACATTTAAATGTTTCAATGTTTACCTATATCCAAAATACCACACAGCTAGAAACACGATAAAATAACAAAAGCGTTACTTGCCGAAAAGGATATGAGTCTTGATAAACAAAAAATCTATTTCACAGTGTCATTGAAAACATATGCGTGTAAGTCCTCTCGGGCATGAGTTCATTGTAACTTACTTATTTGCGCAGACGAAGAAACTAACGACTCCTAATTCAAGATTTATGGTAAGTCAATAAGTTCTTAAGCTTCGCCTACCAATATTTTTAGAGCCAATGGCCGTGCGATCTGAGCTATTCCGCGTAGTCAAAATAAATCAGCAAGCACATGTATATACGAATATTTTGAATTTACAGTAAATTATGGCAAACCAAGGCATGAAATGGACACGATCTCTTGAAAAGTTAAGGTCGTGTTAAATGAATTAAAATTTCAATTAAATTACGGATGAAAGAAATAAAATGCAATGCATGAAGTCTTTGGTCTAGTATTTTTATGTTCATAGCACGATGTATGATATTGTATAATGAGTGTAATACTTTGTATTTGTTCATTACCTTAGGCGTCTATGTATTACTTGCTCTCCGCTAATTTGCATACGAAAAGATTAAATGTTGGAACGACTTTGTCGGCCGTGTCTACTTTCGTCAAAAAAGACAAACAAACGCTCATAAACGATCTGGCCGTACCCAGAAATGTTTTTGCACTAATAAACTCGCCATAAAGTTTTATTTGATGCAACCTTTTACTCGACAATTTGTTTTTTGTCTCATGTCATAAAACGACAATGCGACAAACATTGTAGCAATGTTGTAATTTTGCATTGAAATAAACAAAACGCCTAATAATTCTTATAATTTGTATTTAATAAATAGATCTAAGGTCGTGACTTTTTTTTATCTAACTGAAGTAGCAAACGAGCTTACAGTCCACCTGATGGTAAGAGGTCACTGCCGCCTACGGACGTCTGTAATCGACTTCATACAGAACATGGGTTCCATCTGAAGTCTATCACACATGCTTTGCTACTCCCGAGGACTATGATGGTTGCCTCATGTGAAAGTGTTCCGGCAACCACACCCTTCCATCGAAACACAAGAAATGGTTCACGCTAAAAATAGGTAGGGTGGTGGTACTTTCCCCGGTCGAACTACACCGGTTCTACCACCTTTAACGTGACTTATATACACGGGTAAATACGAATCTATATATCTATATATATATATATATATATATTATATATGATTTATGATATCGACATTTATTTATGGTTACATAATTTACTTATTGTTATGGCGAGGAGGAAAAAGCATGATGTGCTTGGTGACTTAATTCTAAATACATTACGCCAATCGCCCTAAATGACGAACCGAAAAATTATGCACACCAATGATATAGGCACCAAATATTTTTTTATATAACATATTGTATCATATCTGTCCACGGCCCTCTTCCTTTAACAAAAGCCTGGATGATTCCTCACTACACACATTTAATCTAAGCGATAAAATATATAGCTAATTATAGTCACAAATAAATGTAAGAAAAATAAACAGTTTTTCCCTGATCTAATCCCTTCTGTTTTTTGCTATCGAGGGGAAAACCTTCAAAAGGTACCCGACGCCGTGCGAGCAGCGCTGGATTATATGGGATTTTTACCTCACTAACACCAAGGTGGCCATCCTCAGCGCTGCGTGGAGGATTCCGAGATCTCCAATGAAATACAACCGGAGTCCTCCGATGCCCCTTCGGGCTCTTCCAAGTGAGCATTGCACTCACTGCACCTCCTGGTGTTTACGACAGTATGTGGCCACACATGCCGTCGTCCTAAACGGGGTCGGTTGGCTGGACGGTTCGAGCTCCCATTCTTACCGCCCGCAACCCCGGAAGCCCCTTTTAGTCACCTCTTTAGTACGACAGGCAGTGGATATCGTAGCCCTATTCTGATCCCGAAACTACAGGTATAAATACGCTAATACCTATCTTCTGGATATTATCTTATCCTACCTCCTAAGACATCGAGAAGGGCAAATGTGTTGACTCAATACCGACATTAGATAAATCCGCATAATAACGTATTAACCAAACAAATAAATTGTACCTATTCCATTTATTTACTTAATATGCTTTAAAGCTGCCCACGTGTCTATCGGAATTCGAATCAACTAATCATAGCCCCCGGCGTTACCTTCACGTTACTTTGTTATTACACGTCTTAATGCCATTAACGATATGTCCCTCGAGGGGAAAAACTTTGCATAACGTGTTCAACTGAAACGTACTTAGCATCTTTTAGCTTTAATTTATTATTTCATCAACATTTGGATGGATCACTGAAGCTTGTATACTTATATACTTGTGTAAAGTATGTGTAGTTAATGTACGCATTGGAAATATAGTAACCTCTATTTTTAAATAAAAATGAAAACTATTGTGACTATATATGTAGAATATGTTAATTTTAAGGTTATTTTCAAGGTCCACACCACACCATCTCCACACCTATTTCTAGCGTGAAGCATTTCTTGCGTTTCGATGGAAGGTGTGGTTGCCGGCACATTTTCATATGAGGTGACCGTCATAGTCCTCGGGAGTAGCAACGCTTCTGTGATTGACTTCAGATGGAACCCATGTTCTATATGTAGTCGATTACAGATGTCCATGGGTGGCAGTGAACACCTACCGTCAGATAGAAAAAAAGTGGAATATATTATAAATAAATACCTTTTTTTTGTTTTTTTTTCTCATTCTTCATTTTACAAAAATAGTACGTACACGAACTATTGGAACTGCTCCCTGGTTATGAGCGTCACTTAAAATCAGCGCTGCGATCCTCAGACCGGTGCTCAGTAGCTTTCACGGTACTGCAGCTAACCCAGAACTATTAACATTTGTATATATAACTATGTCTTACCCGCGGTTCGCCCGCACTGTCAAAGAGAATTAACATTAGCATTTGATAGCGTAATTCAGAACTTGCAAATGAATTTAACTAACGCCATCTATTAACAATGTCAACTGCTTAATATGTATCAACTAACAAAACATCGATATTCTCACAGAAATGAGAGAGCGCGGTAAAAAGTAGCCTACGTCACTCTCCACCCTCCTATCTCCCAACATATAAACCATATCATATAATAGCTACGTAGCGACGTGAAAGAGGAACAAACAAACACACTTTCACATTTATAATATTAGTAATAGTATGGAAGTATGGATTTACAAAATGTAGTACAAACTAATTACTTTATATTAATACATACTACTATTTTTTCCTTTCAATTATAAAAAAACTAAAGTAATATCTCAGTTCAGAAGGTTGAAACAACCAAAATAGAGCACCCGTTTCTAAGTCTTCTTAAAACAATGGCGAAAGAAACTCTTGAACAATGAGAACAATGAATTCATCGGTATTTAGGTAGTCGGTACATTCAAAGACCATTGATAGAAACAATGGGATCTTCTTAGGAACCGACAACATTGTCTCATCTATGCGTATCGTAAAGCCGTGATATTAAATGTGCACCGACATCTTTTATTTGGAGAAGTGGTAAGTCGTGTGCTATCGACTTGAGTAGCCATCGCTTTCTAGTCGAAGATATCGAAAAAGCGAAAAAATATATATTTTTTTTATATATGTGTGGTACAACCCGTTATTGTCTCACTGCTGAGCACGGGTGTTCTCTCAGAATGAGAGAGTTTTCAGCCATAGTCCTCCGCGCTGGCCAAGTGCGAATTGATGGACAATTTTGTATATGTGCCTATGTTAAATCTAGTGAAGAAACAGACGATCAAATCTTAAGGTTGATAGACGATTATAAAGCTACTTTTCCAATGAAATGAATTCGTCTAGAGTATCTAGACAAATAGTATAATCGGAATTTTAATTACAATCTTGTTCATAGTTATATTTTTTAAAGTTAAAAAAAATATTTAACTTTTTATTAATAGACTTTTTGTTGACTTCTTTATATACACTCTTTCTGCGGTAGTACGACGAAGTAGCAAACGAGCTTACAGTCCACCTAATGGTAAAAGGTCACTGCCGCCTACGGACGTCTGTAATCGACTTCATACAGAACATGGGTTCCATCTGAAGTCTATCACACATGCTTTGCTTCTCCCAAGGACTATGATGATCGCCTCATGTGAAATGTATATCTACAATTAAGTCGCTCATTACTCATGGTCAGGATACTGTTGTAGCTTTTCCGGACACGGTGCATTACCGAGCTGCATTTTTGCGTATTATGCTGTAAAAACAGGTGACGTGCGCTTCTGCAAACATCCCTGACTCACTACAGTATTTTGGTAGTAAAAGAATAGGTAGTAGTAGTACAAAGTTCTATATTAGTAAGTTAAAAATAGTCTTACTTAAAATTTAAAAATAAAAATTAAACCGACTTCCATGCAACAAAAAAGTAAAAAATAATCTAAATACATGTTGGTTTAGAACATAAACAGTAGGTTCTTAGTAGTAGTCCCAAAGTCGGCGCGAAACCACATCCATCCATTCAATGTACACTCATAGCCCTACATTAGGATTTTCACAAGACGAATACATAAGCACCCAGACTCAGAACATGAATGTAAGATTCAGATACCTGGCCGGGAATCGAACCCGGAACCCAGCGCGTCAGACCGGTATGGTAACCGTCACGCGGGTCGTCAAAATTCTGCCAATAGTCTACTATTTAGTAAAACGAAAGTGAAAGGTCGGTAATAAAGTTTTATGCGCTTGCTACTACTTTTTTCTTGCCATTTTATAACATCATATTGTATTGTGTTGCCGAACTTTCGATTTCGGTCTTTGTGACAAAGCTTTGAGATTTTTGATCTTTTATTTTGTCGGCGTGCTCTAATCCTCGTCCTAGTGAAAAGAAATTTTATTGACTAAGCTCTTTCGTAATAGTTTCTTTTCCAATTTCACTTTTGTTTATGGTTTGTACAATATTCGTACATAAAGTTTAACTTCTTCAATATAGTTTTTGTACCGACAGTATAAAAAATCTGCTTCCGTATTTCTGTTACTATTTGAGTGTCGTGGTTGTAAACTGTCCGTGTCCATGCCTAATAATAGCAGTGTTAAGCCTTGCGGAGGTCTGGCCTGAAGCGTGTCGTAAAGGAGACATGCTCTTTGAGAGTATGTTTCCTTTACTTAGTCTACTTCTAACTTAGTCCTCAGGGTAGTGTGCATCGTCCCTGTAGTTCCGGGATTAGAATATGGCTACGGCATCCCTTGCCTGTCGTAAGAGGCGACTAAAAAGGGCTTCCAGGGTTGCGAGCGGCTAAAGGGGGAGCTCGAACCGTTGGGTCAGGCGACCCCGGGAAGGACGGTGGTATGTGTGGTCGCATACTGCCGTAAAGACTAGATGAAGCGGTGGGCCCAGTCGTCCATGTCGTCTCGGAGTCCTCTTTGTAGCGCCAAGGACGGCCACCGGGGGGTTTTAGTGCGGTAAAAATCCCACATAACCCTGCGTCGCTCCCACGGCGTCGGGTACCGTTTGAAGGTTTCTCCCTCGAGGACGAAAAAAAGGCGACCTTGGCCACATATGCACACTGCATATGTGGCCAAGGTCGCCTAAGATGTCCATGGATGCAGAAGCTACTTATTTAAGCTTCTGGCGTTTGATCCTTCCATGTTAAAAATGTAAATATGCGTGAAATTTTAATATAACGTTGTTTTTCTATATACATATAAAAAGTGTTATAGAATACATACTTCTGATATAAATGATCCCACGAGAAAAAAAGATCTTCAGTGGAGGTATAAACCGAGGTAAGCTAGTGTTTGTACAAATTACTATCAAATTATTGTTATTGCTTTGGGCATAATCATAATTTCATAGTGATAACTGACACAACGAATGTAATTGATCAATACAAAAGTTGTATCCTTGCTGCCGAAAATAGACAAGCAAATTGGTCTAATTAGCCCTAACTTAAGGTTACCTAACATAATGCTTTTGTTATAACAATAATTGCTAACAGTTTTGCTAACTGCCTGGGGGTATTTAAATTGAAATATCAACGAGGTCTTTTCTCTGCTCAGTGATTAGATCAATTAATAAAAGTACTAATAATATACTTAAATATCTCTAAGCGGTCTGTAGGTTTTATTTCTTTTATAAAGTAGCTAGTTAGTTATCTAGTTTTATTAGATTGTGGTATTAAAAATAGGTATTTAGACCATACTTTATGATATATGTATGTAGTTTACATTACTTTATTAGTGGTTGTGTCAGAAGGAGATCGACATATAGTTAAACAATTAAAATTTTCGTTCGTCAACCCATTATTCCCACGGGTCTTCTCCCTTAATGAGAGAGTTATAGGCCATCGTCCACCGCGCTGGCCGAGTGCGAATTGGTGGACTTCAACTCCGTGAACTTTTTTTTAAAGAACTCTCGGGTGTGTAGGTTTCCTCATAATGTTTATCTTCACCGAAAATCAGTGACAATTAATTTCAGATACGCACATAATTTTCGAAAAATCAGTGGTATGTGCCTGGTTTTGAACTTCGGACCGCCCGATCGAGAGGGCAACTTTCAGCCATTAGGCTACCACTGCTCTCTAGAATTAATATTTATATACATTTAATTATTATAAAATTGTTTCATTTTCAGTTATGTTTAACCAATCGGGTTTTATGTTTTTTATAATATTGTTTTGCATTACCCCAGAAGATAATTTAAAATCTTATGTATAATTCTGATTTACTAATGAAATCAGATCAGCATCACCTAATACTGTTGAAATATCTAAACGGAGATAAGATATACCTTCGCTTACATCGGTATATTATTAAACTTCTGGCGCCACAGTAAAGCCTACCTGACGTAATCACCTTATAATCCGATAAAAGCTTAAAACAAAACATTACACTAAGGCTAAGATCTCTTATCCATGTCGTCCTAATTTCGCTATACGTTAAAATAACGTTTGTTAAAATCAAACATGTTTGTTTGAAACAAACACTTCACGTTTTATAATCCCATCTTCCTGATTAAGATGACTTCTTGATGCGGTCAGCGGTGCGTCACTAGCCTATTGTAAGAGAGACTAAGTTTAAGCCTTCAAGTGATAGAAATCTGCGATGATAGAACACCTCCTACGGGTGTAAGAGTATATGTCAGCATTAATTTTAATATTACAGACAATCTTAAACAGAGACCGTACCTCCGGTATATTGAGACCCGCGTGGCGGAGCGGTTACTACTGTCTGGCGCGCAACGGGTGCCAGGTTCGATGCCCGGCCAGACAGGTATCGAATGATGAGTTTAGATTTATGTTCTGCATGTTACTCACGATTAAGGAGAAAATCCTTGTGTATGAGCTATGTATGAGCTAGGCTATGAGTATAAAACGCGTAGGTACGTGTTATTTGTTCCCAATTTCTAAAAGCACAGAAGTTATATGTAATGAAAACTATATCATTGCTCCACGCGAGTAATAAGACAATTAATATAAAAGTGAGCCGGCAACGATACCCTTCCACCGAGATGCAAGAAATGCTTCACGAATGTACCTCTGCGGCTGAACCATACTTTTTCTGCCATCTTGCTTAATCTACATATGTGTGTACATAGTTTAAATCTGACTCGCAACTTAAACATGATCGAGGAACGAGAAGTGCTATTTATTATTGCTGCATTTTAGTAGTTAGATAAACCCATAAAAGGAAATACATTAATAATTTAAAGACAATCCTTATATTATGTGTTTTATGCAGACAATATTTTGCATAAAGCTATAACTATGATGATCATAAAATATAATTTATATAGTATAAAAGTTGGAATTTAATTCTTGAAATTTAAGTATTTTAATGCCATTAAGTCACTACTGTTTAAAACGATATTTCAGATTTAATACTAAAAATACACTATTGCCGCTTCTTATCAGTTATACCCTATATAGGAAAATAACTTTAGAAAATGTATTTTGTAGAACTCGTAAACCGTATTTTTTGTAGAACATTTAGATGGCGTTTATACAAGAACATTCAGTAATAATTTCATGTATGATAATATGGGCGACAAAATCTATGAAATTCGAAAGACTAATAAATACGCCGCGGACTGGGTGTGCTGTCGTGGGTACCATGGACACTCACAAGACGAATAAACAAACACCCAGACCCTGAACATGAATCTAAACCCATCATTCAGATACCTGTCTGGCCGGGAATCGAACCCGGAACCCATTGCGCATCAGACCGGTCCTGTCCTGTCAGTCCATGTTTTACCCTTTGGGTACGACACCCTAAAAAGATCACCAATAGAAGCACTAATCGCTCCATCGTATTACTTAAACCACGCATAAGCAAACGGCTTTCAAAATAAATCATTACCCAGTGCTTAGCGTCACGATTTTGCGTGGGAGTTAAGATCACTTCCATGCGCTGATAGCGGTGAGATAGCTGAATAATTACCCCCTAGATGTATGCGAGGACACAGTTGTTCTTAACTTGATTCTTAACTGGCTTTTACTCTTGGTTTTGCTTGTGAAGTCGGCTTTAAGAGAACCTGAGATGTTAGCATGTGCCCTTTGACCCATTACTGAAGTTTCTCTCTCGTCTTTATAGTTTTAGTTATATTACGTCGACTTCGAGATAAAACTACTTTTTGATCCGAACGTAGTTAACCACCGTATCAATCTTATCTTATTTTAAATATAATACAATGTGTAATGTTTCCATGTTTGCTAATTCTGCTGGAATTAGAACCGAAATTTCGTGGCGCTTTAATATCAACTAGTCACCCATCACATCGGTCAAAGTTCGACTGTAATTTAAATTAAAAAACTTCATACTGTCCAAAGTACGAATATTTCTCAAAGTCAAGTAAAATGTAATCATTTTTAAGTAATTTTAAACGCACCCGTTGATTTTAAAAAGAGGTTTAATTAGCTAAGCCGCGTTTAAAAGCAATAGCGGGTATTTTGACAAAGACACTGACATTTTTGACGTTATGTATTTTCATAGTAAGTCATTGAATTTTTATTTTATTTATATAAATATTTAGTTTATTATTTATGTGTTTGTGACAAATGCACAGTAGTGTGTGTAGTGTGTTTTAGTTGATGTTATGTATGTTTTAAGCATTATTTGAAAAAATATTAACATTCTGAACTCCTTCTCTACGTCCACTAACCGTGCAAAGTTTCATACTAATCCGTCCGCGGCATATTACTTAAAAATGCTGCACAAGTTTTTGCTTCAAATGTTAATATATAGATAATGCACATGCGCTTATTTTTAACGCTTAAAGCCTAGCGCTTTAATGCTATTTCAAAGCGAATAAAGCCTGGTGCTAATGTTTCCTGGCCCTACCGCAAGGGTACAGACGATGGTCATCAACACGAAAAGTCAAGGTGTGATTCACTACGTCAAACAGCCTCTTTTCAATTTTAAAGACGATTAGTAATTAAAGTATTTAATTTATAATAAGACTGGCTGTCCCCCGCGGGTCAGATTGCTTGGATCAAAACGGTAAAGAGCATAACACTATGTGTTAATTCTGGTAATGATTGAAATAATTTATTTCAATAATAAGGTTATCGGTATAGTAAGGACTACGTTTCCCTTTTCAGTATAAGTATGAAATGAAATGAAATGTCTTTATTCTGTATAGGCTTGCGGGGGCACTTACAAATTGTCTCTTACATTTTTTTCTTACACTACTACAAAATCGGAATACGAACTCAACTGAGATCCGGCAAGAAACTCAGTGGATTTGTTTTTTTCTTATTTATATCCATTTATTTTTTAATTACAATCGTGTTTTTTACATGGTAATTTTTACATGGTATGAATATTAAAATTACCAACTTCTTAAGCAGGTAAGTTCAACTCAAAACGTAAGTAGCGGTATAGATACTAGAGTAAAACAAAACTAGAAACTTTATACTTATTAGCAAAAACAGTTCTAGCAGAGTATAATGATAGTGCTTTTCTAAAAAATCTGCGTACAAGTGAGCTACAATAATTGCGCAATCTTACACGAGGACGTTTGCACGACTATTAATATTATAATGGCCAAGGTGTTTGCGATTGTTATAATCTAATGAAGTATAATGGTTATTGAATGATCTTCCTCTTCCTATTATCCTTTGCTAAGTTATGGTGTTCCCACGCTGTGTGTCGGCATCGAGAGTTCTCACTTTCCCAATGTAGAAGGTGAAGTCAATTGAGAATATGGACGACAAGTAATAATCTTTATCAAAAAAAAAATTTGTTCTCAGACCTCACTTTATATTATTTTTAAATTCAACAGAACGCCGTGATAATGTCAGCTAAAAGATACGACAAGTTTAATTAACAAATGTTTTGAAGCATTACAAGGTAAGGAAATACAAGCCTGAAGTGTCAAAGCACTGCAAGCTTTAGCGTTGAACATTAAAAAACTGTGTCACATCTTATAATGTTCTTATTTTCATTTTTGTTTATGTATTATAAATGTATCTACATTTATATATATAAATGTATGTACATCTGCATATATTTTACTTATCTGTTTTGAATATTTAAACTACTGTAATATTATTTTCTTCTCGGTCTTTTTATATGTTATAATCGTAAACTATCTGTGGAAACTTTTTATTGGCCTTTATGTACTTATCTTGTTATAAACTATGTATTGCTTGTTTAGTTGTAAGTTTCACAAAAAATGTAAATAAATAAATAAATAAATAAATAAATAAATAGATAAATAAATAAGGCCATGAAATTTTGCTGCATGTTACAGCTAAAAATGCTAAATACAATAATCTCTAACGCTTGCAGCGTCAAGCGAGTATATCTTACTTGGACGATAACAGCGAAATGTCGGGATGTCCTGGCTCTGAATGATCAAGAAAAGAATTAAAGGCGGCCAATAGGACCTACATAATATGATACCTTTGTGGTACCTATTTCTGTGTTTATTTTTTTGATTAGTATAGTCTACAAGCAGCACAGGCCTAAGGGAACTCACCCGATGAAAACGTATTTATTTTTTGTACTGCTGCCTTCGATGTTGTTACTTATAAAAATTACTTTATTTTTAGTAAAAGAATAGTCACTATAAATTTCTAAATTTACACATACATACGCTTATAGGAGCACAAACATTACCTAAATGTTATTTTAATATTATTGCAAACAGACGTAAAATCTAGAAAAAATCAACATAGCTAAGTATCTACTTGAAACTCTAACATAAAATCTTTACCTATAGTTCACTCACGATAATTTCGAGCGTCCTCACGTCGTAGCTAATAGAGAAAATGGCTGCCAAGCCGATATTACGTAATTTCATGAAACAAGTAACCTTCACCTTTCTGATGGCGTGTCTGCATTATGTACTCGTTAAACTTGACGGTGAAACAAAAACTTTGAAATACTCAAGCAGTCTTTCTTAAACGAATTGTGCATTGTTCGTTAAATGCAGATTTGGAAATATTTATTATCTTACTGACAATTTAACATTTACTGACATTGGAACAATTGCTCGCGTCGAAGGATAGATATTATGAGAATACAAGTATATGATGTAGGTTATGTAATTAATATCCGTCCGATATAATATGACAATTAGAAGTATTTTTTAACAGAAAGTCTTCATGGATCCCCGTTCTACCCGAGGGTAAAAGGGTATTATTGTTCTCAAGGGGGAAACCTTCAAAAGGTACCCGACGCCGTGGGAGCTATGCAGGGTTATATGAAAACCCCCACGGTGGCCGTCCTCGGCGCTACAAAGAGGACTCCGGGATCTCCAAAGAAACGCAACCGGAATCCTCTGAGAGCATTGCCACATCGGGCTCCTGCCAGGTGAAGGACTGGGCTTAATTTCTTTTTTGTGTAAAGTTTTTTAAGCTGATCACAATCAATACCTTGGGTCTTAAATACCCATTAAAATATACGCGTTACGTAATAACAGAGTATATTTATTTTTGACTAGCTAACCCGGCGAACTTAGTTCCGCCTAAATGTCAAAAATCTAACATTGTCAGTATTCCTCCTTTATAATATGCATTAAAGACCTTCGTCTTGAATCACTCTATCTTTAAGAAACTGCTTTAAAATCCGTAGCGTAGTTTTAAAGATCTAAGCATACATAGGGACAGACAGCGCAACGCGACTTTGTTTTATACTATTTAGTGCTCAGTATAAATTAATAAGTAGTAGGTACCTTTTTTTGTTTTCGAGGGGGAAACCTTCAAAAGGTACCCGACGCCGTGGGAGCGACGCGGGGTTATGTGGGATTTTTACCGCATTAAAACCCCCCCGGTGGCCGTCCTCGGCGCTGAAAAGGAGGACTCCGGGATCTCGAAACGACTTCAACCGGAAATCTCCGAGCGCGCTGCCCCATCGGGCTCCTCCTAGATGGGCGGCTGGGCCCACCGCTCCGTCTAGTCTTTACGACGGCCTATGCGACCACACATACCGCCGTCCTTCCCGGGATTGCCTGACCGAACGGTTCGAGCTCCCACTCTAGCCGTCTGCAACCCCGGAAGCCCCGTTTAGTCGCCTCTTACGACAGGCAGGGGATACCGTAGCCCTATTCTGACCCCGAGACTACAAGGACGAAGTAGTAGGTACCTAAGTCAAAATTTTACAACGGGAGATGTTTTGAACCTACTCAGGAACTTACCTACGTCAAGATATTGTTACCATAAAAATACATTGAACAACAAAAACAAATAGATAATTTACTATAATTGCAAAGTTTTCCGTTGTGTATTATGGTACACTTATGTTCATTTCATGTTTTCCCATACAAACTTGCGTAACACTTTTACTCACTCGTGCGTAATCCATTGTTCCCGCTTAGAAACCCAGTGCGGTTTCGAACGATGATATTAATTTATTTTTAACTACAAACATAGCAACTAACAACTTGGCTCTGACTTAGAGCAACTAGTAACTCTGCTAATCAATTATACTCTCAAGTATTCCTGTACAAGTATTTTAGAATTTATGATTGAATTTTCCCTGTTTTCGGATTTCAATAGGAGGAGAATATTTTGTGGAGTACCTTATTTTTTGAATGATAGTGACCCAAGGACACTATAACCTAGGAAGTTTCTTTTGACTCTTAGGATACTATAGTTCTATTCCGGTCTAGCGACAACAGTGGCAAACCTATACAGTCAAAGCTGTTTATTGACAGTTTCCGATTCGCCATTTCAATATTCACGCGTTAAAAATTGTGACTAGAAAAGTCTGAACTGATAATCGCGACTAAGATATAAGGCAGAACGTACCTAAGCCCCTCAAATAAGGAGTTTTTACTGTATATGCAAATACAACTCACCGCTTTATAAACTCTAGCACATTGCTACATTCAATCTCCGTGCAGTTCCAGAATCATGCAATGCAGCAATAGAAGAGAAATAAGCGCATAAGTGATAGATAATATGAAATATATTATCAAAACAGTTTGACAAACTATTATAAGCATCGCCGAGTGAGGGTAGAAAAGTCTGCTCCTCACAAATAAATAAACCAATGCTTTATACGTAGAACCAGATCACTGCAGATTTAAACAAACTTTTATACTACACAGTGTAAAACAGAGTCGCTTTGCGATGTCTATCCCTATGTGATTAGATCTTTAAAATTACGCTACGGATTTTAATACAGTATTTTTAATAGATAGAGTGATTCAAAAGGAAGGTTTTTATGTATAAAACATGCATAATATACGGCACAACACTGATAATTTAAGATTTTTAACTTTTAGGCGGAAAGAAGTTAGCCGGGTCAGCTAGTAAGCTATGAATGAAATTTAACTAATCTTCAATTATTTAATAAGTTTAATTTAACTAACTTCTATGATTTGTTATTTTGCAGTATCCTTTAAAATTTTGTTAATCAAAGCCACATACAGACGTGAAGGATATTATTATGAAATATATCTGTATTCTAGGTAGCGTGATAGGTAGAGTCAGGATATCGTAAAATTAAATCCTGTGAATCACATCAATATTAAAATGAGTTTAGATTTTCCCGTATATAATTTCATAATTATTTATTGATCTACACTGTGTCATATTTTACATGAGTCACAGTTGCTTGAAATGACTACCTTTTGACCGATGATTACAATTTACAATGCATAATTTCTTACTCATAGAAGACTAAAGTTCATTAGTTATTATAGGCAGAATAAATTATTATGTAAAATAACAAGTTATTTTATTAAATAGAGTTGGAAATAGTGTGTAGAACAAATATGTTTATATACACAATAGAATCGTCGTCAACCCATTATTGTCCCACTGCTGGGCACGGGTCTTCTCTCGGAATGAGAGAGCTTAGGCCATAGTCCACCGCGCTGGCCAAGTGCGAATTGGTGGACTTCACACACCTCCGAGAACTTTTTTTTTTAAAGAACTCTCGGGTGTGTAGGTTTCCTCACGATGTTTTCCTTCACCGAAAAGCAGTGATAATTAAAGTATAATACGCACATAAATCAGTGGTGCGTGCCTGGGTTTGAACCTCGGATCTCCCGATCGAGAGGGCAAGTTTTAACCATTAGGCTATCACTGTTCACAACACAATAGAATATAATATAGAACACAATAGTATATAGAACAGAAATATAAAAAGATACAAATATTTAGCCTACACTAAAGCTACTGTAGCAACTTTTAGCTTTCTATTTGGTAAATTATAGAAATTTACTCACGTAAAACATACCAAATCGTACTGTGATAATAAAAGGGACCTTATATATAATTTTCATATTGAGGCAATAATAAAAATGTGTTCACATTTTGAGATTTATGAGCGTATATATAGAAGGGCCGTTAGTGAAATTTGCAAGTGGTAGAACCAGTGTAGTTCGACCGGGGAAGTACCACCGCCACACCTATTTCTAACGTGAAGCATTTTTTGCGTTTCGATGGAAGGCTGTGGTTGCCGGGACACTTTTATATGAGGCGACCATCGTAGTCCTCGGGACTAGCAACGCGTCTGTGATTGACTTTAGATAGAACCCATGTTCTATTTGAAGTTGCTTACAGATGTCCATGGCCGGTAGTGAGCACTTAGGATCAGGTGGACTGCGTGCTCGTTTATAACTTCAATCAGATCATACAGACCATAAGATACATAGTTTGTCTCCTTTTACCAAAAATTGACACATTTTAATCCACTACACGTTGGACTACGTTAATAAAGTTATAATACGAAGTTAATAGAAGTAGATACAAGTATTTAAATCAATTTAACGAAATTTTGAATTCAAAATGGTTGAAGTAAAAATTATTAATGAACGAAAAATTTCGAAATTATGTTATGGTATTTTAAGATCAGTAATATTTTAAGTCGTCGTCAACCCATTACTGTCCCACTGCTGGGCACGGGTCTTCTCTCGGAATGAGAGAGCTTAGGCCATAGTCCACCACGCTGGCCAAGTGCGAATTGGTGGACAATATTTTAAGTACCCACTAATTATTGCAAAAAGCAAATCAACGTAATTTCCGAACTTGCTAATTTAATAACACTTAACAATATTCGGTTTAAAGAACATAGCTTATTTCTATCTCCGGTCTAAGATAAGCAAAATTCATTCAATTCTCAATCGCTTGATATTTACAAATCCGCGAAAGGTGTACGCGGAAGACAAATATAATAATAAGCGGATCCGATAGCTTATTCAGTTCAAAGCCACGGAATGCCACAAGGTTGCCGTTTCAAGTCCTACTCGCATCACATTTTTTAGGATTCCGTACATAAAGAGTGAAATCGTTACCCTATTACTAAGGTTTGCTGTTCGTCTGACCGTCTGTTTGTCTGTCACTAGCCTTTATCTCATAAACCGTGATAGCAAATTGTTAAAATTTTCACAGATTTATTTGTGTTGGCACTGTAAAAAGAAAAACCAATAAAAGCAGAATAAAATGAATATTTAAGGGGCTCCTAAACAACAAACGCGATGTTTTTACCGTTTTTTACATATAATAGTACGGAACCCTTAGTTCGCGAATTCTACTCGTACTTAGCCGGTTATTTATCGAAGAAGTAAACGACATGCCCGTTTACTGCATCGATAAATAACCGGCTAAGTAAGACCAATTGTTTGTAAAAGATCATTACTGTCTATAAAATTTTAATCAATTTTCTATTTGAAGTCTGTTTGTAAAATTAAAATAACAAACGAATATGCTGTCCACCTGATAGTATGTGGTCACTGCCGGCTAAACCAAGGTTTCTTAAACTTTCGGGTTCACGGCATGTACATCTGAGAGTAACTTCATACAGAAAAAAACGTACTATCTGAAGTTAATGATAGATGCATTACTACTCCCGAGAACTAAGGTAAAATATAAAAGTAAGCCGGTAACCAGACTCTTCCACCGAAATGCAAAAATTACTAGAAATAGATGTGGTGGTGATACGTATCGACGGGCCTCTAGTCAACAACGACAAAATCATATATTATTATGAAAAATTACCAATTTACAGCATGAAGCTTAGAAGTTTTGTGGACATACAAACATTTATTACTTACGCCAAGAAAGACGATCTATGGAAATACTAAATAGCCAATACAATCAACTATTACAATCAACAAAGCTTCATACTGTAAATTGGTAATCATACTAATATTATAAAGGCGAAAGTTTGTGAGTGTGTATGTTTGTTACTTCTTCGCGTCAAAACGGCTGGAGCGATTTTCATAAAATTTGGTAGGGAGTTAGCTGATATTTACTATGGGAAAATAACTTATTCCCACGGGACAATCGATATTTGTTAACGCGGGCGAAGCTGCGGGATTCAACTAGTATTTCATATACGATTTTGTTCTAGGGACCCGTCCGTATTCAGTCGATCCTAATATAAGTTCTATAGTCATATAAGTTCTACTTTGCGCTTACATCCTGAATAAAACCTGCTAAAGTAGAAAATACAAAAAAGTTTGAAATTTGTTTCTGATATTTGTCAAATGTGCTTACACAAATACCGTAGTACAATTCATTACAAAACATAAACAATGACTATAAATGCAAATATACACGTGATATATAGGTATGTATGTCGATTGGAAATAAACTGTTGTATAGGAAATCGTTTGGTTAATGATAAAATGCTAATCGGTACTTGGTGCTTAAGTTATTGCTACACCGCACGCGAATGAAAAGCTTAGCGAATGAAAAGCTTGGCGAATGAAAAAACGTGTTCATTGTATGATTTTTTTAATTTAAACTGCAACTGCAAATGCAAGAGTATTTTCCATGACATCTATATTATAAAGTTTATTAATGTCCTTAAAGAAATATGAAAAATAATCTCCTTAAAACATGGTATCAAAAGTATAAACCCTCCATTTTTTTGTTTTTTGACCGAGGATTATCACTAAATTACTAAAACATCTAGTTATAATGACTATCGTAGTAATTTTTACCTTTAATATCCTGAAAGTACAAAAATGCTATTTAGACAAAATCACTAAAGACTTCCACAAAAGCAATTTGACGACCCGCGTGTCGGAGCGGTTACCATACCGGTCTGATGCGCTGGTCCCGGGTTCGATTCACGGTCAGACAGGTATCTGAATGATGAGTTTAGATTCATGTACTGGGTCTGGGTGTTTGTGTATTCGTCTTGTACACACAAGACGAATACACAAACACTGACTCCTGTGTCGTGGGTACCATGGACACACGTCCATGGTACCCACGACACAGGAGAAAATCCTAGTGTGGGGATAACCCCATAGGAGCGTAGGGAGCGTGTTTTTGTTTAAAGATTCTATTCTAAAGCCAAAGAAATGGCCACTCATACTACAAACTGACATACATATTTGACGCAGTGAAGTATTAATTAGTCACTTAGAGCTGTAAAAAGTTGGAAACACAGAAGTTGCCAACAATGTAACTGGATACGCGCATTTATAATCTATTTAATCTCCTTACTCTTCATACATATATATCGGGAATGGCAACTACATTTTTTTCTCGCCAATCGCTTTTCCACTAGCAGCAGGCTAAACACTGTTCCGCGGCATAGTCACGTTATTCCTTAGCAATTGATCTTGATATTTAATGCTTTACCTACATTATATGCTAATTCCTCGGAATACAGGACTCGTTCGAGCGTTGTTTTCCACGGGTCGTCTTTACGTAATACCGGATTTGAATGGCGTTGGAACCTTCTATATAGAGTACTGGAACAAATAGATCGTGCTTTTACATACTTAATCACTGTACTATGACTGCGAATTTCTCCAATGTTGTTAATATCCACAATTATTATATTCGCTTTAAGGAAACATTGTAATATAGGTACGTGGTTGATTCTTGAAGACTTATTGTGTATATTATTTATAAAATGATTAATTAATGTGTACACATTAATTAATCATTTTATAAATAATACCTATGGGAATATAGAAGAAAAATGTGTTGAGCTGTGTACTCTGTTTACCATACTAAAGAAATTTCGATTTATACTGGAACGAGCTTCCTCCTGAGGTATTCTCGCGGCGTTATGACATGGGGCTCTTCAAAAAAGATGCGAAAAGAGCTCTCCTTCAAAGCCGGCGATGCAATGGTGACTCCTCTGGTGTTGCAAATGTCCATAGGCGACGGTAAGTACTTTCCATCAGGTAGCCCATCTTCCTTATCGTTAGGTTTAAGTATAAAAAACTAAAAAGCGCTGATATCAAATGCCTAGTTTAAATAGTTCGGTTTTCTTTTTCAGGGTCATAATATTATTCTCTTTCTGACGCAACCGGATGACGGATAACCGGATAACCGGATAACCGGATAACCAGATAACCGGATAACCGGAGAACGCAAAAAGGGAAGTAATTTCAGAGTGTGACTATTATACCTTCTAGATTAAGCGAGGGAAGTAACTGAAGTACATTGTACATGTAAACGGTTGTCTTCAGAAAACGTATTTTTTATGTCACAAGTTTTTAAAATATGTGATGACAAAATAATGTTTTTTTTATAAGATTGAAGTAGCAAATGAGCATGCAGTCCACCCGATGGTAAGTGCTCACTGCCGCCCATAGACATCAGACAATCTGTAAATAACTTCATATAGAACAAGGGTTCGATCTTATGTCAATCACAGATACGTTGCTACTCCCGAGGACTAAGATGGTCGCCTCAAATGAAAGTGTGAAAAAGTTTGACGTTAAAGCAGAACAATAAAATGTAACGCTTATTTTTAACATGGTTGTAATAATTAAAATTCATCTCTATTTCGTGGCTTTTGCATTGTTTTAATTTTAATCAACTATTCGTATAGTTTGCTACGGTTGCTTTAGGATAAAAATTTATATCCTTTTCCACATAAGCTTATAAAAATAGAGCTTGGAACTTACTACAGTATTTATTATAATCCTTATTAGTCATTCGATAAAACCATAATGAAAGGAAAATCCTTTCTAACTGACGCAATCTGTTCGTTATGTTTCACTATATTGATATTGATAAAAACCTGTTTCATATCCATATTGCTTAATAAAATATTTTCGAGACCTTATTAAAGTGTTGTAAATCAGATTTTTATCTACATTTCTCTCATGAAGGTTTGTGTTATATTTAACAGTGTTATTTATATTGGGTGACAACTTATTATAAATAACACTCTTCGGGTCTTCTCTCAGAACGAGAGAGTTTTAGGCCATAGTCCACTGCGCTGGCCAAGTGCAAATTGAAGGACTCCACACACCTCCGAGAACTTTGTTTTTTTTTTTAAAGAACTCTCGGGTGTGTAGGTTTCCTCGCGATGTTTTCCTTTACCGAAAAGCAGTGATAATTAATTTCTAGTACACACATAAATCAGTGGTGTGTGCCTTGGTTTGCACCTCGGACTACCCGATCCAGAGGGCAAGTTTCAACCATTAAGTTATCACTGCTCTATTCATATCATAGATTTGCTATTATAATTTATTAAAAAAAATATATTTAATACAAATATGAAATACTATATGAATGTGAATTTATATTTTATAGAATTAAAAATATGACCTTATCAAATCTTTAAGACTAAGAAGAAAATAATAAACATCATAATTATATGTACTGGTGTTGAACATATAAAACTCGACATACAAGAATGAACATAATTTAATTATTCATACTCATTGCCTGCTTGGATGAGGTAAGACACATAAAAAGTATTAGGTGTACCTAACATGCCCTTGTAGTGACTAGGAAATGTTAAGTATAGTTTAAAGGATACCAGTGTATAAGTAGTAACTGTAAAATTACAGGAGTATTTTTTAGTGATCACCAACTGATATGTGTAAAACGAAGCACATATTGACCAAGAACCCTGTTTGAAACGACGTTCAGACGCACTAAGAACTTTTTTTTGACATACTCGTAATATGAAAGTAGCAGACAACCGGGCATATGATGGTAAGTGACCAATTCCACCCATGGACATCTGTATTAAGCCACAAATAAGATCAAAGATTCGCCTGATATTGGGTACAGTTGCGTTGCAAGTCCTGAAGATTAAGCAGCGACGCCTTGAATAAGTATGGCTTCTTACACACCTCAAACCAATCAAAGTGGCGCATAATATAAATAGGTACATGTTATTCTCCAAAATAGGTGTGTCGCTACCTCTGGAATTAAATCAAAAAGCATTCCACCTTTAACATAGTTTGCTTACTTGTTATTGCTTGCATCACTAATCTCTCTCTCGTCAACCCATTATTGTCCCACTGGTGGGCACGGGTCTTTTCTCAGAATGAGAGAGTTTAGGCCATAGTCCACCGCGCTAGCCAAGTGCGAATTGCTGGACTTCACACACCTCCGAGAACTTTTTTTTTAAAGAACTCTCGTTTGTGTAGGTTTCCTCACGATTTTTTCCTACGAATTAAATTCTAATACGCATAATTTTAGAAAAATCTGTGGTGCGTGCCTGGGTTTGAACCTCGGACCGGACGGAGCGAGAGCGCAAGTTTCAACCATTAGGCTATCACTGCATCACTGATATCATAGTAGTAGTAGTTTAGAAAGTTTGTGAGTGTGTATGTTTGTTACTTCTTCACGTGTAAACAGCTGAAGCGATTTTCATAAAATTTGGTATGGAGTTAGCCGATACTTTGGATTAACATATGGGCTACTTTTTATTGTGGAATAATATCTTATTCTCTCGGGACAATCGATTTTTATTAACGGGGGCGACGCTGCGGGATTCAACTAGTAAGGTATAAATCGAAGCAGTCGAACTGCAGTTCTCACAGTACAATGTACTAAGTCATGAGGATAACATATTTTATCAGCGAATGCGACGTATAGTTTCTAACCCAGTTGTCCTTGGTTTCCTCATGTTTTATCTTCATGTACTTACACAGCAAATAAATAAGCTTATCGAATCTTAAAAGCGAAATATAATTTCCAAAGGTGACATTCGAAATGTCGGTGCCTCTTTGCGGCGGAAATGACTCAGTTTTCGTCTTGTAGACAGACAACGAAAAAACGCAATGTATATTCTTCTATTGTACATACTAGATCACACACAAGCGATTTTGGGTCGTAATACCCAATGATACTGCTCAATAACCCGTGAACATGATAGTTAGATTGTTAGAACTGCGTTGACCTCAGTACACATAAGTACTCCATTAAAAACGTAATAGTTTGCACGTTCTCACGGCTTTGAAACATACGGAGGTTCCTAATTTTAGAAATAAGTAAGTGTTGTTACAACGTACTTCTAACAAACACTAAATAATATTACCTTTGCGTGTCGCAAGTTCTGCAGCGCGGGAATCGAGGATACTGTTTTGCTTTTTGACACATTTAGTTCTATCTTAAAGTTTAAGGTTCATTGTTATGCCATAGTTTGACCAGTGTTGGGTCCAAAATAGCATTATTCCGCTCTCCGTAATGTTTAAGAATTTAACTCAATGTCTATATCTAGCAGGTGGTCAGCGACTTCTTTCGAAACTCTTCTTCTGATGTTCTTCTTCCGCAATTCTTCTGGTAGTACTATTACAAGCACTGTAAGACATGACAAGTCTGGCAGTGAACAGTTTTGACTTTAAGAACAGTCAATAAACCTCTACAAATTGAAGATTCTGTACAATAATATACAGAAATACAGAATTATCTTCTATTGGTATGACTTGCTTTCCACTATTCTAATTGAAATTTGTAGCGCGTTTAGTTTCCGTGGTAATCTAAAAATTATATTCGCTTTTCGACTATTTGTCCCTCAGAAGTCCCCGTTTAATTTGTGGGACGTGTAACAAACCTATTTAATTTTCTGTTTCGAATGATACCAAGCCAGAGTTACCAAACAGAAGTATAATAGCAGAATACATCCTTCCGTTCCTAAATGCTCCGGGGCTTTATAAACGTGGTACAGTCAGGGCATGTACCCGTAGTACCATAATTGACATAAATACGGAACAAGCCCTGAACAAGGACGAATGAATTCCAACGAGAATGACCACCAATTACGCGGATGCGGTGCGAATGATCAGTAATTCTGCTGCAAGTGATGCTTGTAGAAAATATATTTCTTTGTGCTAACGTTTCATTTTTTATATAAAATAACATGCGTGCGTACAAAGTACACATGTCAGAAGTGAAACTTCTTTGGCGAACTAATTTATAAATCTTGTTTATATTTATAAAATCTAAAACTTTAAATTTCCAAGATAAGAGGAAGGGAAAAAGGCGTGATACGACGTTCGCTCTGTCTCACTTTTTCTCTCAATCTTTCTCACTCGCTTGCTCCCTACTCTCACTCCACGGCTAGTTGCTCATGCTACGTTCGCCCTGACTTACTCTCTCTCAATCGGTCTCGATCACTCTCTCTCTCTTTTCTGACACTTCCGTTGCATACCGGCGTGACGTTTCATCTGTAAAAATTTTACCCTCATGCTCCTAAAGAAGTTTCACTTCAAAAACTATTTATATTAAATGGATAAAATATTAGTCAAAACACTACCATTTTCTTCAAGTTAATTTAAAATTAGAGTATTACTGAAAAAAATATAGTTTTTAAAATTATTGGATCGATTTTGATAGAACGTTCACTCAACGACGGAGATTATAGATTAATATGAGTAAACTAGCTGTCCCGACAAACATTGTTTTGCCATATAAAAAATAAAAACAATGTTAAGGGCGGACAACCCTTAAGGGGTATGAAAAATAGATGTTGGCCGATTCTCAGACCTACTGAATAAGCATATAAAATTTGGTAAAAATCGGTCAAGCCGTTTCGGAGGAGTATGGCAACAAAAACTGTGACACGAGAATTTTATCTATTAGATGTAGCGAAATCACATTAGTTGCTTACGGTACGTCTATTTCCTTTACGACAAAATTCTTATCATATCTTATTTTCTATTTATTATTTTTTTTTTATAAATATATTTTAAAGTGTTCTTAGTTATTTAAAAAAATAAAGTATGTGCTCAGTCATCATATAAAGTTATCACGTAGCAATTTGTTTATATCGGGAGGCTGGGAGGAGTAGGTCGTTACAATCTACATACTAATAATAATAAAAATTAACTTAATCTTATTTTTCTTACACTACCACCGGATCGGAACACGGGGTCAATTGAGAAGATCCGGCAAGAAACTCAATGGGTTTGTCTTTTTTCTTTGTATATCTTTTTTTTACCATCTTGTTATTACATTTACGTTATATGTTATATGTCCGTCAAGTCATGTGTCCGTCAAGCCAAAGAAATGGACATCGCTACATACGCTCACCAAAACATTACTCTCCTGACGTAGTTGGGTAAAAATGTTATTTATTCTTGCAAATACAACGAGTCATCTCGAGTGTAGGAGCCGTGAAATGGAACAAATTTTCTTCATTAAACAGCTGATTCGCTCAATTAGCCTACTTACGAAGTTCCCGAGTGCCTATGTAAAGATGCTTATTGTGCTCGAGTATTAACGTACTAGACCACGTGCCAAGGTCGATCTGTAAAGTAAGATTCATACATTTTTGAATTCATTTACCGATATTTTACTCTAAATTTTGCATTATAGAACACCCGCGTAGTAAGGCGTTTATAGTACCGGATGTCGGTTTGATACGCTGGGTTTCCAGTTCGATCCCCGAACAGATATGTGAATAATAATTTAAATTTTTTTTCTGGGTCTCTGGGTGTTTTTATTTTTGTCTTTATGTTTTCATAATACAGAGGGTACTATGAAAACATAAAGACGAACATTACATCGTACCTCGCACTAGTAATTTTTGGCTGATTGAAGTAGCAAACGAGCATACAGTCCACCTGATGGTAAGTGATCACAGCCAACCATAAACATGTATAAGCAACTTCATATAGAACATGGGTGCTAACTGAAGTCAATCACAGGGGCGTTGCTATTAACCACTGCGGTCACTATCCCATATGCCACGCAGGGTAACAATCAGCAAAAATCTATATGAAAGAATTATGTCCAGCAACCGATTTTAAAAGCTAATGGATAACTTAATGGTAAAATCCTTAGTGTCTGTTACCAAACAAAACGTATCCCTGGAAAGCGGACAAACCAACGCATCGCTTAGTCTTACGTGAAATGAGGCAACATTGGCCAATGGAGCGAAATTGCCGGTTGCAACACTGCGTGGGCTACGCCACCCGCGGCGCAACGCCGTTTTCCAAACTCGAATTATTTATACGAAAATGTCAAAAATCAAGCCAACCAAAATCGTAGACTGCTAAAATCGAATACCTAATTTATGGGTAGCCTTATGAAACGATCGAAAACTTTTACTTTTAAGGTTGGTTCAAGTGTAATTTTTAATGAACTGAAAAAACACATTATTTTATTTAATAATGTGTTTTTTCAGTCGTAGTAGGGGACTGTTGCCGGCTAGGAAAAAACTTTTTCCATCACGAAATAAAATCAAGGGATGTTCAGAATGGATAAATAAATTGAATATTAATTTGGAATCCTATTATTATATTTATTATAAAGATATTTCAAAGGGATCATAAACATCCATTGACTTTACAATGACATCAACAAAAACCCGTAAAACTATTTAAAAACAAGTAACAATTGCAAGCTTACACTTTCTTAATTCACTTGGTTAATAAAAGAGTTGGTGGTCAATTAATTGAACACTGATCTTTACAAAAAGTAATGAAAACCACGGTGTTATAAATACTTCACCAAAGCAAAAAGTTAAAGGACTTTCTAAAAACTGCGCTCAGAGCTAAAACTAGCTGAGTCGCTAAGGCGCGAATTGAATGCGGATAAAAACGTGTCAAAGTCTATATCAATAAAGGCGGATTGGTTCACCTTTCATTTATAGAGAGGTGTTGAGAAAGGTTGATTCATTCAGTGTTAAAACAGATTTTTTTTTTCTACGAATTGAATCACGATTTTTCACGTAATATTCTATTGTTTCTCTGTGGAGGTGTTGATTTCATCAACGGGTGGATTAAGTCGTACCTCTGCTGTTTGATACGGTGTTAAATATCAAGTCTTTCCAGTGAATCGATCTAACAAATCACGGGATATACAAGAGTAAAGACAATATTATAATGTTACCTACTGCTAAACGATGAAAAATAAGACGAAATATGACGCTTTATACACTCATAGCCCCACACTAGGATTTTCTCCTGTGTCGTGGGTGTCATGGATACATACAAAGACGAATACACAAACACCCAGAACAAGAATCTAAACTCATCATTCAAATCTGGTCTGGCCGGGAATCGAACCCAGGACCCACTGCGTGTCAGACCGTTAAGGTAACCGCAACACACCACGCCACGGAGGTCGTCGATGAAAAACACAAGCCTGTGTAGATGAGTCAAAGGGAAACTAAAACTGATTAGCGCTTAAAGTAAGGCGGATAACATATATGTACAAACTAATTAACTAAAGCATATACTGTTTCAATTGGTATATTAAAATATCATGATGGATTCTTAGATATCTTTAAAGACAATTTCTTTTTACTGCAAAGAATTATCAAATTAGCAATTGAATTGAAATCCAGTAGTGATTAAGTGATGCAACCTAATTTCAAATACTTAATTTAATGCAAACAGGATAAATAACATTCACGCAAAACAAAACACATTAACTTAAATAAATGAGGTATTATATGTACAAAAATTATATTACAATTATATTATAGATACAAAAATAGATTCCCTAAAAATTAACTGAAAGCAAAACAAGTACCTAGACATCTCAAATACATAGACAAACATAGTATTTTTTTTGTTTTTTTTTTTGTTTGTATTATAACTGCCTAATTTCGTATGAATCGTGGTTTATGTGGTATTAATATAGATATGACAATAAATGAGTAAATAGTACATATCATTTATATGACAATAACTGAGTATACATATAAATAATATAGTATTATCCTCACAATTAAAACAGATTTCATGGCATTTCAAGTATTAAAATTAACTGAAATGAATAAATGAACCCTTGATAGTCTTGATGGGGAGCCTGACTTACGTTCGCCAGAAATGTGTTGTTACAACTGGGGACCGTCATATTCTTGGTATCACAAAATGAAGAAATGTGGTGGATGGGATATGTCCATGGGCGGCATTGGGCACTTACCATCAAATGGACTACGCGCTTGTTTGCTACTTCCACACTATAAATAAGAAATTCCTAAGCCTTATCTGAGCTTTAGAACTACTAGCTAATTTTCAATTACGTTACACCTATTTAACACAATTAATTTAACTAACGCGGTTCCCAGTTCTCAGTCAAACAGAATAACACGGAGCGGTGTAAATCACTGTGTCTAGATTATCTAGATGTTAGGTGCCGGCAATCCGGTTACAACACTTTGTCATTCAGCTGTTTGCGAACAAGCTGTCGAATCAATTTCGCTAAGTGCTGTTCGCGAGTAAATTTGCCCCTAATTTGTGTGAACAGAGATTGTTCCTTTTGTCTACGGACGTTGGAAATTACTATTATATTTTTGCTTGTAATTTTTAGGTATTAGGCATAAAATTAGAGATATGTGATATGATGGTGGCTATATTAGTCCTTGGGAGTGGCATTGCTTCTGTGATTAATTTCAGATAGAACCAATGTTCTATATGAAGTTGCTTACAGATGTTTATGGATGGCAATGACCACTTGCCATCAGATGGACAACAAGTTTGTTTGCTATTTCCATAATATAAAAAAGACCAGATTCCTAAGCCTTAACTAAACTACATTAGTACTATATAAAGTTAAATTATATTACGCTTATTTAACACAATTAATTTAACAAATGCGGTTCTCAGCTCTTAGTAAAACAGTTAGAGCAACACGGAGCGGTGTAAATCACTGTGTCTAGATTATCTAGATGTTAGGTGCCGGCGATCTGGTTACAACACTTTGTCATTCAGCTGTTTGCGAACAAGCTGTCGAATCAATTTCGCCAAGTGCTGTTCGCGAGTAAATTTGCCCCCAATTTGTGTGAACGGAGAACGTTGTTCTTTTCGCTTACAGATTACGTTGGAAATTACAATTATATTTTGGCTTGTATTATTTTAGGGTTGTGCATGAGATCGGAGATATGAGATGATGTTTTTTATGAATTTTAACTAGCAAATGTGCAACAAACTTTGTTTAAGTGCAGTGTTTACTGCCGCCCATGAAAGCCCATGAAACGAATCCATAATCCCGTAGTTGTATCTTTGGTAGTATATGAAATACACATATTTATTAAAAAATAAAGACATTTCATTATTGTGGTCAATCCTTAGATATGGTGTTAATTTTTAAAAAATAAATTGAACTGCGTCGGACTAGTCTTACCACAACATAAAACTCCTACACAGTAGTGCTATTAATACTAATAACATACTTAATAATAATATTACGTACACTAAATAATGAAACGCTTGAGATTAATTTTCAAGGTATAAACTAAAATTTTCACCAATATAAAGTATCACAACACAAAAACTGAATCAGTTTTAACCATAAGTTAACATCAACCTTCTTCTGTAGACATTAAGTCAAAAAAGTTACACTAATTTTCTATGTCATAGGTATCAAACTCACTAAGTTAGAGAGCGCCTCAGTAAGTTCCATTCTGCTTCAAGGCAAATTACACGGCGTACATAATCATAAAAATCTAAGTTCCGACCTCAGCTATGATGCGTGACACTCAAGAAAGGTTTAGCAAAGTTCCCACAATAACCAAGGCCAGAGCTAACAATTTCGGTGACATGTGGTCACCACGCCGCAAGGTCTATGCTTAGTTTTCGTGAACCAATTTTAAATTTTGTGTGATGTAATTGCAGTGTGAATTCGTTGCCACGCAAGTCAGATAAGATTGTTTTTGGACGACCTGCGTGGCGGAGCGGTTACCATACCGGTCTGATGCTCAATGGGTTCCGGGTTCGATTCCCGGCCAGACAGGAATCTGAATGATGAGTTTAGATTCATGTTCTGGGTCTGGGTGTTTGTGTATTCGTCTTGTGTGTACCCATAGTACCCACGACACAGGAGAAAATCCTAGTGTGGGGCTATGAGTGTAGAAAGAGTGTTTTCTGTTCGCTCTGTCTCTGGTTTACCTACCTTACTATTTTATAAAAACCTAAAAAAATGAGAGAGAATATAGCAGGTGCTTACGATATGTCAGGTCATATTAAGCATTACTTCGTATACTTGCCTTGTAGCAACTTACTGCTGTTAATCACGGATTGGGAAAGTAAGCACTTTAATCATTGTCATCGATGCTAAAAGTAATATGTTGGGACTCTTATCCAAGAGCTAGAAATTTGCTTTAAATGGGTTTCACTGCAAATGGAAAACTAATATGTCCAAACTTATGAGGCCAGGAAATATCGCTGAAAATTGCAGTGAAATTTGCTCAACGCTGATGAAGATGCTGGCAGCGCAAAGCAAATGTCCTTTGGACACGAACTTCTTTAAAAGTAATTTGAATACTATATTTTAGAGTTTGAATTGATATATTTTGCTATGTAACGGATACTCACGATATGCAGTTTTTTAATTATTTTGTCGATATTTCGACCAAGTTGCATACATCGTGGGCTAGGCAAAACTGCGGTATTCCGGTTGAAGTCGTTTCGAGATCCCGGAGTCCTCCTTTTCAGCGCCGAGGACGGCCACCGGGGGGGTTTTAGTGCGGTAAAAATCCCACATAACCCTGCGTCGCTCCCACGGCGTCGGGTACCTTTGGAAGGTTTCCCCCTCGAAAAAAAACAAAACTGCGGTGGCGAGGTGGAACCAACGACACAAAGTGCTTGCGTATTAAGCCTTCAATACTGTCAGTCCAATACGTAACCGTAACCGTAACCTCTACATATATACAAGATCAGCTAAACAGCAAAAACGCTAATCAGAGTCTCCAAACGCGACACAGAAGTAGGTAAATCTTTTGAAATCAAGTTAATAAAACGAAATAGCCATTACTATTATTGTACTTAATATATGTAATATCGCGGCCGTTTGCTACTTTTCACGGGTATTGCGTATTTATTTTGCAACTGCTAGGCAAGGTGTGAAAAAATGTGAAATAATTTATTACTAAAATAGAAATATTAGGTGTCATAAAAATGTGCGATGTTCATTTCACGTAATTTTATATTTTTTTTATTTTCATCTTACCACTTGCATAAGACTTTTCGGATAGATTCTGTCCACGCATTCTTTATTCGCTGAATTATTTGATAGTTTTTATTAGGCTGCCATCTTAATGCAACACTATGTTTTCTTTAAATTAAAATCAATATATATAAAATTAAATATTTGTTTTACTTTATGGTAAGTAGTCACAGCCGCCCATGGACATCGGTAAGCAACTTCAAATAGAACACGGGTTCTATCTAAAGTCAATCATAGATGCGTTGCTAGTCCCGAGGACTATGATTTTCGCCTCATATAAACGTGTGCCGGCAACCCCACCCTTTCCTAGAAATGCAAGAAATGTTTCACGTTGGGAATAGGTGTGGCGGTGGTACTTCGCCGGTCCAACAACACTGGTTCTACCACTAGTAAAAATTACCACCTGCTTATTAATTACCAAAGACGGCACTTATCACGAACGTGGACTGCATGCTCGTTTGCTGTTTCTAGCTTGTTAAAAATGTTTAAAATCGGTCACGAATGCCTTAAACCTTACTTCGAATACCATAAGCGACAATCAAAACTGTCGAATAGAAAAGTCATAGGAAACAAAGCTACTCACGTAATATTGTTATTGTTATATGAAGTATATTGTTTACAGTGGCCCTTACATCCGAGTCTACGTTACATTGCCGTCTCTGTTCCCACAGAGCGTGCGATAAAACCCGACTAAACAAAATAAATATTCAACAGTTTGTGGCTGTAAACGTATAAACAATCTGCGCGCTCGTTCCGAGCGTACAGATGGCAAATAAGGCGAGTGAAATTTATATTATTTGTCACTACTCGAGTCTTTAATTTCGGCGATTTGAGTTAAATACTTGAAACTACTTCTAATAGGAAGTCTACCAATTCGCACTTGGCCAGCGCGGTGGACCATGGCCTATAACTCTCTCATTCTGAGGGAAGACGTACCTACCCATCAGTGGGACAATAATGGGTTGACGACCACTTCTAATACGATATTCTAAATCTAACACATAGTTAGCTAATAAAAAACGAACTTGCTAGGATTACTCGTACAAATCTTGTATTTTTTTAATAATCACGTTTTAAGAAACTCTTCTTAAGGCGAATATGATATTGCTATTTCCACGCTGCTGATCGCTAAATTCTGGTTTTAAGGGTAAGGAAGACCCTATGGGGTTGATAACAAAAGTTATTAATAATATTATTGTAATTAATATATACAGAGCTTGTATTTAAAACTTAATCCTTAGAATTGACAAGTATTAGAGGACGCTGATTTTTATAAAACAAAAATTTGGTTTAAACAGGAAAAGTTAAGTAAATTGATTATGTGAAACTATGCTCTCTACTAAATGTTTTTTTTATCACAGCAATTTTTCCAAAAACTAGTTTTTAGTAACCTAAGTAAATTTTGTTAATTATTGCAAAAATATAACCGGTCTAAGGCAAACTAAGCAACACTATTGAGAGAAGATCTGTAAAAAGATCTTCTCTCAATAGTTTCGCTACTACTACGCACATGGTGTGACATCAGATACCCAAAAACTACGAATACATAATTTCAACAACACTCTCACATTCAACAACAGACTTTGGAAGGCATCCGGTCTACTCTGCGCATATGATATAGATACTGTCGTTGAGTGCTTCGAGAATTACGTTCAGTGAATAGTGGTCCAAAAACTGTCCGAAAAGCACACATAATACGTACTCTTAAATTTTTGGAATAAATTCTAGATAAATTCGAAGCTTTTACCGAATACATACACAAACTTACATCAGAAAGCATGAATATTACAAATTTCTTACAATAACATAAACTGTTTATCCTGTAGTTACTTGTTATAACCTATTAATTAGTAGAAACGTGTGTTTCCGCCGATACCGCTTTTTCCTCCTGATAATAGTTATTTACGGTTACACTTCTCCATTTTTAATTTATTTCTTCCTCGTACTGCTTATTAAATTAACACAATAATAACATTATTTGTTTAAATGAAGAAGTTCCATATTTCAGTTGGTGGTTAGTTTCCTGTTTTTCTGAAAAATTGATATACTTGAGGTTAATTAGGCAATGACGAAAATACGATAAAGGGTTTGTACTATTAACAAACTTTATGAATGCTATTGGGAATAACAATTTAAATATGTTATTTACCTCTACAATCCGTAGCTATTTATAGGCTTTGTTTTCGCCTGCTTTAAAAGATATTAAACTACGGGTATTACCAATTTAGGGAACTGCGTATTTAGTTTTACCGTTTGTAACTAAATTTTGTAATACTACGTTTTGACTCATTCCGGACGCCATGACAAAAGAGCCAAGATAAATCAAATGAACTGTTTATGGGTATTACAGATTGTACAATCCTAACCCCCCTTACGCACTAGCGGTCAACCGCGGGCGCGGTTAATCGTGCGGCTAACCAGCTTTTTCCAGTTTAATATGAAACCGCCCTAAAATTTCAACCGCGACGGTTTAAATTTTGGTTAACCGCTAGTTCGTAAGAGGGCTAAGGGATCGACGCAAAGGCATAACCGATACAAGTAGTTTTATATTGGAATGACAAATTTATGCAATATTCTATTAAAAACAATGATCATCTTAGTTGGGATAACCAGGCGGGCGGCTGCTGAGAGTGCAAAACTCACGGAAACTCATTTAGCCAACCCACAGACTGCGAACTGCTGCGACACACGAATGAAATCATATCGTCAACCCATTATTGTCACACTGTGGGGCACGGGTCCTCTCTCAGAATGAGAGAGTTTTTAGGCCATATTCCACCGCGCTAGCTAAGTGTGAATTGGTGGGCAATGAAAGCATGGTGTCAATTTATACAACAAGAAAAGATTGACTTAATTGCGACAGCTGCGACCACAAATAAGCACAGCCGTGCTCTGTGCTTATTTGTGGTCGCTTATATTAGGGGTAGTTTATATTAAGGGTAGTTTATACTATGAACACTTGTATATGTAATGTTTTCTTGTAAAAAAAATGTCCGTTTGCGCGAAATGAATAAATTAAATAAGATTTAATTCAAAATATTTTACTAGGAGTGCTAAACTCTTATTTTTCCATGTGGGCATCTACAGTAAGATATCAAAGGATATGGTAAATAAGTAATATCATATCTGTAATATAATTTTGAGTTAGATTTTAACCATCCACAGACGACAATAAGAACGTAATATCTAGGATACTGAACGCTTATTCACAGCTCTAAACGAAAAAGTATATTAAGTATACCTTGGTACTTTAATACGACCGCAGGACAAACATTCTTCTTGGATTTTAGGACTAAGTTGTAGAGAAAAGTCAAAACGCATACCTAACTTAACATACACTCTGATATCAATAATATTTATAGGAGGTACCAGGAAATATGTAGCTCCAAATATCAAATCATCAAGGTTGAGCAACTTTTAGAGCATACTATTCTCCATTCTAAGCGGTGGCATTGGATATTTTGCTTTTAGGGCCTAATTAGCGTTTCATCAAAATTACTATAAAATACTATGCTCGAATCCCGACTTTGATCCTTATCTATTTATATCTGAATCATATGACTCAATAAATGTGTTTTAATTTTAAGCTGTCATTAATATTTATCGTATATTTATTATAAAAAAGTTTTTTTGAGAAGATTCCTATATTATTGTTAGTCTGACACATCCCACATCGGTTTCGCTTTTAACTCTCCACAAGTTGTACCATACGTCACATTTGCTATGTTTTTCTTATGCTAAATAAATAAAATGCATTAGACTGCACTGAACTCACGACAATATCCTAAGGCGGTTCACACACAGCAATTAGCAACAGGCTTTGATGCATGCCTTAAAAGCATATATTAACCACAATTGCACAACAAACTATTATTTAATGCTACAGTATATTAAGCGTTTGTTGGTTTTATTTTTTACTGGATTTTGTAAGATTTTTCTTATCATACTAAGTTACAGTTTACTGCGTTCTGCATCTATTCGTTGATATTATCCCAAGAATCAATTGACTGACATCAGATAGAACACTTGTTTTACATAGCTACTGCCGTTCATAGGCATCTGTAATCAGCTGCATATAAAACAAGAGACTTCTCTCTTGTTGGTCAAAGCTGCGTTGCTAGCCCTTTTTTGTTCTCCAGGGGGAAACTTTCAAAAGATACCCGACGCCGTGAGGGTTATGTGGGATTTTTATCGCACTAAAACCCCTCGGTGGCCGTCTTCAGCGCTAGAAAAAGGTCTCCGGGATCTCCAACCGGAATCCTCTGATCGCGTTGTCCCATCGGGCTCCTCCCAAACGGGCAGCTGGGCCTACCGCTCCGTCTAGCCTTTACGATGGTATGCGATCACACATACTGCCTTATTTCCCGGGATTGCCTGACCCAACGGTTTAAAATCCCACTCTAGCCGCCTGCAACCCCGGAAGCCCCGTTTTACTCGCCTCTTGCAACATGCAAGGGATGCCGTAGCCCTATTCTAATACTGTTATAATGCAGAATTGCAGATACAAATGTGGCTATGGTACCTCCGAAACCAAACAACCAAGAATTTACCAACTTCTACAATTTAACAACTATTTTATTATAGCCTATTATATTTTATGTATTTATATTATAATTTAATGGGATATATTTTAGTTCCCTAATACAGGATAAACCCAAATAATTGTTAGCATGGAAATTCCCGAACAAAGAACAATGGAGAAAAATATGATCAAAAATGTATTGTTTTGTATCTTAGCTATTGTTTGTTATAATTGGGTGAGTGATACTTAATATTATTTGTCATGTATTAGCGTACTCGACTTAATTGAATTAATTAACATTAAATAATTAAATTAATTTTCCTTAGTCTATCAGCGTATCTATTATACGACATTATGTATGATTTTAGAGTAATATTATCACAAAAATCCATGCAACAAAACCAAAATATCGCATATATAAACAGTAACCCTTACATACATCTAGCGTGAAGTTCTTGCGTTTTTTTGGAAAGGCGTAGTTGTCGTCTGACTTTCATATGAGGCGACAACCTAAGCCTCGGAAGTAACGACGATAGTCCACCTAACGGTAAGTGGTCACTGCCGCCCATGGACATCTCTAGTCAACTGCATACAGAACATGCGTTCTATCTGAAGTAAATCCCAGATGCGTTGCTAGTCCCGAGGACTGCGATATCGCCTCACATAAAAGTGTGCGGGCAACCACACCCTTCCATCGAAACGCAAGAAATGCTTCACGCTAGAATTAGGTGTGGCGGTGGTACTTCCTCAGGACTACGCTGGTTCTACCACCTATAAACAATTACAGATACATCGCTACTCGCGAAGGCTAAGATCGACCATCTTAGCTTTATATCAAAGTGAAGTGGAAACCACACTTTCAACAAAAAAACACAGCAGTAAAATACAGATTTTTTTGCTACCGCTACAACGTAGAGTACGAAACATGTAGATAATTAATTTATTTTTCCAGCGCGGCTCCTGTAATTGTCAACTATTAGCGGAATGGGGACAACAAAGTCGAACTAATTGTACCGTTGGACGTACTTTCACACGACGAGACGAGAAATTACATATCATCTCGCTCATACATAGTAGGAACGTATCTGTTAAAGGTACGCGTCACGTTGCAAATGCGTGGTTTCAGATTCGATTCCTGACTGATTCCTAACAAATACAATCTTATGTATATTATAAATGCATAAGTTTCTGAGAATATATCTTATATCTATATATTAATACGTGAAGCAAAAACTTGAGATTCGTTTTTAAGATACTTGCCGCAGACGGAGGAGTGTGAAATTACGCACGGTTATAGTTGATGTAGAGAAGGATTGCTCAATGCTAATAATATTTTTTCCAATAATGCATAAAACATACATAAAATAAACTAAAACACATTACACACACTGCCTTGCATTCGACACAAACACATAAATAATAAACGAAATAGAACATTCAATGTCTTACTATAAAAATACAACATCAAAAATGTCAGATGTCTTTGTCAAAATACCCGTTATTGTTTTTATATGCTGCTTAGCTAATTAAAGAATCAGTCCATCTGGTGGTAAGCGGTCATACACCAATGGACATATGTAATAAACTTAATAAACAAAGATCATTATATGTGAAGTCAATCATGCATTGCTGCTCCCGTCCCTCATATATAAGTGCCGTAATCAAAGAACACTTTCTCGTAGAATTTCTCATATTTTTGTCAAATCATCTGATTAATTAAATACATTGTCTTATCTTATTCCTATTATCTAAACAAAAATAAAAATATGTATTAATTATAATGTAAAATTATACGATAAGCAAGACCTATGGTGACTTCCGTATTATATTCCATTACCATAACTAATAATCGAATTAATAAATACAAATTGTTTTATGCTTGGGACGAAAATATTATAGGAATGTATTATATCTACTCTTTGATGTATGGTATTATTAATTAATTTAAATAATAAACTAATGTGTACAACAGATAAATATTACCGTGTTTCAAGATCGATGCGTACTTATGTGCATATAGAGCAGTGATAGCCTAATGGTTCAAACTTGTCCTCTCGATCGGGAGGTCCGAAGTTCAAACCCAGGCACGCACCATTGATTTATTGGCGTATTAGAAATTGATTATCACTGCTTTTCAGTGAAGGAAAACATCGTGAGGAAACCTACTCACCCGAGAGTTCTTTAAAAAAAAAAGTTCTCGGAGGCGTGTGAAGTCCACCAATTCGCACTTGGCGCGGTTGACTATGGCCTATAACTCTCTCATTCCTCGGAATGGAAGACCCAGGTTGACGAAAAAACAGGCAAAAATATATTATTATGAAAACAAAAATCGACTAGTAAACCTAAAATTAGCCCTCGTATTCTTGGTTTTTTAATAAAATGCTTAATATAACGCGTTACGACCTGCATGGCGGAGCGGTTACCATACCGATCTGACGCGGAATGGGTCCCGGGTTTTATTCACGGTCAGACAGGTATCTGAATGATGAGTTCAGATTCATGTTCTGTGCCTGGGTGTTTGTGTATTCGCCTGGTGTATATCCATGGCACCCACGACACAGGAGAAACCCTAGTATGGGGCTATGAGTGTAGAAATCGTATTTTTAAAACAAATATATATTTAAAATAATGTTTGTCTGTATGTCCTCTATATAATCGTAAACTTTGAATTTGATCATGTGATAATCTTTAACAAAGTGGCTGTGCCTACGGACGTTTGAAGTGCTAGTTTATGCACCTTTTTAAATTACTTATTTTCTGTCGTATGTTGTATGGCATAGATTGTGTTAGTATTCTTGTCGAATAAATAAACAAAGGAACATAACGTAAAGCAATAAAATCGACTCGTATTTTGAAATAATGAGTATTTACGATATACTACTCGTAATTTTATTTAGATCATATTAAAGACCCATAAATAATTTATAGTACCTATTTTTATTTTATAATAAGCAACAGAAACAATACTACAGATTATTTTTATCATACTACGATATTTACTACTCACGCCGTAGTAAGCGATAAGATAAGGAGTAGTAAAACATTGTGAAAGTAAGGTGTTGGTAGTGATAAGGGTTTCAGATAATGGATAGATAGAATCAAAGATTTTTACTTGCATGTGATAATGGCCGGGTGCGATTATATGTGTGATGAGTTCGGAACCTATAACCTGCATACAGTTTTTTTATGTGTCTGTATTACATGTATTTTTTTTTTATCTGATTGAAGTAGTGAACGAGCATGGAGTCCACCTGATATGTACTGTGAACAGAACCAGTGTAGTTCGACCGGAGAAGTACCACCGCCACACCTATTTCAAGCGTGAAGCATTATTGCGTTTCGGTGGAAGGGCGTGGTTGCCGGCACACTTTTATCTGAGGCAACGATCTTAGGGAGTAGCAACGCATCCGTGATGGACGTCAAATAGAACCCATGTTCTGTATGAAGTTGTTTACAGATGTCCATGGGCGGCAGTGACCACTTACTATCATGTGGACTGCATGCTCATTTGCTACTTCGATTAGATAAAAAAGCAATCTTACGTAGGACGCCAAACATTTGTAATACATCCTAAATAGGGTTTATTACAAATGTCCGTAAGCGGTGACCACTTAGCATCAAACCGACCGTTCGTTAATAAAGCCAATTTCATAAAAAAGACTATTACGACAAATCGGTCGATAGTAATAAATAAATCAGTGTCGTTCAGTGCTCTCGAAATGAAATCATAAATCATAACTGCTGGATTAATTTGCACAAAGCCATAATCCATAACATGCACAAATATTATTATCCGTTTCCGTTTATTCTGAAATAATGATTGTGAAATTTGTACAATAAACAATCTTTTGATTTCGTCACAAAAAATATAATAGCAAATCGTTATTTGCCCTTTAAAATATTTAAAAGTAAAAAACTCAATCAATAAAAAAAAAGTTATAAAAATATGTTTCCGCCCGGGATCGAACCGGGGGCCTTCTGCGTGTTAGGCAGATGTGATAACCGCTACACCACGGAAACTTATTTAAGGCATCTGAAATTAGTGCTCATTAAATTATTAGAGTTGCTTGATTAAGAAACTTGTTCTCGATGTCTAGAAGGCTAAATATAACATTCATCTTTCAATACAAATAAATAAAAGGCAAAAAGACAAAGCCAGTAAAGAACTTACAAAGGCTTTAGTACGATGTATATCTTTTATTGTATAATTTTTGGTTCAAGTACCAAAAAAGCATGCAGTCAACCTAAAAGTAAGTAGTCTCTGCTGCCCATGGACATCTGTAAGCAACTTTATATAGAACATGGGTTCTATATAAAATCAATCACAGATGGTTCTATTCACCCATACATTATAAATGTGCGTTGACGTAAACTGTTTAACGTAAACCATTTTGAGAGAACGTTATAAACTAGTGAGATACAGTCCACCTCCCAAGCAGGTGGTCTGTAGTTGAAGTAAAAGCGTTTGCTGTAATAAAAAATGTAATGTCTTTACATAAATGCGGTATGACTTTATTAAAGTAGAATTAAGTCAATTTGCAAGGTGGTAGAAAATGGTTTGACCGGGAACATAGCACCGCCACACCTATTTCTAAAATTAAACAGTTTTTGCGCTTCGTTAGAAAGGTGTGGTAGATAACTCACTTTTATATGAGGCGAATGAATCTTAGGCCTCGGGAATAGCAACGCATCTGAGATTGACTTCAGAAGGAACCTCTGTTTTACAAGCTAATTACAGATATCCAAAGCCGGCAGACCACTGACCATTAGGTGGACAACATGCTCAATTGCTACTTCACTACATAGTATGAAACAAAGTCGCTTCCCGCTGTCTGTCCCTATGTATGTTTAGATCTTTAATACTATGCTACGGAATTTAATGCACGTTTTTTTAATAGATAGATAGAGTATTTCAAGAGGAAGGTTTTCATATATAATACATGCATAATATAATGGATAAACAGTCATATTTTTAGATTTTTGACTTTTAGGTGGTCCGAAGTTCGGTGGGAATTGGGAATAGTTAGAATAAATAGTTCATTGTATAAAAATAAAATATAAGTCCGCCCTTACAATCACATAAACACTACGCCTATGCCTCTAGGTCGTCCTATAAATAAATCATTTGTTTGTTTCATTTACTGTGCGTTGTTTATAGTCGGTCCACTTAACCAATTTCTTAGTCATTTCTGTAGCAAAAACAAATATGAGAATAGTTATTATTAGGGTCCTCGCTGATCTATATTCTACTCTTTTTGTGCTATTACTAGCTTATGCCAGCATCTTTGCGCGATAGTTAACACCCCCTTTTATATCAAGTACTAAATAAAAGACAAAATTTATTTGTCAAAAAATAAACAATACTAATCTAGTTTCAAACTATGCCACGCATAAATACCATCTGTCTTATTTTTTGTTAACACTATTAATATTAGTCGATTTGTTCTATTTGCGAATATATTCTAAGGGTCCCAGCATATATACGACATCAGCATAAAGCATCGATAATCGACTTAGTGATCAATTATAATGCTATATGTAAATAATACATAAACGCATTTGGGAAGTCGATCGAACGGTAGGCCCCGCACACAATAGAGCGATGTCGCTATTTTTGGACGTTCGATGCAATTGGACGCTAAAAACGCGATGCTGCATTAAATCAGTTGCTAACCTTAAAACTTTATGCAGTATCACTCTCGTCAAAACGCGTAACGCCGACGCTAAAAACTGCTGTAGTCGTACACTTTATCCCTGTAACTACGGAATCAGAACACAGCTACGCTACCCCGCTATAGCAAACTACTCACTCCCCAAGTAAAAGAGGGGTTGCGAATGAAATCACCCAGCCAGCAACTGTAGAAAGATGGTGGTAAGAATATCACACAACTTGATGGCTCTCCCAATGCACCGGAAAATACTTATAAAGATTTTTAAAAAAGGACTAACTTTTATGTCTAAGGTAAAATCTCTAAATCAGAACTCTAGTGCGCAAGTACTTTAAAGGAATCCTACCTTTAATTAGTACGGATTTAAATGAAAATATACATTTTTTTGTCTCCGGCAACGCGTTACCGTAGCGAAATGAATTATGAGACATTTTTAACTTAAAATATAATTAACTTAAAATATAATTGCTTCTGTTATCCTAAGGTACTCGAACAAACTGACAAACGAATTTTCATACGTTATAAATAGGTTTTAAAAGGCATGGTAATGTATCTAAAATGTACGTAATTATAGAAGATTTAATTTAATTTGTATTACGGTTTCGTTAAAATAATACAACTTTTTAAATCCTTAATCCCTGTCGTTAAGTCCACACAAACGAATTGATGGACCGAAACATGTAGATATTGTATGTATTAGATAAATATGTAGACAACAATATACTTCAAATAAAAACCTCACTTATGAAGTAAGCATTTATCATTTTATTACGAACATATCATTCGAGAGTCGTTTCTGCGGCCTCTGTGAAAAATGGCGCTGTGAAAATGAGACGCTTACAAAAACTGGCGTCGTAATAAAAAGCACAAACAAAAAACAAACTATTTCGACAACATGAAATATTCAAAGATGGCAGTTTAGGTATTCGTTTTGCACTTCACTAGGGCACATTATTTATCTTTAAAACCAACGGGATAAGACTCAAAATTGACGTAACCCGCGCCGTCGTAAAATGCAATGACTTTACAATGGATACCGTGCGACCGCTAGCTGTTTAACCCGACCATTTGCGGAGCGTAATAGTTTTCCGAATTTCGTTCCCAATCCCATAGATGCATGGATTGTTTTTATTTAGCCGTGTAATAGTTATGTGTAGAAAAAAAGGTTAGTGAGATCACCATTGCGACCTTGGTCTGCGAATGGTTCAAGCGTGTTGGATTGGCCCCTGCCAATTAAATTTGTTTTCTTTTTCCTAGCGATCTCAAATCGGAGGTCTATTGTTGGGACCGTGTAATTCGATTTAAGAGGTGTCCAGAATAAGCCTGTTTGGCAAACGCCCAATTAATGACGCGATACAAATCTCGAAGCTTAAAATTGTGTTTAATTTTTATAAAATTCGTTCCTTTTCGAGAGGAGAGTAGCTCAAGACCTAAGCTGGTGTTTCTGCAGTTGAAATTCTAACGGACTTATTTATAGGAATTAAGATTTGTTTGCCAGACAGTCTACCACAAAATGGCAAAAAATAATCCTGTGGTTTGTCAATCAGCGGACCACGAAAAGTATTATATAAGACCAGACTTTTCTGTCGATTTTAATCAATTTGTTTTTATTATTCATCGCATGTGATGTTTTACTTATATTTCAATTATTATTAGGTTACAAATTTTTGATTTAATTTTACGCAAAGCACAATAATTGAGACGTGGACCAATAATGCCGCTCATTCTTGGTCCATGTCTTAGTCACTATGTGGACTACCGTTTGAAAAATTTTAATCGTCCGAACCCACTTGAAATTCGTAGCAGACCTCTGCAACATTTTATACATCAGCATATAATAGCAATGGGAGGCCTCACGCTCACGCTTTACAACGGCACCAAAACATTACAATAGTTATATTTTAACACAAGGAAAACGATGCAGTACCATTAATATATTTTACTATACTATAAAGTAGAACCATAAGTACTCTTACAGTATGTATGTTGTTGTATGATATCATCATAGTAAGAGGTAAGACGCAGAACTAAATAATTACATACAATATACGAACGTGCGCCAATTCGCACCGATCCTCAGTTGCATTGTAGCGGGCATGAAATTCGCGATATGATCACAGAGCACGCGCCCTCAGAGATATATAATTTGTAATCAATTTATTTTATTTGATGAACATCCTCAGAGGTATGTTATAATCGATTTGTTTTACTTTATCATGTTCACCAAAATTACTGTAGTATCCCATTGTTAATCCTGGTTATATATAAGTGTGCCAAATTTTTGCGAAAAGCAAACTGTAGTTTTTGCGTTTAAGAGTAACTTACACTTCTTCCCCGTTTACATAAAAAGCTTGAAAATATATTTTATTATAAGAAATATCTTTATAATGACAGAATCATGGTTGGAATTTAAAAGAACCTAATCCACCCGTCATAGAGCGCAAATTATTACATCAAACGGAAACATCGATTCCCAGAGACGTACAGTTATTTATAGGTACAGTGAAATATTGTTGTAATTATCTTTTATATTATAATTTGGTAACTATTTTAATTTGGATCAATGACATAGTTTAATAACAATCATTATTATCATTAGCTATCACAGTGTCGTCTCTACTTTCGCACTACTCTACATTATCTGTAGCTCGTCTCGCTTCCTGCTCGTACACATAAACACATTTGAAGAGCAGTAATCGAGGACACATGACTTTTAAATGTACGACCAAACGCTGGTGAATAAGATCTATTTTTATTTGTTTAAAGCACTACATGATTCCACGCTCATCATTGTGTTGTATAAACAAGGAGACAGCAAAAACGTTAATTACGAAATCGAAATACTAACGTGTCTACGGCATTAAGAACTGGATTTCAAAAATATCTGAAATTAAGTACATCTCTTTTACAAGTGCTATACCTAGTTGTTGTGCAGCGTTAAAGGAATGCACGCTGAAGAGATTTTGCAGTCACATGAGCTCTTGTTGTCTTTAAGTGAGAATTCAAGGATATTGACCAAATCTACCAAAGAATGTATAAATTCTCTCTCGTCTCTCTTCAATCGTTCACTCTTGGCAGAGTAGACGTGGTTTTACAATGACGTGTACGGTGTTCCAGCTCTTGCGAAGCGCCTCCATGTTTTACGGTCTTCAGCGTCCCTTGCACATAGAACATAAGAAGTTTATAGAGTAAAAGGTTATCCGCTGAACATACGGTCTGTTTATTTTTTTACACTGAAACCTGGCGATATCATCTGCCGTGAATACGGAAACCATATATGACCAGTAGTACCTAGTCAAAGACGCGCAGACAGAATACGCGAATCTTCTAACTTTGGAGGTCACTGCCGCTCATGTACATCTGTAAGCTACTTTACTTAGATGAGTTGCTACTCCAATGGGCTGAGATGGTAGCCTCAGATACCGGCAAGTATGACGGCAGCTACACCCTTCAATCGAAACGCAAGTAATGTAATGTGTGAAAGAAATGTGAAGTGAAAGAAATGAAAGAAGAAATAAATAAAAAAAATAAAAAAAGATTTACAAAGAAAAAAGACAAACCCACTGAGTTTCTTGCCGGATCTTCTCAGTTGAGGTCGTGTTCCGATCCGGTGGTAGTGTAAAAAAATATATATAAATGTAACTGACAATTTGTAAGCGCCCCCGAAGGCCTATGCAAAATAAAGACATTTCATTTCATTTCATTTCAAAGAAAAGAAATAGGTGTGGCGGTGTACCTCCCCGGTAAAACTACACTGGCTCTACCTTCCTGAGATGAAGCTATAACGTTCGTATAAGTATATTCTAAAGACGCTAGCGACGTCACAAAATATCTCAAAGTCCTTACATAAATGCGCAAGCGCATGCTGCGTTCGATCACGTATCGCACAAATTATAAAACGATTAATCAGTATCATGTTGACAGTGAAAAGCGACGTGCACTTAAATTATTTATTATTAAACGTAACAGCGTTCATGGAACTGAAATATTCGTAGTAAATTATAAGGAAAAACCGAAGACCCTTGCTCTCATATTTCCCTTTTAATAATTTGTAAAAGGCTAAGCAAAGTACAAAAATCAATTCCTGCTTATTTTTATATCATAAGCGTGACCTGTATTTCTCCGCAATACTTGTTTGTTTTATTATGCAAGCAGTGTTAGCAGGTTGTAGACTCTTTATTATAAGACCGAATTAGCAAACAAGCATGTAATCCACTTGACAGCCACTGCTACCCGTGAAGCAAATTCACCTACAATAGATATTCTATCCGAAGTCATTTTTTTTTGTAAGATTGTAGTAGCAAAGAGCATGCAGTCCACCTGATGGTAAGTGACATCTGTAAGCAACTTTATACAGAACATGGGGTTCCATCTGAAGTCAAGATGTGTCACTACTCCCGAGGACTAAGATGGTCGCCTCATATAAAATTGTGCCGGCAACCACACCCTTACATCGAAACGCAAAAACTGCTTCACGCTAGAAATAAATGGGGCGGTGTTATTTCCCCGGGCGAACTACATTGGTTCTACCTATAAACAATTACAGATACATTGCAACTCGCGAAGCCTAAGATCGATCATCTTAGCGTGATATGAAAGCGAAGTGGCAACCACACTCTTTCAGCGAACACAAGAACTGTTTCACGCTCAAATAGGTAATGCGGTAATACCTCTTCGGAAGAACCATACTCATCTTACCTCCCTGCAAAGGCTAATATTTTGTTATTGAAGAAACAAAAGTAAAAAAGTGACCATCTAAGCCAAATAAAGATAAATATTCACAGGCTGTGGAGATCATCTGTAATTTCTGGAAGTTGGATATATACGTTGTTGCCGCAGGAAACTGCTGGATTTTCTTAAATATATCGGGCGTACTACACACGTTTATAGAAAACACAGTAGCATTCAGCTCTTAAATTATCGAGAAGAAAGTTATTATCACGTTTCGAAAACAATGTCGTAAGCTTGGTTTATTCCGGTCGAATTTTAAAAAGAATACTTTTTCCGATCTAAAAAAATGCATAAGTCCGTAATTCTAAAAATATAATCAAAACGGCTTTTTAACTTAATAAGTAACTTACGAAAGATTAACCGCGATAATAGTAAATTTTCGCTTATTTTTAACTTATTTCCCAGACAAAATAGCATAATAAAGATCCGTTACCGACTATTTAAGTTACAACGCCAAATCCACTTGAGCGAAAAAACGTCAACATTACTATCGTGAGAAAAAACTGTAGTTGCCAAGTACAATGAGTCACTCCACTAAAATTAAAAGTTAATAATATTTAGTCATTTACGTCGTTCTGATTTTAATGAGAATTGGCGTTAAGGCCGTTCACACGCAATGCTACAAAAAATCACTAACTTTGACTAACAGATCACTTACTAAATGCACATATGATTGGTTCTGAAGGTCACCCCGGTAGGAAAGGAACCTTTAATGCTAAGTTATGTTAGGGAAGTACCTTTTTTTTTTTTTTTTGTGTTCGAGGGGGAAACCTTCAAAAGGTACCCGACGCCGTGGGAGCGACGAAGGGTTATGTGGGATTTTTACCGCACTAAAACCCCCTCGGTGGCCATCCTCGGCGCTAAAAAGAGGACTCAGGGATCTCCAACAAACACCACCGGAAAATGTTAGGGAAGTACCTACCAGATCTATTTCTTGTGAGCATTTGTATAAACAAACAGTACTTTTACCCGACGCTTGGAGTACAACCCATTATTATCCCACTGCTGGGCACGAGTCTTCTCTCAGAATGAGGAAGTTTTAGGCCATAGTCCACCGCGCTGGCCAAGTTCGAGTTGGTGGACTTCACACACCTCCGAGAACATTTTTTTTTTATAAACTCTCGGGTGTGTAGGTTTCCTCACGATGTTTTCCTTCACCGAAAAGCAGTGATAATTAATTTCTAATACGCCGACGCTTATTTTTATTCTATTTATTTATCGGTTCAATACTAATAATTTTGTACACTAATAGATGAAAACTATATTTGGTATGTTTACTCTGAACTCAAATATAATTGTTTTGCAGTACAGAGGCATTATATAATCTTCTGTAATACATATTATGTATTAAAAACCAAAATTACATACGAAAAAGTATTATAACAGGTAAACAATAACATTAAGAACAATAAATAAAAAATAAAGCGATATATGTATATAAGGTATTTTAAGTAATACAGTATCATCCAACTTAACAAGTACATAGCGTACATTGTTTAATTTCCCGTGGCATCGTGTGAAACATGCCTAACATTTAAGCCTGGGTCGCGTGAAAGTGGCTCTCGCAAGGACGAGATAGTGTTAAGAATAAATTCGAATGTCATCGAGTGTAAGGGAAAACATTTTTTGCTGTCCATTCAGGCAATGAAACGGCTCGTTCAATCTGTCACAGAGTCGGCCTAAGGCAAAACGACCATAAATATATCGCACTTTTATTATAAAGGCGATAACCGACAACTTAAACTGAAAAGGGAATAATAAGAACAACAAGCATGAAATGTATAAAAATAATTATTATAATATGTATATCCCTAGTTGCTGCAGTTGATGACAAACCAAATATGACAAATAACTAAGTTTAAAGGTAGTAGCACCAGTGTAGTTCTACCGGAGAAGTACCATCGCCACACATAGAAGGGTGTGGTTGCCGGCACACTTTCACAGCAGGCGACCATCATAGTCCTAGCAGTGATAGCCTAATGGTTAAAACTTGCCCTCTCGATCGGGAGGTCCGAGGTTCAAACCCAGGCACGCGCCACTGATTTATGTGCGTATTATACTTTAATTATCACTGCTTTTCGGTGAAGGAAAACATCGTGAGGAAACCTACACACCCGAGAGTTCTTTAAAAAAAAAAAAAAGGTTCTCGGAGGTGTGTGAAGTCCACCAATTCGCACTTGGCCAGCGCGGTAGACTATGGCCTAAGCTCTCTCATTCCGAGAGAAGACCCGTGCCCAGCAGTGGGACAGTAATGGGTTGACGACGACGACCATCATAGTCCTCGGGAGTAGCAACGCATCTGTGATTGACTTCACATGGAACCCACGTTCTGTATGAAGTTGATTACAGATGCCCAAAGGCGGCAGTGACCATTTCAGTTGGACTGCATACTAGTTAATAATTTATTTGATTTAACGTATACACGTTACTATTAAAGTTACTATTTTAAAACACGTTAGTACTAACGTGTTTTAAAATAGTACCTAACTTTCATTCGATACCTATATTGTTTTACTATTAAAATCATGTCCCTTCCCGGTTCTTTTTTCTATTCGATAAACAATTTATCTGATACAATAAGAATGCCAACTGAGATGATTCCAACGAAACGTCATATTTTACAATCCATTAAGTTCTTTGGGAGTCCTTCCCGAAGAAATATTCCTGCATATAAACTCAAACTGCATACAAACTCCTGACGCAATCTGATAAGATGTAATTTCGCCTTTAATAACCCTTTATAGGACAGCCCATACAAAGTGGCCAGTATACTGGACACTTACTTTAAGGTCGATAATTCAAAGATTTTTATATCAATGTTGAATCTTATGATCATAAACGATTCCCAATAAAGCACGCCGGCCTTATAACTAACCAGCGATCTGAAACGTCGCGCGCCCAAAGTATTTCGCGCCATTTTTTACGGTGGCCTGTTAACTGGCCACTGCGCATAACCGCGCCAGTATTTACTATCATTTGAAGCGGACGATACAAATTTGTAAGTACAGTGCAAAGTAAAAACATGTCTTCGGATCAAAGGTGAGTAAAGCTATTATATTATAGTATATACTTTATAATAATGTGCAAATATAATCAAGTAGAGTAAATTAAAGCTGTTATTTTTGCAATTGAAAACAGACCGGTGTGTTGACAAAATGTAACCTAGAAATTACACGCATAAGTTGGAGGTAGTCTGATAAGTATATGTTTTGATAAATTCATTTAATCTTTATCATTTTACACGAAGTAAATAGTCTATTTTTCGGATATCTTAACACAATTAGTACAAATATACGGGTTCGGTAGTTATAACGTTTTTTCTTTGTTTTAGAAAAAAAAATCGTTACGACGAACTTGAAATGATAAATGAAGACGAATGGGCAGATTTTGTGGTCATTACTGATGACCAGGCGGTTCATTCTGCATCGGTGCATTCCATTGGAGATCCTGGGATCCCCTGCAGGCGTTGACGAAGGTCCCGAGGAGGTTTTAGTTGGTGAAAATCCCGCATAACCCGGAGTCTCTCCCAAGGCTTCGACGTGCCTTTTGAAGGTTATTGGTGGTTGTTCCGACGCTGATGATTATTTTGACGACATTATTTTAAATACCAGCAACCTGAGTAACAGTAGTTGTAGTCAACCGGTATCATCAGTTTCAGGCATATCAGATGGGTCTTTGCCACCCAAAAATTTCTCCACCACCACCTCCATTTCAAAATATTATGTTAAGTTTTTGAGAGTGAATAAAGACTGATTCCGAAATACACAATGCTTTTTATTTACGGTGTTATTTTCGTAAAAAATAATGGCTTTTATAAGTGTCCAGTTTACAGGCCATTGATTAGACGGGGATAGCTATTGATAGCAGAATGGCCAGTGGCCAGTATACTGGCCACTAGTTTTTTTCAATTTTCAAGGAAAATAACAAGTTTTTCAAAAAATCATTGAAACATGTTGTTATAAATAACACTTGAGAATCCATATTCATCTAAACATAAACTGAATTCAAGAAATCGTATAGGTGTGCGTTAAAGGGTTAATTCCCTCTCAATCCAAATTTGAAACAACTTCCATCTTGCATTCGCGATAAATACCGAAAAGTCAATGTTGTGTTAAATACTTTGGCAGTTTTTGTATTTTTTGTACAAATGCCATTTTTCCACTTACGTCATTGTAATTCTAAAGGTGCAATATGTAGACTTTTTATCTTATTATTGTTGAAACGTATGTTTACTTAAAGGCAAAGAAATCCTGTTTTAAAAGTCTTAATTTATATTGTTGATTTTTAGATTGATAACAACACAAATATAGTATTCGAAGGCAATTTTTAAAATACAATGAAGGTGATATAATATGCCAATCTGTGAAGCTGTCTAGGTTTTTATCTTGTTAGCAAATAGAAAAAGGTATGTAAAATGCTAAATTGCATATAATTTTCGGGAGGTAATAAAATATCTAAAGATTTTTTTGTAAAGACAAAATTAAAAGTATACATATGTAAAGACGAAAATGTAATATAAATAATTATTGTTAATTAATTTACGTAACTACAAACTACTCTTATAATAACAGCGTTAAACGTTCTCCTACTTTAAAAGGTGTGTGGTAAGGGAGATACATTACAGTATTCCAATTTAGTACTCAAGGGTATACGCTATATATTTGATTTCACAGAATTTCATTCATGTTTGCAGTTGACTACAGACACCCAGGGGCAGAGGTACCAACTTACCATGAAAATAACTGCATGCTTGTTTGTTACTTCTATTGCACAAAAAAGCATGAGAATATACATAAGGTCTGCTTTAAATCCAATAATCTCGCATATTACCATTGATAAATACGAGTAGCATAAATTGTAAATAAAAATTCCGAGCTTGTTATAGCCCTATACATAGAATAGATGCTTGTTTATTAGATGCAAGCCCACTCCGACAGAGATTAAGTGTTAATTACGAGGAAAATGGTAATCTACAAAGGACAGACCACACCTCTGCAGATGCCATTTATTATTTTGAGATATACCTACGAAGTCAGCTGACCTTCTGTTTTTAATTAGTTGCTCAGCGTTAGGTTGACCTAATTACCTTTTATATGTTATGTGGTGTATACCACATAATTCACAGGAAACCTTAATTAAAATTTATATGTTCGATCGTGTTTTATGGTCTAACGTTGTGCAATTATTTTGTTAAACGCTGGCCTTCCACTTACTACTTTGTCTGCGTGTATGTTTATGATCTATTTAGTCACGGCATTGGTCGAACGACGATGCATTGGCGACTCCTATGGTGTTGTAAATATCCATACGCGAAAGTGAACAACACTTTCGATAGAGTTGCTCGACTGCCTTATAGCAAAGTTTACGGTTTTTATAAAAAGGGCCGAAATGTTTACTTTGAGCGTCACTCGCTTAGCGCTATAAACGTCAACGTTTAGCCTTAAAAACAAATGTATGTATCAGATCTCAAAACGCGTAAATCGTAATCGACTTTCTTTCATACGAAGTGACAACCTTAGCCTTCGGTAGTAGAAACGCATCTATTTCAATCTTATACAGAACTAGTTGACCTGGCGAACTACGTTCCGCATGTAGATTAAAACCTAAAATTATCAGTGTTCCTCCACTATATTATGTATGTATTTTACATAAAAACTTTCCTCTTCACTCACTCTATCTATTAAAGTAGTTTTAAAGATTTAAGCATAAATAGGGACAGACAGCGCGAAGTGACTTTGTATTATACAAATGCTGCAAATTGTAAAAAAAAAACGAAATTCAATAAAGCGGTAGGAGACGACCACTTCTTTGATTTCAACGTACAAAACCGATTACTTAGAAAAGTAATTTATAGACATTACTGTATATCTAACTTGAAATATCACTACATTAACTAAGTACGTTCACTTACACCGCCTAAAATTATTTATCATTATTTAGTATAAGAGCAAACAAACAAACGATTTTACAAACAGTTTTAATATACTATTTCACGATTATGAGATGGAATGACATCCGTAGTGCAACACATAAATTATAAGTTAATTACGAATATTTTCATAAAAATCTGTTGTCTGTAAAGTCGGTTTACTGAGGATAGTTGAACGTGACAACATCATAAGAAAATACTGATGGAATGCCTGCATTTTTCAAAAAGTTGTTTGATAGATTGTGATATTTGATATTTTACTTTTATATTTGCCCATTGTGCCTCTTTGTCGCTCGTTCCGCTCTCTCGTTTGCACTTCAATCCTTAAATGGAACGCCTCAGAGAGAGGTAACGCCGCATGAGTCAGGTTTTTGGTGCTTGCATCCGGCTCCATAGAATTATAGGACGTTGTCACGTCAAAAAGATTATGTATATCTTTCATTATTACGCAATGTTTAAATGAATGTCCGGATGGCCAATTCATCTATATTACCGTAAAATGTATCCTATTATACATTAATATTACACCATTAAATTAACTATCAGCAGTAAGATTATCTTTCAATCTTCTTACCATTTTCCTATGACGCAAGTTTTCACACGGAGATTTATTTTAGGCTAAAAATATGAATTTTCGATTAGTAAGTACTTTTTGAAACGGAAATGCGTGGTAGGAGCAAAATGATTTTCAAACGCTAACAGGAAGTGTCGGCGGGCTATTCAATTATTTGACGAACTACATGTTTCTTCTCAGACCAAAAAAGCTAGACCATTCGAAGCACTGAATCATACACGTGACTTGAATGTCATTGTGATTTCGTGAATACAAACGTGTTCTTTTTTACATAAAGAAGATTTATACTTGATCACTTACCGATGCACTTAAGTATCATACTAATATTATAAAGGCGAAAGTTTATGAGTGTGAATGTTTGTTACTGCTTCACGTCAAAACGGCTGGAGCGATTTTCAAAAAAAAATTGGTAGGGAGTTAGATGATACTCTGGATTAACATAATTATAGGCTACTTTTTACAGTGGTAAAATATCTATTTCCCACGGGACAATCGATGTTTGTTAACGCGGGCGAAGCTACGGTATTCAACTAGTTCCTAATAAAATAAGCATTAAATGTTGCGCAAGGACCTACAAGGACAAGATAACTAGTCCAAGATTCTTAGATCTAGACGAGAAATCTAGATTAATCTTCCGATGTTGACTTGGTCCAGAGTCTGTTCTAGAAACCCCAGGTTTCAAGTACCACAGCGTTTTACGCAAAGGCATACTAAGGCACTGTATACAGTGAACACTCTACCATGCGAGTCGTCATGGTCCTACCTAAATTAAGTGGTATAACTTAATTTAGGTAGGACCAGTGTAGTTCAGGGAGGCACCACCGCAACACTTATTTTTAGCTTGAAGCAGTCCTTGCGCAAAGTGGAAGTTGGCTCATTTTATGCGACCATCTTAGTCCTCAGGAGCAGCAAAGTATCTGAGAATGATTTCAGATAGAACCCTATTCTATATATAGTTGCTTACAGATGTCCATAAGCGGCACTGACCATTTATCATCAGGAGGACTGCGTGCTCGTTTGTTGCTTCAGTTAAAAAAATATGTTACAGTTGTCGAAAGCTATTCTACAAGTGTAAAAAAGCTGATTAACACACAGAGTACTTATTGCCATGATAGGCGTGACAGAGTCGGACGCAGCCGCAGGGATTGTCATTCATAAATCGATTTATATTATTAAAACCAAAGACGAAAAGAGTTAAGATTCATAGTACATCCAAGCTCAGCTATGGGGCCTTTTTTTGTTTTCGAGGGGAAAACGTTTAAAAGGTACACGACGCCGTAGAAGCGACGCAGGGTTATGTGGGATTTTTACCGCACTAAAACCGTCCGTGTCCGTCCTCAATGCTACAAAGGGGACTCTGGGATCTCCAAAGGATCAAACCGGAGGATGCTATGGAGCCTATTCCTATGGACTGTAGCTTGCAGCTACGTTACCGGTAGGGTTGCCACCCGTACTTTATTATAAAGTATTGTACTTTATTCGGGGCAATTGTACTGTATACTTTATGAGGAAAATAAAGTACGTGAAAATACTTTATTTTGTATATCTGGGATTTAAAAGTTTGATAATAATCAGTAAACTATAATTCCTTTAATCACAAGGTTTCCGTAGCTACCTTATTTAGAAAGTAGTAGAACATTTACATTTGGTATCCTTTTTTTAAAAAATATGGGCGCCAAGTTACTATCTACATTTTTTTTGCCTATTATCACCTCACACAGTTCTAAATGTATCCCAGAGCCAAAAATTAAGTAATAATATAAATAGTACTTTATTTTGAAGCTACGTACTTTTTTCTTTATACCTTTTGTAGCCAATGTACTTTAATCGTTGAAAAAAAAGGTGGCAACCCTAGTCACCGGTCACGTTGATGCAAATTAATAAACGTGATATAATTCTGTACAAACACATGCATACAACATACACCGTACTTGCTCCCTGGCTCTTTAATTATATACCTACTATGCTTAGAACTAACCTTTGCCGGCGGTGTGCGATTGAATTGAGCTTTTATCTTCAACTGTAGCGCACAGGAGCTCAAAACGGCTCCAAAGGAAGGTTTCAAATACTATGGTTTTGATTTGATAAGATTGAAGTAGCAAAAGTACCCTGTCCACCTGATGGCAATTGGTCTAATCTGTAGGAAACTTCATACAGAACAAGGGTTCATCAGATGTCAATCACTGATTTATTGCTGCTCCTAAAAGCTAAGATGGTTACCTATAAAAGTGACCATAAGACCTCCGTTTTGGACGTTTGTTCCAATTTGGACTAATAATAACTAATCCACGGCTTAAAGTCCCTTTCGAAACTTAGAATCGCGCGATACATTGAGTCACTAAGGGACCATGCGACTCCTGACCTAACTTCATAAATCAGAAACAAGCAACATTTACCGTTATAGCGATAAGTTTTTTCGATTAAATCTTTCAATATTTTTTTCCTATTTCACACGTTTACAATTTCAGCCAAAAAGTCATTTGTTATACAGACAGACAAAGAAAATTGAATAGATTATCATAGTTATAATGTAGTGCTAGTCTTTTCTTTTAATAACTAGTATGCAAGTTGTGCTATACATGCTACAATCAATCTTCATTACACATCATATTACGTTTTAGATCCTAGAAATATACTGCCGTGACCATGTCGATCTCTTAACCATTTAGAACCGGTTCTATTAATTCTATTCGATTTTACACATGCAGTATTATTTAGTGCCTATTACACCCATTTACAACCAATCTGTAAATATTGTTAGTAAATCTGAACGAGATGAAGTGGTCAGTGTGTCGACCGCTTCGATGGACAAATCGTTCAATAATTTTGAAGGTGGTAGAATTATTTTGTGTTTCGACTCCGGAGGCACCACACGCCATCTGCCTAACAAGGGCAGAGTTAAGCTCTTCTTTCTCTAGTGGAAATTATAGCCTTCGTAAGGGACACATACTTTTACATTCCAACTTACTCCTCAGAAGTAGCAACGCATCTATGGCCAACCTGGAATCGACCCTGCATTAAGTCAGTCTTACCTGCCTCTAACCTAATCTAACCTTATCTGAGGTTGATTACAGTATTTTCATGGACAGCAATGGCTACTCACAATCACATTGACTACTTGTTTGCTACTTCAATACTATTAAAAAAGACATGCACTGAAGTGACGAAACGCGAAAGGTAATCAGGTAATTTTCTGATCATGTACACGAAGGATTTGAAAAGATGCTGGATAATAATTGCTAAGAACGTAAGACCTGTCCTGGAGACAATAAATAATTAGAGACGCCTATATCCAGCAAAATACAGTCTCTAATGATAAATAAGTCAATGTAACCAATACCAAGTACAAAATTTCTACCTGACGTCGATGTATTCTTTTTAAGACTAAGGGACGACACTTACTACAACTAATACACAAGCGACAGCTCATGTCAACGACTGTTATCGATAAAATGCTTCAATCACCGATGGTCACTGTTGTTTGTATCCCCATAAATTTAACAAGTTGAAGCGCATTTGGTATATTTGAGTCCAAGTGTTTTATACGAATATGTTCTATATCAAACAGACCGTCTTAGTACGTTTTATGTGTAAATGGCTATTTATAGATTTACTGTATGCAATAACTTTCTTATTACGTCACCATATTTACAGCTCGTAATTACGACCACTTTAAAATATTTGACATGCACTGTGAAACATTATTTTTATGCCGGAAGTTCGTTAAGAATTTCGTTAAGAATATTTCCGCGTTTATTCGAAAGTATTAAGTAGTGTGGCAATGATTTTTATTTTCACTAAATAAACAGTCAATGAATCCAATTAAACATAACATAATATCTATAATTATTTACGTATTTCTATAATTAATTTCCGCTTGCGTCTTCTTGTGCATAAACTTAGCGCTTATTCACACGTGGAGTCGTGGCTCCAAATAGACTCGGCAAAAAATGGGCATTTAATGGGTACGTATAAATTGCTTGGCTGCATCAGCACTGTATGATCCAAGAGCCACAATACAGTCTATTCAAGAGTTATTCGCTCATTTTTTTAACCAACTGAAGTAGCAAACGAGCTTGCAGTCCACCTGATGGTAAGTGGTCAATGCCGCCCTTGGACGTCTGTAATCAACTTCATACAGAACATGGGTTCCATCTGATGTCAATCACAGATGCGTTGCTACTCCCGAGGACTAAGATGGTTGCCTCATGTGAAAGTAACTAAAGTTCTCTGCGAATCGTAGCGAAAATTGTCAAAACACAGCGCTTAGCAAAAGTGACCTTGATACACGATATAATGTGTCTTCTAAAGACTAGTCGTCGTTTTGATGTGTTGTTGAAGTGATTAGTGTGTGATGGACTGATAATAATACATCAAGAAATTTAGAGGTGGTAGAGCCATGTGTGGTTCGATTTAGAAGGCACCACCGCCACACATATTTCTACCTAATATCAAAAGTGATAAGCGCTGCGTTGATTTGGTCCGAAGGGAGAAATACTTACCCTAGGCGTTCCAAATTGATTTTTAGAACAACAGTTTGTTAGTAACAATGAGCCTGTAGCAAATCTCAGACAAGGCTCTGATCACATTTAGGATTGGTTACAGATGTCCATGAACGGCAGTAACCACTAATCATCAGATAGACTGCATGCCTCCTTTGCTATATCAAACTTATAAGAAAATCATCGAAGATTTGGACAGCAAACGTACCCTATATGATTATGATTATTATACATTTGCCTCTGTCTCGCGGACTTATATACATGTGATACATTCATAAGAATGGGTACCGAAGTTATGCGATAAGTAATAGATTTAACAAAAAAAACAGGTATAGTATATAAGACTAACGATATAAATAATCGTCATTAGACACATAGACAAAACAAAGTGGACAATGTATGAGTTAAAATTTGCATGATTATGATTATACCGTTCATCAAAAACTTGTAATTGTAGAAACGAATGGATTATTTTTCTTAATATCAATTTTTCGGAATTATAGATATTGTGCTTATCAAGGAGAAATAATGCAATAACGAGAATTTCTCGAAAGGTCACACATTCTCTCCGTTCAATAAAAATAGTTCTCAGTAAACAATTTTCTAATAACTGCCGGAGGAAAACTTGCTGTACAATGTATGCTATAAATAATCACCATTACCACGTGATGTGATGCTACAGGATTAAATATGGATAAAAATGAGTAATAAATTATATATGTACATTGACGAGCGATGCGGTTTCCATGTTACCAGGTTCCGGGTTCGAACTCCGATTAAGCAGACTAATGAAATGAAATGTCTTTATTTTGCTTAGGCCTACGGAAGCACTTATAAATTGTCAGTTACATATATATATATATATATATATATATATATATATATATATATATATATATATATATATATATATATATATATTTTTTTTTTTTTTTTTTATTAAACTATCACCGGATCGGAACACGACCTCAACTGAGAAGATCCGGCAAGAAACTCAGTGGGTTTGTATTTTTTCTTTGTACCTATATCTTTTTTTGCTATTGTTGGTAATAAAAGTTAGCTCCAGTATCTTGTCTTATATTTGGCTGAACAATAATCATATCTGGCAGGATACGCATATTCATAACCTGAGTATATTACCAGGTAGAACCAGTGGTAGTTGGACTGGGGATGTATCTAAGCAACACTTATTTCAAGCCTAAATTTCTTTTTTCGATAAAACGGTGTGGTGGTGCACACCTTTTGAGGCGATCATCTTAGTCCTCGGAAACAGCGGCGCATCTTTGATTGACTTTAGATTGAACCTGTTCTCCATGAAGTTGCTCACAGATGTCCATAGGCGGCGGTGACCATTTACCGTGCCTTCCGAGGTAAAGAAACGTGTATAAAACTTTTGCGCTAGTGCAACCCATCCAACTTCCGATTTCGTCCAACGTTTCTTAACTTTGTAAATTGATATGGGGACACGGTAGTACTCCCGCCAAGTCGAGCAAAAAAGCGACACGGCCGTACCATACTTTTCTCGAAGTAATTCGGGCCATTTTCAATCCCCTATAAATTCGTTTTGGATAAAAGTAGAACCGCAAAAGTTTAATTCCTAAGAAAACATTGTATGAACACGGTATTTTTCCTAACAACATCTTCTAGTGACCGTATCAATATTAAAAATCTTTAACCCTTATGTGAGTGACAAATAAAACACCTTTAACAGAGTGACGAGGTACCCGGGTACCTTCATACAGTTTATACGTAATGTAAACAATGAAGGTCTGTTTTAACATTACCCAAACTTTGAATAATAATATTTTAGTTAAGCTTAACTATTAACGATCTGTATCGATTGAAGTAGGGGGGACGGGGGGTTATCGGTGCGCTAGAAACACTGAATGCATTAAATACATCGCGCTTGATATTGATACTTGACTATTTACTTTGTTCGTATTGTTCGCGCTTATTTATATTTTGTGTGTTTATTATTTTTTATTATGAATAGTGGAGGGAGTATTTTTTAGCCAAAGATCACGTATTCGAAGATATAATTCAACATAATTACCAGGCATATTAGCAAAATCTTCTAGTGATGAAGGTGAGTTTGTTGCTTCTGACAATGAACACACCAAAGGGATATACCCTTAGGTTGAAGAGGGTGGATTGGAAATTTCGGATGTTGAGCCAGAAGCTGAAGTCCAAAATGAGATTGACCGTACAATGCAGAACAAATCGGTGGCATCTAGCACTTTTTTACAATATTGATGATGTTACAGTTTTGGCAGTATAATTATATCATTTATTTGGAACATAACCCACAATGTGTCTCAAGTGAGAAATATAGAAAGTTGTTGAATTCATTCAGTCTACGACTGTGTGTTAAAAAATAGAAGAAAGATCAAAAAAATGCATTGTGACATCAGAAATACATGGGAGATTCGCAAAGAACGACGTTCTTGGCCGAGAACTAGGGCTTTCGATTCCTTCTGGATCTATAGCCTTCGTAAGTCAGACTAGACGAGATTCTACAGGGCGTGTTGCAGTCGTCGATAGTTGCGGCAAACGCAAGCAAAGAAAAACACGAAAACTTTGCACTACCTGCAAAAAATCAGTTTGTGATTGACATGCAGTAATTCGTCCAACATGTAACACCTGCTTTTAGAGCTGTGCTAATTCTGCATAAACAAGGAATTTGTAATTTTTATGGAAATAAAACATCATAACAAATGTTTATTATTTCATTTTTGCACGAAATTATAAGTACTTTTTTCATTGACATACAGGACACAAAGAGGTACCCAGGTACCTTGTCACTCAATTGTGAGTTATAAATTTGTTTTGACTAATACAAAACATTGTAAGTAGTTGACTGGGTCAAAACATTAAAAATATATAATTTATAAATAGTTAGGAGCTCTCAGGAAATTACAGCTACCTACACAGCGTAAAACATACTTTTGTTTAAATTTGAAAATGCTAAAGGTACCCAGGTACCTCGTCACTCACATAAGGGTTAAAGTTTTATATAAATAGATTAACTTGGCAATCTATCGCAATAAACAATCTAATGAATATACTTATGTATTACTTGTGAGATACATTGTGTTTTATGCGATTGCCGGATCAATCTATTTTCTTAAACAATTCTTAAACATTTTTAAACAATTTTAAAACTTAATATTAATAAATGACTTAGCCAATTAAGAATCATCAACACACAACGTTTAACACGTTTTCCGGTTGCGCAACAACGCAACCGAATCTCGCACGATAGCTGGTTCGATTCCCGCCGGGGTTATCAATATTTTGTAACGCGCTGCAAGGTCGCGACACAGTTTTCTTCTATTACAACGACATATTATCTTGAGTGTTACGATTGTTTTGATAGCGAGTTACTGCGGTATTCGATTTTATACATATAACAATGAAAGTGCCGTCCCTCTGTACATCGCATATCTATTTGTGAAAAAAATATTTAGCGTGCGTTTACCATTTTTTTTTATTTGACTGAAGTACCAAACGAGCATGCAGTGCACCTGAAGTGGCCACTGCCGCCCATGGACATCTGTAATCAACTTCATACAGAACATGGGTTCCATCTGAAGTCAATGACAGATGCGTTGCTACTCTCGAGGACTATGATGGTCGCCTCATGTGAAAGTGTGCCGGCAACCACACCCTTATAACGAAACGCTAGAAATTAATGCTTCACACTAGAAATAGGTGTGGCGGTGGTACTTCCCCGGTCAAACTACACTGGTTCTACCACCTTCAATTCATTGACCATACCGGTCTGACGCGCAATGGGTCCCGGGTTCGATTCCCGGTCAGACCAGTATCTGAATGATGACTTTAGATTCCTGTTCTGGGTCTGGGTGTTTGTGTATTCGTCTTGTGTGTGTGTCCATGGAACCCACGACACAGGAGAAAATCCTAGTGTAGGGCTATGAGTGTAGTAAGCGTGTATGTGTGTGTATTATTAAAACAAAAAATCGAGTTGCTTGTTTGTTTGGTTTGCTGCTTGCTTGATTGTTTTTAAGCAGTCGTTTCTATAACAATTTGTGTAACGTTGTGAAACGTTGCAGTGGAACACATAAATAACTATATTTCAAAAGAAAAATATTCAGAAAAATAAAAAATTAGTCGTAACTATGTAACTTAAAATGTAATTTATAACATTTTAGTACATTATTTTAAGTAGTAAGTAGACTATGAATGCCTGAAGTTTGTGATTAGCTGTCGTTAGTGTCGTTGGATAACTAGTACATACTATCACTACTTCTGCTAAGGATTATGAAGATCGTCTCATAGTATGTAAGCTAGCTTTCAGATGTTCGTCCCTGTAGCCTCGGGGTCAGAATAGGGCTACTGTATCCCCTGCCTGTCGTAAGAGGCGACTAAAAGGGGCTTCCGGGGTTGCAGACGGCTAGAGTGGGAGCTCGAACCGTTCGGTCAGGCAATCCCGGGAAGGACGGCGGTATGTGTGGTCGCATAACGTCGTAAAGACTAGACGGAGCGGTGGGCCCAGCCGCCCATCTGGGAGAAGCCCGATGGGGCAGCTAGCTCGGAGGATTCCGGTTGAAGTCGTTTCGAGATCCCGGAGTCCTCCTTTTCAGCGCCGAGGACGGCCACCGGGGGGATTTTAGTGCGGTAAAAATCCCACATAACCCTGCGTCGCTCCCACGGCGTCGGGTACATTTGGAAGGTTCCCCCCTCGAAAACAAAAAAAAAAGGCTTTCAGATGTTAGAAAACGCCAAATTCATGCTAGAAGTTGGTGTGACGGTGTTACCTCCCCGATACATCCATTCTGGTTCTACCATATTTTTATGTAGATATATTTACTTGTTGTTTAGTGACAAAACTATATTCATCGCACTTATTAAAACTTTTATGCTACTCATCACAAATAGGTTAAATCAATATATACACATACAGTACGATTTTTTCTTACAAGTGTCCGTTGCAATATATACTTTCATTGTAACTCATTAACATAATTATGATATAACGAATACATAATTATTATGTACCTGCAACTTCCGACAAGCTTGTATTTGATAACATTATATTAAAGTTAATTTAATAAACGCTATTTTATATGCTAATACTTAGAACAAAAAATATTTTTTGTTGACAATTACTTATCTCTAAGAGAAACAAGCTTCATAGGTTTTATTTTATTAATAGTTCTAAAAAAACCTTTGCCCACATTCCACACACTTTTTTTTACAATCTTCGAATCTAGAATGATTGATATTTTAGATTCAAGGCTTATAGACAACGTAGATACATACGTATATAGATACCTATAAAATAATAGCTATATAATATATGTATATAAATTATATTGGAAGAGGGAGCCACAGAAGTTAACAATTTTGGCAAAATATCATTATCAGAATTTTATATTACACAAATATAGAATCTCCAAATGAAGTAGCGTCATTTCATCAACATACATAGGCCTCCCCAAAATGGTGCCATTCCAACCGGTCCCATGCCCTCTGAATACAACGGTTTCCCGCTGCCTTTGTCAGGTTATCGGTCCACCTGGTGGGGGTGACCTGTTGTCCATTTGCCTAAACGTGGTCACCACTCGAGGACCTTTCTTCCCCATCGATTATCGGTCCTTCGAGCGATGCGAAGTGACAATTATAAACGCTTATATCAACCCGTAATCAACAATGTAAATAAAAAATGGGAAATATATCGGTAAATTAAATAGTGCACATCAAAACAAAAATAAACTAAAAGAATTATACAAAAAATTAAGGCCGACTAATGTATACCCCACCACGTTATTACCTGCACTTGAGTTTATAAACAGATAAACATGCAAACAATTGTGAGACTGACTGCTAATTTCTAATGAGGAGTCCAACCTAATTCTTAGGAGTGTGAACGACTCAGAGAGCGCCTTGAAACTCCTGTTCTATATGAAGATTTTTTTATGTTATTGAAGTAGCAAACGAGCATGCAGTCCAGTGATGGTAAGTTCTCACTGCTGCCCATGGATATCTGTAAACAACTTCATATAAAACATGGGTTCTATCTAAAGTCAATCACAGATGCGTTGCTGCTCCTGAGAACTATGATGGTCGCCTCATATAAAAGTGTGCCGGCCTCCACACCCTTTTATCGCAACGCAAGAACTGTTTCACGCTAGCAGTAGGAGGGGTGGTAATACTTCCCCGGTCAAACTACACTGGTTCTACCACCTTCAAAAGTATAAAAGAAGAAAAAGTTCAAAAGATAGTTGCAAATGTCCATGGGCTAGTGACCACCAACAAACTCTACACACTTTGCCATTATAAAATCCTACATCAAACTAATTTCATGCTATATATAGATGGAGCTAATATGTCCAAATTTAGGTAACCTACATTAGAAAGAGAGTGTTAATGTGTTGATAACGAAGCTATATCTGGGGTTATCGCTGTGTTATATTCAGCTCACCTATCTTGCTGGGCCTAATTCAGTTATGGTTAACGCCCCAAATATTTTGTTGAAAGTAGTTCATTGTTATTACTTTGCTTGGAAACAATTACGTGATCTATTTTTTGGAAGGGTCTACGTTTCTTGCTGAGGCAACGTCACACCTTTCTGCTTTGTGGACTGTAAGCAGTTATTAGTTGTTTTTTGTTAAAGTAATTGTTTTGATTAACTGCGTCAACGTTAGAGAACGATTATTATTAACATTAAGTCCAATTCTCACTTGGCCAGCGCGGTTGACTACGGCCTAAACTCTCTCATTCTAAGAGAAGACCCGTGCCCAGTGGGCCACTAATGAGTTAAGGAGAGAATAGATGCAGCAATCATATATCCCTATGAAATAGGTCGTTGCTGCTCTCAGAAAACAATTCTAAATAGGAGTCCTAAATAGATTCGGTCACATAGATGTCTTTGCCTTTATAACAACAATCAAAGTGGAACACGGCCTTTTATCAAAAATTATGATACTGCTTGAGGCAGTGATAGCCTAATGGTCGAAAATTGCACTCTCGATCGAAAAGTTCGAGGTTCCAATCCTGGCATGCACCACTGAATTTTGGAGTCTTCTAATTCGCACTTGGCCGGAACAGTGGACTATGGCCTAAAAGTCTTTTATTCTGAGGGGAGACGTGTGCCCAGTAGGCCAATAATGGATTGACGACACCATACGACTTATCAGATAAAATGCAATAATATATGTGACGGCGGTGTCAAAGAACGAAAATTTGTATACCTTTAAACTATTGCCGCTTGTACGCAAAAATAGATCGAAGCGTTAACAGAGATTTCTTCAATCTATGCAGTTGTATCTTTTAGTGGCAGTTCCAGAAATTGAGATATGAGACCTTTTTTTTGTTCTCGAGGGGGAAACCTTCAAAAGGTACCCGATGCCGTGAGAGCGACGCAGGATTATGTGGAATTTGTACCGCACTAACCCCCCCCCCCCTAAAAAGGGGACTCCGGGAAAAGCCCCTTTTAGTCGCCTCTTACGGCAGGCAGGGGATGCCGTAACCCTATTCTGATCCCGAAACTACAGGGAGGGAGATATGAGAACTAAGGTACTTACAAAATACAAATCGCAAATCGTCAAGTCGCAAAAAATGTTCAATCCGCAAGTTTAGTCGCTATTATGACATACGTATTTACAATAAATCAAATCGTTCGGAACGAGTACGCGTGGACTGAGCCTAAAAATATATAATTATGATTCAATTTTACAATAATGGAAATGTCCGATGAGTTGACTCACATTAGATCATGGCTCTATGACTCAGTTACGCTTTTCTCACATCGTTCATCATCGTACCAGTCATGAGGGACGGATTTGAAAATTTGTTACACAAAAAAATTAGAAAGACCGCTTTCTACCGCTTGCTTCTAAAATCACACGTCGTACACTTATACTGCAAGCTTATTTCAATTGTGGGCACGATAAATTCACTTATGATTGAAGGTAAAGTCCGGTGACTCTAGAGAAACCACTGCATAATAATAGCATAATAACAGTCATAATTGTATTTCTGAAAAATTGGGGAAATATACTTATCCGCATTCCTACTTATTCCTCAGACGTAGCGATGCATCTATGGCCAACTTGATGTAGAATTCTCATCTCATCTAGGGTAGATTATAGATGAGCATGGACGTCAAAGGCCTCTTACCATACTTATTCACAAAGAGTTAAATAAGAATATAACATTAAGTTCTTTAATAGAAAGTAAAAAAGATAAGAATACAACATACATTTCAACACAATACAACACAAAAATGACACATGTCTCTAGATATTTTTCGCCAAAATCTATGTAAATAATTCTAGATATAAACAACACTGTTGATTAAAAACATTTCCTAGGTGAGATTAAATATAAAAATAAGCCTTATCAGTTTGTTCTATTTCCGCCTTATAGTCGTAGCTAATATACAAGTCAAATTTATCTAAGCGTTCTAATTTAGTCCTGAGCATTCTAAACCTTTCTCATTCTGAGAAAAGCCTACCATTGCATCACGTAATTATTAATGAGCGCTACTCTACCAACAAGTGAAGTGTTAAGAGTTTAATAACTTAAAAAATAAATTTATAAACATGGCTATTTTTTTATTATTTCAAATCTAAATGTCTTACCCTATTAAGCTATGAAAATTTGAGTCATATTCAGATAATTAGTAAATGCATACTAAAAAACGTAACAATGTTAAAAAGTGCTATAATTTAATGTGATCATATAAGCATGGAGGAAACTACTTATTCATATTTTTTTAATTCACTTATGAAAACTTAAAATAATTTGCACCTTTTATACTTCCAATAAAAGGGCTTTTTTCCTTTAAAATATCATGCTGTATCGTCGTATAAACTTATTTAATATTAAAAAAAACTAATTCCTAATTTAACGTGTCAGTCAAAAGATACAATATGATGTAAAGTTATGAGCGATAAGCAATGAGCAAACGCTTATTATGCACCTGTACCTCAACAGAGATCTCCTGTAACATTATTACGTACAATTATCCCGATTTCTGATACAGATTAGATACGAGACTCTGCGGACGCAGTGACGGCCACGTGCGGCTCGGTGTGTCATTCAATACATTCGCTCGATGTTTCTAGGGTTACGTAACGTAATGCCAACTTTCAATGTCGCCGGCCGCTACGCATGCGTTTCATACCATCCTCTTTGTACAAATAAATAGGCATTTCGTTTAGCGCCATGCTTTGTACAAATGTTAGGGCAAATGACAAGTGCAGCGAAGTACGATTGGCGAAATACTAAAAAAAATATTTATTAAATAAAGAAAAAGGCTTTGGAAATGCCTATATAACTAGTCATGGTCAGTCTAATTCTAAATACAATGCAGTCATTTAAGTGCTAAGATATCTATTCTGATGAAATAAACTGCACATAAGCCGTTCTTTCCGAAAACTCAACTTTTTGTGAGCTAGGAATTATATGAAACAAAAAGACAATACATAATAAAAAGTAGACTGGATGCAAGACTTCTTTTAACAGACGTGGATTAATATATGATAAAACCAACATAGTTTGACCGAGGAGATACAACTCTACCATAATTATTTTAAGCGTGAAACAATTCTTGCGTTTCGATAGAAAGGTGTGATCGCCGGCTTACTTTCATAGGAAGGGATTATTCTAGTCCTTGGAAGTGGCAATGCTTCCGTGATCGGCTTTAGATGAAACTCCAGTACCATATGGTATGGTATCTGTGATTAACTTCAGATAGAACCCTTGCAGATGTCAAAGGCAGCAGTAACCCATTACCATCAAATGCTTCCGCGATTATTCCTCTATGTTATACATTTTGCCATAATTATCAATAATGGGATCAGAATTAGAGGTATAACTTCAGAAATGGGACACGGAGCGAAAAATGATAAATATTCAATGCTTACATTACGGCTCATTTATATCTTTACTCGCTATAATCGTCGGTTTCAGTGGAACAAAGTAGGTGGCGTGAAGTGTAATATTACGTCACTAGCTGGCTCTCACGCCCCACTTCTGCTCACTTTCTCTAACCTTTGTATCAATACGGAGTTTAATGAATAAATGCCACCTAGTCGTCAAATTTGAAAGCGCTCACGGCTCTATGGCGCCAACGTATTGCAGTCGCACTGTATTTTATGCAATGAAGAAGCTAATAAACATGCAGTCCACCTGACGTAATGACACTGCCTTTAAGCATTTAGTATCTATTGTCGACTCCAAATAGGATTTAAATCCTACCTAAGGTCGGAATTTATGTGTTGCTATCCTAGAGGATTATTTTGAAACATTTGTATATATGAAAGTGAAATAGGAATATGAAAGGTCAAAGTCACTCTTATTATAACGCAGAAATAAAAATGCAGTGGTGGAGCATTCGAGGTCAAATCAAAAAAAGTTTTAGCTTTAACAACCTGATGGAAAATGAGTAAAGCCCTTCTCTCAATTTTGGAAAATCATCCACAGCCTATCATCAATTCCATCCATCGAAAAGCCGTCATCAAGTCCAAATACGGCTTTCAATGCGGACACCAACACAACATGCGTGGCCTTGGCAAAAAGCCTATCAGGACAGACCTTTGTCTAGCAGAACACCTCAAAGGGGCTAATGGGTGGATTACGTGTTTTACGTTCTAAAAGCGCTGGTTGTATAAAATGCAACCGCTGTACGCTTTGGAATGCGACTGGTGACATTTCCTTTAAAGAAAATACATTTTATCCTAAGACCACATTCGCCTATTCGTATTAGAAAATATAAAGTATGCTTCACAAAACATGTTGTAAACCCATTTTTGTACATTTTCTGTATCTGTATCCAGGACATCTGTGTCTCCTCTCAGATTAAGAAGAGATTAGCAATGCAATAGCTTAAAAATGCAATGCAATAGTTTAAAAATGAAAAAAATAGTATCGATGGATAAAGAATTGCAGTTCCGAAATGTTTAGATGTCTTGTATATGCAGATAAAAAATAAAAATGCTTAAAATTCTCTTCTGATTGATTACTGCCATTAGATGAGTCCTTTTTACGATAAGGTTCACATTTCTCTCAGGTAGCCGGTCTTGGCGCTATGCAGAGGACTATGAAATCTCCAAAGAAACGCAACCGAGTCTTCTGTGCACGTTTCCCCATCTGGCTCATCCCCAGGAAGGAGCCCTGATGTGCGGTTGGGCCGACCGCTTCATCTGGCCTATACGACGGTATACGGCCATATATATTGCCGTCCTTCCCGGAATCGCCTGACCGGACAGTACGAGCTTCCACTTTAACCGCCTGCAAATCCACCAGCTCCTTTCAGTCACCTCTTACGACAGGCAGGGTAGACCTTAGTCCCATTCTGATCCCGGATCTCCAATTATATTTGAAATATGTCAAAAATCGTTCCGACCGAAAGTATTTGAAAGTTAAATAATTATAACTACGAATTTATTTAATTCTTGTTAACTACTTTAAGCAGATTATTGAGTGTCTACCCTATTCTAATCTTACTAGGTTACCAGAATTTCAATGAAGTAATTATTCTATCGTCAACCTATTTCACTATATCGCCGTATCGCTGCACTCTCATCCGTTCTCATTGACGATTGATAACGACAATGAACAAATGTGTTATTATATCTAGTTCAGTGGGTTACTTGCCATATGGACCTACTGGTGTGGATCTATTTGATGTTTGTTGGACTGTAACGTTTCATACCTGTGGCTGTGTGGTGTCGGTCTTGAATAGCACCACTCCCTCTCTTCCCGTGGATGTCGTACGAGGCGGCTAAGGGATAAACCATCCAGGAGATGGGCAGCAGCATCTCCTGTGAAATTCCAACATTTACTGCGGTCACCAACACGCTTGCCAGGCGCGGTGACTACTGGCAAAACAACCCCCTTATGGCGCCATTTAGGGGAGGCCTATGTCCAGCAGTGGACATCAAAGGGCTGATGGATGGATGGAACGTTTCATACGGCAAGACAGTTCTGAAATCCTCATAAAGCTCTTACTTGGATTGGATTTCCATACTGATTCTGTTTTCTGTCTTCCTTCCTTTTAGGTAAGTTTGATGGTTTGTATCTGACCTCAATCAGAGATGCGTTCTCACTTTAGAAGGCCATGTGATCCAGGCACCTTCCTACCGAAACGCAAGAACTGATTCTCGCTAGAAATATGTATGAATATGTGTTTCCACTATTTTCTTACTTTGACCTAATTATTCAGTTTTTTTTGGACCTTTTTATACCCATCATCATTATCATCACCAACCCTATTACAATGAATTTGTATATGATGCACACCTCCATGAAGTTGTAATCTACATCTCGGTCGAAAGTAAAACGACGGTTCCCCAGTTTCCCAGCTTTGGTAGTACTGCACGTGTAATCAGCCCTAAATTAGATTAGATTCTTACTTGATGTTGGCTGCGAAAGCGTTGCTACCCCTGAGGATTGAGTTGAAACGACTTGAGTAAGTAGGTATTGTTTCCTTGCATACCCTTCCATACAGAACCCAGTAGCGCTAATATGGCGAATTAAGGCAGAAATAGATGAGTTGATGGTGTCACCACAGTCGAACCAACAATATATCTTCCAAGATAGCAATTTTTCTTTTCTCAACGTATTTACTCTGAAGACCATGTGTAAGTAGAATTGCCACCCGTTTTCCTCAGGGTTGTCTTATTTTGTACTCTAGGATACACTCTATGTTTAAAACACACTTTTGACGCAAAAAAGAATTAACAATGTGCCGATTTATCTTTGCGTATTCTTTTTTGAGTGTGAAAATATTACACTATTTCTCATGGGGCATGGAAATATTAGTGTTTGTATCATATCTACAATTCAATTGCTAGCCTTACATGACACTAATGATCTATTTAGAGTTGGTTTCAGATCAACAGATGCCTGTTTCTTCTATTACATAAGAAAACAATAAATTACGGTGTTTACTCAACTAGTTTGGTTTTCAAAGCGACCATAAGAAAACTATGCATAATAATACTATAAAGATCTTATAGATGTCAATGAGTGCCATTGTACGCTATCAATCGAGGAAATTTGTTACATGGCAGTGCAATAAAATACAACAACAATGTATGTATTAGAATTTTGTTCATTTACTGAATGTTTAAGGGCTTGAGTATACGGGGCTTAGTTCATTACGAGCAGGGACACCATTGTCACCATTCTCGCCACGTGACAATCCTTTTTATTACGTATCGTAACGCAGAAATGTACACCTGTCTACAATGCGAAAATAAACGAATTTTGTTATACGCGGTAGGGTGGCAGTTTGCATAGCAAGGCGTTCTGATTTACATACAATCATCGTCGCTACCGCTAAGTGTTACACTGATCTATGTGGCCTGGTGTGCTTAGATCCGATCTTGCTGTTAAACTCAATGGCAGAGATAAGAATCCCTTTTAAGGTTTATACACATTTTCATTGGACATGACATTTTGGTTCAAGGTGGAGCAGGAATTGGTAACCGACTGTTTAGTAATACATTTTCTCCCATCCAGGACTATCAGATTTTCTGAGCTAATTGCGCAATTCATGTTTTGATTCAAGCCCATATATAATGTGACAGTTTGTCAAGATCGGTAAGCTGTGCCACGTATCCTATGTCTGCGACGTCACGCTTGCGGAGTGACCGCACGCGCTCGGGAGGAGCATCGGCCGGGGCGGCGCGGGAGTGGCGGGAAGCGACCTTGGTGCGGTGCGTGAATCACTGCAGCGAAAGTGGGAGAAATGTGCCGCCGCGCCCCGCGCGCGCCGCTCACTTTTACTTTCCAGCGTGGCGCAACCGACGGCGGCGCCGCCGCGCCACTCGCCCGGCGCCCGCGGCCCGCAGCGCCGTCGCGCCGACGCCTCTTCGCGCTCCCTCGCCCGTACCCGCGCCCGTGACTGTGCCCGGATTACAGTGAACCTAGTGCCCCGCAACCCTGGATTCAGTTTGAGTGATACTCGCGGCGAAAGTCGAAACCGGGTCGCCGATAAACATTGTGCAACGCTGCGCGGAACTCGCGCGCGGCCTCGCACTCTCCCGCAGGAAGCGTGTCGCAAGCGGGGAAGTGGCGCAAGCGCCGGGAAACCGCCGCGCGCTCCTGCGCGCACCGACACCCTGGATTGCTCCGACGACACCGCCGGAGCCTCATCTGACGCTGTACCTCGGTGAGTTGCCGCCGAACAACTTTCCATTTCAGTGCGAGCGGACGTCCCGATGTCTCCGAGCCGTGCGATTGGCGGTGTAGGTTGGAACGATTTAGGAATTTTAGAGTAAAGCATCCCGCGCGACATAATCTAAGCGCTAAAGATTGCAGTGAAGGGGACCCGAGAATGGCACCGACACACTCAAAGCGCTACAATTGGCGTCACCGGCGACTGAACTTCGGCTCGAGTGTCGGAAACGCAACAAATAAAGAAGTGAAATATCCAAGGACAATACAACTTTCAAGTGATTTCGCGCGCGGCCGACAATAAAAACTTCGTAACGCGCCTGCGCAACCTCACGGTCTCACTTTCGACGTCTACGCCGCCGCCGAGCCTCGCTCTACGAGCGGCACTTTCGATAGCTATTACAAAACGCGGCATGTCGAATTTTCTTTCAATGTTTCTTATCGTTTTAACGATCGTTTAATGCTAATAAATGAGCGAAAGCGTTTCCATAATGATAGTTAATAGATTCTAACGATCTCGTTGAACGAACAGGTTACTGAAATTGTCAACCTAGTCTTGTCCATTACCGACCATCAGTTTACATCACCGGCTAGGATACTGCAGGCCGACACTACAAGTGTACTGTCATTGAGTTGGAGCCATTATGAACAGCACGTTTCAAGCAACTGTCATCATTAAGTAGAACTGAAAGGAACGTGGCCCAAGGCCAGTTGAATAACGAATTTTCGTTTAATATTAATAAATGGCAGCCACGGTCGATCGTGACGGATCCAATAGTAGATGCGGATGCATTGGCTTGAGATTTGATTGCCTCGCTCGAAAACACTTTCACGCGAACACCGAGTACGTAATTGAGATGATCGAAGCCAACCGGAATAAGATATAAAACGATATCGGTGATATAATCGTCGGTAAGTCACGAAAACGCCGTAAAATTAATTAATCCACCGAAACATTGCGCACTAAACATTCAAATACTCTCAAATGAAACGATTATGATATCAGCCAATTCAAAGTTACTCATTCGCCTTGATGGCTCTGTTATGGTCCAAATTGTATAAGTAGGGTCATGTTGTGGTTTTCTTTTCGAACTTCTCGTTAAGCGCTATAGAAATGGCATCGGTTACGCAACGATACTTTCCATTTCAAACAGTCCAAGTAGGCGGGTTCCTAAATGTCAAGATTAAGATTTACGATAAAGATCGTAGTTTGGCAGTGACAAAAGTACAATGCATATACTTACACTTTTCAACTTTCACTCGAAGTAATGCCGACGCGAAAGTTCCCGTCCGGTCGTAGTACGCAACCAAATCTCACGGATGACTCGCTGACAAGATTATAAAACATAAATACAAGAGAAATACTATTTCAGGCGATAAATAAAGTAGCAGCTGGTTTATACGAATATCGATATTCTGAGGCCCAATGCCAGACATAATATCATTTTCGTTAGTGATTTGCATGTAACATTATACCTTGATTTAATTTAACGCAAAACCCCATGAGACTTAAGTACCTACCTGACTCCTGAAAAAATTACATAATATTCTCAAGTTCATCTATCCGCACTTGGTCAGCAAGATAGACTTTGACCTTAACTCGCCTCATTCTATCCGTACCTTGCTCAGCAGGAACAAAGAAATGATTTGATGATGCTAATACTCCTTTCATAATAAAATACAATAACAGTATTTCTACAATCTATTAAAAACTATGTTGCTAATTACGAAAAAGCAAGGTTTACTAATGGTATAAAATTTACTTTCCACTAATTACCATAATTATCATGACTAACATAAATTGAAATTAAAACTTTTAATATTCCTTGGGTATAAAGTTGATAATTTTCTAAACATAAACTTAATGTTACCAGTGAATCAATAAGGTTATGACAATTACTGCAATATTCTACTCGTATTGCTAAGCTAACTTTTACAAACAATTCACAATAAACATCACTCAGATACTACGAAGCATTACAATCATGTACTTAGTACTTTATTTTAGCTTAAATTTGTTCTTCGCGTTGATTGTCATTCACCTACAATCTAATTTTATATAATAATCAACAAAACCAATAATCAACATTACTTGTTGTAACAAGTAATATATGGGTGGTAATATTATACTCATCACCGTTAATCTGTTATTGTTTCTTTGCTAGGTTCAGGTTTTACATACGAGTAGGGGTACAAACGACAAAGTGGTCAAGCTGTTAAAATGAAGATCCATAAGTAGCTGCAACACCATTTTTATTACTTGTTATGTGGTTTCAAGTATATTGTACAAATGTTACCATTGTAATACATCTTCGGCCATTTTAAAACGGAAAAAAATATAAATCATTATAATCACCGTGATAAAAGTCTTCATGATTCCTTTTCAGCGAAACTCGAGTTTCTTTAATACCAGTAGTTTCATACTTATATATCCTTATTTAAATGATATGGTAATACAAACATAAGAAAACTAGTACTAGGTCTTCCAAATCAGTTTTTAGAGGATTGGTTCATACATAATCGATGTGACAGGACCTCTGTTATTTCGAGTTGTAGGTACTTAGATGTTCATGAGGAGCAGCATTCACTTAAACGATAAATATGTCTAATGTCAAGCCCTATTAATAATAATGTAATATTGTCCATGTAATTAAAATATATATGTAGCAAATAATCAGAATAATTATGTAAAAGTTATACGAGGTATAATTATATATACCTATATACATAATGCCCTAACATGGCCCTATCTATAAAATAATGACCATCCGTCTGCTGAGCTGAAAAAATATGTCTAATATAGCTTCACTCGTTCCATTGAAATTACATTTTATGGAAAGATGTATCTTATAGGTTCACCAATTCGCACTTGGCCAGCGCGGTGGACTATGGCCTGTAATTCTCTCATTCCGAGAGAAGACCTGTGCCCAGCAGTGGGACAATAAAGGGTTAACGACGACGTATCTTATAGACACCATAAACGAAACGCCTTGCAGAATGAAGATAAGTGATTGACTTTCAATTGTATTAAGTAGAATCAAGTTCGAAGAAACTAAACTGAATTAACTATTTGATTTTCATTGTTTGTGGCTGTTACAAAATAAAAAATTAAAAGGCCTTTTTTATTGTTTCATTATTATGTTATTATAGAGAACTGGGAGCTCAACTATTTCGCAAACCAAAACAATGGTTGCGCTTTATGGGAATTTTATGAAGTTTCAATGCTCGTACGAAAGCGAGACAAGCCAGTATTGTTCGAGCTTAATGAAATGCGAACCTAGATTTTTGTATAATAGATTGTAGAAGTTATGACTTGGGAGTAGGAGTTGCGTATACCGTACCTATATGTAATGATTTGGTTACAGTCACAGCTACAATCGTAGTTGTAACGACAAATTTAGAGAATAATATGTTCTGCCTACAATATTATAATACTGGATAACTCGTAGTTCAAGTTTAAATAAAATTCAATACTGACACCAATATTAACATTTTTTTTTATCTGACTGAAGTAGCAAACGAGCATGCAGTCTACCTGATGGTAAGTGGCCACTGCCGATCATTGACATCTGTAATCAACTTCATACAGAACATGGGTTCTATCTGAAGTCAATCACAGATGCGTTGCTACTCCCGAGGACTATGATGGTCGCCTCATATAAAAGTGTGCCGGCAACCACACCCTTCCATCGAAACGCAAGAAACCTTCACGCTGGTAATAGGTGTGGCGTTGGTACTTCTCCGGTCGACTACACTGGTTCTACCAACTTAAAATTTCTTCAATACGTTTCTCTTACCTTGTAGTAGTAGGCTTAATGATAACATTTTTATTTTATTTAAATTACGTGATTTGGTTACTCGAGATGGTGACGTTATACAAAAAGTATCCCACGAGGATGGATAGCAGGAAGTATGCCAGTAGTGAAGGTCATTGCAAGTGATACATTATCATACTGCTTTCCCAAAGGAAATAGATGTATACTACACATTCATCACTTCAAAGCAAATTGAAAGAAATATTTCGAGCAGTCGTATACTAATGACTTTGTCAAACAACAATTTGTCATGATAGTTTTTGAAGCCGACTAAAGGATGAAACCCAGTAGCATAATCAAAATTTTTAGCAGTACCGTTTTCTCATGAATTATCTACCGTGACAGTGAGTGGGCGTTAACGCCCCTTGTAAGCGCTAGAGATTTCACCGTCCCCTTCGAGGCCACAAGAAGGCGTCACGGGCCGGAAGAAAATGGAGGGGGATCGTTAAAACGGTTCGATGTAGGTTGATCTGTTTTCGTAAAGATCAAATGAGGATTTAGTTTACCCTGGCCATAAAACAGTAAGTTTACTCCTCTGGTGTTGCGAATGTCCACAGGCGACGGTGACTACTTTCCATCAGATAGCCCGTCTGCCTTATCGTTAGGTTAAAGTATAAAAAAAAGTTTTTGAACTTTATCTATTTATGGCCAATAAATTGGTAAAATACTCAAATATTGATTTCAAAGTTTAATAAGCGTTGACCGTTTGTTCTTAACTAAATCACAATGAATATAACAGCATTATAACATGGCTCTTTATCGCATATTAAAGGTTTACTCCATAAGTAGTCTATTAAGAATAATGTACTGTTGAATAAATATTAAGCACACACATAGAGCGTTCCGACTTAGTTCCCATTCGTAGCACGCATTTGTTGGTGACTTACGGCAGATACCTGTACTATTTGGAGATGGTTACGGCTACGTACTGCAATCATTACATCAGATAACATGCTCTGCATATAATCGACGGCATCCATGCCATGATCATCAATATTACTATAGATTTTCACAGAAATAAAAACAATCGTTCGTTCGTATTTATTACTTTTTTTTTATCTGATAGAAGCTTGCCAGTCCACTTGATGGTAAGTGGTCGCTGCCGCCCACGGACATCTGTAATCAACTACACACAGAAGATGGGTTCCATCTGAAGTCAATCACAGACGCGTTGCTACTCCTGAGGACTATGATGATCGCCTCATGTGAAAGTGTGCCAGCAACCACACCCTTCTATCGAAACGCAAGAAATGCTTCACGCTAGAAATAGGTGGTCATAATATATTCCAAAACTAGTACATCTTAGTGTATTATGTACACTATCTTTGTATATAGATCATAAAGTTAGTCAGTGGGATTAGTGTATGCAAATTTGTCTTGATTCAAATGAGCCGTATCAATTTCTTCATATTTCGGTGAAATCATAGCATGAATCATTATCACCCGGTAGCCTGTGCAAATAAGCTGATTGTGCTAAGAGGTTCTAAGTAACTTTCGGAAATGTACACGTTAGAGGTAAATAATGTTTTGAATGTTTTGGATCTCGTATTGTATTTACAGAGAATAAAGTGACCTTGAAAACTGCAAAGAATTTGCCTGGAATAGTTCTACCATCTCGGTAAAACTATAACTTCCGTACTACGTCTATGGTAAACAAAAAAATGTGTCCGACATACTGTTTTAAAAGTGTAAAGAAATATAATCAGTGGTCCCTTTTTAAAATTAAAAGATAAATAAACAGTACATGCAATAGGAGAGAAAGTAGGTATATAAACTATTATTGTTGTTTAATATACAAAATGTCGTAAAATTCTATCGTCTTTAGCATCTAAGTATAAAGCATTAACAATGCCTATATTTCTTATGGTTGTAGGTTGTATACTGTATATAATGTAAAAAAAAAATAACAAAAATACAACCGACTTCCATGCCACATAAAAGTAAAAAATAATTTAAATACATGTTCGTTTAGAGCATACACAGTACTGAGTACATAGTCTCGAGTCGGCGCTCACCATATTTCGTTGGATCACGACGAAACTACATGTGTCCTATATGAGCGCCGACTTCGGAACTGTGTACTAAGTACTGTATATATACTGTGTATGCTCTAAAGGCACATGTATTTAAATTATTTTTTAAAAACCACTACTGATAAGATAACTACAAACCCCGAATATAAAAAAAAAATTGTTACTATATTTACATTTTCTTTCATATAATTGCCCAATACCAGCTTGCTGACTTTTAACTTTCACTGTTCATACGTAATCGCATCTCTATCTGACAACATCACACCAGCATATTAATGCTGAAGTATCACTAACTTGTTTTTACTAACGAAAGGTGATGAACTATTTTCTCGGAAAATAAAATACGTTGATGTTTAGTCACTATTTGTCCATGATAAAAGATTCACCCATGTCCATTTAAGAATCTCAACAGATATTTTATTTGCTAAGAGTAAACAAATGATATTCACAAGTATTAGCTCTAAGCTTCTTAGGTTCTAACTTCGGGATGAAGCCGGACTTTATTAATAAACTAGCTTATTGACGCGAGTTCAGTCGCTTTGATCATGTTTACCATGGTAATGACGATCTTATACACAAAATAGTTTGTAGCTGTGCGGGTCCGTCCGTCCAAACATGTGTATTAGTGTGGAATAGTAAATGTGTATGAAATCTATATAAAACGACAGTGACGCTCAAACAAAAGACGAATCGAAGAAATATAAAAATCGCGTAACTCCCAGCTCGCGTAAGTCGGGGTAGCGTAAGTCGAGGTACTACTGTATATTAATCCAGATCATAAACCAGCTGTTTGCCAGACTTCAGCGAAATACGATCAGTATTTTTATGTGTGGGAGTAATAACCAAACAATCCTCACATATTTTCATATTTCTGATATAAAATCGAAATAAGATCTATTTTAGCGATATTTATTTAATACAGAAGTTGTACGTAGAACATTAATATCAATCAAAATCAAAGATATCAAAAGATACTTGGACTATAATCTTTGTCCAAAAAAAACCTGCAGTCTTGTTGCAATTCAAACCAACCGAAACCAACGGAGTTCAGCTAATCTGTTTTTAATGTAAGAGTTTTCTAGTCTTAGTTTCAATTAACGAAAAGTTATCGAGTGTAAAGTACAAACGTGTAACAGAGCTCAATAAACTATTGTCCAGCGCCGAATGAAAGGCTACTAATGCAATAAATAGAGCGTTGAGCTATGACAGCCCGCTATTAATTACTCATAGACTCTTTATAGTCATACTGCATCGTGGTCCGGACCAAATTACTCGAAGGAAAATATTATTATATTTATTATGAACAGCGCCCATGACTCCATTTGCATGGACTTTTGAATTCGTTCAGACGGATAAAATAAATTGAACAAGTAAATTTATAAATTATCTTCGAAATCAATATTCAAGCTATTTTTAATTTCAACTATTCAGTTCTTATGTATGTATATAATAATAGATACATTATAATAATTATTATAATAGATGAGTACCTACATTATAATAATAGAATAGTATTTAATTAATAAAATGTATGATTTACAGCCAGACATTGTCTTTATAAAGTTCTACAATAACGGTATTGGAAAATATTAGCAATTTTTAATGTAAACGAAAATTACCAACTTAGTTCCCAGAAGGAGTAGCGCATGTGTTATCAACCTCCAAAAGTCAGCTAATGACAAATCTGTATTCGTTTGCCTCCTCCTACAAAGCTGCCTTCTACGAGTATTCGATCCGTTTTAAAAGAACAATACGAATCATCAACGTGGGAGCCTCTCACTTCGTCCCAAAAGTTTCAATAACAAACTTCACATAAAATTAAGAATGAGAAAACAAGACGCAATTAAAGCGATTCTCAGAGATCTTGGCACATTTATGTAAGTGAACCTAAAGCTATTTGAAGTTATCCAATCGCAGTAGACAATGAGTGAGGAAATGAAAGTGAAATGGTGTTACGTTATCAAAACGGAACGAGTTGTTCGGGTCGTATACGTTTTATAATACGACTAGTTTGCCTCTGCGACTTCGTCAATGTTTTCGAGACATTTCTTATTAACAGGTTATGCATAATATCGGAATGTTAACAGGTAGCCATGTACTACGTATGAATGCTGCTTGGCATATTAGATTTTTTTCTGAATTGTAACCTCCCTTACAACATTTTTATTGAAGCCTTATTTGTGTAATTTCATGCAGTTTTAACCTTAATGAATGAACTTAATTTTACAGTGAATACAGAAGATCATCAAGTAATTACTCTTATGAGACCAAATTATGGAAACAAATAATAAAGAGATATAGAGATGATAGTGAAAATTGGACCAAAAAATTTTAATAAGCACAGAATATCTCAATATAAAATTTAATTCCCAACACAGACAGCATGCGAACAAAAACTTCTGAATTTTTAATGGGGCTCCTATATTTCTTAAAAATATATTAATGTAGTACATTGTATATTGTGTGGAATAAATACAAAGTCCAGAGGTTTATGCTATTTATACTTACCTATGTAACAATATATTCCGAGAACATATTTCAAAATGATAGCATATAAATTAATAGCTATTTCATTATAATAACCCATTGTACTTATATATAATAAATTATTTTGACTAGTATCTATGTTAACACCAGAAACCTGAGGCGGTCTCCTAAGTAAATTTGAATTTTGTTTAAGTGAAAGTTTAATTTAAAATGCAAATAAAAATGTACGCGTTATTAACGTTCAACCTGTTCATTAACTATACTTGTGACTCTATCCAATTGAGTCCGATTCAAATAATAACTAAGCCGAAGCTACATGTATAGTTATTAAGGCCCAATAAACATCCTTTTTGTACACAAACAATACAAATCTTGTTAATTATTTGAAATTGCATTTCCATAAATTCCAGGAAAATGAACGATTTTTAATTTAAACATTTTGAAAATTTCCTTCCCTTGCTCTAAAATTAGTTTGTGTCTTTGAAAATTTCGGCCTTGAAAATAAAAGTGTCTTAAAAGTCTTATTTAGTATGTTATGTACCTACTACGTAATTATCTTTGATGCGTAGAATACTTTTTCACATTGTCATATTCTTACCGTTTCTAGGTACTGATCCATTAAAAGAAAATGATTCATCTTAATTACAATTTCGCGTTAACAGGGACTTCCGTTTTGTTAATATTTACAACGATCCAAATAATTCACGGAGAGTAAATTCTTTATAAGAGACACTATTAAATAGGCTATGTCCTATTTAAATAAATTTGTCATCAAAATTAAACCCTCTGTATAATTAAACAGCGAGTAGAATAAAATCTTAAGTCATTATTAAATACATGATGAAAAAAAATGAAACGGAGCTTAATATTATGTGAAATATAAAACTATCGTTAAATGATACTGAAAAGTAGTCCAGAATATGATTTAACTATATTCTAATTTAAGTCTCTTACGTAATTACAAATTAATAAACACATGTTTAACTCATTGAAGATTAAGTGATCACTGTCATCCACGGTCACGTCTGATTTCACCCTGATAAAACTTTAATATTATCCGAAGTCGATTACGGATTTAGAAAGCTGATAAAATATTTATCAAAGCTAAGAAGTCCTGTCTTCAAACTCATCCTTCATCTCGTCTTAACAAAACCAGAACCAATAAAATCGTATTTAAATACAAAATATTTCCATTAGTCATATCTATCGGTGAACGTGAATGATTCACATTGTTTACAATTTGGAAATGAGCGGAAGCAAATATGGAATGTCCCAATAACCGTTATCAATAACTTCTTTTCTTTGCGCAATTCGGCGACATCCCACGCCCTGAACGTGTCAAAGTTGTACCATCATTATCAACTTTCATTGCATCATCGCTGCCATCGACAGCACTTATAGCTTGTTCAGTCTCTTCTGGAAAAACAATAAAGATATCTGCTTTATTCATTAGCTACTCGACTAGACTAATATCTGTTACGTACTTGTAAGCTTGTTTATTTATCTCGTTATAGTTTGGATCGGTAAAAGATTTTGATATCTCCCATCGTTGTCAGTGATATCAGTTTGAAGGTGTGATCATAAATGTTAAAATGATTTTTAAGCCAAAAATATTGTTTTTTTTTTCGTATACATTTGTTTACTGTACATTATACAGATCGCTAAGTGTTTTAATGCTGATTTCAATAAAATTGTTATAAGATGTAATCAAAATTGAGTAAATTGATACATGGAAATGAATTTCCTGACACAAAACACGCGATGCAAGGTCCAGTAAACTGATTTAAAGTAAAATTACTGGATTTCAGCCATTATTTGGCTGCAAGTCCTAAATTTTCTTCATTTCACTAAAATTTCAAAAAGTACTCAAATATTATTTTTATATTTTTTTTTTGTTTTGTCCATAAGGGAAATCAAAGTCCAGTTTACGTGCTGCAATTTCGCTATAATATCCAGTGTGATTTTCTTTACGCGCAGCGAATACCAACTACAACTAGTGGGAATATAAATGGAATCATCGTTTAATAAGTACCGTCAAGTAGGTAACAGCGGCGTAGGCGACGGCGGTACACATTGCAACTCCAAGGTCTTTCCTAGTGGAAGAGAACGGAGTTTCCTGCGGCCGCCTATCTCTGCGCACACCGACACTTGCACGTGTACGCACACGCGCCCACGTGTCGCTATTCTTTGTGCTCATTCTTTCCTAGCTACCGTTGCGAGCCCATCTTCTTTTTGTGCCGTCCGTCGGCGTTTGAGGTTCGAGCCTCCGAACGTTTGGTTATATAGGCGTCGGGCGATGCGCGCGCCGCGCAGTTACTGTGTCACTGGAGCCCGCGCGAGAGGTGGCCTGCAAGGACTGTACCGCGCCGCCAACCTTTTTTTCTGTGCGTGCGATGTTTTCACTTTCGTCATTTTGACCGGGCCAGTTTGATTTGACGTCGCTCGCGCACGGACGTGCCTAGGATCGGACGTTGTGATAATCCTGTGATCGCTGGTGCTTCGGATTGTTATTGTTTTCGTATCGTAAATTTTGTGAGAGAAATGGCTGTGATGCAGTGCTAATATGTTTGACAACCTCCTTTTGAATTTATACAATGAGATTGCGAGTAGAAGTGCACTACAGTTGGCAAGGTGAGGTATAGTTTTGTTTACTTTTGATTTTTGTTTGTCGCGGTGGGTGTAGTGTCGGCCGGACGGTCGGCACAACCTTGTGTCTAATGAACGCACTATTCGTCGCTTCATCCGCCTCTCGCCTTCGACTCTGAGCCGCTCGGTGGAGAGGTTAATAGGTTCACATTAGATGGTGGTTTGCGAAATCGACTGAGCTCAGCGTATGAAATGCGCCCGCGCCGCTTTTCCACGCACAGTTTCGCGCGCATTCGACACGCAAAATAAACTAGTGAACGACTGAATTACTACTGATAATAATAAATGATATCAACATAATGAATTTGTACGATTGACCTACATTTCGATTCATTTATATACTCACGATATAAATACATAGGCACATATATTAATGTTATTAATTTTTCCAGTAATTTATTATTCATCAAATTAAATTAATTTATGTATGTACTAAATCGACAGTAGTGAATTACTCGCTTTCAAAATATAAGTAATATTCTTAACAATATATCAATATAAAAGTAAACAAGAAATACAATTACCGAAACACAGGTAAATAGATTCAAGAAAAATACCAAGTCGTTTTAAATTACTTTAACCAGAGGCATTGAATATTAATACCTACCGCATTATGAACATTCGTAAGCAAAATACACTTGCCTGTTGCATAATTCAATTGATTTCATATACAGATATGAAATCAATCGGAACACGGGTTCCGACAGTACAAATTCGATTCCTCGATCGTTTTACAAGTAAAAAATACAATAATTATCGTTTACATTGTTTTCAAAAGTTATGTTTTGATTTATTATAAATAATTTGGTGTTTGATACTATTTTTCTTGTCATACTTATTTTTAAATCATTCTTTGTAAACTGTTAATGCGTAACATAATTAATACCGAAAAAAATAACAGTATGAATAATATTATAAATTACTACCTACTTATATTAATTAATTAGTTTTGCGTCTATAAAATATAACATATGCATAAAATATTGAGCTAGGCTTGTAATTTTGATTATAATCCTTTGATATTTATAACCTACGGCAGGTCTTATAGTGAAGAGGTGATCTCTAACAAAAATATTGTCTAGAACAAAACTTGAACACTATAAATAATTTTAGATATATTACCTTGGAAACAATTCTACTCTGTGTATTATTATATCTCTAGATAAAATATCTAATACGGTTTAATCAGTCTATAATAATTGTTTTATTCATTTTAAATAGTTGTGATAGTAATCATTAGAATGAATACAATAAATAAGTACTAAATCCGATTCATATCAAGTATTATCACGGCTACTATGTTACCTCAAATGCTATTTTACATTAAAAATATAAAACAAAGTCTGCTGAGTCTGGTGATATAATATCGTTTTCCATTATTTTGTAAACGAAGAAAGATTATCACGAATTTAATATTATTTCTGCGTAGGTCTAGCATGTTTTGTGATATTTCAATATTTATTCATAACAAATATAATCGCAATTTGCTTAAGAAATAATAAAAAAATACCAATAGATTTGTAGATTTTAGCGTTTGTTTAAAAAACCGGGCACAACGCAAGTAAATAAAACCAATCCTAAATTATTTTACCAAAGTTCCAACACATGATATAAGTAGGTTTAAATATTACTTAAAATATCTTGATAATAATTCAGGTTTAATAGTGTTGGTTATTAACAGTAATAAAGCTATAATAACTACAATGTATTAACTGAGAAACCTCAACTAGTAAGACGCGTGGAACTCAAATTTTGCATGAATATCCTTGCTCATAATGTTAACATATGTAAAGCAAGTCAAGATGTCATTGTTATCAAGTTTGGCAAAGGCGAATACGGTATTTTTTAGAATGAAATTTATCACCATGAATCGCATTAATCGCAAATTAATCGCATTTCCTACAATCTTAAAATCGCAGAAAATGACGCGTATGACACATATTCTCATTTTGCCCTTTACTCCCGGTAGTGCTCACAAAGAATGATTTATTTTAGTCATGTAAAGATAAAAATATTGTAAAATCTGTTACTAACTCTCTTCCATAGATTACATTGTACTCATGGAAGAACACTCCTTTTCGATATCTTCAAAAATTTGATAGCGACGATAAGCGGTTGTTAACGAAAGTACGTGTAAATCATTGATAAATTTCACGTAGTATAAAATATAGTACAAGAAATTCAATATAGTACAAGAATGTAAAAGATAATACTGAATATTATTTCTGCTTTAGATTTGCATACGATGTTTAATTTCAAATGAATTTATTAAACCGAAACACAGTTTTAAAGTTGTTCTAATATGAAGTCCCCATGGATAAATAAATAATATCGTAACCGGGAAAATAAACGCCATAACATTACAAAATTGGAGTCCCTTGCAAGTGTATTCTAAACCATTTCTCATAATTATCGAAACTTATGGATTCAGCTTGTAAAGCATCCTTACATCTATTACTACATAGTACAAAACAAAGTCGCTTCTCGCTGTCTGTCCCTATGTGTGCTTAGATCTTTGAAACTACGCTACGGATTTTAATGCAGTTTTTTTAATAGATAGAGTGATTTAAAAGGAAGGTTTTTTATGTATAATATAGTAGAGAAACATAGATAATTTTAGTTTTTTGAGTTTTAGTCGGAACTAATTTCGCCGGGTTAACTAGTTTATAATAATTTCGATGTCCTATGCAGTTGCCGGCACACGTTTAATATAAAGCGATCATTCATCGGAAGTAACAAATAATCTATGATTGACATCAGATAGAATCCCTGTCCTATATAAAGTTGCACTCATATAAACAGAGTACATGTGTTAATAAAATACCTACACATATTTACATGTTTTACTTCAGCGTTTCATGTGTCTTCGCGTATCTTGCCTTCGCTGCGACTTTTCTTACCTATCCTTACTATCTTCTTACCTCTTTAAGAACTTCATACCTTTTTTTAAAAAAACACACGCTTTCTACACTCATAGCCCCACAGTAGGATTTTCTCCTGTGTCGTGGGTACCATGGACACACACAAGACGAATACATAAACACCCAGACCCAGAACAGGAATCTAAATTCATCGCTCAGATACCTGTCTGACCGGGAATCGAACCCGGGACCCATTGCGCGTCAGACCGGTATAGTAACCGCTCCGCCAAGCGGGTCGTCAAATAACTACCTAATTTTAATAAACAATTTTCACGATTGAACGTCTTATCTGTGTTGAAAGTACTAACCGATTGTGTAATACTAGATCTATCTTTCGGAACGGACAGTGAGTGAATATTACGCTGTCACACTTGGCTGGCGTTTAAGGGCTAGAAATTATAGGCCAATGTCATATCATCGTTTCATCTTCGTCTTGTCATCGTACCTTATAAATTTATTTACGCAGAGAAATTAGAATCAGTATATGAAATTTAGTGAGACTTTCGGAACGTCACTTAAATGCCTACTCGTATGTCCACAAGTCCCTTCACAGTCAACATTCATATAATTTTATTAAACTCTTTTCCCAATTTATTTTTTAATTATGAATTTCTAATATCAACCATCATAATACTCGTATACTAATTGGTACAAAACCTAATTTAATCTAATTAGATTATGTATACTAAGTAGTATCAAATTAAAAGTATCAAATTGTCCATCAATTCGCACTTGGCCAGCGCGGTGGACTATGGCCTAAAACTCTCTCACTCTGAGAGAAGACTCGTGCCCAGCAGCGATACAATAATAGGTTGACGAAAGTAGAATTTTAACTATAAATATTTTTTTAAATACTTTTGCTATGTTATCACTTATATTTATAGTTATGATTATAATAGTGCAATTGTATAAGTCTTTTAGTCAATGCATTTATTTTGGCAGCGTTAACTTAAGTTTAAGGACAATTAGAAATTATTGGAAAGTCATTTCATCCGTCAATCTTCATCTAACTGTAACAATAAATAATGGAGTTTTCTGCTTGTTTTTTTATTTTATACACATGGTTTTGCAGGTATATTAATAAACTAACAATATTATTAACTAGGTATATTACTTATTAAATGAATTAAAAGGTTTTTTCCTCGTTGATTATACGTATTATGAATCTACTTGCTGCTCCAAATATTTAGACGTGGTGCGAGATGTTTCGTAAATACATTAATTTTGATCAATAAATTATACAAATATATGCCTACTTTACAAATTATTTGCATCCTCAGTTCATAAATTACAATTATATTATTAATTATATCCATTAGTAATTAATGCAAAAATAGTCTCGTCAGGTTAAAATTTTTATAAATTGATCCGTCGTCATAAATATGATAATTATTCTCTTGACCTTTTTCTTAACATAAATTTTATTTATTGATATACTTATAAACATATTACTCTCAAATTTCAAATCGTATGGTTATTTTAAATTAAAAGCAAAACCTTGATTTTAGATTCTCAAGATATTATGAAATTATGTCAATTTATCAAACGGAATTGATTCCAATTTAAACCAAATAATATCAAAATAGCCTTCAATAATGTCTGATTACGAAATAATTTATGATAACGCGTAGTTATATTCCTGATAAAAATATTTTTAACAACGCCTAAAATTAGAACTGTTACTGCCTAACTATTAAGAAATATCATTTTTGCCTAATATCAGCCAAATAAAACCATTTCCTTACTCCTTATGAATAAGAACAAACAAAGAATTTCATTGATAAAACCTTTTTAAACTATTTTACAACATTTTATTTTGAAGAGCAAATAATATCTTTACAAATCAGTCATATCCCCAAAAAGAATTAGTTTTATTGGTACCATAATAAAATATTTTATAACAAATGGAACAGAATTGAACTAATAAAACTTAAGAGAGCTACCCGCTTTTCTATATGGAAACAACATTATTTTCTAATAAGATAAGTTAAAACAATATTCTCATAAGAATACATAAAGCGAGGTAAATAAGTAATAAGTAGAACAAATGCGTTTTATAAAACGGAAAATAATTAAATATTGAAAACGATATGTTAAGGTTTTTAAGTCGTACTAATTATTATAAATTGTGTAAATGTTTAAATGAATAATGCAACAAAGATGAATTTATAATGATCTACTTAATCAATAATGCTACATTGAAATTATTACAAAACTAATCATAATTATATTTTGAAAATAACTATAAAGTTCACAAAAGGTGAAGCGTTGTACTCGCTTTTTGTACATCAGTTTCTCTCTTGTATTATCACTAAATAGTATAAAACAAAGTCGTTTCCCGCAGTCTGTCCCTATGTATGCTTAGATCTTTAAAACTTTTGAAGGTGGTAGAACCAGTGTAGTTCGACCGGGGAAGTACCACCGCCACACCTATTTCTAGCGTGAAGCATTTCTTGCGTTTCGATAGAAGGGTGTGGTTGCCGGCACACTTTTACATGAGGCGACCATCATAGTCCTCGGGAGTAGCAACGCATCTGTGTTTGACTTCAGATAGAACCCATGTTCTGTATGAAGTTGATTACAGGTGTCTATGAGCGGCAGTGACCACTTACCATCAGGTGGACTGCATGCTCGTTTGCTACTTCAGTGAAATAAAAAAAAAAAAAAAAAAAAAAAAAAAAACTACGCTACGGATTTTAATGCGGTTTTTTTAATAGATAGAGTGATTCAAAAGGAAGGTTTTTATGTTTAATACATTCATATTATAGTGGAAGAACACTGTTAATTTTAGATTTTTTTAGGCGCAACTAAGTTCGCCGGGTCAACTAATCCTTTATATTTCTTTGTTACGATAAGCTGGAAAATCACATTTATAGCTATATTCTACTTTATATACAACATTTAGTTTATTGTTAGTAACTACAACTAAGTATTTTTAAAGATTGAAGTGGCATATCCCATGATTCGTTTAAATGATTCATTCTTTTCCTTTGCTATATTATAAAATTCTTTAGTATTGTTCATTTACTATAGTGCAGTATGTCAACATAAATGCACAACGTCCATTTACACTGTGACCGACTGAACTAGAACTTTATCGACTACACGTGCCGAAGATCCACATATTCTGTTAGAATCAAATAAACTACATAATTGGACTTATTAAGGGACTGTTTACGCGTATAATCTATATGTGATACATTTATGTATTTAGCCGGAAAACTATTGGGTCAAATAAGTATAATTAGCAATTATTTAAATACCTATTGTTGTCCCACTTCTGGGCAAGGAACTTCTTTCAGAATTAAATTGGATCTGACTCGTCCACCAAACTAGCCAAGCGCGATTTCCTATTTCTCATTTACCTTAAATCAAGTGATATTTCAGTCTTAGTAGCCTGCTATTCTAGTTTGAAATAAACCAATTATATTTAAATGTTCAATCTTAGTCCGCATTTTTTAAGATTTCGTCACATATGAATCTTATGTGCAATCTGAAATCGAAGAATTTCCTACTCATTTACCAAGTCCGTTCTAGATAAATATTGGTTCTACCGTTAAAATAATAATAAACTCTATTGGTGACAATTAATCGCAAATATCTGCGTACTTATTTAGATCTATACAAAATCTTTCTTAAATATTAAATTAAAACTATCATTATACTATCTGATTCAATTGAACTTAATTTCCGTCCTTAACAAATCGATTGTTAGTTAGATTCCTAGAAATTCTATTGTAATACTCTGAAACATGACTATCTCGGCTTTGTGAGCATAGCGATTAAACGTAATGTCATAAGCAATTAAAAAATATTTATATCATAGCAGGCTGTTTCCTTTATTATTATGGCGTAACTATCAAATATTTTAATATTATGTCACAAATATTTGAAATAAAAAAAGTTCATAAATTTATTATTATTTATTATTATTTTTCATAGAGATAAAACCCAAATAGTTTACAAATATCTACGAGAAAATCATTTTAATTGCGCTTCTTACATGGCACTAAGTAATAAAATAAGTGATCCAAATGACGTATATTAATAATAAAAATACCCTGCATCGCTTTATTTAATTATATTATGGCGTCTCGAAACAATGACGACAATCGGAAATAACAAATTTAACAGCTTAATTTTTCCTTCCTTAAACCGACACCTAATATAAATGTACCATTTGATATGCAGTACCCGAGTATATATTAACAATTTCTAACCAATTATAAGTTTTGAAAATCGTTAAGATCAAGACGATGTGCGACGCATTTATTTGTAGAAGGAATTTCGTCAACCTCTCCCAACTTGTTGTCCTTATAAAGTTGACCTTCTAAGACAATCTAGTGGTATAAGTAGTTTAATGAATAAACAATGTCGTCAATGAAGAAAGAGAAATTGCAGACCTGTTTTCAATTAGCATAATTACATATTAAAAGCGGTCTAACGAGTAACGTGTCAGATGACGGATACAATTCAATATCAAGTTTATCGTCAGTTACGGTGGCTGCAATGCGCTTTCTAATTTATACGTACACTTATTACTTTAATTAGTGAAGGAAGTAACTTATGTTGTACTAAAATGCATGAAGATAAGTACACGATAAAACAAGAGAGTCAAATGTTAAAAGAAATAACTTAAAATATAACATAATGTATTATATAAGAATTGATATGACCTTAACATCACCGCAATATAAAGTTACTAAAATACATTAAACTAATGTATGTCAATAAAAATATACACATTGTGTTTAATTGGATCTATTACGCACATTCAATACAATGGCCGAAGTTTGGCTGGAGTGCATCAAATGTTATACACAAAATAAAATCTTGACATCAATCGAAAAAAAACTAGACAAAGCAGGATTATACATATAAAAAAGGAAGATTTGAATCAACCAGTAAAAGGTATGCATATTATTATATGAATATACATGAAGAGTACTAAAGAAGCAAGCACTCCGCACACAGTGCTCAAAGAAATTAGGTTTACAGCGTTGAAACACAAACATTTCTAAAATTCTAAATGCAAGACTCGAATGCTCAGTGCCATGTCGCAATCGGCATTTGCTCCTTGCAGAGTCGGCGTAAACATATTCTCAGAAATACGAAATTAGTTGACGAATAGAACCGTCGATAAACACGAATTACATTTTTACTGGTGACAATTGCGCCACTGCGATCATTTTGACCGTCTAACGCCGCATTGAAAAGAGTTCAATTCTTTTGTTTACCTGTTGCTCTAGTCTATTGGACTCATTGTCACTTTATTGCACCCGAAAATCTCAAATAAATACTTACCGACATACTTCAAACTTACCGACTCTAAACGAATAGATCATAAAACGAATGACTATTTACATTGCGCTGACGCATTCCTATTTTGCTTACCATAAAAATTAAATAGATCACATGAATATATTTTCTACTCGTTCCGATTCAAATGACTTCCAATATACATTAAATTGTTCAATGAAATTTACTTAACCGCGTTAAATATTTCAATGTATTTATCTTTACGAATGAATAACAACCGAAAATAAAACAAGACACCGATATTGAAAACGCGGAACTTATACATGCCTACTCGTTAATATCAGATGAAGAAATTCTCATAGTAGCCAGTTTGACATTGAACTGAATTAAAAATGTTATCAGAGGATCCAATGTATCCGTCTATGGACATCGTGTTATTGTGAAACTATCTGTATTTGTAACACTTCATTTAATGTTAACGTGCGTTATATATTTAGAATACCTACTTTTTAATTTTATATCAAATATGTTGATGTATCAAAAAAATATTAAGACTAAACTAAGTAATAACTATGTAGGCGTTGATTACGTCATCACTTTTAAGAGTAGCATTTTGTATATCACCAAAGTTAAAATTAAAGCTAGATGAAAAATGTAAAGCTCTGAAATTGCACTGTTTTGAATTAAGTGCTAATTTGCCTTCAAAATTTTGGCCACTCTCTTCACCAATGTCACTTCATCTAGTCTATTTGCTAAGCGGAGCCGTGACATCTGCAGTGATCGTTTCTAAATCACCTTTTAATGTCCCTCGTCTGTTCGCCGCTGATTATGATGGTCACCGTCTATTAACACACTTAACAAGTTTCAATTCAATTAGACAGCATCTATCAGCCTGGCATACTCGGAGGTTCTAATGGCATACGAAATTTTAAGGAGGTATGAATATTTATTTTATTTGATGGACTGCGTGGCGGCCTGTTTTTTAGATATACCTAAGCAGAACCCGTCAGATGCAGTTTGATGGTTGGATCCCAATCTAGATCATGCAGAAATATATATTATTCAATCAATTATATATATATTAGGCAATCATTACATGGAAATACTAATAATAAATAAATACACTCTAATCCTAACAACATTAAGACAAAATTTACAAATTATTAAGCTGAAAATGATCTCTATACCCAACAATTGGGATCCAAAGACAAACATTAATAAGACAAGTATAAACTTACAACAAATACTTATATACTCTTCCCTGACTGCTGCGTGGTATAAAGAATGAATGATGTAATAATTTTAAAGTATTGACATCGGCGTATCCGTAATCACAATCACGGATGATGAGCGTGATAGCACCAAAAAGGCAGTGATCCTGATACAGCAGCTGAAATGCATGCCCGTATGCTAAATTTACTCAATTAAAATATCCGTGTAAACATCATAAATATAATTATGTATCTTAATACTAATACCAATTATCAAATAATAAATGTTATCAAAATAGGATTTCGTCAAAATTTTAATTTTCGACTAGTCTTCAATGATATCACAGTTAAGAATGATATATTAACTAGAATGTCGAAATCGAGCTGATACGATATTCATATAATAAACTCGAACATAAATCTTTATTCTGTAATAATAATAAATTCCTCACGTTAATCCGAAACAAGGTTAATTTGTACTGGTTTTCGATTGCTTCCAAACTCCGCTCTTTATCCTAATAAGTTCTAATATTATGGACGGACAAGAGTTTTTTTTCGTTTTATTGAGGCTTACCCTACCTGAGTTCTGCAGCATCCTGAACCGACCAAGGTCATAAAGGCCTCGCTATTTTACAAGTTTTATAAAAAAACTATACAACCCGAACAATACCCGGCAGTTAGACCATCGGCACAAAGCAATATTGTGCTCGGACAATAAAATTTTAATATCGCTGCTGTCAAATTTACTCCCAGCCCTTTCTTGTTCCTGGCGGCACAAATTACCGAAGGACGTTTGAACTAGGTCACTTCGGAAATAGTTTATTGTTATCGGCTAGTATGCGCACGCTCACACACGCTTGCGGCGTACTCAGTACGATTTTCAAACGCACACGCATTTACCTCTACATTAGGGTTCACGCATCCTCAACAAATCTAAATCCTACCGGTTCACCTTCGATCTCAATACTCGATCCGTGTGATCTAACGTCTTCCGCTTTCGTACCAAAATTGATACAGACTTTCCTAAGGCCGACGAGTCAATAAAATTGAAAAGGTGTCAGATTTATGTTTTCATAATGCCATTTTAATGTCCTCACCAGATTCAAAGGTCACGTTTTTGTCTATGGATTTTATTACGACGTTACCCTTGTATCAAATATTTATTAGTCGGACGAATACTTTCATCAGCCCTTCATAAAGTGTTCGTGACTGACACTTGTTCAATATATTTCTAACCACAATAATTTCAATAATTAAAATTAAATTATTTCAGATGCGTTCCTAAATTTTTCAATTATATTTTAGAAAATGGAAGAAACTTTGAATCTCTTTGGTTCACGTTTTCTAGATACAAGTATTGTTTACCATTGACATATTTTCTTAAATATTTATCTCTTGCAAGTACATTATAAATAACTCTATAGTAACTTTAAACCTTGAACGCCAACAAATTAATTACTGCCGGTGATCATAAAATTTCCCATCTACGCATAAATTGTGATTGTTCAGAATTTTATTGGCAATTCGATCGCTAACAAGTTGTAAAATAACTTAAAGACTTCAAGGCTCCTAAACAATAGCACACACGTGAGCCTCGCACACAAATGCAGTGGAGCGGTGTAGATAACGCACAGTCCTATCAATTTGGTCTAGCACATTCACAGGCTTACAAATCTGCGCTCGCATCCGGAGTAGGGCGCGCGCGCATGTGTGCGCCGCACACTGCGATCAATTTCCCGCAGGCAGCTACTTCGTATTCGACTCACGCGCATGTACGCACACATACACAACCCTAGTACTAAAACTGAATCGTGAACGAAAGCGCACGTTTGATTCCACGGTATATTTTTAGCGAAATGTCAGTGTACGGGTAGGTCAGTTACTATTATGACTGAAAAAATTGATAAGCCGCGGTCGCTCTATCGTAATGAAAGTTACGCAAGACACTTCTTGTGTGCACGCCGCTTATCGCCGATCCTTCATTCATTCGTTCTGAAACAAGATTGTCTAATTTCTCCATTATTTCATAACGCCTCGTGCACAAACCGCGTGTCTTTATCAGAAGCCCTAATGTAGGCCAAGAATTTCTAGTTAACCAACGAAAGTACATTCTTACGTGATGATTTCATGCGTAAGATACTGTAAACCACTGCACGGTTTTCTATCTTCAGAACAGGGTATACTTATATACTGCTCCTACGCTATATTTTTTCTAGAAAGCAAAATAAATTTATTTTCATTTCGACAATAGTTGCAACGATTACTGACCCACTGAGTTTCTTGCCGGATCTTCTCAGTTGAGATCGTGTTCTGATCCGGTGGTAGTATAAAAAAAAATGTAACCGACAATTTGTAAGTGCCCCCGTAGGCCCATGCAAATGAATACATTTCATTTCATTAGAAAATATAATTCATAGTATAAATCTATATCATGTCATATATCGAAGCGACTGTTCCTATATGACAACATTTCGTAACTTAAATAATATATTCTAGTGATTCACGTTTTACTTTACAGAAACATGATTCAGTAGTAGGTACCAATTTAGAGAAAGAATCGCTTAGGGTCATCGACGAATTTAGCAGCACTGCGCAGTAGGTATTGTTTATCCTTATTGTTTCAAGCTTACGATTTGAGGTCTATTTATTTCCTCATTACATGTACCTTAGTAATTAGATTAATATTAACCGCAAACGAACCTTCTTATCCTCGGAGGTTTAGATTAAAAATTATTTCATTTAATACAGTTGTCTAAACTTTAAAACTTGGTTTTGAGCTCTCTTAGTTTTTACGTTTATAATTTGTTATATTCAAATTTATTCAGTAACAAAATTATCTGTAAACTAAAGAATATTTTCTTTTCAAATACCTTTAACGATATAACGCTGAGGTTTTATTTAGAAGTACACAAATATTTCATTTAGGGTCGATAGATTTCCGATAAGAAAAATTTTCGCATAGTCTTAGCGGTCTCAGTATGTTCATACGTCATGAATTCTAAGACAAATTGTATTTGTGGTCAGGATTATATATTATACATATATGTATCGTTTGGGTACTGGTGACCACGTGACCAGAATTATTTTACGTTCAATGACGCAGTAAACACTAGTGGACTCCTGACTCACATTGCTGTCATACTATCTATATATCTTTAACGTGCAAAAAGAACTATATAACTTTCAATAGAATGCGGACTACGTCGCCTTGATTTTATCTTATAAGGAACAGATTTAAGTTTAAAATTGTTTTCTGCAAAAGAAACGCAAAATCTAGAGCAAGGTAGTCATGAGCAAAAGACCTGGCAATTAGTACGAACTTTTCATCATTTATGACCATTTACCTAGGAAACTGGGTGTGCATGCTTTACTCAAATACTTGCTGTGGAACTTAAACGAAAATAACTTTTTGCTCCAACTGGAATGTCTGACCTCCAAAGCCCAGTTCTAGGAAAATCCACGCCAAGTTTATGAGCTTAAACTAAGGTTCCCCGTAGGGCCGAATGTAATCTGAGATCCGACTGTTTAGTATTCCTTGTTAGATTTATACCAGTAATAGTGCCTATATCCTTGCTTACCTAGAACCAATCATAATTTATAACATTATTATGATCATAATAGTACAAGTTAACAAAATAGTGTAAATTAATGAACACAAAAAAGTTTGCAAAACATCAACACAGTGAGATTTCTTAAAATCAAGTAATTACATCACGCTAACCATTACATAGTAATATTTTTTCCTAAAATTTGCATAGACTTTGTTCTCCATCGATTTCCTTATATGCTGCATCCGCGACCACTTGATTTATCTCAGCTTTTATAAAAAGTATTATAAAAACTATAGGTTAACTTATATAGGTAGATGTTTGAACAATTTTCGAGGTTTCCTCTCCACGACTACCTTTATGAGCTACGGTAGTTACGTTAATAGACACTATATATTACTATTACCATAAGTCGTTAGTAATTTATAGATTCATTAGAATGCCCATGTTTTATTTAATTAAATGTTTTTAAAGCTAACATGCCGTTCAGCATTCTTCGGTAAATAGTATTTAAGCGTCGATTATGTTAATAGACTCTCGATGTTGTTCATGCAACACATTTGTAACAGATAGATTGATATAGATTTAAACGTTATGTGTATATGAATTATGTGATACATCACATGCTCTTCCTGTATTGCTAATAACACCTTGCCTTTGAAATATCGCCATTGATCACAGTGATCCACAGCGATATTACATTACCAAGTATTAGCAACGAGAATAAACGCTATTAATTTTATTTCTATTACTACATGTTAATTCATTTCATCTACTACCATAACCGGTACTTTGTTGCACGTGCCAAGTAATATAACAACGCTATTTTTTAATAATATCTAAATACAACTTATGTTTTTCCGAGAAACCTCTATGAATAAATATAAATGCACGTTTCCTTTGAATTCAACGATAAATGATCTCACAACAATTTTTCGAACAAGAATAGATTCTTTATTTCTTTTTAAAAATGATCAACTCTTACGAAAGCCTATTTCGTTTCACTTTTCTTAACTCATTACGTCGTCTAAAAGAAAAACATTTTGAAACTAATTGTGTGTATGAAACCAATTTCAAAGTAAATCTGTCTCTGTTTGCCAACGTTGTGAAAAAGATAACTATCTCGGAATTACGGCACATCTCTCACTTAAGCAATCTTCGAGTAACACTTAATTAAGGGAAATGAGAACAATCGCTGTTACTAAATTCAGCTTCTTGGCTTTACCATTATTTAATTAATTATATGTATTTATAACTTTTACATGAAGTATGTTTTGGAGACAGATTTTTAAATTTAAGAGAATTATGTCTTAAAGATTTTTCGATCTCAATTTTTTATTCTGATATCGCTATTATTTCAATTGTTTGATTGATTTGATAGGTGGTAGAACCAGTGTAGTTAGACCGGGGAAGTAGGTATCACCGCCACACCTATTTCTAGCGTGAAGAAGTTTTTGCGTTTCGAGAGAAGGGTGTGGTTGCCGAGACACTTTTATATGAAACGACCATCTTAGTCCCCGGGAGTAGCGATTGTGATTAACTTCCGATAGAATCCCATGTTCTGTATGAAGTTGCGTACAGATGTCCATGGGCGGCAGTGACCACTACCAGGTTGACTGCATGTTTGTTTGCTACTTCAATCTTATAAAAAAATGATATAGAATTTGATTGATTCCTTGTAAACAATAGCTTTTTGTTGAAGTTGCAAAAAACTGGTAGTTGAAATTTTACGGCAACTTATTGAACAAGAACGTTCCGCTAAGATAAGGTTTAATAAATTCCGCATACCGACCGCGTGTCGATCTATGGGAGTAGATAGTTCGCTGATTTCAGATACTGTTGAAATTTGCTAAGTGACATTACTAACTGGACAACAATAAATCACTCTGCAAGGCGCTAGCTCCAAACTTAGACTAGATTGAAATTAACTTGCTGCATAAATTACTGGATATCTTGGCAAGTTTTATCGTTTGACGACCCGCGTGGCGCAGCGGTAACATACCGGTTTGACACGCAGTGGGTCCCGGGTTTGATTCCCGGCCAGACAGGTATCTAATTGATGAGTTGAGTGTCTCGTTCTGGGTCTGGGTGTTTGTGTATTCGTCTTTGTGTGTGTTCATGGCACCCACGACACAGGAGGAAATCCTACTGTGGGGCTATGAGTGTAGAAAGCGTTTTAAGAGGTTTTTTAAGAGAATGAAAATAATGGGATTCGTTTAATTGTGTAAGGGTCGTAATAACAAGTATGATGCAGGCTTTTTTGGTATAGAATAAAAGTAAGGAAGTATCCAATGTACATCTGCGAACGACTGAATTTTGTATTTTTTCTTATCAAATTTATACTTTTAATTATGGATGCTGGAACATGCAATTGTATTTAAGTACAAGAATTTTAATTATATTGTATGTGTCATTGTAGAAGGAATCTAATGCATGTATATAAATATTTATATGTTCTATGTACATACATTGAAATCTTTACATTGAATACAAAGCCTTGAGCCGAGTTTGAACTACTAGTTTAAGAAGCCTTAGTAAAGTAAATCTTAGAATCTGTGAGCAGTTTTAAATTTCATATAAGATGTTGCTTTAAAGAAAACTGCTTATGTATTGAAAGAAAGAAGATGGACCACAATATTGTCGACGTAAATGGCCTATTTTGACGTTAAAAATAATACCGCCAAATCTGTAGTAGCTTCTTATAAGAGGCCAAACTCAGCATAAATCAGTTCTACTTATTATCTACAGCACCCGTACACACGTTTGATTTGAATATTTGACTTCGCTGATAACTCCGAAATTGGGACAGAGATTGTATTGTGACCGCCTGCAACCCGACTGCTTTACTTTGCTTAATCTCTACTTAGATAACAATTTTTGCGTCCTATTATTATTATATTGATGCTTATTTAACGCCTAACGTATAAAGTATTCGAATGTCGGGTGTCGTTGCAGTATTTCAAGGTGGTAGAACTAGTGTAGTTCGACCGAGGAAGTACCACCGCCACACCTTTTTCTAGCGTGAAGCATTTCTTGTGTTTTGATAAAAGGGTATGGTTGCCGGCACACTTTCATATTAACCGACAATCTAAGTCCTCAAAATGAGCGATGCATTTAAGATTGACTTTGTGGTACTGGCTTACCATTAGATAAACTGCATTCTCGTTTGCCACGTCAATCTATAAAAAAAGTGGTTCATTTCCTTTATTCAATATATCTCTCATATTCAAGGTAAAGGAAATAAATAAAATTCAAATTCAATTTTCCAACATAAAATTGATCCTTCCACTATTCACAAGTCACGAGGCGGTGCAAAAAAGTATTTTTCTCGTCCTCATTTACACATTTATGCTGCGCGTTGTACTACAAGGAGTTTTCCATCAAATTCTAGTTCCTAACCACTTACGTTATTATTTGCATGTCGCTGATGAGATGGCTATTTACGTACTTGTGATGGCGCAATGGCGACGTGTTCTCGTAAAATTGAAATCATTGTAAGCAATTAAACCAATTGTAGTCGCGAATTGTAATAAAACTCATCACCCGACCAAAATCATAAAGTGCCTAAATCGTTGCAAAACGTAGTGTGAAAGATGTCTCAACGTATCAAAAATAGCCCAAAAATATCACGTAACAGTAATGGACGTAAAAGCAAGGAAATCAAAACCGAGTCGCTACAAGTTACGTGGTCGCGTTACGTAAAGCCTTTCGTATACTTTCTCTGTCAGCAAAATTTAGCGTGAACGGTTGCGCAAGCCCACGAAATGGCATCCGACTAAATTTCATCATTTCGACAACAGCGAGAGAAGATCAACGCGACGTATATGGAAGCGAGCGCTTCGGTGATGAAATGTGAAATGTGGAGATGGTTTCACGAATAATAAAACGAATAGGCACGGCGTGTGCACGTCCTTTGAGCGGAATAAGTTACAGTTGACGCCTTGGCCCCTTTTTGCGGATTTCGATAAATCATACAGATTCAAATCAGATACAGCAACTGAATTTGTTAAACTTAAGACTAGGCTGCAATAAATTCTGTTGACCTTATCATTAAATCTGCTTTTCTTTATTGAAGCTCGCGAGAAGGGCAATAACGCTGAACGTCCGAGACAACAGACAGGTGTTCTTTCTGCTGTTTACGGCATTATTTCTATGTATTTATTCCACGATGTGATTCAGCCTCCTAATTCAATGTTCAACTTATGGCCTGATTGCACTATTCTATGTAAGTCACTGCCATTTTCTTCACACCCATATAAGGTATTCGGTGAAAATGTTAAGATGATACATATTGCGTAAATGTTACGCGTCTGTTCAATGCTCGTACATTACTTTATTTTTAAATTCTTGCCATACAATGCGATACGTTAACTAAACCAGAACACATAGGCACAGTCGCTACAATGTATGTAAGTACTTTATTCTATATTTTTGCTACATAAACTAGATTTTATATCGTTATGAAAGTAATATATTTCTAAGCGACAGTAAGAGAGATTCAAAAAACGTCTTACATATTCTGAGGTTTTGGCGTCGCCAAAAGGGTCACCGCTCCTCATCCCCCGTTCCCCTTTAAGAAATACTCTATATATCATATGGCCCCCCTCTTCCTCTTAACTCAACCACTGGCGATGTCCATGTAATTCTTTTTATAATATAAGTATCTAACCCGACTTCTCTTTTTATTGCACATTGTAAGTAAGATCCTAATCAATATGCAAAACAACTAGGTAACAATAACTTGTACTTTGAAACCGGTATTTATTTTTATTAAAACCAGTAACAGCAACGTACCTACTTGCAATTCCATCTCTATCTTGATTAGAATGATCGTCTACTTTCATATCACGATTCCTTATGTTCAAACACTCCGAAATGTCCAGCTGTCGAAAATAAATGCAAATTATATTAATTTTACCTAACACTCGAGTTGATGTGAGGTAACTTTCTAAAAACTGCTCGAGTGACCTTGAAATAAAACGTTCTTACAAAACCGCGGGCCACTCGCCGGCCCTACCTCCCCCTCCTATGCAACGTGCCGCGGATCTACGCACGCTCACTACATGCGCACGCGACGACTCGTGTGTGTGCCACACCCACACACACACCGACCTAAACACGTGTGACATACATGTGTGCGTGCACCGATCTAACGTAGACAACTAGAAAGGAGTAGTGAAAAATCTAGTCCGGTCTCGCAGGCTTCACAGCGAATTTATTTGGTTATTTCGATACCCACGGTACCAGTTTTTGCGACTTAAAAAAGAACAATCAAAAGAAAGAGTTCGCAGAATTGGGATTACGGAATGCGGATGACGCTCACGGATGATTCAGTGCTGTCGGATTGTTGGTGTAAGTACTGCGTCCCCTGTTGCGTAAAAGCACGAGAAAATGCACTATTTAACCTAATCTTGCTGAATGTTTTATTTATTACGTCTTGTGTTGCCTTGGCGCCGCAACGCGCTAACAAAACACACCTTAAAATTCTAGCAGTTTTGAAATCATCGCCTTCCAAATATGTGAAATCCTTGAACGCAGTATGTGGGTCATGATCAGGTTCCAATATGTCTCGCACTCGCTTATTAGCATCGAGTACTATGCGCTCGCGTAGATGTATTGCGCAACACTGTTGACTTTCATCCTGAAGGTCAAGTGCCATCCTATTTCAAAACGGACCTTGGTCGAGTGTGGTTCACCTCGGACGGCTTGTCGAGAACAGTCGAGTAAACGGAAGCCAACAATGTTAATCGATTTATTCTAATAGCGACGTAAACTAACTTTGTTCCAACGTAAACAATGATTAGACAATGATCGGTACCTACGAAAACAGATTTCAACTACACTTCATTTAGAGGTTCAAAGCACCTACCATTTTCAAGGTCAAACGATTCCCGGCGTGAGAACCGCCTCTATGTGGATGACTTAATCTATCATAATTTGCTGTAATAACAGAAAAGATATTCAAATGACTGTCGACAATCAAATTCGACCTTTTCTTAGACACGTTCTTTATAAATAGTCATCTAACTGCCGCAGTGATCGCGAAATGTCGAACACGAACTCGATTTGTTTCCGAACGAGAATGTTGCGAAAACGTAGGAACACGCCGGGGGCGGTTTACCAAGATAGACATCTCGACGTTACAGAAATCCCTTAAACTGACTTTCTCTCACTAGCAGTATAACTTCACTGGTTTTATAGATATACTGATGAAACAAATAATGGCTATCAGAATGCACTAATTGTCGATAAATCCAAAATACAGGAGTAGTTTGATGTTTTATAATATGAATAGCTTCACGTCCAAGGTATCTGTGTAAGGCCACATCAAAGACAAGAATTAGCTACCTTCGATCATCCATCAACATTTACTGAATATTTCCGGCACATGAAATAATGGTGAATGTTCCAACAATATCTTACAAAATGTACATCATAGAAGTATGTCTTAGAAACATTCAACATTTTTATTTATTTATTCTGTGTAGTCAAAGTCATCCAAACTATGAGTAAATCTTGTATTATTAAAAAATAGGCATGACTATAGGAACCATGAAAATGTACGTGTGCACGAAGCTGTAACTAATTGTAAAATTAAATGCTAAATATTTAGAAAAGTCAAGGCAAAAGCTAAGAATTGTTCCTCCTTATACTCTTAAACTTCTTAACACCAATCATGTAAGATGCAGGCATTGTAATTGTTTACAGTGTCAGTTAGCGAGTATCTGGCACAAGGGATCAATCGTCAATCAAACGCAAGGTGAGAGTGTAACTGTGGACTACTGTAGAGCTATTTTAGCATCATCGAAGGTAAAACTCATTCGCGCTTTCGGCCCAAGACTCTCTCGCAAGGGTATGTCATTTATAAATAAATTCATTTGTCACTTGCCAACGATCGAGAGCTCAGTTAGGACATGGCCTCATCTAACGAGTGATCTCAGTCGAACCGAAGTGTTTGTTACGCCTTTCGATCCGGGTTGTCATTTCATTCACAAAGAAACCAATTACGCCGGTCTTAATAAAAGTTAAGGTAGCTATTTCGTTTATTTCAATGCTGTCAAATGGCTGTCGGTAGTGAAAGAAAGAAAACATGCAGGAATTTCGAGCAACAATAATGTTGGCTAGATGTTATTCGATTACCAATTTCTGAGTGCTTTGTAAATTACCGCTGATAAAATCAAACAGCTGCCGTCTGTCAATCAATACTCGAAATTAGTTACCATGTGAATAAAATATTTGGCATTCATTGTAAATATCAAATGCGACCACGCCCAATCTGTTTAGATTTAGCTATGCAAGAATGAAATTCTTCGAATTACTTAGCATATCTCCACCGGCTAGTCATTGTATCAAGGTTTATTAACCTGAGCGGATAGTATATTTCGTGAATTGTATGCCGAGAGCAAATGACAAACGGCTGAACAGATTGTTTACCCAAGTGACGAAATTGTTTAACTAACAAAATACATGTGCCATAAGGACCAAACTTGTTCGTACCGTGGAGAAAAATATAAATCAAACTGATAATGTTTATGATGACGACAATGATCTTTTTCGACTCTAGATGACTTTGATTAGCATATTTAATTTGTTCCTTGTTATGTTACGTAGAAGAAATTATCGCCCATAGCTTATCGCTCCCCAAACGTAAATTCATGCGGGCGCGCAGCGAGATAGTAAACAAAGTGTAACGGAGAGCTCACTAACGCGCAATAGCGGCAGGAAATCTTCGCATAGACTAATTACCTTAGATATAAACAAGAACTGCGATGATGCACCACAGATAGCTAAATTGACCGTGCCTCTTATGAATGAACTAGCGTTTGTTGTGGAGCCGGGATTACATAATGGTTTGTATGTGGTGCGATTCAGCGCAGTACGGGCTCTAAACATTTCGTCCGAAGGCCGCCGGCACAAAGCGTGTGCGGTATATCGCTCGCCACGCGCGCCCCGCGATTTCCTGTTTGACAACTATCGACTTACATCACTATCGTTTTCTGTCATACTTTGCACGGCTGTTAGAAGCTTGTAAAGGGGTCTGGCTCGTTGCTAAGTACCGAATGTTCGTCATTGAAGTCATGTTACCGGAATTATTATTACGCCCGATCTCACGGGCTCAAATTCTTCCTTATTTATAATTTATTCATTTTTTACAACGGCGCAGTCATCTGGCGTAATTAATTTTGTTGTTTCGTAACCGACGAGCGTGAAATACTTCGTAGATTCTGTCATGAGTCTCAAACATCGTTGAACGTGGAATGGGCCTTTAATGGAATTGGACATTTAAATTTGTCCGATCATTTCAGTCCTGTAAATGGAGCATGAAACTGTCGCAGGCATGTAAATGTGGCTCATGGGATTTTCTGCAATTGTAGTCAAGCGAGGCGAGTGACAGAAGCGGCCAGCCTCGTAGACCGACCGCATCGGAGCATGCTGTGAACTAGCCTGGATACCTGACATTTTAATTGTTATCTGCATTCTTGGCGCTCTGATTAATTACTCCATAATGACAGTCTTGTTTAGCCGAAACGACTAAGCATCAAAACATATTAAGGCTTAAGTTCGTAATAATCATTGTCAATCCCAATATTGTCTTCAAATATCGTGAAATATTGCTCTAGAATGAAGGCAATTTACATTCCTTATTGAAAGAGGCAACTTCTAGACTAGAATATAAATGGCAATCGGTGACTGTCGAATAAATCGAGTAAAACTGCACACTGAAGAATAAAATGTCAGAAGACAAGCCAATTTGCACTTTCATTGACATTTATGCAAACTTTAAACAACGTTGCGAAAATAAAGCAAATAAAGAATTCAGATAAATTTCAACATATATTATGTTTTGAATATATTGCATACAAAACAGTTAAGGCTTTATAAAACTCTTAAAATGTATACTATCCAGCAAACTGTGGATTAAGTTATGTACAAAACATTATATTGTCTTTAATTCCCTTCTGCGACATACGGATCAAATGACAGATATTCTAAGTTCTCAAGATCGCCTGTAATGCAAATGACCTTGTTAGCGGTAAAAGAGGTCCGTGGTTACTCAGCTTATTTATCAGCTTAAATTACATACATGAAATACTTATTTTATTACATTACCAGAAGTTTTATAAACACGTGCTGATATCGATAAAGATTTGCTATTAAGAATAAGGGACATTTAGTTAATCAAAAAGTATTAGTAATATAAACAACACGTACCATTAAAAAGAGATACAACTTAAAGTTAAAATTTCACTAAATGGATAAACCCTACAAAAAATATTCAAATTTAATTTATCATTAACTCAATTCACGAAATTAAATCGGATATTTACTTTTAAATGGTCTTACGAAAACAGTCTAAATATAGAAAGAGTATTAACATGTGTTTTGTGTATTCATTGAAAACTGTAAGCTATCTAAAGACCTTGAAATTTAAATGTATAGAATATTTCAAAGTAAACAATCGCGACTTTATTCTGTCTCGCTACCTTCTCCTTTCTTGTAGTTTTGGTTATAACAAGTGTTCAAATAACGAATACTGCTATTTTTTTAATTAATAGACTAGAAATTTCACTGTACTTGTGTGTGCCAATGAATTTTATATTGGAGATACAGTGACTACGTTAGTGAGAATCAGTGATGCTTTAAACAAAATACTTTTTATACCGTTACAGTACTTACATTATAAGTAATTTATTATTACAAGTAATAATCATTACTGAATTTTTAGGCAGTTATAATGCAATCACTGGCAATATGATACTAACGACATTCATTATATTTTTCGACAATATTTTAAGAAAAGTCGTCAACGTAGAGCTGCCGCCATCTTTCTCTGATGTTGATACATTTGATAAAATTATAACGAAACAAATGTGTTAAATGTAAACGAATATTTAAAAACAATATTTTGTTTTTAAATATTCGTTTACACGTTTTTTTCTATTCAATTATAAAAAAAAACGTTAAGTCGTAAATGCAAAAGTATTTAATGTTCATTAATTACGAAAAACTAACGTTTATTCCATTATTTTATCGTTTAATCGCTTTGCCCTAATGCAACAGCTTCTAAATTCGACACTTTGGCTTGGTGAAATCAATGAACTGAAAAGAGAAAGTAACGTTGCTATTCAACAGAGTAAATGAAACATTAATTACTTCCTATTCCATTCAATGTCACACCATATACTACTTACTATATTCACCTCGATTACAGAATACAGAAATATGTGATTTTGTACATGAATTAGGAAACTACAGAAGTACAGAACCCCTTAATCGGTAGATACGTAATCAATGGCGATAGAACAATTTTCTAAAAACTGCATTAAGGTAATAATTCCGACTAAAAGATAAATTATTATATTTTACCTCCTTATTGTCGATTTTATTTCTCTTTAACAAACACCTATAGAAATGATTACTTCTAATTAAAATATTAATACATACCTAAACAAATGCGTGGATATAGACGAATAAATTAATGCAGGTATGTTTGTAATTCCTCTTTTCGAAATCTGTGAAAAAAATCTCAAAAAAGACGATTTATTTATGGTCATTTTAGCAGCCTGAACAAAGAATAAAATAGCAGACATTTTCGTAACTTTCAATTATTTGGTAATAGACGGGGAAAGTTAAAACTTTTTTCCCAATCCTACGCTCCAGTAGGCCAATAGTGGCGGTGTCTACAATTTTACAGTTTGCAACACCGATATCGTGCAGTTTCGTAAACGTCCAACGTTTACGTCTACCTTACTTATTGTTTCCGGCGACATGCCCAATTAATTGTCATCTTGGCTAATGTCGGCTTTTACGATAATTCGCATTTCGTTTTACGAGGATACGCTACAAGCTTTTAACATAAACTTGTGGGAGAATATTATAGCTTCCTCTACGTTAGTATGACTTCCTTGATTTAACTAAGATCTCTTTGCCATTTATGTTTAGTTTACCTAGCTTTATTGTCCGTTACCATTTAAATATAAACTCATTGTAATCACTCTAGCAGCTCTCACTTGTATACTATTAGCGAGTATAATTACTAATTACATGATTTAAGGCAGCTAGGCTTGCATAATAATTTGGATTACCTTCGTGAAAGATTCTCTAATGATTAACATTGTAACATCGACTAAGTCATGATTTAAATCAAGAAGTGCAATTATCTTCAATTATACGGCGCTACTATTCACTCCTAACTATTCCTCCTTTTACAGTGACATGCTGTCATAAACTCCATTAACGGACAACAACAATCTAAAATTGGAATGGATCTAGTAAACGATAATAATGTAGCTTGACCATTCTAGGTCGGTACGTGCTTAATTAGTGTGGGCAGAATTATGTAACGCGTCGGGCGTATTTCTTTTATGATCCAACCTTGAGTTGTACACTTGATTCTTGTTGATTGAGATATTTTTATTGCTTCTTGTTTACATATAGTCACATCTAGCTGCAATATTTCCTGTTTATAACCAATTTCATTTATTTGTGAATCAATTTACGGTGTGTTTGTTCGTTTATCAATCACTGCTTGAGGATCTGCTTTCCGCTTCGTGGTTTCGCCCACCTTCAAGATCTATTTTAATCGATTCCTTGACATAATGGTATGCGTATGACTTGATATTATACGTATCGTATATTCTTACATCATTGTTAGTGCATGTTCCGTATTTTGTGTTACTACTATAACCACTTGTTTTTTTTTTTATTTCTATTAAGTGTCTTTCGGTAAATCGTAACTTTCGACCTAGTAAACTATTAAACATTGGGCTACACAAATAAAATAAAAATCTGTACACTGTAAGCAGTTGTAAGCACAGTCATTTTGTTTAAGGTTTTGCTTTCGCGTAATTCTATATTTCTCAATGCTTTTTGTTCATTAATAATGATAAATTATTCTTGTCTAAAGCAGAACTGTCATGCTTCCATTTACCAAAGAATTCTCGCGTTCAAAGTTCAGCTACAATTAACATTTCATAGAATTAGTTGCTTCCTTCCCGCAACAGAGCGAGTGAATTATTTCAAACCAGTTATCAACAATGTTGTTAGTGCATAACAATTTGTCAACGCAAATTGTTATGCACTAACAACATCAAAACGACCGATTGCATTATTGCATACCTATGGCTGCTGATCGTGCCATATCCAGTGAGACAGATCTGCATAGCACTAACCCAGTGGAGCGGCTTAGCATGATTAGATATAAAATCAACAGTTTAACTTGAATGACAATGGTGTTCGAAACGAAACCTGTTTGAGCTTAGAAAGATTTAGTTACAAGAAACTTGCTATATTTAACAAAATAAACACAGATGAGACATGACTGAACAAGAAGAGAGCAATAGTATTCTCTTTTTTTAAATGTATGAATGACAATGTATTGAAATCGTAATGAGTATACACATAGTTTAAAAAATGACATAATCGCATGTAAATACTTCACAAGACAACCTTATTAGCTACGAAAATATTCATTACGATCACCTTCGTTTAAACCAAATTAGCAAGTAAGAGGTTGATATAGTAATGTGATTGTAATTTACGTGTTTCCGGAATTTGTTTACTGAAAAGTGTTGGTGAAAGTAGAGTTTAAAATAAGTGAAGGCCAACAGACTTTGTACAGAACTTATGAATAAAATAAACCAACCATATTTAAAAAAAAATTCATGATAAAATCATGAATAATCTGTCTATCTTCTTACCTTTTACAAAACTGAAATCATTGCATAAAATGTTTGTTCTAAGAAACTGCACTACATTCATGGCGCCAACTCAATAACTGTGGCGCCATCTATGAACATAATAAAATTACAAGTAACAGCGTCATCTAGTGTCGGCTTTTATAATTATTATCAAACTGAGATAATAAAATTGTGACCATGACCGCTAGGTTGCGTTGTGTAAATATTGAACATTGAACAGATTATTTTATTACACTTTTATTTTTGTTCTTGTTTATTAAACTAATATCGATTGAAAGTTTTATCTTTACTTAAAAAACCATCATTAAAGAAATAATTCATTAAGTTACATTGATGTATAAGTAGAGTGTTCTTTAGTAACCTTGCACTATGTTGTGAAAATTGCGACAACATAGGTTTATGGGGTTAGTAGTAACAGTTACCGTTCACGTATTCATATTAACCCTGCAAACCGCGATATAATGCGAAACATGTAACAGAACGTCACGTATGGTTTCCCGCGCACAATGGCGGGCGAGACGGCCGCGCTCCGTTGCGCGCGCGCCGCCCTGAAATCACAATGGCCGCTAAACATCATCTGACAAACCCTACCGAAACGAAATGACGTGTATTTAGTTGCATCAAGGTACAAAATTGCATGGAACAGATACAACGTTTTGAAGAAAAATTACATACAATTTACACTCGAGAAAATTTCAACTGTAAATAAAAGTACTTCTGTGATTAAATGTTATGTGTAATTTATTGAAATTCGTAACATTTCTTGTAATATGTGTATAGCGCACAAAAAATACTCATTAAATTTTTAAGTTAATTTCAGAGACTGTTAAGGATTTTGCGATGCTTTTTTCTAAGATTATAGCTGTTTTTTGCATACTTTAAAATTACTAGTAGAAAAACTTAACAACCTAAAGATAAGGATTAAGGGGATTACACACACTTTTGACTGCGATATCTGCAAATCCGTACGAGTATACATTTAAGGGGATATTCTACTCTATATATTTAAAAAAAAAACATGCGTGCGTACAAAGTACACATGTCAGAAGTGAAACTTCTTTGGCGAACTAATTTATAAATCTTGTTTATATTTATACAAATCTAAAACTTTAAATTTCCAAGATTAAGAGGAAGGGAAAAAGGCGTGATACGACGTTCGCTCTGTCTCACTTTTTCTCTCAATCTTTCTCGCTCGCTTGCTCGCATGCGCCTAAAGAAGTTTCACTTCAAAAAATCGTTTATTTTGCTTCATAATTCGATAACTTACATATTCAAAAATGTCTCCCTAAAAGGATTTTTCCAAATTTAAATTATTTTAAAAGTTCAGTCGTTTTAGTGTCGTGGCAACTAGACTGGTTTGAACGGACGACTGCAACAATAGGTTTTAATTAATAGGTATAATATAATTATAGGCTGCTGGCGATCCGAGCTACCTGAGTATAGCTTTCTCTCTTTCATTTCATACACTTTTAGTTTACTACAAATAGTTCGAAGGTTTGAAGGTCACTATATTATCAGTACGCTGTCTGAAACACAACATTAAACTTTAAACGCGTTTTTTCTCGAAACTACTTTTTTCGATACGGTGATACAGATATTCTAATTAGCCGATTTACTTGAAATTTGACATGAATATTTTTCATTTATCTCGCTTTTGCACTAACAAAAAATTTAAAAAAATCTTATTTGATATATTTAAAAAATGGAGATAGTTGAAAAATTTGTAAAAAAAACGACTTCATTCTTTAACAGCCGCCATTTTGTGAAAAAAAAAAGTTTAGTTGGTTTATGCGATAATGATATTGGTACTGATCAATAATGTGTCAATGTTTTCTTTTTTAAATGGATACAAGGGTAGAAATCCTTCTCACGAGGACAGGGCCTTTTTTTTCCTCTACTTCAAGGACTTATATCTTTTTGAAAATTTATTTCTATTTTGTGTGTTTTGTAAATGCATTTTTTGTATTCTTAAAATATCAATAAACAAATGATAAAAAATATATAGTAAAAATATTAACTGCTTATATGAATTGCCAAAAAACGCTCGAAATTCGGACCTCTACACTAGAATTACCCTTAATTATGAATATATTATATGTATGAAGTTTACATCAACATTGTAATTTTTTAAATGTTTCTCAAATAAAAATACAATATGAAATAACTTATTTTGTAATTGAAATGACTTCATGTTTCCCGCGCTCAAGGAAATGTTTGCTCTTTGTTCTCACTTATTTTTTATTCAACACTTATTAGCATACCAGTTAATTAGAGTTAATCGCTTATAGTTTTTACAAACATCCGTATTAACAAACGAAGGCTTTGTTTCGATGTCTTTCAGCTGTCGTAATAACTCGTACCTACATTATGCATTTTATCACTTTTTACTCTTGGAGAGAGTGCATCTCGTGGATAATACATAATGACATCCATTAGCATTCATTAATCTCATTAGTTTATTCATTGGCGTCAGAATTATTTATCAGCTCTTACGCATAAAATTAAAATCTACAAATATTCACAGCGTTGCAAAATCGTGACAAAGACTGCGATTGTCATCAGTGTGTGAGGGAACATTCCGTAGAACTAAATCCAATTTTATCTCGGGTTACATTCTGTTCTTCAGACTACGCAATTATATATGACTTTTAGGTGAAACAGTACAACAATAGGCGACGGTTACCGACAACAATGAGGCTCTACACTACTGTCGGTGACCCCGCTCTTGCTAAACATCGCTACAATGCTAAAGAAGAGCTTGTTGATCGTCTTTTAAACGATCTTGCGTTCGTATCGCAACTCTAATGCCACGTTGCGATACTTTATCGGGCCAAGGTCCGTTGCGACAGGCTTTCTAGCACCTGCGACTAGGATTACGTTTGGCTCACCGGCATTAAGCATTCGCATTTTATTTAAATTCTCCTCACCTTTCAACCTTCTCAATTTCATTGGGGGAGGCCTACAGCTCGGACTATTTGTATAATGGCCATTGTATCTCCGAACGAGCCGCTAGTGTAATGAACGAATCGATTTCAACAAATTTGCCGCTAGCGATGATATTGAAACGTTTATAGTTGAAACAGTCGGCTGGGTGCAACCTTGCCTTCCTTTGCAGCGTCGATTTTCAGCTTGGCATAGATAGAGACTAATGAACCGAGAACATTATGACGGACCTCAATTTCGGTTAGATTTCACTTGCTCGTATCGTGCAAACATAGGGAGTTACCACACGAAACTCCAATTCAACTCATCTTCCAATTACTTAAAACAATATGCAAGGGAAACTCATCTGCGGAAATATTCACTTAAAATTCGGCTCAGAAGTAATTAAAGATCAAAAGCAATTTTATGTTTACTGGCACGTTATCTCAATTGCTCATATGGAAAATATTAATTTTAGATGTACGCAGACATTATGAAACGCTAATGAATATACAGATTTAATTGAAAAGTAACAAAAATGTATAAATGAGTATTACATAAACAAGAATGAGGAGAATAAGCAAAATTTGGCTCAAGAACCCTACGTGTATTCGTAATCAAATAGTCTATCTGAACTAAGCATTCAAAGAATCAAAATCCAGAAAACGTTAACTAAGAAGCTTATTTAACGAGCACGGAGTCCCCCAGATGGTAATTGGTCACTACCGCCCATGGACATCTCTCAGAAACTTTATATAGACCAGGGATTCTACCTGAAGTCAATCACAGATGCCTTGTTCTCCCAAGGGCTACGATGGTCGCCACATTTAAGTAAGCCGGCGATCATAAACTAACATATTTTGTAATATATCTATTATTTCCAGTGCTGGAATGATGGGCGAGGGCCTGCTGACGCTGACGTACGGCAAGCACCACGCCTGCATCCTGAACGAGGTGGGCGCGGCGTGGCGCGGCGCCAGGTACTCCGACCTGGTGCTAGTGTGCGACGACGCTGTGCCGCTAGCTGCGCACCGCATCGTGATGGCCGCTGCTAGTCCGCTTATCAGGTACTGACTGAACAGCCAGCTAAATCTGTCTATTACTATTTTAATTGCGAGATTTGAGAAGATGTACATGTGTTTGTTTCTTTTACGCAAAAACTACTTATCGTGGTAGACGGGACAAAAGCGGGCATTGCCACTGAAATAACCTTATTAAAGTTAATTAACCAAATGCAAAATAGCACTAATAAAGGTTCTAGACAAATTTGACGGTTAAATATTTCGTGGATATTATTTTTATAATACAGTAACGAACGAGCATGCTGACTACTTGGTGGTAAATAGACAATGTATGCCATGAATATTTGATGTGATACTATCCCTGACGACTAAGTTGGAACGCCTCGATGTATCTGTGGTATCTATCTGAATCGTTGGCTCGTTTATACTATAAATATCCAATAAGATAAATAGAAAATAGGAATTGAAATTAAATCCATTGTCTTTTTAACCTAATAAAAGTCTATATATATGTACCAATTGTAATGACCGCGGAAGAGGGAACTGAGATAAACAAACTTATACAACAAACATAATATTCAATGACGCAACTGGGTTTGGAAAAGTTTTTCATGAAATCATCGAGATAATAAGTTCAATAAAGTCAATTATTTTAACCATTTGATAAATATTGTAATGCTTATTGATCAAGGAAGTATTTAACTTTATTGTTTTTTTATTTCAGAAAAATTCTCGATGACACACCTTCAGTCGAGAATCCAGTCACAATTCACATGTCAGGCATTAGCAGTACTCTAATGAAGCATCTCCTTGTCTTCCTATATAGCGGTCAAGCATACATTGAGGTAATCTTCAGTCTAACTTCATTCATATGTTTACAACCGTTTTATTTAACTTAACTATATATGTCCGTATTATGATTAATATTTCCTTTTATATCAAAGTATTAATTTTTAATTGAATGATTTATAATATTTCAGTCTGGAGAAATCGATGATATGCAAGAGCTGTTTGAACTCCTAGAAATAAAATCAGACGTATGGAAATCTACAAAGGAACGGCAACAAGCGGAAGAAAGAAATAGATCGTGTGAGAGATTAAAACAAAAAAACCTTAAAACGGATATCAACAGCAATGAAAGCAGTAAACACGATGTACCTTCAGGATCTTCACATTCAGAGAGTGACAGAGTTACACCCGGTGCAAGTTACAGCAAAGACAAAGATCGAGGAGAATCGGAGACGTTAAGTATAAAGAAAGAAAACATGTCAACCAGCAGTAATGACGAAAGAGAAGATGATGACCAAGACACCGAGAACAGAGACAAAGAATGTGGGCGATTGACATCACGGCGACGGAGTTCATCCAATCCGGTAAATTTATCCTTAGCAAGGAATGAAAACATTGGCAGTGAACACGATGACTCCCAAGATTTGGACGTTGAAACAGTCGCAGCAAAGGTATCATATAGTTTCAGTATATATAATTTAATTCGTTCATTCGTTGAATATATTATTATTGAACAAAGTATTATACTAATTTTTTTTTTCGCATTTTTCAGAATATTGAAAGAAGACGGTCTACATCATCCAGCCAAGAAGATCCACCACAAGGAACGGTATTTAGGAGACAACTATTAAATGACCGTATAGGTAGAGGCATTGAAAGGCCTAAAAGAAAATCACATTTCCTTGAGTCGGAATTGGATTTACGAACTGTGAAGCTAGAGGATTACGCACATCTCAAGCCTCCAGATCAAGATCTCATGACACTTGTTCAGACTTCTCCAGAAAACTACGTCGTCACGCCGCATCGGAAAAGAAGACCTGGATTTCACAATTCTCCGTCACAAAATCCTCCCTTTGTGTCATTCAACCAGAGTTATTTAGAGGAAATGCATTTAAGGTATGCCCAAGGACCGGCCATAGCTGCTGCTAGTGCAAGGATTGGCGGTTTGCATCCCATAAGTGCATCAGCGCCACCATTTTTACCGGATAGAAGTGCAACTCCACCCACTGCCGGACACGACGATGCCCTAAAGTATCGGCCACCGAGTGCCGGATCTTGGGGTCCTTGGCTATGTCAACCGCAAATGGGCGGTGATGAGCCACCTTCAACAGAACATGAACAAGGTTCGAGTAAGCAGGCGCCAGTACGAGAATACCGCTGTGAGTACTGTGGAAAGCAATTTGGTATGTCGTGGAATCTCAAAACGCATCTTCGAGTTCATACTGGTGAGAAGCCATTTGCATGTCGACTCTGCGTTGCTATGTTCAAACAAAAAGCCCATTTGCTTAAGCATCTGTGTTCGGTGCATCGCAATGTCATATCATCTAGCGAAAATGATGGTCGAACAAATACGCCTGGACGGTTCAACTGCTGTTTCTGTCAACTTACTTTCGAGGCATTACCGGAACTCATCAGACATCTTTCAGGACCGCACAATAGTTTACTTCTCAGCAAAAATCTACATGAATGACGTCCGCTCATGTGACGCGGGCGCTCGCGTACTATTGGACTTTGAAACTTCTTTTCTCGGTTAGAGAGTACAATTGTGATATGTGTTTAAAAAGGATATTATAATAAGTGACTAGTTTTAAGAAGAATGATATCGCAGAGCGATACTCAGTAAGGCATTCGCAGGAGAAGGTCGCTGCGGGTGATATTAATGACTAATTTAAAAATCATATTTGCCGAATGGGTCCAAATTGTTATAATTTGTTTAAAAATTATAAACCGGGACCAATACTTTCAGAGATAGTATTTATTTGAAAGATGTATTTCATTAGTAAATATTATTTAAAGCCACCGACACATTAATTCCTTAAGCATAGAAAATAGACAACACTGTCAAAGAAAAGTTGCGAAGTTTGTACAGCCTTTACGTCACATGAACTACCTCCTAATTTAAATCAGTGTTTTCATGAATCTATCGGTGACGTGGCAATGCTTTGCATTGACTTACTCTTCGGACTTAAGGTGTACAGTCAGTGATTCTAGTCAGATTTGGAACATAGAATTTAGACAAATCATTGAGTTTTCATTCACACTAATTGTATATGTCCCGACTGTATCAGTAACATACTTGGTGCTTTCTATATACGTAACATTTATCGCTTGGGCACTATTTATTAATACGACGAATATATAACTATACTATGAATCTATATTTAAAAATTTAAAGAAGCACAATTTTAAATTATTATTTACGTGACTATTATGTACTTTGTTTCTCATCGCTAGTTCCAACAAGTGCAATCTGATCTGACTCGGCATTTCGCAGCTTTTCAACGACACATAAAATCTCAATATTAGGTTTTAACATGTATGTAACTTCTAAAGTAAATATGAAATGTGTTCTTAATATAATAACTTTTAATCCTTCAGTTCGTTCGTGCCGATTATATTTGCGATGTGGATGAGCACCAAAGATTTGTAAAGCATGGAAGATGTTTTGGTGTATACAATTAAGAGAAATTATAGGGACCTGAAATGATTTTGATTTGTTAAACTTAACGTATGTAGGTACCAATTTAATAATCTCATGACTGTAATTTAATTAACTAATTTCTTTTCTATAACCACTTCCATAATTCCACTACGAGCTGTTTTAGATGTCGTCTTAAATGTCTTTCTATTTTTTTAATAATTTACTACCTTAGTATTAATGTAAATCTTATCAGGCATTATTTTCATGTTGACGGTACTGGATATGTTAACAGTACTTTAGTTCGATTGAACTTTCAAGCTTTTTTGAGCACTTAATCGTGGCCAGTTATTTTTAAACTGTTATTTTAGTTAGCTGGGCGTTCAATAGGATTGCTACATTGACAGATTGTAACTTTCCCATATATTTAATTTAAATGCGATTCGTCGCTTCAAATTTAATTCTATAAGCAGTAACATGTTATTGTTTTTAATACTCATTTTGTACCGATTAGAATATTATTAATGTCATTCGCAATAAATTTCGTTTTTATTCTTCACGTGTTATCAATGCAGAATGTACTTGTAATTTAATAAACTAAAGTTACCAGCGAGTTGTTCAAAACTTAGAATAATTGACAAAATTGTCGAATCGCTTTAATGATTTCTTTCGAACGTTACCTATCGTTATACCTGATTTTTTGTTTATTTTTGTGTTTTAACGTCGCATATTGACGTGTTTTTGTAATTGGGGAACAACTTAATCTTAAGCATTGTGATTTCGTGGTATCCTTAGATAATATCTATGTGATAAACGTGTTTTATTGTTATAAGACGCAATGAAAACGCTGTCTTCCATCGCGTTTTCCATATTTTCGAACTTTTTATTTGTAAATATGAATTAGAGTAAGTGGACACCGCATGACAAAATCGTCCAAAAACATTTTTGCTGCCAACAAATACGTAAAACGTGAACTCGAACAAAACCGTAGATGTTTAAGGACTTGGCCCACCACCGACGAGTGACGATTGACGAAGCGCGATAACGAGATTTTTAAGTAAAAAATTTACCCTCTCACCTACAAATTACTCGTTTTGATTCTATTGCACATTAATTTCGTTATCTATTCAAGATTTAAATAGTAAACTCGGTAAATTGTTTAATGTTCGTTTTGAATAACTTGATAAAACTAAATAAACTAAAATCCAGTAACGTACAATTGATTGCACCTTTTCCAATATTTTTTCGAGAGCAGTTTTTTATAGTTTTCATTCACTCGTTGGCGGTGGAACAGGTCGGTGAAAGTCGTTTCGAAATACTTCCGTAGTAGATAAGATTTGTTGTGATATTTCGGCGGCGGCCGCAGTTGCCTTAAGCGTAAAATTATTTGTAATGCAACTCACAATTTATATTTGTGTTTCTTGGTATTTTCGTGTACTATATCGGTATAATTAACGGAGTCAGATAAATACGACATATAATGACAAATGACAAATGACTACCTATATATTTCAAAATTTCATTGGCATTGCATTACTTGTACATATTATCAACACATCGACATAATATAACTCAACTTATATATTTCTAATGACCATTTTTTATTTGAAAAGACCTTTGAAAACGCCAATACGCTACAATGGCACAGAAATAATGCGAACCGGTTTTCATAAAATGAATAAAACTATATCAATTGTAACTGGCTTTCCAAAATATATTTATATTTTTTACATTTTAATTACAAAACATTAGCTGTACTAGGCATAAAACTTTAACAAACGTATTCTAATAATTTCCAACATAATTATTTCCGTCTGATAAGTCGATAGTAAATAAGGAAGGAAGGATATAATAAAGATAGCAACGTTAAAATTATTGTTACACCAAAATTAATTCGATTTTGGCAGTATTTCGCAAATTACCTTTACTAGATGTTATTGATTAAAATATTTAACACAAAATATTGTTTTTGAATGTTATCAGGGCTGTATATTGTTAAACATAATAACAATTACAATGCTATCAAAGCATATTAATTACCGAATTCGGAAACCGTAAGCTTAAATAACAAGCGAATTAGTGCCATTTCAAATGCAATACAAAAAATACAGATGAAATTATATACTGACTGACGAAATACAATTCTTCAATCATGAATGCACTTGATTCTAATACAGCGTAAATAAACCCTACGCGAGGTTTTAATAAAAAATCATCCCCGAAAATATCTGATAAATAAAACACACGCTTTCTACACTCATAGCCCCACACTAGGATTTTCTCCTGTGTCGTGGGTACCATGCACACACACAAGACGAATACTCAAACACCCAAACCCAGAACATTAATCTAAACGCATCATTTAGAAACTTGTCTGGCCGAGAATCGAACTGGAGACCCATTGCGCGTCAGACCGGTATGGTAACCGCTCCGCCACGCGGGTCGTCTTCTTATACAAAAAAAGACATACAAAAGCTAACATTGTATATGATCTTTTTAGGAATCATAACATTATGACAGATCGCCACGCAAAGGCCTAGAATTGATACTGATGGATCTTAATTAAATTATCTACTTCTGTCTCTGTTCAAAACATTTAGGACACAAAATTTGACGACCCGCGTGGCAGAGCGGTTACCATACCGGTCTGACGCGCAATGGGTCCCGGGTTCGATTCCCGGCCAGACAGGTATCTGAATGATGAGTTTAGATTCCTGTTCTAGGTCTGGGTGTTTATGTATTCGTCTTGTGTGTGTCCATGGTACCCACGACACAGGAGAAAATCCTAATGTGGGGCTATGTGTGTAGAAAGCGTGTTAAAGCGTGTGTTAAAATCCTAGTGTGTTAAAAGACAACCATACGTTTACATTACGTTCAATCGCCATTTCCAATTTGAATTATGTAATTTATTTCCTTAAACGATACGAGTCACACACGATAAGTCTCATAAGTACCTTGTAATTTGAATCATTTTGCACGAAAGTTACGAAGAAACACAAACCTTTACCTATCGAATCGAAATATTTCTGTATAAATCATGACGTTGTTAAGAGTTATCCAAAGATATTATATATCTAGATAATATGGATCGAGCTAGGGAAATCTCTTATTTCCTGATAATTTATCTGTGCTCGCACTTAACGCACATAGACAATCTGTCCTGAAACAATACATATATAATATCTTTGGCATTATTGTAAATAATTAGATGTAAGTTTAAAGAAGAAAGCTTAACTTAACCTTGTTGAACATGAATTCTCTGTTAATTGTAAATTAAAAAGTATTTCGTAAGTTTTCACATAGTGTACAATTTTTGTAGATATTGTTTAGAACATTAACATTCTGTAAAAAAATGTGTTCTTACTTTAGTAAATTAAATAATGAGAATATTTTAGTTACACACGCCGCTGTTGTTTATTTTATTTATCCATTTTTAATTGTTAGTCGTAATCCTACCCAATCTATGCGTTAAGCCTTTTTATACCGGATAGTCTGCCTAAGATGGCAGAGAAAGGTGTTTTCATTAAGTCGATTGCCACCTTGACAGGTGGTAGAACCAGTGTAGTTCGACCGGGGAAGTACCATCGCCACACCTATTTCTAGCGTAAAGCATTTCTTGCGTTTCGATGAAAAGGTGTGGTTGCCAGCACACTTTTATATGAGGCGACCATCTTAGTCCTTGGGAGTGGCAACGCATCTGTGATTGACTTCAGATAGAACCCATGTTCCATATGAAGTTGCTTACAGAGGGGGGGGGGCAGTGACCACTTACCGTCAGGTGGACTGCTTGCTCGTTTGCTACTTCAATTAGATAAAAAAAAACCTCCGCTAAGGTACTTCGACTTCACGAGAGCGCTCTCGTGACTCTTTTCAAGAAAGCTTAATAGACCGTCACGAGCCAATAGATCACCTGTCGACATATTGGTGCCTTAACAAATTCATTACATCGCCATCTATTAAAAAATCAAAGAAACTAGAAGTATTAATTGTGTGTTCGATATAACAACCTAATTACCTACTGACTCCTTTTTATTGATGCTATGCAAGCCGCTTCTTAAAATTTACTTTTGAACCGGGTCTTATGATAACATAAAGATAATAGGCCGTCACTATAGACCTATCTACTTGTCACAAAGCAATATGCGACTGCGTCACTGTTGCTGCCGTATGGTAAGACTAGCTTGAGAAGGTGCCAAGCAGATACACTTTAGGGACGTTATATTGTGTTTTGAGGAAGCAAAGCATCTTATTTCATGTATGTACGATTATATCCGACGGAAATACCCCACGAAACATCAGGCGGTATAAATTCTTGTTTGAATATACGCAGTTGAATATACCTACATCAACACATATAAGTAAGACCTACATATAAGATAACGTATACATGAGCATAACTGCTCCCTGCAGTAGTCAAATCTTTATAATCACACGGTTCCTTTTCCGAATAAAGGTCTTAGACGTACGATCTGTTTGTTAAATCGCAGTTAGACATTGAGACACCTACGCCTCACACTACTTCTACCACCTACCCTATGTTAGATGCATCACTTACAATAAAGGTACTTGCCGCAATAAACTGAAGCGATTTGATGACTTGAAAAGATAATCGTAGGTACTATTAGACCCCTCTTTCCCTATGGGAACACTGGGCACATACCCAGGGTCCCACGATTGATGGGGGATCCCTATTTCCTACTCAATTAACAATAGTGTTGAACACAATAGTTTGCACTCAGACGAAAATCGTCATATTCCAATGTAATGCCAAAAAAAGGTTGTAATGGTTAGTAATTATACGTATACAGATTCCAGTGTGCTGACAAAAAAAAAGGTCGTCAGAAGTATTCGGATGCCAGTGTGATGACCACAGAAGGAACTAGTTCTCGGCTCGGCTCGACTAGAGCGTTCGAGCTCCCATTCTTGCCGCCCGCAACCCAAGCCCCCATTTAGTAGGTAGGGGATACAGTAGCCCTATTCTGATCCCGGAACTACAGGGACGAGGACTTTACCGACTACGGCACCTATGTAATTTTGTTTCTCCCATGCGATAATAGATGGCGTTCTATACAATAAATACAATTATTAATGTTTATCTGATTAAAGGAGCAAACGAGCATGCAATCCTCCTGATGGTACGTGGTCCCTGCCGCCCATTGGCATTTGAAATCAACTTCATATAGAACATGGGTTCTATCTGAAGGCAATCACGATACGATATCGTTGACTACGATGCTTGCCTCATATAAAAGTTCCGCCCTTCCACCGAAACGCAAGACCTGCTTCACGCTAGAAATAGGTGTGGCGGTGGTACTTCCCCTGTTGTATTACACAACTAAAACAATTTTAAAAAAATGTTTCCAAATCTAACAAAATTTGTCTAAAATTATATTTGCATTTAAAATCAGAATAATGTTCTAATCATGTGTTTTAATTTTGCTCTATAATTGAAAACCACATAATTATGTTTTGTTAATATAATTCATAACTTATCAAAGTATCCGGTATAAATCCAAAAATATCCACTATCTTTTTCTTTCTTACTATTTAGAGAACCCGTTTTGTCTATGTAGATATGATCCGAATTGACTAAAACATCGATAAAGCAAAAACTACAGCCAAAAAATGGATATTATGAGCTATTTACAAAAAAAAAAACACTAAATATATACGTGGTACCAAAAAAGCAAATCTGATTTTATGTTATTTAACTGCCCCTATTCATCCATTCCACTACACTTAAACGAGGATTTTGTTGCAGATCAGTGTATTAAATTAATAATATTAAGATGTCCATGGACGGCGGTGACCGCTTACCATCAGGTGAACTGCATGCTCGTTTCTACTTCAACCTTATAAAAAAATACAAGTGTGTTTAGTCTAGTGTACAAACGTTACAGCGTACTAAGTATGTAACGTTTGAAAACACTTATTATTATGTAAAAATCATGTCTAGTTAACGAAAACTTGCGTGTTCGTTGCAGTTAGCAGAAGAAACGTTAGTGACCACACTACAGGCACAGTAAGTAGTAAGTTTAGTGCTTTAAGTTTAAATTATATAAATACACACCATTATAACTCTAACCTAAACTATAACTCTAATTAAAATTCTTTAAACCTAAACCTAATTAAAAATTTACTTACTCCTAAAATAATTTACTTCAGATTTTTACCGATACTAATATCACTATATAGTATAAAACAAAGTCGCTTCTCGCTGTCTGTCCCTATGTATGCTTAGATCTTTAAAACTACGCTACGGATTTTAATGCAGTTTTTTTTATAGATAAAGTGATTTAAGAGGTTTTTATGTAGACTTATAATTTTAGATTTTTGACTTTTAGACGGATCGAAGTACGCCGGATCAGCTAGTTTCTATTAAAAACGATTAATGGACTTCAGAGCCTACAGAAAGCCTCGTGCCTATAAAGGTACTCGGTAATAACATATTCGTAGATTATTTTTAGGAATCAGAAGTAAATATCAATAAAAATAACAAAACTTAAAAAAACTAACGCTTAGTGAAACTGTTTTTGATCCATCTATTGTTACAAAACACCGCTAATTTTAATATAAGGGTACTGTCTGAAAGATTCTCTCAACCTCTTATGCTCGTCTATTTATTGTAGTGTTTTTTTTTATCGTACGATCGTATTGCCAAATTGGTAATGACGTCCTACGTATTCACACTTAACGCCTGGGTTTTCGGAGATTCTCAACATTTATTTCATTTATTGACTTGGTAATTAAACATAATATTGTACAGCAAACACATGTTGGATGATAATCATTTTTACATTCACGACGATTCGTTTTAGAAATAGATACCTAGATTGTTTATAAGGAGAAAAAATCATTTAGATATTAGTAAGTGCCTATTCACCAGCTCCAGTATCACACCGCACAACAATACACGGACACACAGCTACATGGTTGTTTTGATTTGAAAATACATTCATACGTTATTGCTGGTCAACATTTTGAAGCCGTGTGATGTTGTGATACATGTGAATAGGTGGCATTTTAATACAAGTGGCATTTTTAAACGCGGTTTAAACGGGCGTTTATTAATGATTTTCCACCTACCTTAAGCGCTGCTGGTACTGCGGCTGGTATGCGAAGCGGTGGTTGCAGTAAGAAGACATTTCCTCCGTAAAATACACAATCACACACACACACACACACACATACACACACGTGTTAGATTTATGATAATTGTAACGGCAACATGAATACAAAAAAGCACCAAGATTAACTAAAAAGAGCTAACGTAATAATTTAATTAAAAAAGAACAAAGGAGAAAAAAGATTAGATGATTATCTAATGATTCAATTGATTGTCACTTTATAAGCAAAAAAAGGAACTCAAAATCGATTCACTGATTTAGGAGAAATATGCCACAAACACTCACACATACACTCTTGGCACTTTTCGCGGTTAAAATGCCTTAAAAGCCGTAAGCCAATTTCTAAACTTGACTAGTTCTCACAACGTCGTGAAATATGATACTGGCCTGGTGCTTTCCATGCATAAATTATTATGAACTAAAATTGAAGGTAGATTTAAGTCGATATCGAAAAAGAAATTATTGTCTAGGCTGAATTAGACGGTAGGTGCACAATATAATAGTAGTTATTATAGAGGAACACTAGAAATGCGGGCGTCCCAATTTTGACTCACTTCGATTTTCTTTCTGCTCTAGTTAATATTTGATTATGCGTATAATCGTAAGTTTTATGAATTTTCGTGAAATATAATTATATTATATGCACGGGACTTTTACCACTTAAATGCAAAACACAATTTTTGTACCTAAAATATCCGCGCTTCTAAAGGTGTCAAAATGTTTCGCGCTTCTAGTGTTAAAGACATGGCCAATCTATCGGAGGAAATGGGGTTCCCACGCCTATCTAATTATCCAATGTTATTTACGTATTACAAATTTATTATTACATATTTAAAATGGTGATGACGAGTTGATTGATGATTAATATAATGAGTAATCTTTTACGCCGAAAAGAAACAAAATTAAAAAAAAATGTGTGCGTGTACTAGCGTACTCGTAAGAAGTGAAACTTCTTTATGACGTTATTTTTCAAAAAATAATTTACTATATGCAACTTTACACAAATTGGTTAAATAAAGTTAAATTAGATAAAGTTTAATAAAAGGTTTTTATTAAACTTTATCTAATAATCTAATCTATAATAATCTATCTAATATCACGCGTGGTAGGGATAAGAAAAAGATGGCGCGTAACGGAAAAAAAAGATGGCGCGTAACAAAAAAAAAAGATGGCGCGTAACAGAAAAATATGGCGCGTAACGAAAAAATGTTACACTAAATTTTTTCCAACCCCGATAAAGAAGTTTCACTTCAAAACATTTCTTAAGCAATACACAAGTATAAAACTAGTCACCCGTCGCAACGATCGAAATCCGACCGTAATTTAAGTTAAAAATTAAACTTCATATTGTTCAAAGTAGCACGAATATTTCTCAAATTCAAATAAATTTTAATAATTTTCAAGTTATTTTGACCACATCCGTTAAAAGTAAAAAGAGGTTCATTAACTAAGCTGCATTTAAAAACAATGGCGGGTATTTTGACAAAGCAGTAGGACATTGAATGTTTTATTTCGTTTATTATGCAATTAATAGTATATCGTGTTTGTGTCAAATGCAAGGTAGTGTGTGTAATGTGTTTTTAGTGGATTTTATGTATGTTTTATGCATTATTTGAAAAGAATATTAGCATTGCGTAATCATTCTCTACATCAACTATAACCGTGCGTAATTTCATACTCCTCCATTCGCGGCAAGTATCTTGAAAACGGATCACAATTTTTTGCTTCACGTATCTAAAATATAAAATTCTCGTGTCACAGTTTTTGTTGCCATACTCCTACGAAACGGCTTGACCGATTTTTACCAAATTTTATATGCTTATTCAGTAGGTCTGAGAATCGGCCAACATCTTTTTTTTTTATTTTTTATATGGCAAAACAACATTTGTCGGGAAAGCTAGTTAATATATAGATTTTAGAACTTTTTAAAAAAATACTTCAGGCGTGTAGTTATTCTCACGATGTCTTCCTTTAACAAGTGATCAAAGAAGAATGTGATTTGTTATTATTTTCGATTACTCTTAAAAATGAAAATTTTGAAAGTAATTTTCAATCAGAGATGCGTGTCTCAGGTTCAATCCCGATATCCCCTTAAGACTTAATTACTAACCATTAGGCGATTACTGCTTCAGAATTTAAGCAGAAATAAATAAAAATAAAGGATTAAAATTGTTCGCAAATATGAGAGCACTCGCAAGCAAACAGAAAGCAGGCTTACTTAATCCTGCACATTACATTCAGGGTTAAAAATAGACGGGGAGGATAGAAAACAAAAAGAAGAGGCGTGTAACCGGTAAGAGGCAGATGGCTCACATCTTTTTGCGAAACCTGTAGTTCTCTGGGAACATTCCGAAACTCATCTTTCGTGTTCTCTGGACTCTGAATGCTGATAATTGTGACCATAATCCACATAATGCTTTGTTTTTAGCCTTTATTTTACCCATTCAGAGCTCAACGGCATCTTGGGAATGGTGTGCCATCTTTCTTTCTATCATAATATTTTCAACCTAGAGATCGAAGAGGGTTTTATCTGAAGACTAGATGAACCCCGCAGCTTCGCCCGCGTTAAAAAAAGTCGATGTGTCGGTTGTCCCGTGGGAATAAGACATTTTCCCTACCAAATTTTATGAAACCACTCCAGCCGTTTAGACGTGAAGAAGTAACAAACATACACACAAAATTTGCCTTTATAACATTATTATTAAGTATGATAATCGCAGTGCTGTTGCTACTCCCGATGGGTTAACTTGGCCGCTTCGTGAAATGATCCAGCAACCATATCCTTCGACCAAAACGCAAGAACTGCTTCACGCTAAAAATAGTAGTACAGGTGGTGCCTATCAGTATCATGTTTTACTCGAACTTAAGTGTTCATTATTTCAATTTTGATTAAACTAATACAATAATTAAAGAGTGATTTTTTATAGGTGGTAGAACCAGTGTAGTTCGCCCGGGTAAGTACCACCGCCACACCTATTTCTAGCGTGAAGCAGTTTTTGCATTTCTATGGAAGAGTGTGGTTGCCGGCGCACTTTTATATGAGGCGACCATCTTAGTCATCGGGAGTAGCGACGCATCTGTGATTGACTTCAGATAGAACCCTATGTCCTATATGAAGTTGCTTACAGATATCCATGTGCGGCAGTGACCACTTACCATCAGGTGGCTACATGCTCATTTGCTACTTCAATCTTATAAAAAAATGGCACGTGGTCTCCGTTAAGCTAAGCTCACGCAACGTTTACCCACAATAATTCAATCCAAACAATGTTCATCCAATATCAGTCACAGTGTTTCAGCAGCTATTCATTACCACCATACCTTAACAATAGTAGCGTGAACCGTGAAGACTGTTTCGGCAAGAAATATTAAAAATTGTTCATTCATTTTGTAAAAACGACTCAGCGTCATTTAACTAACTTATGAGCAATATTATTAAACAAATTCGGAATAGGCTGATACTATCACTACATAGTATAAAATAAAGTTGCTTTCTGCTATCTGTCGCTATATATGCTTAGATCTTTAAAAGTACTCTACGGATTTTAATGCAGTTTAATAAATAGAGTGATTTAAGAGGAAGGTTTTACGTACATACATGCATAATATAGTGGAAGAACACTGATATTTCTAGATTTTTGACTTTTAGGGGGAACAAAGTACGCCTGGTCAACTAGTTGTATAAAAAAAAATAACTAGTTCGAACGGATGTTCTATATCTAGTCAAACAAAAACAGTATATCCATTTTGGAGAAACGTTCCAGACGTGCAATGTGCCTTCAGGCAAAAACAAACAATGCGAACCCATTAACACACACACTGGGACCCTAACAAGGATCGTTGCAAAATTCATTACCACTGACTCCATAATTCAGGCTTACTAGATAAGGTTCCATTAGATAGACCGGTTCGAGTTGCAGGTTTAAAAGCGGGTGCCGGGACGTGGGAGCTCATTCCCGTAACGTCTGTACGCTCTCCCGGATCGACGATGTGGCGCCTCTCTGTACTAGTCCTGATTGCGACTGCGTCTGCGCAGATCCCCTCGCTAGGATGGTGTCCGGACTATCAGGTGAGTTTCATTCGCTTTTGTTTTTGACAATTTTCGATGAGATTTTTTTAGCTTTATAATACTTTCAGTAACTTTGAATATACCTTTCACTTTTTAGTACTCATGTTTTTTGGTTTTGAATGCTACTTGTTTATCGTATCTACCATTTTCTTATATCTTATCACTTTTTAATATAATTTGTTTACTCTCTGAAAAAATATAACATTAATTGTACAAGATCCTAGACTTTTATATACCCTCATAATATTTTTGTAAAAAATATTATGAGGGTTTTTTTCGCAACATATATTTAATTCAATTTATTAGAACCTTGCATCTTATACGAACCCATACATACAATATTTAAATGGAATTAAAATTAAGTTATCTTATATACATATTACAATCCATGAAAACTTTTATTTAACCGTAATAATATGATATCACATATTATTACGGTTAATATGTGATGTCATATTATTATGCTTAAATATTTTTTTCATGGATTGGGTAGATGGACTTTCTCATCTTAACCCACCTCTTACCATAATACATATCTACCATATTTTATTTTTGTAACCCATCCAAAAAACAGTAATTGTGAAGTATAAATTAACTCAGTTTATTTCCACCATTTCACCAATGCCATGTCCAAAAATTATCGACCATATTTCACCAATATCATGTCCAAAGCTCGTCCTTGACCTCGCAAGGTCACATGTGACCTCACCTTATATAACGGCAACGGTAAGACCGGTCGCGGGTCGATGACTTCCACTTTCGGTTTCGCCATTCACAAGTCCTGTTTAGCAAGCTTCAATTAACCTGCTTTATATTCAGCTATTCTTCTAAGAATGGTATTACGGTGTTTACTATCGAAGATGAGGTTAGTAGTCATAAAGCTTTAAAATTTAAAATAGAACGCATAATTGTTATACTCAATAATTTTAGTAACAAATTTCACACCACTACATACATCATCGTATATAATAATAGTGAAATAAAATGTACTTTATAAAAAAAAATACAAAAGTTACTTCAAATGGAATCTCAAACTACCGAGTAATTAAATAGATCTATTAAAAGGGATATATGCATGAGTTTCAAAAGAAACTAGAATTGATATTCCTAATATTGTCGGTATCCATACACCTATGCTGAAACGCAAGAACGGCATCACGCTAAAATTAAGTTTTTTTATGGTTAGGGTGTTAAAAAATGTCTGTGCTAATTACTGAATAATTATAAAATTATATAAACTCTGGACGATCTATGTGTTAATCTTCTTTTATTACTTTTATTGCAAAAACTATACTTGTCGAATTTATACCTATTAATACGTAACGGAGACTCTCGATATGCGGTTTTTGAATCCATGCAACTGGGTCGAAATATCGGCAAAAAGAAATTCAAAAACCGCATATCGTGTGTAATCACGATGACGTGGGATTATGTTACGTTTTAAAATGTATAAGTTTCGTGATATAATATTAGTTTAAAAAACCACATGTTGTTTAATATAGTTTATCTTAATAAAATGAATGTTTGTCTGTACGTCCTTTAAAGAATCATAACCTATGATTGATCATGTGAGGATCTTTAGCAAATTTGTTGTGAGCTCACGGAATCTGTTTTTATTTTGTTGTGGCGTAGCAACGCGCGCAAGGTACAGCTGCTTTACAATATAAAAGCAATAAACCAAATAAATTCTTACCAGCCGATGGCCAACTTCAATATCAACCGTTTCCTGGGCGACTGGTACGAAGCGGAGCGCTACTTCACCGTCACCGAGCTGGGCAGCCGCTGCGTCACTACCAAGTACGAGAGCACTCCCGAAGGCAGGATCCTCGTCTCCAATGAAATCACCAACTCCTTGTAAGTTTGCGTCTTTTGTAAATAGATGGTGGTCTTTAAAATAATTGTCTTTAAATTTATTTAATTTACGTGTTCCTTATGCTTAGTTTTTTTCTTATTTTGTGTTTTTGCTGTTTCTATTAAATAAATTATTATTTGTAAGGTCAAAGTCACCGCCATACCTATTTCTAGCGTGAAGCATTTCTTGCGTTTCGATAGAAGGGTGTGGTTGCCGGCACACTTTCACATGAGGCGACCATCATAGTGCTCGAGAGTAGCAACGCATCTGTGATTGAGTTCAGATGGAACCCATGTTCTGTATGTAGTTGATTACAGATGTCCATGGGCGGCAGTGACCACTTACCATCAGGTGGATTGCATGCTCGTTTGCTACTTCAGTCAGATAAAAAAAAACAACGTAACCTCTCTCATATTCACGTATCTTTTTACCAGAACTGGTCTGAAGCGTGTTATGGACGGCTACCTCCAAATGATTGGTCGTGAGGGCGAAGGTCGCATGATCGTCAAGTACTCCTCCCTGCCCATACCCTACGACAACGAGTTCAGCATTCTCGATACTGACTACGACAACTTTGCTGTCATGTGGTCCTGTAGCGGTATTGGCCCCGTGCATATCCGTAAGTACACCATGTCTTAGATTGTAACATACAAATTGCGCATCATTTTCTTAATATTTTAATAGACAGCGTTTCTTAACTTCAGGTTAAAAAGGTTAGAAAGCGCTGGTTAAGAACATTAATAACATATACCAACACATGAATGATTTTGGTTATGTATGACTTTATAAAAGTAATGAATCATTACTTTTAACTTTTTTTACTACTTTTAATTTTGCTACATCATAACTAATGATGTAGCAAAATTACGTTCCAGTTCTTGTGATGATGTTTACTGGTAACTCGATATGAGAACGCATAGAATTTACAATACGTGACCAAATCTTAATCATTTTCATTAATTGAGTCACCTAAAAATAGTATATTCAAACAATATTGTTAGATTAAAATAAACCTTATATTAATATGTAGCTTATCGGAAAAGATGCGTATAATAGTACCATATGGAATTAAAGGATAGATGAAATTGATTAAAATTCTGCTGTCGTAATAATTTACGAACAATCTCCTTCTCCGTAAGTATGTTGCATTTTTACAATTGATTATTGTAATTAATCCAATTTTGTTCTATAGAGAACGCGTGGGTCCTCACGAGAGAGAGACTTGCACCACCAATGGTGATGCAAAGTGCGTACGCGGCGCTCGAACGGTACAAGATCTCCAGAACTTTCTTCGTGAAGACCAATCAGGATGACTGCACTATCCTGCCCATCCCCGTGGCTCTAGACGGAAAGAATGCAGAGGAAGATGAGATGGAGAAAAGCGCAGTTGTCATACCTGTTGTCGAGGAGAAGAAATCGGAGGTCGTAGTAACTCCTGTTGAGGTACTTACTTAGATTACAATTTAAAAGTAACAGGAATGTAACCATTCTTATGAAAATAAAAGGGCTAGTGTAGACGAGGGTTTAATTTAACTATTTTCTTTATAAGATTGAAATTGCAAATGAGCATCTGATGGTAAGTGGTCACTGCCGCCCATAGATATGTATAAGTAATTGAATACCGGACCAGGTTTCTATGAAGTCAAACAAAGTTGCGATGTTATTCCCGAGGACTGAAGTTACGAATGGGCATCTGATAGTAAGTGGTCACTGTCGCCCATAAGCATGTATAAATAATTAAATATGTGACCAGGTTTTTATGAAATCAAACAAAGTTGCGATGCTATTCTCGAGGGCTGAGTTGATCGCTTCATATAAACGTAAGCCGGCAACCACACCATTCGATCGAAACGCAATAAACTTATCACGCTATAAATAGATATGGCAGTGGTCCCCTCTCCCCGATAGAACCATAATCGCTCTATCAACTTGTAATTTTTTTTATGTATTCTATAATGTGACTGTTCCAAGACCTCCATACTTTGGGGTACGCATTATACTTAATCTTTATTGCTCCGTCCTTATTTGAATGTAAAAAAGCTAATAACCTGTAACTATCATTATAATTTTTAACTACTTCTTAAATACTTCTGACTCTTTAAAAAATTACCCGGTACTAGCAATAATTTCGATATAGTTTTTATGTTAATGAATTGAATCTAGGTAGACATGAGACATTTTGTATGTCTCACGACTTCCTAAATAAAAATTTATTCACATGTCTACACAAAAATAAATTATTTAGGAAGCTTTATCTATAATGACGTCAAATAAATAATCTGAAAATTGTGCTAATTTTCAGAAAAGTGTAGAGCCTGAAGTGAAGCCCGAAATGGTGCAAGAGCGCTCCGCAGTTCCCGAAATGGCTGAAGAGGCGAAGCCTGCTGACATGCCAATGAAGGAAACAGACGAGAAGGATATGAAAATATCAAATGAACTAGATAACATGAACAGAAAGGAAGAGATGATGCCAGCGGCTATGGAAATGAAGGATAAAATGGAAATGCCTATGCAACCCACGTCTTAACTTTCTGCAGTCTCAAATTAGCAATAATGTAAATGTGTGTCTGATGTGTGTAATAACTGAACACCATAGGGCTATTGTACCAAATAACTCACGGACAAGATGTAAAAAGGAACGGGATTCGTCTTTTTGGCGTTATCTAAGTGGTTTTAATCTTAGGTACGCGATAGTCATTTTTGTAAAGAAATCAAGCTGAATAAAGTGCTGAAATAGTTAACAGTCTATTATTTCCTCCTTGACTTGTGAACCAACATTATGATTTGACCGAACAAAATCGAAGATTTTTATTTAAGTTATTTTATTTTTAACATCACTTACAAACACTGCTTATAAGCACATATATTCACACGATGATACGATGTTACATTACATTAAAAACCAATACATTTTTTACATTGAAATATAAACCTGCAAATATTTTATGACACCAATATTAGATACGACATTCGTCAAACCATTATTTTCCCACTGCTGGGCACGGGTCTCCTCTTGGAATGAGAGAGTTATACGCCATAGTCCACCGTGCTGGCCAAGTGCGAATTGGTATATGACAATACATGATACATTTGCAAACTACTAATTTATTTGATAGAATGAAAAGTTCGGAGATCCCCACTCATTATTTGTGTCAATAAGTATTATAACATAAATAGTAGGTATTCATTGAAGTACATTAGAGAATCATAAACTTTATTAAAATGTAGAGGGCATTTTTTTGCGTAAACATTTTAAATGTTTATCGACATCAATATTCTTTATACTTTGTAGTAACAGTAGCAGTTTTTTCAAGTTATTACCTTTAACTGATATATATAAGTGATAAATAAGTAAGTATATAAGTACTTACAATAAAAAAATCTTTAAGCAATATAATTATTGTTATGAAACTCTACATAATATTAACTTTACAAAATTATCATGAAAAGAAACATAAAATAAGTAAACATGGTAGCAATTTTCTTGTATAAAAGTACGTGTATCATTAATGGGGTACAACCCTTTATTGTCCCACAGCTGGCCACGGGTTTTCTCTCAAAATGACAAATGAAATTAGGCCATAGTCCGCCGTGCTGGCCAAGTGCGAATTCGTGGACTTCACACACCCCCGAGACGGCGAGACCTTTTTTTTTAAAAAGAACTCTCGAGTGTATAGGTTTTCTCACGATGTTTTCCTTCACCGAAGTATCATTAATATAGGAGTACACAAAGAAAAAAAGCAAAAGAAACGGGTCTGATTGTATTGGTCAGGCTGATACTGCGCGCCCACTCCCGGCCGCTATCCCACTACTGCCCGATACGGGGACTTTTGGCTGCTGGGTTTCCCCTCTGGCCCGGTTCGCCCCTCCTTAGTTAACCTGCATCCTCGAGACTCCTCAAGAGGATCCATATTAATACCAGGCTTAGTGTGGACGTCCAGTCAACATGGGCCACGCAGCACCAGGACTCCTGACCTCAAACCATCCTCCGGTCCCGACCTCCGAGTAGCCGGATTACAGGAGACGCCACGCTCCCAGTCGAAAGATGTGGCGAATTTACCGTACATAATGTTAGAAAAGGGCGTGAGTTCAAATCCTACGAAAGCACTATTTTTAAAATAGTATTAACTGACATTTTTATTACAGTTTCTTTTAAAATTTATCTTTTATAACAATTGTGTAGTTTTCCTTTTTAATTTGACTGTAAATTATTGAACAAAAAAATTTACAGACAAAATCACAATCACGCACTCTACATTTCTCGCGCAACACTAATACCACGCTGTACTGTTAAAGTTGCACAAATTACGACAGAGATGGCGCTAGTTTGCTATATAAGATGGCTGGTGAAGTCTAGCCGTCTTTACCTTCGTCAAGTCGAAGTTCGTCAATGGTCAACAGTCGATGTAGTGCGATGATGCTCATATGAGCTCTCTCTGACTCGAAAGATCTCTGCATCGTAAAGATTTCTTACGTGGCTTACGTGCACACGAGTGCTTAGTGGGTGCACTCGAGAAAGCATTGGCAATGATGACCACGATGCACATACATGCAAATCTAATACTCCACAGACACTCCCCCATACTTATTAATGGGTATGTTACATAATTATCACAGCGCTTATTTTTATCGTGAGTATTTTTCAAGTGTTAAAAGTACTTTTAATGAAGAATACACCATCTTTATCCTATTTATCAAAAGACAATAGTATTTTAAGCCATATAAAACTAAGCGATTACGCTAAAAATACCTCCAATAATCATATTTCATCGCCTCTACCTCAATCAACAATTGTAAACTCTACAGAGACAAAGTTCTCCTGACTCTACAATTATTCTAAACTAGCTAACCCGGTGAACTTTGTTCCGCCTAATAGTCATAAAATTATCAGTGTTCCTCCACCAAATTATACATGTATTATACTTAAAAACCTTCCTCTTGAATCATTCTATCTATTTAAAATAACTGCATTAAAATCCGTAGTATAGTTTTAAAGATCTATAACATACATAGGGACAGACAGCGGAAAGCGACTTTGTTATAATATGTGTGAGGTATGCACTTAACAGGGTATGCACAAAATTGTAATGTTTACTTAAATATAACACTATCCGATATTTGTAAATTGTATCCAAGGTCAATTTAGAGAAGACAGCACAGGTACTTTTGTTTTTGTATTTTTTTGTGTTTTTATTTTTTGTCTATATTACAAAAACATATCAAAAATAGCAATTATAACTTACCTTTGTAGTACATATCATTCTGCGAACGTCATACTTTTTATATGTATATTTATAAGTATAATTATAATGAAGCAATTAATAAATACCTACTAGTTTAAGATAATTGGTAAAGCGAACATTTTCGCTCAGCACTATTACTTGCACTATTATTTTTAAAGTTTCGGTCAGAGTTTTAAATATAACTTGTAGGTTGAAATGGTTCCTCAAGGGCGTAGCCAGGTTTTGGTTAAGTATGGCGGTGGTAAGTCCTTGGGCGATCTATGTATACTTTACCACCTTAGAGCATGGGAGCTAAATGAGATGAGATGAGCTAATGAGAACCAATCCAAACCCCATATTTCATTGCAGTAGTTAGTAATTTAATATTGTAAATGTTAATATTTTAACTTTTTGGGTGCTTTTGAACCCCCAAAACCCTCCCCCTGGCTACGTTTAGACTCTATCTTAAGAAAAGGGGAAAATAGAATGGATCTATAAATTTTACACTAGCTTATTGCAGTGGCTCTGTCCACATTGATCATGTTTATGTTTACGGTAGTAAGTATCCCATAACAAATACACTTCATAAACTTTGACACTTTGTAATTTTACGACGGTAGCAATAACACATAACATATCATTGGAAATGAGACTGTCAAAAATAGGCTAATTTTTAAATATTACGTCTGCGATCAGGGGAAGGAAAACATCGTGAGGAAACCCTATATGGTGTATAGGTTCTTAAAAAAAAGTTCTCGGAGGTGCGTGAAGTCCACCAATTCGCACTTGACCAGCGCGGTGGACTATGGCCTAAAACTCTCTCATTCTGAGAGAAGACCCGTGCCCAGCAGTGGTACAATAATAGGTTGACGATGATCAGGGGAAAGGGGTGGTTATGCTATTATCCTAACAATGTTGGTATAAAATAAAAGTCAGTAGATATGTGTGTATAACACATTTGCAAATAAATTATAACATTTTTACCGTTTTTTGGCTCAAAATTCACTGAAGCGTTAAGTTAAATAAATTAATATAAAAACAGCAATGTATCGTTTTTAATCAGTCGTGTTTTGTTTTTATTATTTAGCAATGTTACCTGCTCATCTATTCGTTAAAATAAAACGCGTTTGATATACTTCTAGCTATGCTACAATTAGTTGATAATTTCCCTCAAGACTAGACTTGTACGAGTTTACCGGCGCCGGCGCAGTCGACTCTTGACCACTAACAAGGCTAGCCGAGCTGTGTATTTTTTATTTAAATTTATTTTGTTACCGAAGTGCTAAGTGTTTGTGATTCAAAATTGAAGGTGAGGAAACGAATTTATTCAAACAGGAAATCTGGCATTTAGCTATAAGCCTTCATTAGTGTTTGTTTCGGTTTATTTAATTATACACAAAGTACGTACTGAATAAGGTTTTGGTGTAGTATTTTAAATAGAGGTAGGACAGATGGTGTTAATAATTGTAGAAGCAAAGGAGTATGCAGTCGTGATGTTAAATGGCCACTGTTGTGCCGCCCTTAATCACTTGTACTTGGAACAGTATTTCTACCCGAAGACTAACAGTTTCAAGGCTAGTTCAAAGGACTACGATATTTTTGTGTAATATAGATATATCAGATAAGCATGCAATCTACCAGATGATAAATTGTCACTATCGCCCATGGATGTTTATTCATACTTTCATACTTATATTATAAAAGCGAATGTTTGTGAATGTGTATGTTTGTTACTTCTTCACATCTAAACGACTGGCGCGATTTTCGTTAAATTTGGTAGGGAGTTAGCTGATACTCTGGATTAACATATAGGCTGCTTTTTATTGTGAGAAAATATCTTATTTCCACGGGAAAATTGATATATCGATTTATTTTAACGCGTTCGAAGATACGGGGTTCAGTTAGTCTGTAATATGAATATGGACTCAGTCTTCCGAAGGGTTGATATAAGATTATAGTCTTATGGGATATTACATGTATGTGGGATATTACATGTACATATATATATGAAATGAAATGAAATGTCTTTATTTTGTATAGGCCTGCGGGGGCTTACAAATTGTCAGTTACATTTTTTTTTCTTACACTACCACCGGATCGGAATACGACCTCAACTGAGAAGATCCGGCAAGAAACTCAGCGGGTTTGTCTTTTTTTCTTATTTATATTCATTTTTTTTAATATTATTACAATCATGTTTTTTTTTACATGGTAATGAAAGTTAGCTCCAGTATCTTGCCTTGACATATATGACATAAGATTCTAGTCTTATGGGGTATTACATGTGGTAAGACCGGTATTACCTGGGGTTGGCCGCACTGCTACCTATGGGGACTAATTTAGAACTTCTCGAATTTCTAGTTATGATTACAGTTTACAGTTACTGATATTTCTATATATTAATACGTGAAGCAAAAATTTGTGGTGCATTTTTAAGTAATATGCCGCAGACGGATTAGTATGAAATTTTGCACGGTTATAGTGGACGCAGAGAAGAAATGCAGAATGTTAATATTTTTTCAAATAATGCATATATCATTCATAAAATCAACTAAATCACATTACACACACTACTGAGCATTTGTCACAAACACATACATAGTAAACGAAATAGAACATTCAATGTCTTACTATGAAAACACATAACGTCAAAAATATAGTCTTTGTCAAATTACCGCTATTGCTGTTAAATGTGGCTTAGCTATTTAAACCTCTTTTTATATTTAACGAGCGCGTTCAAAATTACTTGAAAATTATTACATTTTATTTGAATTTGACATATATTCGTACTACTTTGGACAATATGAAGTTTAGTTTTTTAATTTCGACCGTAATTTGGTCAAATTTCGACCGATGCGACGGGTGAGTAGTATGCATAAATATATAGCCTTCAGCGATCACTCGTCTTGTAGACTGTATGTCAGTCTACTATTAAGAAATATTCATATATTAATTAGGTAAAGTTATCAAAAAAGTTTGTGATTATCATATAATTAATTATGAGTCCTTTAAATTAATTGGATGTGATTAAAACAAAACACTGGCAGTAAGATATTTGTCAAAACAGTTATACTAAAATACATTACTCATTTTTCTTAATTTAAAAGTATAACTGCCTAACAATACAAATTTTAAATCTTTGTAAAGTTAGGAGTTATAACAAAAATCATTTAATTAGATAATTTTTGAATTTCATAACACTGTCGTTTTTTGCTTACATTTGTGTTATATCTTTACTTCTGAATCTGAATAGGTACTTAGTAACAGGCAATTATGATATTAGTAACTGGACAACAAATAATATATATAAGCGTATATCAAGCGTAATATTGCGCTTAATATTACTCCAAAAAACTACGTATTCAAAAAAAAGTATAATACTTCCTAGATTTCATAGGTCACGTCCCTATAGTTCCGGGATCAAAATAGGGCTACGGTAACCCCTGCCTGTCATAAGAGCGAGTAAAAGGGACTTTCGGGGTTGCGGGCGGCTAGAGTGGAAGCTCGTACCGTTCGGTCAGGTGACCTCGGAAAGGACGGCGGTATATGTGGTCGCATACTATCGTAAAAACCAGACGGAGCGGTTGGCCCAGCCGCTCACCTGGGAGGAGCCCGATAGGGTTGGCCCAATGAGATCTCTTTGGAGCGCTGAGGATGGTTACCGGTGGGTTTAAGTGCGGTAAAAATCCCTCATAACCCTGCGTCGCCCCATAGGCGTCGGGTACCTTTAGGTCTCTCCCTCTAGAACAAAAAAGGGTTCATGGGTCAAATCTTAACATAATCCTATTAATATCATAAACGCAAAAGTTTGTGAAAATGCACATGTGTTTGTTGCTCTTTCATACAAAAATTACTGGTCGGATTTCCCTGATATATCGCACACATATACTTTAACCTACAGTGTTTATCTTTCTTTGATCACCCGGAATACAAGTTTATATATGTTTTGCAATTTTTTAATACTTATTATGTAACATACATGTAGTTTTTGCTCTCTTCAATTAAGCTACATTTCCGGGAGGATTACTACTATACAAATTAGATCTGGTATATTCTATTTGTAAATTGTGCTGCTATATTCCGAAGGCTGACATGATGTGTAGATACGCGCGAAATCCACAGTAGGTATTTTTAATGTTATCTCTGTGTGTGCCTGTGCATAACAAATTATTATTTCATGTACCTATGTAGTAGTGGAGTTTGAGGTGGTTGGGTTATGGATCTTGACCCAGAATCCAGGCATATCGTCAACCCATTATTGTCCCATTGCTGGGCACGGGTCGTCTCTCGGAATGAGAGAGTTTTTAGGCTATTGTCCACCGCGCTGGCCAAGTGCGAATTGGTGGACTTCACTCACCTCCGAGAACTTTTTAAAAAAATCTCGGGTGTGTAGGTTCCTCACGATGTTTTCCTTCACCGAAAAGCAGTGATAATTTATCATACGCACATAAATCAGTGGTGCGTCCCTGGGTTTGAATCTCGGACCTCCCGATTGAGAGGGCAAGTTTCAGCTATTCGGCTATCACTGCTGTAGAATCCAGGCATAGGAGAGAAAATAATATCTTTAAAACTGACTGTCTCCCCTCAACAAACCTTGTATCTACGCCCGCAAATGATATTAAGTATACATACTTACAATAATTCAATAGCTACACAGTCTATAATTAAGTTTGCTCGAAAAATTTAATTTAGTAGATTCCGATGAAAAAAGACTTTGATTTAATTCTAAACTCTACATTATTACTTTTGGTTTGATTTACGGCCGGACCAAAGTTTATATCTACTTCTTTATGTATTTATGCACACACAAAGAAATCAAAATACAAAAAGAGAACTTATAACTAACATTTAGTGCAAAGGTACTGCTTATTTCTAAAGACATCTCTTTCAGCAGACCCGAGACTGGACAAAGGTAGTGCGTGCACTTTTCTACGACAGGAAAATATATACAATCGAACATAAATATACGTGAATATATATACCTATATCTATTTTGATTTTGATAAGTCACGAATTAAATATGATGTGCTGCTGCAACATACTCTAAAACTACACTCGTAGCTTATGTGTAAATTGATTGCAAATTACATGCGATATTAAACTTATAATATGATGTTAGGAAGCGACGTTTGTTTACTTACAAAATAAGGAAGACTTAGGTTTCAATTTGATGATGTGTTGCAACACAGAATTATATAGGTAGGTTGCATTTTATACTTCAATTCTCGACCTATCTTGTGAAATTTCTTTATCTACCGCAGCCTATTGGGTATTATATATATGTATTTATTATCACCAGGTGGTACAACCAGTGTTATTAGACCAGGGAAGGACTTTTTTTTTTGTTTTCGAGGGGGAAACCTTCAAAAGGTACCCGACGCCGTGGGAGCGACGCAGGGTTATGTGGGATTTTTACCGCTCTAAAACCCCCTCGGTGGCCGTCCTCGGCGCTGAAAAGGAGGACTCCGGGATCTCGAAACGATTTCAACCTCCGAGCGCGTTGCCCCATCGGGCTCCTCCCAGATGGGCGGCTGGGCCCACCGCTCCGTCTAGTCTTTACGACGGTATGCAACCACACATACCGCCGTCCTTCCCGGGATTGCCTGACCGAACGGTTCGAGCTCCCACTCTAGCCGTCTGCAACCCCGGAAGTCCCTTTTAGTCGCCTCTTACGACAGGCAGGGGATGCCGTAGCCCTATTCTGATCCCGGAACTACAGGGCGTCGTTACTGGCGGCCGCGGCGGATCCTTCTCCGAGAGGGTTCAGCGCGCTCTCTGGAGACCAGGGAAGGACCTACGCTACATTTATTTCTAGCGTGAAGCATTTCTTGAGTTTCGAAGGCAGGGTGTGGTTGTAGGCACACATTTTTGACCAACTTAGTTCTTGGGCAGTAGCAACGCATCCGTGTTACTTGCTAAATTGCTTAGATATCCATGGGCGGCAGTGAACACTTATCATCAGGTGGACTGCATGCCGTATATGCATGCTTTATCTGAAATAAATTATTATTATTATTATTATTAGTCTTCACTTGAAATAAGACGGTATAAACTTTTTGCAAATTACTTAAGGAGAGATCTTACTTATTATGAGATGAAAAAATATAGTTTAAAGTTTGTACTAATTAATTCTCAGTCATATACAGATCTTTTTTGTCACTTCTTTTTTGGGAGCGAGCTAATCCTCAATGTCCATAGTTTTTTGTCCTCTCTCCCCACCTCTTGCCACTATGTATTGAGAAAAAGTAGAAGTAAATTATTATTTTTTGTGTTAAACATAATATCTTTGGAAATAAAATGTGAACTCAGAACCGGATTTAGATTTTTGGTGGCAAAAATAATTTCCAAACAAAATGAGGTTATCAGATCTTTTATGCAAAAAATCCTGTGTATCTACAATTTAACAGCCAAAAAAGGCTCCCAGTACAGTTGCCACCGAATAACATTCCCTAAATCAGGCCGTGCGCTATTTAAATTTTCGATTCGATTTCGATATTTCCAAATATAATTTTGGGTGCACTACGTGCCCCCTCTGGTGGGTCGAATAAACTAGTGACCGCCGGTATTTTAAATAATATGTGCACTATTTTTGAATTACCACTGAATATTTGTAAGCAAGTTTATATAAAACTAAGATTTTATCGTAAGTCAATTACAGATGCATTGCTACTTCCGAGGACTACATCTCCTTACTTAAACGTGAACCGACAATCACTCCCTTCCACTATATATTAACCGATGACTTTCTACCCTAAATACTATGATAAACGCGTGGTATAAGTAGTGTCCCTAAAAAAATATTCTTAACTCTCTGTTATTATGCAGAAGTAGACGTAACGGTGGTCTAAAAAATAAGTAAATTAGCGTTTGCTAAGACGACTATAATGTTTCTCTGTCTCATTCAAATTACTACTAGTAGTTATTCAAATGGAGAATTATGCATAATAATCTGACCTCTCCACAAACAAAGTTTGGTAAAGAACTTGAAATTTTTGTAACACGCATTCAAGGTTCCAATCCATTTGTTTGAATATTTAAAGTAAAGTTGTTAATTAACCTTGTCTGTGTTCGCAACAGAGATTTGTGCGTAGTAGAAGTCTTATTTTTTTATTTATCTATCACAGATTTTCCGAAAAGACATATATAAGGGCCTACAAGACTAAAAGCAAATTTATAATATTTCTGATCTATCCACTTGTAAATAACAAAGAGCACATTTCTTTGTAATATATATCTCATAGGAAAAAACCAAGTAAAATGTCAATAGGGAGGTGGGACATTTCAAGTATGTAGCAGCAAAACTAGTGCCGCTTTCTATCCTCATATAATACTGAGATAATATTTGATGAGCGTAACTTCAGTATAAGTGTTCAACACAACTATGACTATATTAAATCTTGAACGAATCCCCAATGCCCCAGCATTGGGAAACAGAATAAGTTTATTTCAGGGTAGAACGAGTGTGGTTCGCCTGGGAAGGTACCGCAATAACACCCATTTCTTGTATAAAAAAGGTTTTTTTATCTAATTGAAGTAGCAAACGAGCATGCAGTCCATCTAATGGTAAGTGGTCACTGCCGCCCATAGAAATCTGTGAGCAACTTCATATAAAACATGGGTTCTATCTGAAGTCAATGACAGATGCATTGCTACTCCCGAGACCTATGGTGGTCGCCTCATTCAAAAGTGTGCCGGCAACCACACCTTTCCATCGAAACGAAAACATGCTTCACGCTAGAAATAGGTGTGGCGGTGGCACCCCGGTCTAACTAATCTGGTTCTACCACCTGGAAAAAGTTATTTCGTGTCAATAAAAGGGTGAATATAACGACTTTGTATACTTTCACATGAGGCGATTATATTAGTCCTCGGAAGTACAAATGTGATTTAAAAAAAAAACAACCCTACTTATGTATAAAATTACTTACAAATATCCAAGGGCGGCGGTGACCACTTCCATCGGGTAAACTGGATGGTCGTTTGCCACTTTAAAAAAGTGCCTACTTACAAAATTACAGTTACAATATTTTTTCCTTGGTTTGGAAAACGAAATTAAAAGCGTTGCAGCAAAACGTAAGATAACATACTTAACTTGTTTTAGGATGCAAGAAAACGCTTTTATGTGTTACTCGTGCGTTTATGTAGCCTTGGTACAAGGTAGAAATTATGAGCGATAATATTCCAATTCTAATGCAATTTTCATTTTTTTTTACCTGACTGAAGTAGCAGACGAGCATGCAGTCCACTTGATGGTAGTGGTCACTGCCACCCATAGACATCAACTTCATACAGAACATGGTCTCCATCTGAAGTCAATCACAGATGCGTTGCCACTCCCAAGGACTATGATGGTTGCCTCAAGTGAAAGTGTGCCTACAACCACACCCTTCTATCGAAACGCAAGAAATGCTTCACGCTAGAAATAGGTGTGGTGGTGGTACTTCCTCGGGCGAACTGCACTGTTTCTACCACCTTGAAATTATTATTCATAGATATAATGAGTGTAAATCGCAGAAAGAAAGAAAAAAATACCTAAATATCCTACGAAACAAATAGTTTAGCCAGTCAAATTACTAAAATGTTTCACTTTGCCGCTTGTTTCAAACAGACATTGCCAAGCGGATTAATTAGAGAAGGATGTCCAAAATTGTGTATAGAACTACGAATTTGCTGTGACAAAACTGAATGTGATCTGAAATTTTCAACTCAACAATGTCGAAAAAAATAATGAATTACATCGGGTTTTTTTTTATTATAACACAAAAACTCCACAGACTGATCGTCCGTGCCTTTTGTCACAATAGTTCTTCTTTTTTTTAACAATAAGTCTTTATTTCTTAGCTCCACGTTAGGCCATCGCTGTCACCATCACACTGTCGTGTGCGGTGGTGACAACGTTGGCAATTAAAGAAATCTTACAATTACGCTTAATATATATATAGGACCAGGAATTAATATTTAAAGTATTAAGTATTATCGTTAGTTAAAATACTTAGCAACGGGTGTACCTACTAATAGTATAGGGTGGTGCTATATACTTGAACTCTTGATATAATCACTTTAATAACACTAACAACTAGTTATTTATGTTTCCACAAATACCGACTATAATTTCATGCACCTAGGCTGCCCTTATGTGTATGTTTAACTATACTTACCTTGTTTCTAACTGTAATAATATCTATATAAATACCTAGCTGTACCCTGTGCGCGTTGCTACGCCATCACAAAAAATATATACACCAGAAACCTTCGCGAGCTCTTTAATAACAACTTTGTGAAATATCATGACATGATCAAATGTATAGTCTATAGAGGACATACAGGCAAACATTCATTTTTATATGTAAGATTAAAATTACATATTTCACTTTCAAAGTTTTTTGAATCTTATATAGAATATTAAAAGATTATATCAAATGCTTATATCAAAGTATAGAACATATATTTTGATCTGTCTCGCACTTTGTAGTAATAAAAGCTAAACCTACTTTAATGGGACTTCCCTGCAAAGATGTATTTTATAAATATGTATGTTACTAGCTCTGTAGAATATTTTATGAAGAAATATTTTTAATTCTGATTGTTTTTTTATACTTAAACCTAACGATAAGGCAGACGGGCTACCTGATGGAAAGTAGTCACCGTTGCCTATGGACATTTGCAACACCAGAGGAGTCGCCAATGCAACGCCGGCTTTTTTGAAGGAAAGCTCTTTTCGCGCCTTTTTTGAAGAGCCCCATATCATAACGGTCCGGGAATACCTCAGGAGGAAGCTCGTTCCACATCTTGCACGTCCGTGGCAGAAACGAACGTGCAACCGATTCTTTCAGAATAGCCAAATACCATTATCAAAAATGACGTTCCGCTGTAACGCTCCTCGGTTTAGAGTTTTTATCGGGTTTTATAGAGTTTCTATCTTTAAAACTCATTTCATATCTTCAAAGCTTAGGGTATAAAAATAAAACGTATTTCAATAAGTCATATTTATAAAGAAAATCAATCAATCGCCATCTCTTATCCACTGGGTCACCAGGTCCCGTTATGAGATACCGTAAGCATGAGCCAGGATGCAAGTAGACTGGATAGATTCCACTGCATCCGTTAGTAACTGCAATTGTACCGTCATCGTTCGATGGCTTTACTGACATGATGGCATTTCAATGAAATGGAATCAAAATGATGTATTTGAAGACTACCTGAGCCATGTGAATGCAATCGCGCTATAAGAAAGTAACATGACACATTGAATTGTTATGAATTCTGACAGAGTACATGGACTTTAATTAAATATAAATATTACCTTAATGTATGAACCTTGAACATATGGTTCAATTATTTAAATTAAATTACAATAAATAAACGGCAGGCAGTAAGATATTAATAGTTATTATTAGTTATTCTTTATTATCTATATATTAATACGTGAAGCAAAAAATTTACTTAAAGATTATTACATTTTATTTGAATATGAGAAATATTCGTACTACTTTGGACAATATGAAGTTTAGTTTTTTAATTTAAATTACGGTCGAATTTCGACCGATGCAACAAGTGACTAATAAAATAATAATATAATTTTATACGAAATTCTTTTTAAATGTTAATAAAGTAACCACCACATCGCAAAGTTTTCGGGATAATTATACAGAAGTTTTTCATTATAAAGAATTGGAGAAGAAAACCTCACAACACACATCTTATCATGATTTATTATTAACTATTCAAGCTTACGCTATGGAGCATATATATTTGAAGGTATTGCAGACAACACTTACATATAAATATGTTTTTAGTCCTCTGGAGCAGAATCTGTTACCAACCTCATATAAGTCTCAGTTATTATTAATTTCTTGTATAATCTACCAGGAATGATAAGACAATGTAATAAATTAAAATAGAGTTTCGGAATTAATCATTCACAAATTAAGGAAGGTACATATAAACTCTTAATAGTGATGTGTACATACCAATAAGGTTAAATTAATTTACATACAATAACTTTTTAGTATATAAGTAGGCACTCAATCTACTTAAAACAATAAATAGACATTTCTCAATGTTTAAGGTGACTTCTTTGTGATGTGGGTAATAAAATTTCTCCTGTTGTTATCTCGTTAGAATTTTGTAAGGGTCAGGGTATGTATCCTTTTTTTTGTTCTCGAGGGGAAAACCTTCACAAGGTACCCGACGCCGTGGGAGCGACGCAGGGTTATGTGGGATTTTTACCGCACTAAAACCCCCTCGGTGGTCATCCTCGACGCTACGAAGAGGACTGCGGGGTCTCCAAAGGAACGCAACCGGAATCATCTAAGCGCGTTGCCCCATCTCGCTCCTCCCAGATGGGCGGCTGGGCCCACCGCCTATCTAGTCTTTACGACGGTATGCGACCACACATACCGCCGTCCTTCCCGGGATCGCCTGACCGAAAGGTTCGAGCTCCCACTCTAGCCGCCCGCACCCCGGAAGCCCCTTTTAGTCGCCTCTTACGGCAGGCAGGGCAGTCATTACCCTAGAAAAGTGGAACAATACAAATTACCTTGAATTTACGTGGACTTCATTTACAATTGTATTGATGGTTCATTGCCGTGTGTTACTGGGTCGTTACCCTTACAAGTCACAACTATTAACGATTTAAGTATTATTGAAGAGGTACTATTTGAAATAACGGTTTACTGTTTTACTTTTGTAGGAATATGTAAATATCACAATCTTGTGAGTGTTTCTGTCCGTTTGGTCGCATGTCACAACTACTTCATGTGGATACTTTTGGTAAAGTATTATAGATAAAGATATGGATAATACGTGTGTTAAACAATAATAAGTAAATACTTATTCACCAAAATAAATCTGTAAATCTCAATCCTAGGTCTAAATAAATCAAATTTGGAAAATAAAGCGACAAACATCACTTACTGTATGTGTATTAAGCAAAGTTAATAATACAAACACATAGACTATCTTTATTTTATTTTTAAGATCGAATAAAATAAAGATTTTCAGAACAGATTTAAGTACAAAATGAGTATGCAGTGCACTGGTAGTAAGTAATTAATCACTGCTGTTCATAGTAAGCAACTTCATGCAGAACATAGTCACCGTTGCTCTTAGTAGGCTATACAGAACACGCTTTTCCACACTTATAGCTCCACACTACTGTTTACCTTCTGTGTCGTGGGTACCACACACAAGACGAATACAAACACCCAGACCCAGAACATGAATCAACCGTCAACGGTAAAAGCAAAATAATCCTGTAAAATATGAAGATGTACAAAAAATATTAAAAACAAATGATAATAGTAACGTTAGAAATAAATGACTACCACTAATTATTATTAAAAAAAAAAATAGAAAACTAATGAGTAAATAAATGAGTACAGTTAATGGGACTGATAATAACGAATATTAATACTAAAATAACAGAAAGCCTTATTTCTTTATTTTAAATCAGATATGTGATAAGTACCCCTTACTTATCCTTTGTTTCCTTTTTTGTAACACTATTTCATTTTTGTTACATTTTCATATTTATTTCGTTTTTGTAAACGTACGGTAATTTTAAAAATTACCCATTGTTCAATAGTCGTTAATATAATAAAACCACTCCTAAATAAATATTAGCATAGTTTAACTTATCTGTGAGTCATTTTTTGAAGCATACGGCCGACGAATATTTAAAATGTCAAGCGCGAATGGAACTCGTTAGAGTTCCATAAAGAAACCAATATTTTTAAAAACCAAATAGTTTTATATAATAGTTTTATCAAAAGATATAAAATGAAACGCCCCATGTATCATGTTTAGTTAAAATTCTTACAAAAAATATATATTTTTATAATTAATTATTCTATGTCTTTTTTTCTGAAGGTTGTAATTTTAAAATGTCCACGCGATTCTTTTAATTATTTTACATTAGGTTATTAAGGTTAAATATGCCTGTGCTAAGTCTCAGCGAAACGCGACCAGTGGTTAGTCAATTCTTTTGTATCTTTTAAACCACGTTAAACTCAGTTAAAAAATAAATGCCCGTTTGTAGTAAAAGGTTAACATAAATTACCGTCATTAACTCCGTTAATCTAATTTAAATAACAAGACTACTTGATTATTTATACACAAATACATAGTCAATAGCTTTATCTACTAACAATTAAAAAACAAACCGGTCAAGTGCGATTCGAACACACGCATGAAGGGATCCGTACCAAAAACAGCAAAAGAACATTTTTATTGTAATGAAAATGTAAATATTTACTTTATTATTTTTTAGTGTTTGTTGCTATAGCGACAACAGACATACATCATCTGTGATAATTTCAACCGTATAGCTATCACGTTCATTAGATACAGCCTGGACAGGCAGACAGGCGAACTGCGAAGTCTTTGTATAGAGTTCCGTTTTTGCCTTTTGGCTACGGAACCCTAAAAACCAACCTGAAATATTTTATTAAGGTCATAACAAATTACTATTCACATATCTAACGCTACATGATTCATGAACCGTAAAACATACTTAATATATCGTACTAGCTTCCTCGCGCGGTTTCGCACATAACTACGAAGTTACACATTGTAGTAAAAAATAAAAGGATATATATTAATTTTACGCAAGAAACATAACTTTTTTAGAAAGTGCCGTCCAGTTTAAAAATCCATATTGAAGTAATTTCATTGTAAATTTTGCACACGCATTTAGTAAATTGCTCTAATATTGAAGACAGAAAAAAACAAGCACCACAAGGATCAAATATACTAAAATATACTAAATTATATATAATAAAGAGCTGCCCATAATGGTTGACTTTTGGTAGAATTATATAAATTTTGCCTCCTAATATTAATAAAAAAGTTGAGTGAAAATATGTTATACAGTGGACAATCATTAATTCAAACCTACGCTTATTCGAACCTCTCTATAATGAAAAGTAATCACGAGTTATACAATCCTTGGAAAATCTCTTTATATTTCGAACAAAATCAATACATTTTTAAGATCTTAGCAATTCGAACAAAAAATCGCTACTTAACAAAACGATGCGTTCATTTGAACTCATCGGCGTCAAATACTTGATAATTCAAAGTCGTAGCAAGAAGAAACAGGAAGATTACACAAATAGCAGGATAAGTACGTCGTCAATCCATTATTGTCCCACTGCTGGGCACGGGTCTTCTCTCATGAGAGAGTATTAGGCCATAGTCCACCGCGCTGGCCAAGTGCGAATTGGTGGACTTCATGTGGATAAGTACATAGTGGATAAGTACACTTCAAGGCAAGTTAAAATTTATATCATCGTATGAGCCTTTGCTACTATTATGTTTTTTTTTTTGTTTTTGGTGGACCCAAATGGTCCACCAGGTATGATTATTTATTATTTTAACACTCTATAGGACCTTTTTATTAAATTATCTTGGGAAAATAACCTAAAATACTTAGATTCATTATAATTAAATTCTTGCTCACTCGCGAAAGATATCAAACAAACCATTGTTCCTACGATTACATAGAAAACTAAAACTGAAAATTGAAAAATAGTTAAAGAATAGCAATTAAAAATAATACTAAGTGATCAACACTCTATAATTCGAAGTCCTATTTTTTTGAATTTAGATCCATTTGATATTTCAAACACTAGATAATTCGAAATAGCTTAAGATCTTCTTGATAGCTTGATAGCTTAAGATCTCCTATATAATAAAATGATGATTATTTAAAATGTAATTATAATCTAATGATTGAATACGACAGACCACACTTTTTTATTTATATACCTTTATCTGATGCTAAAGACCTTGAACACTACAAAATATTGTACTTATAAAAAATATTGCGTAATTATGTTCTTACATGTGTTACACTTGCGTGCTATTCAGATATAGTAGTCATGGTAGTACGATTTGTGGTACTCAGAGAGTTTTTATAAGGTTAACTAGCTGTCCCGACAAACGTTGTTTTGCCATATAAAAAATAAAATAAAATGTTAAGGGTGGACAACCCTTAAGGAGTATGAAAAATAGATGTTGGCCGATTCTCAGACCTACTGAATAACCATATAAAATTTGGTAAAAATCGGTCAAGCCGTTTCGGAGGAGTATGGCAACAAAAACTGTGACACGAGAATTTTATATATTAGATGTAGCAAATTACATGCAGTCCACTTGATTGTAAGTAGTCACTGTATTTCACATAAAATAAGGGATCTGTCTGGGGTCAATCGCGGACTTTGTACTCCTAAAGAAATCGGGATGGTTTTTCATATTATTGCATTGTTATCAGTCCTTGATACGTGGACAAAGTTTCATTAAAATTCTCATGGAAATGGGATATTGATTTACGCGAGACATGGGAGTGGCAGTAGTACCACAGTAGACATATTAGACCAGTAAACTGCCTATAAGCGCTCGAAAACGGCAAACTCACACAAACGCGACGACGCCGCTATGGGGTTTTCGCGCTATTGAAGCACCGCAAAAATCCCATAGCGGCCTCGGATGTTTGTGTGAGTGTGCCGTTTTCGACCACTTACTATCAGGTGGACTGTATACTCGTTTGTTACTTCAATCATATATAAAAAAGACAACTCGGAACTCATAGTGAGCCACTGTCACCCAGAAGACAGCAGAGCTTAACATCGCTGTGACAGAACTGAAACAGATGAGACCAAGAATAATAATTGACGTGTCCTTACATAACACAAATGATCTACCAGTAAATGTAGAATATATAATTAATTTCTTTATTTCGTTGTTTCATTGTTTTGTCAATAGAGAACTACCCTCACGAATCAAAAAAAATACGATAAGCGAATCATGTCAATATCTAGCGTTCTAGATAAAGATCACTATTAATTCACTTTTACAGAGGTTTGATAAATAGAATCAAATAAAACGTTTGATTAAGTATCGAACGATATAATCACGTTCGTCCGGCCACACCGGTACTCGACTATTGACCTGCATTATTACCCCTGACATGGATTAAGGGTGATATTTGATAGCAGCTGTATGACCGGTGCATTGGCTATATTCACAGTCGCTAGTAACAGCTAGTAACCTCGATTGCACTGCAAAAAGTTTTTAAATGTTTGAATACCGGGTACTCACATTACGTCATTTTTGAATTTTTTTTTGCCGATGTTTCGATTCTGTTGCAAGGATCGTGGTCACGGCGGAACTGCGGTGGCGGGGAAAAAATGTAGAGAAGCACTAGTGGTAAATAGTATCTACCCTTCGTATAGTTCGTTTTTTTTATTTAAGGTTCCAATGACATCACAAATCATGACACAGAACTCTTACAGTATGATTAAGCACCAAACTGACCTATTTGTAAATTTCAGAACTTAAATAAAATAAATTATTCGAGGATTAATCTTAACATGCAATCAGCTACAACGTTTTAGATATTTTTTGTCTCATTGTTGACCCATTATTGTCTCACATGCGAAATTTAGGGCCATACACCAGCGTGCTGGCCAAGTGCAAGTTGTTAGACTTCTCACACCTAAAAGATTTAAGAACTTAATTAAAAATCTCTCGGATATAATATTTTTTTCCTTTACCGTGAAGCAATTTTAAAAAAATCAGTGGTAGGTCGTAGTCTGGTCGTAGTCTAAAGACTAGAAGGAGCGGTGGGCCCAGCCGCCCATCTGGGAGGAGCCCGATGGGGCAAGGCCCTCGGAGAATTCCGGTTGAAGTCGTTTCGAGATCCCGGAGTCCTCCTTTTTAGCGCCGAGGACGGCCACCGGGGGAAGTTTTCGTGCGGTAAAAATCCCACATAACTCTGCGTCGCTCCCACGGCGTCGGGTACCTTTTGAAGGTTTCGCCCTCGAGAACAAAAAAAGAAGGTCGTAGTGTAACGTCGGATTCTAGATTAGAAGGCAGACTTTTTTTTCTAGAAATACTTTTGCCCATATTTTAGTTATATATTTAAATATGCATCGAGACCCTTAGCGTTACACAAGTCTTTATAGGCGACAGAGGCGCTTCCGTAGCAAATAAGTTCCTCTCTCATCTGCCGCGTCAAATAATTATAACTAAAGCCACAACTCTGTAGAGAATGGCTGACATTTATCGATTTTGGTGTCGCATCGCAGTATTAGGGTTAAATCTGGCTAAGTTACAAGTCTAACTGGCTACCTTAATCTAGCATTATTATGGGATATTTTGAAAATATGTGGAGTACTCCAGAACAGTCGTGTTTTTTAAACGAGATACTTACATTTTGGAGTATAATAAAATAAAAATCTATACTAATATATAAAGCTGAAGAGTTTGTTTGTTTGAACGCGCTAATCTCAGGAACTACTGGTTCGAATTTAAAAATTCTTTTTGTATTGAATAGACCATTTTTCGAGGAAGGCTTTAGGCTATATAACACCACGGTGCAACTATTAGGAGCGAAGAAATAATGGAAAATGTGAAAAAAACGGGGAAAATTATTCATCCTTGAGGGCTTGCGTTGCGTGCCACGCGGACGAAGTGGCGGGCACAGCTAGTTTATAATATTCAGAATCACGTCAGAATTATTTTATTTATTTATACGCACTCAAACACACACATTCACACAAATATACATACACATACCCACGTGTTTATTTAGATTTGTAACCGTTAACAAAATGTAAATCCGTAAATGGCTTCAAGTCAATCCTATGTGATACATTTGTGTTCTTTGTAATTAATTCATTAGCATAATAACAGAATAACTAATAACTACTAGATCGTTACAATCCTAACTCCTGGTTTTTCCACCACCACTTCGCACTTGGCAGTGGACTATGGCATACAACTCTCTCATTGCGAGAGAAGACCCGTGCCCAGCAGTGGGACAATAATGGGTTGACGACTTAATCCTGGTTTCGTGATATTATGGTATTGTGCTTAAAACTTACGATCACTTATGACCAATGCGATAAACGTTTGTAAAAGATAATCTCCATTTAAGATCCTATATCATTTTCACCTTTTAAATTATTAATTACTTTCATTACCATGTAAAGAAAAAAACATGATTGTAATAATATAAAAAAAATGGATAAAAATAAGAAAAACAGACAAACCCGCTGAGTTTCTTGCCGGATCTTCTCAGTTAAGGTCGTTTTCCGATTCGGTGGTAGTGTAAGAAAAATAATGTAACTGACAATTTGTAAGTGCCCCCGCAGGCCTATACAAAATAAAGACATTTCATTTCATTTCATTTCAAATAAATTGAAATTTATGATATAAACTATTGTACATTCCAGATGTCGGTTCTTCGAGCGATAGCCGTATTTCTGGTTGGGTTCTTCACACTGGGACCTTGCGGGGCTCAAGTGGTCTTCCCTGGAGTCTGCCCCGATGTTGCTGCTATGCCTGACTTCAATCCAAGCCGGGTACGAGGTTATGTTTTATTTCAATCTGTAATATATAGAAACATAACAAATATCTCGTTCGTTTCAATAATAAACGAGCATGCGGTTCTTCAAATGTTAAGTGGTCTTTGCCACCGAGGACGGCTGTGACTGAAGTAGTAAACGAGTATGCTGTCCATCTGATGGTAAGTGGTCACTGCCGCCCATGGACATCTGTAAATTAACTAAATATAGAAATCAATCACAGATGCCTTGCTACTCTCGAGGACTAGGATGGTCGCCTCATGTGAAAGTCTGAGGGCAACCACACTCTTCTATCGAAACACAAGAAGTGCTTCACGCTAGAAATAGATGTGACGATGGTACTTCCCCGGGCAAACTACACTGGTTCTACCACCTAGAAAAACTTTAGGTATACTCTCATTATAGTGTCCATAGTCATAATACTAATTCTCTAATTTGCAGTACTTGGGTAAATGGTACGAAGCGGAGAAATATTTCACAGTTTTTGAGCTAGGAGGCCGGTGTATCACAGCTGAATATGTCGAGAAAGACAATGGGATAATTGGCGTCATTAACAAGCAACTCAGTAGTTTGTAAGTATCAATTTACTTTGTAAGTAGAAAAACAATAATAATTTTGCATATAAGTTTAATATCGCATGTATATTGTTTAATAGTTTCTGTTTTACCTAAACGTTGACTCGGAAAAAATACTTCTTACAGCATGCAATCCGCATATGATACCAATAATTAAAATATAATGTTGTAAATAAATAATACATGTAATATATTAAAGAGGTTCTAATTACACGAAGTATAATCATATTTATATAATTTCATATTTCAAAAATATAAAATATCTTAATCCAACTCATCTCTCGTGTTATGCAGATCCTTCTGCACCATTAACCAGAATGATTTATTAATATTTTTAAAAGTTATTTATCGAAGATATGTAACAGCTTTCCGTTCATCAATTAAAAGTAAGGGCTAGAAACGTTATTTGTTTTACGAATTTAATGTTAATAAAAATAACGAATTAATATCAATTAGCAAAATCGAATAGTAAATCAAAATAAAATAACTGCTAATATTAATCTACAGTTGCAATTTTCACGTAATATTTATCATAACTTGAAAAATAAGCTTTCTATTTGGGATGTCGATAGAAAAATTATTTATTTCCATTGCTATTTCTTGAAAAATGATCACCCCTGTTACTAAAATAATTTCAGAACGGGCATCAAATCAGAGATCGAGGGCGAAGCGATGCAAGTGAGTCGATCGGACGAAGGCAAGTTGTCGGTTCGATTCCCGTCGCTCCCCGTCAACATCGCCGCACCGTATTGGATCGTGGACACTGACTACGATAACTACGCTGTAGTGTGGAGCTGTTATGACTTCGGGATCTTCCACACACGTAAGAACGATTATACATAAGTTCCAAGATAGTAAAACCTTTTGTAGTGCGTCTCGGGTAGGCTCCACCAACGCAACTATGTCTATTTAATAGTGCTAGGTACTGCCTTGTTTTAAAGGGTGTGGTAAGGGATATACTTATCTAAGGTGTTCCAATTTACTCCGTTTTATTGTACGTTACAAAGTAAGTGTTATTTTCGGATGGATCCGAATTTTACATTATGTTTAACAGAATTAAGCTGTGTACAGTGACCTTCTCGTCGTTCGTACAACTGATTCAAGTATACGTATCACCTCATCATTGAGACTTTAGAAGCAGACCCCCTTTAAACGATATTAAAAAACAACGCCAGTTTCCGTTTCCAAATATCTTCTATAAACGTTGTTCTGCCGTATTAATGTATAAAAATAATGTCCCTATTGAATTAATTATTGTTTTGTACATTTACGACATACTTCAAGTACGGTTTAAGGCTTTTATTTTCAGTTCCATGTTCCATAAGTGACCGACCTCGTATGAGGTCACTGCAGGTTATACAAGAGTCAGGTTTCAGAGCTAAACAAGCAGCTCCTATCCACTTATGGCTGGATAAATAAACGACTAAAGAATGTTGTGCACATAAATATATCTAATTTTGCACATAAAAATTATTTTTGGTTATGCTGGTTAATCCAGCATAAGCTGTAATAAGATAATAAACAATCTCCAAAGATTTATATCAAATTCATAATAATAAATAGTAGTTATACATAAAAATGAGTAAGAAAACAGATTTTTATAATATGGAAACGAGTATGCAGTCAACCTGATGGTATGTGGTCACTGCCCATTGACATTTGTAATCAACGCCAGATGAAATCAGGATTACATGAACTGTCATGTAACCATGATTAGGTATGATAACACTTTTATATGAGGCGACCATCTTAGTCCTCGGGAGTAGCGACGCATCTGTGATTGACTTCAGATAGAACCCCATGTTCTGTATGGAGTTGCTTACAGATGTCCATGGGCGGCAGTAACCACTTACTATCAGGTGAACTGCATGCTCGTTTGTTACTTCAATCTTATTAAAAAAAACAATCGGCTACCCAGCCACAGTTCTGTTGCTATCTTTAGGGTCAAAAATGGAACCTTTCGCATACGTCTGTCTGCCGTACTACTCATCCTTCAGAACACTTCCGTTGTTAGGATGAATTTGTATGGCGGTGTTGCCTCCAGAGCCGAACGACGAAGTCGAGAATTTTACCACTTTCAAAATATATAGTTTATTCGGGTCAAAGGTGTAATAAGCAACTTTAAAACATATTTATACATCGAACATGCAGAGACTGAATACAATGTTATTGACCATTAAAAGCAATTTCATGTTAAAATAACGTTATTTATTGCTAACATTTCAGGTAACGCGTGGATACTGACCAGGGAGAGAAATCCTCCACTGTCGACCATCGAGAAAGCTTATACAGCAATAGAGAAGAACAACATCAATAAAGTTTACTTCATGAGGACAGATCAAAGCAATTGTCCTGACACCGAATATTGAAATATAGAAAATAGACTTAAAGAATACATGCTTTCTACACTCACACACACGCTTTCTACACTCACACACACGCTTTCTACACTCATAGCCCCACCGTAAAGACAGATTTTCTTCTGCATCGTGGGACACACACAAGACGAATACACAAACTCCCAGATCCAAAACAGGAATCTAAATTCATCATTCAGATACCTGTCTGGCCGGGAATCGAACCCGGGACCCGCGTCAGACAGGTATGGCAACCGCTGCGCCACGCAGGTAGTCAAAATCCACAAATACCCTCACACTATGACAATGTCCTTGATATCTAATGCCTTGGATATACAGATTAGTGATGTAAAGAATATTCGCATTCGCATTTTGAAGAATTTTGCGAATATTAAATTGCAAATGCTTCAAATATTGGTTGCCAAATCGTAAGAGGGGACTTTATTAATTTTCAAATAACAATATATTAAATAACTTATTTTGTAACTATATGTATATATAAAAGAATAACTTAAAAGGTAAAGAAAAAACAAATTGCTAAATTAAATATAAAATGCTGCATCCAAATTACTGTCCCTAGGATGAGTTCCCAGAACGCTGGCAACATTACCTCGTTGAATAGCAAGGCTAATTCGTTGACCGAGGTATGTGCCAGCTTTCTGATCATTCGTTGACTCTATCAAACGTTTGGACAGATGCTTAAAAAATAATTTAGCATTTAATCCCCACGGTCCCATAGTTTCAACGCCAAATGCCAGAAATATGTAATCTTTAATGATATCTCCATATTTCTGGCACTTGCGGATTTCAGCGTCAGTCGCCACGACACCGGCTGCCCTGGAAGATATATTAATATGAGAAGGTGCCAGTGTGTCAACGCAAGTAGCGTCCCACACTAGACACCTCCCATTCTTCCAGGGGATGAGAGTTATACCGTCGGGCCTCTTGCCATCACCACGTACTAAACCATTCGGTTCAAGTTGAGCCGGTACGTTGGCAGTGACAAGAGCCCTCCGGATAACATCATTCAAAGCCGCGTGTCGTGAAAGACGGCCAGCACTTCGATGACAGGAAAGACCGTGGAGACCCAAACGATCGACTTGAGCTCCACAAGGGCAGCAATGTGGATGATTTAAAAAAGTGCCCAGTCGTAGGCCCACTGCTATCGAAAAAGAAGTATTATCTAGAAGAGTTCCTAGATTAGCAGAGGGAAGAGCTTGCAACCAATATCCAGATTCCCTAACAGAAACTGCCAGGAGACGAGCGCGCTCAATAGAATTTTGACAACTGTTTACAAGGTGAGAATGCACATATTTGCAGAGCACGTCGTCCCATAGCCTTTGAGAACTTAAACATTCGGGGAGGGATTCACCTGGACATGCTGCTAACCAAGATTCCTTGGCTTCTGCACAGTATGAAATTTCCGAAACATCTAAAGAGGAATGTGTTAATTTTTGAAATAATGAATTTGTACTGTGTACAGAAGACAAAAAAGCTGGTAAAGCAATTGAAGAAATTTTCCTAATACCAATACCCCCATACCTAATTGGCAAAGTAGCTTGGCACCAGGATTTTTCATTTAAAGTGCAATTTAAAATTTTGATCAAACAATCCTGAATTAAAGAATCCATTGAAAGGAGATGACTTGTAAATTTCCAAATTGGAGAACATCTCAAAAAATATGTGAATTTAGGAACAAACAAACACAGCCGGATAATATGATATGCTACATGAGAATTAATTTTGCTTAAACGGAAAGAAATATTATCGAAATTACTAATTTGTTCACCTAGAAAGCTTGGTATAGACTCTTCCAAAACGGGTGAACCCAAGAGGCGAAGAGACTCTTTATTCTGAAGCTGAATATTTGGTGTCAAATTTTGAAATTGGTCAGTGATATTCTTTTTTTCTAAAGCACATAATGAATTAGGTATATAAAGTTCACACTTAGAAAAATTCAAATCTAAACCTAAATTTTGAAAATTTTGAATAAGAAATTTTAAATCTTCCAGAACTGTATCTGCTTCACCTCCAAGAGTACCGTCGTCTAAATACCATAAATTTAATTTAGAATTTAGTGTCGAAATGATTGGTTGGATACCTAAACTAAAAATTGCAGGTCCAAGTGGATCCCCCTGTTGACAACCTACAGATGAATTAATTAAATTATCACGGAAAATTAAATCAGAAGGAGAACCGTATGCTTGATATAAAAATGGGTAAATTTCAGGAACAATTTTGTAAGCTTCAGCCAAAAATATGTCACGATTAATAGAATTGAATGCATTTTTTACATCCACCTTTAACACCACGCTCCTGTTATCGTTAAGCATATAACTTCTAAGACTGTGGACTGCAGCTTCACATCCTCCTTTTGAGCCAAATCCTAATTGAATTGGTTGAAAATAATTTTGAAGCTTAGGGAGAATGTGTCTGCAGCACACCTTAGAAGCTATACGCCTAATGGTATTTCCTACAGCTATTGGCCGAATTCCTCCATCTTTCTTTTTTAAAGCGCATATATTGCCAAATCTATACAAATGTAATTCGAACTGCAGTTTGTCAACGACGACGTTTTGACGACACGCGTGGCGCAGCGGTTACTATACCGGTCTGACACGCCGTGGGTCCCGGGTTCGATTCGCGGCCAGACAGGTATTTGAATGATGAGTTTAGATTCTTGTTCTGGGTTTGGGTGTTTGTGTATTCGTCTATGTGTGTGTCCATGGCACCCATGTCACAGGAGAAAATCCTACTATAGGGCTATGAGTGTAGACAGCGTTTAAGTTTAAGCGTTTAAGTCAACCAAAAAAAAGGTCACTAAGATTTATATCCTCCGGCACCCTGAAAAAAAAACCAACAAATACTAACATTCTTTACATCACTAATATACGTAGATGCTATATGGGGATGAGATGAGATATGGGAAGGCATAGACTTAGCAAATATCAGAATTCATCATTTAAACGTTTCCTTGGTTGAGATTTGAATTCTACATACAATTAATAAAATATTGTAATTAATACATGATTGTATGAAATAGCAAGAAAGCTATAATTTTATAATCAACTACTAAACTTAATATTCATATTTTTGTTGCGGTCTGAGCGGAACGAAAAAATACAATACATAGCATTGGATTTCACTTTTATACTAAGTTAGAAATTGCGATATTTGCCCAGAAATACTTCTGAAAATGGTTATAGGTCTATTTTTACTTTTCCATTTTGCACGCAAAAAAGGAAACATTCGAAAACAAAGACCTTTTCGTTCTGTTGTCAACAAATGTATATTTGTTCTGAAAAATTATGTTCCGACAGACCTTGTTTTACATTTTTCCTACAAATCTTTTGACTAGGAACATTAAAGTTTAAAGCCTATTGTAGTTAATTATTGCATTTATTATAATAAGAAACATGTAATACCTATTTTCATGACCTACTTTTTGCTTTAAGTTAGATTAAAAGTTGTTAATGTGCTTATGAAAATGGGTACTGATTTAAAATATTTAGACAATAAGCTCGCATTTCATCATTTTAAGGGAATTTTAACATAAATCCTCAGATTATATGTAAGTTACTAGAAATACTGCTTATAAGTAGGAATAAAACAAACTATATTATCGAAAGAAATAGATTTTTATTAGATTGGTATTGTAAGTATAAATAAGATTCTCGTTACGTATAAATTTCAGTTGTAAAATAACGTACATATTTCATACAATAAAAACGAATAAATAGAAAAATGTGTCCATTATTTTTATGAACAGTTTGTATTGCAATGATTCGAAAAATATCGAGGAAATAAGTAAGGGCATATTATTCTCAATACCTAATTATAATTTAGTGTACATTTATATAACACCTGCATTTAAGCTAAGATGAAAAATTAGTGCGCTTTTTTGTATCAAAATTGTTTCAATACCATTAATTTAGAATAAGCTAATTGTTACAGTAACCACTAAAGTAAGAGTTAAATAAAAAACAATACAAAGCTTATTCACGGTTCAACAAAACATTAAGATCTTTAAAGTTACAGTATACTAAACAGTTTGTGTTGATCTAAGTGGGGTTATCGTCAGAGTGCCAACTTTTCCTCTTTTCCCTGGTGGCCTCATCGTATGTGGGTGGGGGTGGGAGGCCACCGCTCCTGGTTTTCGCCGGCATGGGTTGCAGGCGGTCCTCGTCTACTTCTTCAGGGATGGAGTCCCGGCGTCGTGTGTCGTACTCCACGAGCGCCGGTTGCGATATGTTGTTTCGTTGGGAGAGCTTCGGAGCGCTATTCGCTAGCTGTAATCACGGAATGTTACCTAGAATTGATTCAGTCAGTCAAATTGCGAATATAATATTAATCAGTTTATGGTAAGATGTTATCAAATGATGTAATTATTTTATTTTGCAATATTTTGTTTTGCTTGCGAGCGGCTAAAGTGAGAGCTCGAGTCGTTCATATAAGCGGCCCCGGAAAGGACGGCGGCATGTGTGGTCACATACCGCCATAAAGAACACAAGACGCGATGAGCGTATTCGCTCACCAGGGAGGAGCCCGAACGGGGCATCGCGCTCGGAGGACTCCGGTTGGGTTCCGTTGGAGATCCCGGAGTCCACCAGCGCTGAGGACAGCCACCGGGGCGGATTTAGTGCGGTAAAAATCCCACATAACCCTGCGTCGCTCCTACTGCGTAGCGTACCTTTTGAAGGTTTCCCCTCAATAACAAAAAAAAAGTTAACTATATATATGCACTACTAGCGATAAATCAATCCAGTAATCAGTGCATAGTAACACTATCTATATAACGCTTCGTCAACTAAACAATACATGCATCTCGATGAAAGGGTGTGAATAGCGGCTGACTTAAATCCGAGGCATCTTAGTCCTCGAGAGTATCAACACATCAGTAATTGACTTAAGATTATTCTTCTCTACCTACTTTTTTAATTTTGATCAAATGAACTGCACAGTCGTACACTATTTGAAACACGCACGCTTTCTACTCTCATAGCCCCACAGTAGGATTTTCTCCTATTTCGTGGGTACCATAGACACACACAAGACGAATACACACACACCCAGACCCAGAACACGAATCTAAACTCATCATTCAAATACCTGTCTGGCCGGGAATCGAACCCGGGACCCATTGCGCGTCAGACCGGTATGGTAACCACTCCGCTACGAGGGTCGTCTAACAACAACCTAAAAAACAAAAGATTTATACGAAGTTTCCTTAAAAACTCCTTATTTTGTATCACATTAATTGATACGTTCAAAGCGCCAAGTCTACGTAATCAGCGGGTACAATAAATTTGCATTACTCAAAGACTTAGTCGTAAGATAGAATACGCAAATAGTAGAATCACTAAAACCGTAAGGCAAGGTTCTGTGATATTTATCTTTGTATTTAATGAACACACAATATTTATATCCCCATTTCGATGTATTTATTTTTAGCGTAATTTGATATCGCGTGACGTCACGTATAAGGCAAAATATGCTTTAAATGTAGATACAACATTGTAACAGGACTGGCGTAGTTAGATAAAATATAGGGTTACTATAATATCAGGTTTTTGTTATGAGATCGAAGTGGCAAGGGAGCATGCATTTACCGGATGATGAATGATCACTGACGCCTATAGATATGCGTAAGCAATGTATTAAAGAAACTGACGTTCTATCAGAAGCAGCGTTGCCAGTTTTTTTTAGTAAGTCAGAATTTGGTAACTTTTTGAGTGAAAAAAGCGGGATTCCATACTCAAAATCGGGACAGTAGCCCTCGTGGTACAAAAGGCCTCACTGACACAGGAAAAATTCTCCTTGGTGTAGGGAGGCCGGAGGATTGGCGAACTTTTTTTTTGATCGACGAACTACAGATCGGCTTAAATTGGTATAGATTTGGCGAACTTTTATTTTGGCCGCCAAACTTTTTTTTTTTTTATTTGACTGAAGTAGCAAACGAGCATGCAGTCCACCTGATGGTAAGTGGTCACTGCCGCCCATGGACATCTGTAATCAACTTCATACAGAATACACAGATCACAGATGCGTTGCTACTCCTGAGAACTCTGATGGTCGCCTCATGTAAAAGTGTGCCGGCAACCACACCCTTCTATCGAAACGCAAGAAATGCTTCACGCTAGAAATAGGTGTGGCGGTGGTACTTCCCCGGTCGAACTGCACTGGTTCACCACCTTCAATTTAATTCTATTTATATTCTATTTTTGCAATTGGCGTCCTTATTTTGCAAACTTCCAGCTATTCCCAAAAAGCACGACTGAGCCTGTCCTGTGCGGCACATTTGATTTTGATTATTTTACTCTTGTTTCATGTCTACGGATGAAAAGCTTATTGTAAGAGAAAAAAAAAGAATTTTATTATTATTATTATTATTTATGTTTCAAGGTTTACCCTTTCTCCCATTTCTGGGGCAATAACCAATGCCGCGGGCTGGAGGCCAAACGACAGTTGGGTAGTCTAAATGTATAAAATTTGTGATATGAAAAACAAATGAATGTTATGTCAGTTATTATTCCAATGACAAGAATATCCTCACTATCCGGCAAGTATATAAAATGACAGCTTTTTGTAGGAGAATATACGTGAAATAGTGAATATCTAAAGTATTATTATTATTACCTTATAATGATGATGCGATGGTCTATTAGGACTCGAGAGAACTGGGTTGGATATATGGCCTTTCGCTTGCTGATGGCTGATTTCCAGTGCAGACCGAAGCAAATCTACTTTAGAGGCAGATCCTTGCGGGGTCTTCGGTGATATCTCAATATTACTGCATCTGCGTTGGCTGTTACTACCACTGCGGCTTCTGCAGAGCTCATTTATATCGCCTTGGGAGAGCTAGAAGCAATGATGTACATAAGGTTTTATTCAATTATTTGATTAGGTCACATTGAATCGCTTATAAAGTGTGGCGAAGATTTTAAAGCAAAGATATGGTTACATTTGACTATAGCGTAAGATGTATACAGATTAATCACCTTAGTAAACTACAAAGACAAAGAAAGAGTGAAATCTGTTAAGTAATTATTTAGCTTATAAATATTTTACTCTCGATCTTTAATATCCCAATAAACACCATTTGGTATAAATCAAACTGCTTAAAACTATTGAGTGAACGATGACTCAACGGTTCGAGCTCCCACTCTAGCCGCCTGCAACCCCGGAAGCCCCTTTTAGTCGCCTCTTACGACAGGCAGGGGATGCCGTAGCCCTATTCTGGTTCCGGAACCACAGAGACAGAGTTGGAACACCCTAGTTAAGTATCTCTCTCTTCTGAGATATCACTCTATACCGTGATTCAGTAACGCAACTTAACACTGCTGTTATCGCGAAGTCATAGCTTAAGGGGTCCTACCAACTTTACTGTATTATTCATTGCTTATTTTAATTTCAAACAGAGATGCAGCAGAATATCTTACTCTGGCACGTGAGCCTCTTGACAAGGAGTGCAGAGAACCAAGAGGATTGAATCGAGTGATCATGTGCAGTCGCTCGAGGGACACCATTGTTTCAGCATCCTTGCGTAACGGTTCGCCATTCAGCTTGTCGCCTTCGCCGCTTTCTACATACGAAAGAGATCAAACAAGTAGAAAACTAAGCAATTTTAGCAAGATTATGATGTATTAACAAAATATTATTAAAATATTAGGTATACAAGTCGTCGTCGTCGTCACCCCATTACTGTCCCACTGCACGGGCACGGGTCTTCTCTCGGAATGAGAGAGTTATAGGCCATAGTCCACCGCGCATATATCAGTATCGATATAATTAACATATCAGCTCGAAAAATATAGTTTTATTCACATACACCACGTTTGCCATCCAGTGCAGATGATTCGGACCACATCGCAAATACTAACGACCTCGTACACGAGGCTTGCTACTATATCGGAAAAACATTTTTGTAGCTGCGTTGTGGCTTCCACAAAGCTGCAGGGATGCTATTCACACCTAACTGCTCCTTTTTTAATAAGATCAACAAAGGAATGCAGTCGATATTATGGTTTGCGACTACTGCCATCCATAAACATCTCTAAGCAACTACATATAGAACAGTAGTTCTATGTGAAGTCAATAACGGTTGCGTTGTTACTCTCGATAAAAAAAAATTCGAGAACTTACATGGCCACCCAATATGAAACGGAACTAGCGACACCCTGTCACCAAAACACAAGAACTACATGGTAGAATTAGGTACATATGGTAGAACACATGGTAGAACATGGTAGAACAATTAGGTACACATGGTAGAATTAGGTAAATTGGGTAAAGGTGATACCGCTTCGTACCGTATTCAAAGTATTCTCGTTCTTCCATTTAAATGTACTTACCGATACATTGAAGCTGCCATATAGTATAGCTAACGTACTTCTAAATAGATACTTAAGTATCTCTTACTTACTCTAACGTACTGCTGAATAGATACGTAAGTACTAAGTGTACTTAAGAATAGTCACAGAGTTTTATAAAGTAGATCAATTCACCTGTATCTGGTTCACAAACGTCGTGAATGCCAGTCATCTTAATATTCCTCAGCCAGAAGTAATGCAGTAATCCGTACAGGACTCCTCCAAGGAACGCTATTAAGCCCATGTACCGGAAAGCTTCTCTTGTACCTAACGAAGCAATCAAAAGTCCACCGCCAAAGCTGCCACTTCCTCGCCCTGTGAAAAAGTTTATATAAGTTTTTTTCAACTGACTAAAATAGCAAACGAACATGCAGTCCACCTGATGGTAAGTGGTCGCTGCCGCCCATGGACATCTGTAATCAACGTCGTACAGATCATAGGTACCATCTGAATTCAATCACAGATACGTTACTAGTCCCGAGGACTATGAAGGTCGCGTCATGTGAAAGTGTGCCGGCAACCACACCCTTTCATCGAAACTCAAAAACTGCTTCACGCTAGAAATAGATGTGGTGGTGCGGTGGCACTTCCCCGGTCAAACTACACTGGTTCTACCACCTTTAAGAGTGAGTAAAAGAAATTTATGTCCAAAAAAAGAATGAATTATTTTATAATTAAATTATAATTTTATGTCACGTGTTGTGTTATTTTTTATGACATTGAGTACCAAATAAACATGCAGTCCATCTAATGATCAATGTTTGCTTCCTCCCATGGATATCTATAAGCTACTTCATATAGAATAGGGGTTCTATCTGAAGTAAATCGTTGATGAGTTGCTACTCCCGGGGGCTAAGATGGACGACTCACATAAAAGAGAACCGAAAACTACACCCTTTCTACAAAAATGCAAGCTTTGCTCTAGAAATAATTGCGATGATGGTATGTCCCCAATCGAAATGTATTCTCTTAAATTACCATGCGGCAAAACCAAACGATGAAATTTATAAATTACTTCATGAAAAGTTTTAGAGAACGCTTATTGTAACCTCTTACCAAGACTGAAGTGCGCCATTCCCAAGACTCCAATGAGCGTGGCAAGCAAGTTCTTGGGAGCTAACATGGCGCAATACGTTGCCGCTGCAACCCACATCAGATGGACCGACAATGACTCCATGGCCTCGAACGGAAAACACCACCAAGCATTTCTATAGACAAATTAATACATAAATAATAATGTAGTCACACATGTGCATTTAATGATTTATATAATGCGGTGATCATGATTCTGGAATGATATACAAGGGTTCGTTTTTCAACTTACTTTATATAACTTTAAAAGCAACCTTGCAACAGTGGTCCCGATTTTACGAATTTTAAAATTCGGGCAACACACGGATAGTATACTTTTTAAAACAAAAAAAAAATGTATGCGTGTACTAGCGTACACTCATAAGAAGTGAAACTTCTTTATGAGGTTATTTTTCAAAAAATAATTTACTATATGCAACTTTACAGAAATTGGTTAAATAAAGTTAAATTAGATAAAGTTTAATAATATATATATCTGATAATCTAATCTATCTAATATCACGCGTGGTAGGGATAAGAAAAAGATGGCGCGTAACAGAAAAAGATGGCACGTAACAGAAAAAGATGGCGCGTAACGAAAAAATGTTACACTAAATTTTTTTCCAACCCCGATAAAGAAGTTTCACTACAATAATGAACAAAAAATCGAATAATTAAAATAGTTGCGTTAAAATCCTCCTTCCATTGCTGAAGTTAGTTAAAAACAGTTCTAGTGATCAGTATATGAATTTATGCCATCCCCTGAAATGTTCTGCGGGCGAAGTCGAGATAGACCAAGAAACGAGGGTTGAGTAGGTTTCAGACAATGACCTTTAAATTTCAACGTTAAGTGTCAATTACAATTGATCATTATCTTTAAGCATTAAAGCTTACATAATAAACGCCTAATATATATAATATTCTCTAAAGATTCAGTAACCAGCATAGACGTTGACCATAGCTCTTTTAATTCTGAGAAAAGACACACATCCATGAATAACAAACTGTGTTTAATACATGCTAGCAAATGTTAAGAGCAAGGAACCTTTTAAAGAAGTTGTACCAAAAGTAACTGAAGATTACGGAAGAGTTAGCTACATCACATTTCCTGTTAATGGCCGCCCACCACTTCGTTGTGCTCATACACTTAATGATGCTGCTTTAACACCGTAAATACGTTACCGTAATAAATGGTCTTTTAACACAAAAGGACAAAACAAAGCAGGCGCAAAATTGCATTGAAAAATTTAGAGTTGAGAGGGTAAAGTCGAACATAAAACTGAATAAGGTCGTATTACATATACATGAAGTGTACGCCGCGAGAGAAATGAGATACGAATAATGGTATTATTTTTAGGCTCATCTAAGAACCCGTTAACATTAAAACAAAGACTTAGACATTAAGGAAGGTAGTCCAGCAATACTCACCAGCGTTTCTGTGAAATGAAATGAAATGAAATGTCTTTATTTTGTATAGGCCTACGGGGGCACTTACAAATTGTCAGTTACATTTTTTACACTACCACCGGATCGGAATACGACCTCAACTGAGAAGATCCGGCAAGAAACTCAGCGGGTTTGTCTTTTTTCTTATTTATATCCATTTTTTTTTATATAATAAGCTAAGATAAGTATGGCAATGATAAATACGACATATTCGAGCAACAATGGTAGAGTTTGATATATTAATGTTACACAAGTATTCATTATCCATTGATTTAGATCGGCGTAATTTGAATGAAAAACGGCTGATACTTAACAGTATTTTGGATTATCTAGCGGACATTGAACTTAATTAAGTTAGTACCTACTAAAATGTGCTATAAGTGCTGCAATGTTATGCTATCAAAAGATTAAAGTTACAACGTGTAATAGTCAAGTCTGATGTCAAACCAAAATGTATCTTTCTTCTACTGTAGTAAAAATAATAAACTTTGGGCATATCACGCCCACGAATATGAGCATGATACAATGACCAATCTGGTTGCAAGACTAGTTTATTTTTTAGAACAATAAATTGGAAAGAATTTTGTATACGAAGAAATAATACGTTTTCTTTCAAGTTTGCTGGTAATTGCTCGTGACAACGACTTAATTAGCAAAATAGTAGACAAAGTAAATAATATATGTAGCGTAATTGCTAAACGCATACAATGTATTTCACATGTCATGACCATCATTCAATCATTGTTACTACAATTGCATTTGCACACATCTAGTCTTATCAGATAAGTAGGCTATTGTTATGTCATTACTTGTTTTATGATTCTCTGCAAAATATGATTCATCTTGAAAATTTGCTACTTCTGAAAACCAGTGAATCACATCAATAATTCGTAAGTCTGCATAAAAACTCTACAAACATAAATATTATGTTTGTAGAGTTCTTTTTATTTCGAGGACTTTTATTTCGAAAGAAAATGATCTTTCTATTTGTCAATCTCTATATTTTACTTAGCAATGTTCTTAGCCCAAAAAAATATACTTCCTATTACACTACTTCAATTTTATAAACAAATAAATTGATATTCCTATTTCAAGACTTCGCATATTAAAAAAGTATAAAAATAACAACACTTACTCAATGAAGGAGTACCCAACGAGCCTCGTGGCGTGGGAAAAGAACGCGACGATGATGACATTCACGTGACCGATGCGGGAGGTGATGGCCTCAGCTCCGTACAGAAACGGGATGCTGCTCAACGTGCCCACGGTCACGGTTATTCCTAGACATTAGTTGCACTTGAGATAATAGATACGGCGAGTAATGAGCGCAACAAGGAATCCGCTGAGGGTCTAGATAATCTAGATTTAAATGGGGCAATCTGTACACTTACGACCGTAACTGGTTACGTGGAATGTAAAAGTAAATAACAAATAACTGGAGAAATTTAGAGATGAAAATGATTCTTACCCAGCAAAAAATTTGGAGCTCCCAATTCCTTTAAGTATAGAAATAGGTACGACTCAATAAATCCCCAAAAATTTCCCAACGCGAAGAGGAAAAAGATAAAAATAATTATGTGCGGCATTTTGATTATGTTAACTAAGTCGTGTAGCAAATTATCTGCAGGTAATTTAGCTCCAAGTGGCATTACAGCTACTGTTAAAGCTGATATTAATAGCAGAACATCATATGTATAGAAAGCCGCTGAATAGTCCGTGTACCCTGTAACAAGTCGATGTAAACATTTACAACAGTATTGACATTAAAGATAACGATTATAAGATGCTACTACATACCAACTTGTTTACTCCTCATATCTATAAATAAGCCTGTTATGGGAGAAAATATCGCCATTCCAATGCTTGCAAATAACCTTTCCTTGCCGAAATCACCTCCGTACTTTTGAATCATTGTCAAAGCAATGGGGTCCATGATAGTTACTCCAGCGGATAACATTATAGTGCCCATGAATCTCAGGAAGAAGTAGATGTAAAATGTTTTGTCGTCACTCTCCTTGTAATCTGGCGGGCAGATTTCCGGACCGCCTTTTCTGTAATAGTTATTTTATATTTCAGCCCTTTCGAATGTACCATTACAATAACGTCAAACTCCGAATGTACTCTATATTAATAAATGTTAATATTTTACCTGAAATCACATTTCTGTACCATACAGTCAGCTGATAAATTTTCCAGACGTTGCTGAGATAATTTCGTCATATTGTGTGACATAACTAGACCTCCACATCTAAGGTCCTCTTTATCGAGTGCACTTATGTTAACACCATTATTTATTAAAGTTTTTTCACCAAATCTTGATCTAAAGTCAGTTACAGTGTCATTATCATCCTAAAACAAAAAATATGTATTGTAATTTCGACTGTAAAACACGTTCAATTTGGTAAATTCCATTTAGGATCCTATTCTTACTCTTTCCATTTCAATACCAAGTTGTTCTTTCGGCTCCCCCAAATCGTCGTGGACTTCAATTAGGAAGAATGCAGCGTCGTTATAATCTTCGTCATCAGTCATATTTAGGTAACTGAAAAGATATTGCAAAAAACCTAATCTTTTGTGCTCAATATACCGATTAAGAAAAAGCGCAAAAAAATTAGACCAATGACATATTAAAAATTAACATTATATATAGCACGGAAAGTTTCTTTGTATCTTTATCAGTCAATGCAATAATAGGTTATTAGGAAGGCTTAGTAATCGTTAAAATATAATGTAATGGCTTTTTCAATTGTTGACTTAAACATTAGGTGTAAAATATGATGTTTCGTCTGTACAGACTTATCTTGAGTGGCGACAAAGACAAATCTAATTATTCGACTGTAGAAACTCATTATTCTACGTAATATTATTGTTTATGTATCAAGATATTATTTGTTTAACGCCTAAGTTGACTTGATTCGTGTCTACATTGTTTTCAACTTTTGTACACCGTTTTACTGTACGTCTTACACGAGATATTATTTACTGCATTTCATCACATATCTTAAAATTATATGATTAATAACTATTATATGTAATATTAGTATAAAGTCACACATTATTATTGTTTTAAATATCGCAATAGTTAAAATTATCTTTTTATATTACAACAATTAAATTCAATACACTTAACTCGCCATGTTAGTACCTGCTATTGGTAAGATCCGGGGGATGAATCTTATGTGTAATATGGATATTAAGAAATTCCTTTTCATCAGAAACATCGTTGACCGGACTTTCCGTCGGTTTTGACAGCATACAGTGATCAACACACCGATCTAAAACGAAATCTACTTGCTCGTCCTCATCCGGACACTCTCTACTGGGACAAGGACTCCACCAAATCTAAAAATCAATTCCATATCAAATATCATCTATGTTTGCACATTCACGTTCTTAAAAATCGCTGCTAAATGTGGACGTAGGCTATGTTGAAATGATTTATTATTTAAGAAAAAATATCTAACAATAATTGTGACTTAGTGTGTGACTACTAAATTTTACCTTTAATAAAATTAAGAGAATTTATTTTAACAACTTATGGGTAATTAAAATTCAGGCAGGCATTGGCATGTCAGATTTTGTCATAATTTTTGGAAACTATCTATCATATATGTAGCTTATAGCCAATTAAACCGCTGGGTAGTATGCATAAATTACGCTGTATACTGTTAACTAATTCAGACACACGTTATGACACTACTTGTTAATTCGTCCTGGGGCCGGATGACACCGATTTGCTCAAATTCTTAGAGGACAGGAGCTAAGTTTATAACTACGTAACGAGGGCCAATTCCTTTGGTGTTGGTTTCGAAACAAATGCTTGCTACCTATACTATATACCTCAACAGTTTTATCGATGGGATGGCGCATGACGTACGCCGATGGCACCACTCCTGGCGTCTCCTGGTGTGGTATTAGCAGCAAAGAGTGATGGAAGCCAGCGTTCAGTATCAACGCCGTTATCACAACCGGCTTGTATTCTCCGAAGCGATCCACCAGAAATCCTAAAATAAATATACATACACTAGGATTTTTGTAATATGGTTGATTTTATATATTTTGACCTCTAACTTACCAGTAATTGGCGGACTTAGAAATGTTGTGAATGGCAATGCTAAATAAACAAAAGATATCTCTGGCACAGTAAGTCCTACGCTTTGCATGTGAATCGTCAGATAGGGCAACAGCGACGCCGTCGCTCCATACATCACAAAGAGAGTCACTTTTAACATAATTAGGTTCGGATTTATCCTCAACTTCACCATCATCCGGCTGATGCAGTTGGATGACTCCTTCCCGTCGTCATCCATGGTGGTGTCGTCTTCGCTATATTTCTTCGAGAGGTCGTCGGAAGACTTTGCCATGATCCGATCGCGCATTCACATTTTCATTATCAACGCGGTGTTCGTACACGGGCTATATCTTATCGACTGGCGCTCGAATCACAGAAGTCAGTGGTATGACGATTATTTATATAAGGATTAGACGATGTTGCTCGGTGGCAGCGGGAGAGCCAAGGAGGGTCCCGTGCTCCCGAGCGACTGCGGGCCGGGCGGGCCGCGGCGGACGTCGCGGGACGCCAATTTACAAATAATAGCAAATTACCTTCGTTTAAGAAGTGTCACGGCGATTGGTGGGGATGTTGACTAAATCGGCTGGCAATCCGGAGACCTTGTGGATAATAGCTCTGGTCGGGGCGCTGCTGGACTCGGGCCTTAGTTCCCTATGGAGTCGCGACTCGCGAATTAGCGCGAAACTTCCTTGCTGAGCGTTGTTGTAAGTTATTTTATCTTGTATTTAATTTAATCTAGTTTATTTCTTCCTTATTTTAAATTTCGTCATTTTGAGATAGTATTAAATGTCTCGAAATAAATTAGATCATTTGTACTCAAAGAAATATCTAATAGTTTTCAACGCTCATTTAAATTTTGAAGTCAATATATTACATCCCTAAGGATTCACATCCACATTTAATATGTTTATTCTTTAATATGTTTATTATTTCTTTTGTGATGTAATCTACAACAAATACGCAACGGCTTTAAAGAGATTTGAAATTAAATGTGAATACCTAAAGTACTTAGTTATAAGTAGCTAAACATACATAGTTAAAGATTGGGTTCGTACTTGTTGTTTTGTACCAGGATAATAATATATTGGTAATTTTCCAAAATGAAAATTGTACGTAATCAATATACTTATTACGTATTTTTATTGGATCCAACCTCTAAAAAAATGTAGGAAGAAGATACTTTTCTAGTATGCTCTTTATTCAACAAACTTAGGTACATTTATGAGAAGTGTCAAATCTAAAAATATATGTACCTATTTATTGATCAACAGCAACTTATATATTTATAAATAAAAGAAAACTAATAACAAATACATATCATTACTGTTGATAAGCACTAAACCACATTACACAGATTTTTTCAGTCGTATAGATAAAGACTATTTAAACCTAAATCAAATTGAACAGAGGTAACTATGGTAGCTATAAATAAGATAAACGCACTTATTTATGCACCTGTATTACAATATTGAACAGATATGATGTACGGTCTAAGTACAAGCACAAGTCTATGTAATACCTTATACTTTTCATGGTCAAGGTTCGTTTCAACCTTGATTGACCTTTAGGGAAATGTTTTAGATGGTGAAAATACGAAATACTTCAGCATTGCTAATATTCATTATAGAATATGCTATTTCCGCCAGCGAGTCATTTTATCTGTTTAGTTAAACAAAATAAATGGTTATAAGTTTTAATAGTATTTTTGAACGGAAAAATGTTTTATGTTCTACAGCGCCATCTGTACGTGGTCGAATGATTTGCTGCCTTTAGAACTGTAAACAATGCCATCTGTCGGAGAGTAGTATTACTAAGCACCTAGCTTTTGCTGTGATCTTTTGTTAATATTAATCACATATTTAATTACTTAGTTACCTATTACCAATATAATATTCTGTATTAAGTTTATAGAAATAAGATAATAATGCCAATAGATACGATAAAAACTACTTAATTTTGATTTGTATGATTTTTACTAGTATCATAAAATGACAACCAGTGTGACCACAAGACAAAAAAAAATTGCGAAATAAAATGCTAATGATTAATTAACTTTTCATTCCTATAATTATCATAATAACTATTGAAATGTATATTTTAAACATCCCTAATTAAATTTATTACGTAATACTTCTCAAAATAATTTAAACTAAACGTCTATTAATTATTAATAGTCGTTGTGTTATTTAACTGCATAATTAACAAACTAACTTAATTTCGTATTTGATTAATTCCTTTATTATCCTTTTTTTGTTTTACAATGGTATTTTTATACTACATCAGTGTTACTGACATCTATCGACCATAGACCACAACTATTCGAATGTAGGTCTACGATATCTATAGTCTACTGCAAATTGTCAACCATAATGCATTGCGCATAAATGGCCGCCATGTTGCTGCCGTCTGAAAGATGTTCACATCTGTGTGTGTTTACTAATGAATTTTAAGAACTTTAATACTTAAATTATCGTATTTGTGAAATTGTGAGTGTACAATGGTTTTATATTACGTATGTTTTTGTGATTGAAAAGTCTATCAAATGTCTCAGAGCCCAATAAACAGTGAAATTTTCTTTAGGTAGTCATTCGAGTCGGACGGCATAATGGCTGACAATCTCATTCAAAAGTCACATAAAACTAGTGAAAAAAACAAGTATAACAACGTTGTTCATCGTACGACGAGTGAATCTCTTCGGCTGAACGAGTCAGAGAAGGGAGTGACTCACCCGACGAGTCTTCAATCCGCCCATAACCCAAGGAAAATATCTTCCTTTCAGATCACCAGTGTGACGGTTGGCTCTAGGGTGAGCACAGATGCAGGCGAGGACTCCGCTGACGATCTAGACGAATCTCACACCGACGACATCTCAAGGGTGACTGATATAGAGAATGAAACGCCGAGTTATTCTGAAGATACCTTCTCGAAAGACGATGTGTTTTACAACGCTTCGAGCGCCTCGCTAGGCTGTGCGCCCGTCATCCCGACCAGTTCGCAGTACGGCCTCGCCATCGTCGGCCAGGACAACAATACCAATCAGATAGGGGGAGCAGTGCCAAATAGTAATAATACAGAAGTGAATGACATGCACGTCAGTGTCACGAACGCCGGGACGGGTAGCATTATCAACTTAATTGGTAATGCTAAGCCCCAAGAAGGTATGAAAGAAA